>CM045760.1:39642211-40242211 GCA_025200525.1 Camellia lanceoleosa
GTTGCGTTTGGTTAACTTCAACTGAAGACAGAGGAGGTCTAGCCGGAAAGATGAATGCAGTAGCTGTTGCTGTAAGAGGAAGGAATATAAAAGATGGTTAGAATTCAGTATAAAAGTTGATAAAAGGAAAAACAGTGGAAGTGTGAAAGAAATTACTTGTTTCAGAAGCACTGGCACTGATAAGAGAGCGGCGGAGGGAATAATGTGCGGCATTTTGTTGTTTTCTCGCTGTTTCCCTTTGCAAAGCATCAACAGCAGCAGCTTCTTCTCTTAAAATTTGTTGTTGTTGCCGTCTCTTCTCAGCCCTCTCAAAAACGATTATTGCTTTGGAATGTTCCTGTTCTACTGCCTTGGCAGCGGTTTCATGAATCGGATCTTCCACCAAGTCAGCAGCAGAAACAGTCATCTTCTTTCTCTTCCTCCTTGGCAGTGGTATTACTGGTTCTTTTTCAATCTCCCCCTCTTCAATTCGGGTTTCAGGTTTTTCAGAGGTAAATGCTTTCTCCATTACTGTAGTGGGTGTCTCGAAAGAAGGATGCTTAATTGTATCAGAAAGGGAGGCATCAGGAAGGGAGGCAATTACTTTTTGTTTCTTTGCTCTCTGCAGAGACACTTCTGGTTCTTGTTCAACCTCTTCTTCTCTCAAGAATTCGGATTCCTCGGGAGGGAGGATTAGTTTCCTTTTTTGTTTTTGTTGTTGTTTCTTTTTGAGAACAGCTAAAGTTTCAATTCTTTTGGGAGATTCCTCGTGTGGGGGTCCTGCACCAAAGAACAAACGTGTAAAGGGAAGGAACAAAAAATTCAAAAGAAAGGAAAAGGAGAAGTCCAAAAACATTTACCCTTCTTGAGCGACTCTAGTAACTCTAGCTGGAGGGGATGAAGTTGTAGCATTAGTCGTGGCAGCCACGTGAAGAGGAGGAGTGTCCTTAGATGTCGTTGGTTTAGCCTTCGAAGGCACTCCCAGTCCTACCAGCAAGTCATGGGGATGCTCAGATAGGCGTACTTCCATATTGACAGTCCACCAGTTTTGGAATCTTTTTAAGACTGAGCCATATGGAAGAAAGGGGACAAATTGGAACTCATTCGATTCTTTCAGTAGTTTGAGAATTGCTGTCTCTAGTCTGGATTTGGATATTCTCAAATCTCTGGCAGTAAGATGGACATTCGAGAGACTACAAAGAGGAACTGGTATTCCTTGAGTGAGTCCAAATTGTCTGGCAAATTGAGAAGGGCAGTACACTTCAGATATGCATTTGTAGGCTCGAGGGTGTAAACTACCAATGAACAATTCCCTTGGTAGTAATATAGAAGCCCACATGTCTTTGTGAGGAGAAGTGGAGCATTCTTTATCACCAGAAAGCTTATGACAAAGTTGGTCCTTTATTGGATTCAAAAGGATAGAAGAAAGAGGCGGATGGAGAAAAGGAGTTGATAAAAGAAAGTAAAATAGTAAGCAAAGGAAGCAGGTAAAGGGCAATCCTAGCATACTTTTCCCCATAAGTAATAGGATCTGAACAAGAAATTTCGGACATTTGGGGTGTAAGTCGCTGAAATAAGCGAGAGCCAAAGTTGAAGAACCGTAAGGACCTCCTTGGTTAGCATCAAGAGGTTTCTCACAAAATTGGGAATGCAGACTCAGAGACATGACCTAAAAGATAAGGAGCAAGAGCTATGTGTTTTTTCAAGACAAAGCGCCATGAGTGGAACAAACTCAGGCATAATCCTCTGAGATGAGGTGCAAAAGAGGAATTTCCATAACCAATACAAAATAAAAGTAAACAGCTCTCTGTCCCTCACAGGACCTTCCCTTTTATTCTCAGGCTTTACAAAGTCACTATAAGAGGAGTTTAAGGTAGGAAGAATACTTAATGGGAAGGTCAGGTAGTTGGGAGTAAATGGAGAACCATGGAAAGCCCTAAGAGATGGCAAATATCAAGAACGGTGGGGGCCATCATGCCGCACCGAAATTGGAAGAAATTAAAAGACATATTCCAGAAACATAAGGCAGCAGGTATCAAGAAAGGGTCTTCAGGAATAATGAACCTGGAAAGACGAAGGGCATCGAGAATACAGAGTTCCTGTAGGTCATCTTCTCTCGCAGGAACAACTCTGTCATACCATTCTTCCCATTCGGTCCTTATTGTTGGCCAGCAACGGTGAGGACGATTCACTCTCCAGTTGCCCCAATCAAGCCCTTCTTCGTAAAGAAGGAAATGGTCCTCCAAGCGAGGATATAGGGCCGCAAGTTGAGCAGGAGCTTCCCTAAAAATAGGGCCAAGGACGTATTCCTGTTTGTTGCTATGACGAGGTACGAAAAGACGTCCATCTATGTGGCTTGGCTCACCAGATGAAAGTTTGGTGATTTCTTCATCAATACATCGCTTCAAGGCCATGGTAGGACTGACACGATCGCCAGAAAGCACTTTTAGTGAGGAAGGGTCCATTGATGGCGAGTAGTAAGGAAGAGGGGTTTAACCAGAGATTGGTAGGGTTTGTGTGTCTCAAAAGAGTAAGTGATTTCAGAGTACAAAGCAAAGGGGTTTTAAAAGGGTTTTGTGTCTGAAAAATATATTGCGTAAATCCTTATGTACGAAAAGTACGAATATGAGAAGTCTCTTCCAATATTGATAGTTTTGGAGGGAAGAACACATTCCGAATGTTAACGTTAGCTTCGAAGAGAGATATTTGGCTTCGAAGCCAATTTTGGCTCCACGAAATCAAATAAAAACGGCTTCGAAATACAGAATCTGGCTTCGAAGTATGCTACATGATTCGAGAAGCTAAGATGCTTGAGTATTGGTCTACTTCAAAAGGTTTAAAGACCTGTTTGAGGAACATTATTGAAAGTAATGACCTTTAAAGCAAAGCTTAGAATTCTAACCAAACATTGGTTTTTACAAGGGAAGGTTGTCCATTGAATTAGGACAGTACAAGCTACTTTTCAAAACAAGAAGTGGTCAATTTAAAATTGATTGACTATAGTAGCCATGACAAGTTGTTAAGTTCGAAGCACTAATTTTAGATAATATTGACCAAAATTGTCAATTTTTACTCCATAAGTTGGAAAAAGACGTATTGGTTTCTTTTAGTGTTTCATTAAAGACAAGTAAGTCCAAATTCGAAGGATGAGATTATTTAATTTAAGGTTATAAGTTGGCTTTTAAAGTAAGAGGAAACAGAGTCAAACAATGTCAAGTACAGAAGACTTTGCTTTTCATTAGAGCCAAGACAATTACATTAAATAATCTTATTTTGGTACAAATTCAAGTTCGTAAAAGTAAGGAATAGAATAAATTACAAGATCATGAAATTTCGTCCAACAATGATCAATGAATATTTGTTCTTTCTTTATTATGTCTTCCATCTCTTCCAAAGTTGGCTGCATGAGTTGATGTGCTCTCACTTCATAATACAGCTCTTCAGCCTTCGCTTCGAAAGCCTCCTCTCTCGATTTTTGTTCCAACTCATCTATAACTAAATCATCCCAATACGCAGAATCCTTATTTTTGAAGTCTTCAAAGTCTTCAATGAAGTTTTCTGCTTCGTATTGAGCATGAATTCGAAGAGATGAAAGTTGATCCAAAGACTGAGTGGTGACTTTGGAATTTCGATGCCAATGGAGGAGTACTGGAAGTTGATCCAGGAACAGATGAAGTTCTGCTTGGGCGATAGGATTAAGGATATGGCCCCTGGTCAGAATATCACAGGCCCATTGGAAGTTCTTAAGAGGAATGTCATCCTCAAGAACATTAAAGGGTAGGTGAGAAAAAGCTGCAAGCAGAAGTTGGGCTTCTTTCCGTTCAGATGGAGTTGGAGATGATGGAGGTTTGTAAGGGGGGAAGGTTTTGTCCATTGGGAGAGCAAGCTTTAACTTCTCTATCCAAGAAAGAGTGGGAGGAGGAGAAGGAGTAGATGGTTCTGCTTCAAAAGGAAAGGAAGATGTGGATGCCTCTAATCTAGGGGATGGAGAAGGTGTGGATGCTTCTATTTCGAAGGGTGAAGAAGGTGTAGATGCTTCCATTTCAGAAGATGGAGAAGAAGCAAAGGGTCGCCTGATTGGGGGAGATGACACAGAATGGGAGGAACAAAGGCATTAATATAGTTAAGCCGACCAAGAACAAATCAGGCTTTCTTGGCTAAGAATGAAGGGTATACCCTTGTGTTTCTTCCGAGCACCGGCAGGTGCATTGCTCTGTAGGCATGGAGGATGTATACCAAGCTACAAGCAAATTCTCTTCTAAACTACGCCGAAAGTCGATGGGCACATAAGGATGAACCACCGAGCTTCGGCGTAGGAAGAAATCAAGGGGTCGATGAACTCAATAAAATGATGATTGATCCGTTCCTCAAGTCCTGTGACTCAAAAGTGCACCGATTTGTCACCCCAGAAGATGAAGCTTCATCCCAAGCAGAAGGTTGTGAAGAAGAATTTCCTAATTCCATATTTGCAATTTGTTGAAGCAAAGGCTTGAAAGTTGTTTGTTCAAAGTGTGAAGGGAATTTAGAGGAAGAACTTCTTGTATCAACGAGTTCGTAAACCAAAGGATTGAGGGCAATGTGTTCGTAGTCCAAAGGTTGATAATCTGCGAAAGCCTCCATGACCTGAATATAGAAAGGCGGGTAAAGGTGGCTAATAAATGTGTGGGAATTCTTTCGAGGGGAAACAGCATTACTCAAAGGCTCTTCGTATGCTCGATCGTTAGAATGGGAAGGTGATTGAGTCATAATCCGCTCGAAATCTTGAAGGTATTGGAACGCCCAACAAAGTTAAGAATTAATGCAAATGATCACCAAAATAGGTGACGGTTGTGTTTCTGAAAATGGATTCTATGCACGCTCAAAAAGTGAGGAAAAGTTTTGATTCACTAATATTTCCAAGTATTGGGTATATTAGTGCGGGGGGTAATGTTGGCTACATA
Source organism: Camellia lanceoleosa (assembly GCA_025200525.1). NCBI lineage: Eukaryota > Viridiplantae > Streptophyta > Magnoliopsida > Ericales > Theaceae > Camellia > Camellia lanceoleosa. The sequence goes on from CM045760.1 coordinate 39,647,131, forward strand.
TTTTGTAAAAGCCAATTACAATTCGACACGTGACAGAATGAGGGTATTATTGGAAGATGATGTTAATCTTAAATCTCAATCGCATTACGTGGCAATAAGTATTGGTTCTCAAGTGGTCCGAGTAGCATTAGATCAGGAATGAGGTACAAGGTGACGTGGCTTCAACGGTTACCTTCATTCAAATTCAGAAACAGGAGGGAAGTCCAACTGCAAGTGATGGCAAAGTGGAACTATTTCTAAGGTAACGTGATCAGCGATCATGGAGGAGCAGTTCGACGGTTCAAGTGCGATTCAAGGTCATCCCTAACAAGTATAAATAGCAGGAAGTTCCTAAAAGGCCCGCACTCGGATCATATAAACCGCTTTTATCAGATTTTTCCTTTCCGCTTTTACCTTTCTGTACTTTAAATACTTGTTCTTTAAATACCGTGACCGTACTTCAATTCATAGGAGTAGTTTTCAAGTAGATTCAAGTAAACCGTTGCTGTAAACTTCCTCAAGGCTGAGTTTGGACAATTGTAAGTGTTTATGTTAATGAAATACTTCAATTGCTCTTAATATTACTTGTCATTTCTCTTAATTTCTCCTAAAAGTCGAGCCACCAGTAAAAGTCCTCTTCATTGAGGCTGAAAGAACTAAAACATAGTCGCCTGATAATTGATTGGCAATTATAATTTCTGTAAGGACTGATTGATCCTTGCTGGCACGCTCGCATTTACAAATTTACCCTTTGAAAAGCCAAAAAGCCAACATACATGTACCAATTGATATACATATTGGTGTACCAACTGGTGTTATGATATTATTATTGACCACATTTATTATATAAGTTACAAATATCCAAAATCATACAAATGATACCACATCATCTATTAGTACATTATCGTGTACATTAATTAGTACATATAGTATTATTCCAGTAATAATGACATAACACTAATTGATACACTAATGGACACATTAATTGGTACATATAGCACAGCCGTGTTCATTTATGTATAAAGAATAATTAAGCCAATCTTAAAATCTCAATGGCCATTTCAATCACTACCCAATTGAGATCACATTCGAAAGAAAGATAACTTCAATGACATGAATTATCTAAGAAACTAGCTGTAATTTATTACATAAAAATCTCACACACACACACACACACACACACACACACACACAAACCCCTCAATCACAAGAAAAGAAACTCAAGTTCTTTCTTGTACTTTAATATTAAGAAATTAGGTACTTTTAAAAAATTAAAGGTAAATTACACACGTCTTACAGTTTAAAAAAATTATATTATTTTTTTAATAAATTAAGGGCAAATTACAAACACCCCCCTTGAGGTTTGATAAAAATACAGATTCCCCCCTGAGGTTTGAGAAATTACAAATTGCCCCCTGAGAGTCAAATTTTCATAACAAATTAGGAAAAATTAGGGGGGAATCTGTATGAAAATAAAAACTTCAGGGGGCAATTTGTTATGGAAATATAAACCTCAGGGGGTGGGATGTAATTTCTCAAACCTCAGGGGGAAATCTGTATTTTCGCCAAACCTCGAGGGGGTGTTTGTAATTTACCCTAAAATGAAAGTAATCAAAATAAACACAAATAATAGATAGACAATGAAATAAATAATAATAAATATCTTATTTATTAGAAAGAAATGATGAGATGTGTTTTCATCAATACGACTTACAAATTATTGTTAAAAAAATTAAAATATTATGTGAATTAAAACTTTGAAGGAAGTCAATTTTAATTATGTTAAAATTTTGAAGTATTCTTTCCAAACTTAAGGCAAATTTGTAATATATCCAAAAATTAAGTTGAAAAGTTATTTAAAAATATAATATGTGGTAAAGATTTAAATTTAATTTGATAATTTATAATAAATTTTTTTATTTACAAAGATTAACCCTAAGACCTTTTTAATTCATCTGGTTATCCAATTAATTTTTTTAAAATGTACTTTTATTTTTGTCAGTTGATAATAAATTAATTAGAAATAAAAAAAAAATATTACACCAAGTTGGGTGGTTAAAATTCAACAATAACTAAGGGTGGGTTTGGGAAGTGGGTTGGCTTTTTGGCTTTTTGGCTTTTTTGGCTATTTTAGCCTGGGCTTAAAAGCTTGGTTTGGGAAGGGCTTTTTGCTTTTTTGGCTTTTTTGAGTTTTTTTGTGAGAGAAGAGTATAATGATTATGGATTGGATGTGATGTTTTGTTTTTTTGAGGCTAAAATAGCCTGTTTTGTCTTTTGTGGCTATTTTAGCCCCAACCCACTTGACAAACGGGAAAAAATTAATAACCATCAAACTCAATAACCACAGCACAAATAAAGGAGAAATAACAATTTGTATAAAATTAGAAAAAAAAATTACATTGTAAACTTTATAAACATTAATAATTAAAATTCTAAACTTTTTCATATGTTTGTAAAATAAATTTAAAAGACCACATACCTGTAATTTTCCCAATAAAGAACCACATATAACCCTGTAATTGCAGAAAAATAAACTCTTAAGCAACGGATTTAGGGTGGTTGTTGTGTTGGGATACAATAGTCACTGCTATGTAGCCAAATGAGTCTATTTTGGGCCTCATTTTAATAATTCAAACCTTTTACATTTTAGAATACATTAAATAAAACATACTTGTAAAAAATTAAGTTAATTAGATATTGTTAACCCTTTCATTCACTCACAATTTAAGCCCTGAAAGTCTCTTTCAAAAACCCAAAATTAAATTGTATTTAATAAACAGTTTCATGTTTACATTAAACTTTGCATAAAAATGTAATTACCAATCACGATTTTTCAACATACTATTATCAATCCTTCACTTCAAATATAAATTTAAAAACATAATTACTAAACACAGTTTCAGAAAAAGAAAAAAAAAAATGTGTTTAATAATCATGACTTTACTAAAATGTGTGTATATATATATACTAGAAGTAACAATACACACGATACATGCACATATGATCATTTTCTTTTAGAAAAATAAGATATAACTGTATGATTGAGGACAAAGGGAGGATGTTGTCACAGCATCTTGCTATGATGGTCCAATTGAGATTTGTATTGATTCTACTTTGATAATTTGAATTATTTATGTTATAGGATTCGTTGAATATATTATTCATTAAAAAAAATGAGGTTAATCGAATATGCATAGACTCATGATCAAACCATAATTGTTTTTTTTTTTTTTAAAAGAGTAAATTACAATTAAACTTTTTGAGATTTGATTAAAATACGAATTGCCTCCTGTGGTTCTGGAAATTACATTCCACCCCTCGAAATTTCTAATTTCATAACAAATCGCCCTTTTTATTAATAAATCATCAAGTTAATTAATAATTTTTAATGATGTTAAAAATATGTTTCAATTAATAATTTAAATAATTATAGGAGAGAAATTATGAATTTTATTTTTTTAGTTAATTATGTTAAATAAAAAATTATGACGAGGGGGTATTTATAATTTTTCAAATCACATGGGGTAATAAGTATTTTAAGCAAATCTCAGCGGATCTATTTGTAATTTACCCTTAAAAAATATCAAAATTATGCTAAATATTTTTTAAAAAACATAAGTGTGATCTTATTATAGGTTACAAATATCTAATTGCTTGATTTTTTTTTTTTATGGATGATCTATTCATGAAACCCTATACTACAGATTGACAACTCGGTGTAAGTTCTTAGGATTGAATTCAAATTCTAAAAATTGAAATGAATTTTAAAAAATAAAGGTTGAGAAATTAAAAAAAAAAAATTGAATTTAAAAAATGTTCAATACCAACTTTACCCTTCACATATATAATAGTATAGATTGATTTATGGGAGATTTACGTATAGGTCATAATAGGTGGACTTACTATCTAATAGGTCCTGTGAGAATTAATGACAACTTTTATTAAACACTATTAAAAAAACATTACTAATTATTAATTTTCAGTGGCATTTAAAAATTTGTCACAAAAATGTTATTAATTATAAATTTTAACGACAATTTATAAAAATTGCCACAAAAAATGTCATTAATTTTTAACTTTCATCGAGAGTTCAAAAAATTTGTTATAGAAAAACATCACTAATATTTTGGTTACAATTTTAAAAATCATGATAAAAAAAAGTCACTAATTATAAATTTTTAATGACATATATAAAAAATTGTCATAAAATATTTTTTTAACAATAATTTTGTTAAGATTTATTTTTAATATGATTTGATGAGAATTAAGTTCAACACATATTGATGAGCATCTCCAATGCACTAGGCATATAATACTTGTTAATTAAAATGCCTAGTGTGATTCACTTTTTTCAATTCCAATGCACTAGGCATATAATTAGGCATTTTGGCTCAACTCATATTCACTAGCTACATGTAGCTAGCCTTCAACGCTAGACAAAATGTATTCAATCATTAGGATCATTTCCCTCCATCTTTGTTGTTAACGTGACATTCTATAAAATTAATAGTATTTGGATAAATAGCTAAAATAAAGAGTATGGTTGGAGTAAAAACATAAAATAGTTGATAGGCAAAATAAAATATATACTTTATAGTAATATTTAGATAGGTAAAATGCCTACTACCGTTGGAGATGCTCTTAATATATATATATATATATGTATATATTTTTGAAAAAGGATTGTAAGACCCCGAAGTCAACCGAACTCTTTCATATATACATATAAATTGATTTTTTAAGGGTAAATTACACTCACCTCTCCTGAGGTTTATGACAAATACAAGAACCTCTTCTATGATTTGAATAATAACATAAATCTTCTTTACTTTAACTGACATTGTTCAGATTCTCCCATTCCGTCAAATTGGAACAAACAATGTTACTTGCTTATAGTAAATGACCTTATTACCTTTCCTTTTGAGCACAAAAAGATGATAATACCCTTATCCCATATGTTTGCATTATACAGTAATTAAATTATGAATTGTTTTTTAGGATTTATTACTCTTATTACCCTTGCTTTTTTAGATTTATTTTTTCTAAAATATTAAAAAATATTTAAGAAAATTTTATTTTTTATTTTTTATTTTAAATATATAATTTTTAATTATTTTTATTTTCAATATTTTAGTTTATTTTGTAAATATTTTATGTTTTAAATTTTAATATTTTAAACTCAAAACATAACTCCACACTCAAATTGTAAGTCAACGCATAACTCAAAACTCAATTTAAAAATTATTTTCAAACCTCAAAAACTAAACACATAACTCGAAACTACACACTACTTTCAAAACTTTGCACTCAAATCGTAACCAAACACATAACAAAAAAAATTAAAATATATAAAAATATGTTTATAAAATAAAATATGATATTTAAAATAAAAAAATAAAAAATATTCAAAATAAAAAATAAAATTTTAATTTTTTTAATATTTAAAAAATATATTTAAAATATTTTAAAAAATACAGTACATAAATGTATGAAAAGTAATGCACATTAAAATAAATAAATAAATATTTAAAATATAAAATATTTACCCTAAAAAAAATAAATCCAAAAAAATTCATAATACAACTCAAAACTCTTTTCAAAATTTATAACCAAACAATTTTTCTCAATTCAAAACTCATAACTCAAAATACGACTCCACACTCAAATCATAATTCTAAAAATAATTTTAAAAAATAAAATAAATTTTTTTTTAAAAAAAATTTTCTTTTAAAATATAGTTTTGAAAAAAGTTTGTTTTGAGTTTTGAAAAGAGTTTTAAATTGAGTTTTGAGTTGTGTGTTTGGTTATGAGTTTTGAAAATAATTTTTGAATTGAGTTTTTGAGTAGTTTTGAGTTGTGTATTTAGTTATGAGTTTTGAAAAGATCTTGAAATTTTTTTAATTGGAATTGTGAATCTAAATGAGAACCAAACATGTTTCTTTATTATTGTTTGGCTAATTAATTGTTTATGCTTCTAGTGTTCATCTCATTATAAATTGAAATTTTGATTGAAGTAATACTATAAAATAAATAAATAAATAAATAAGAATGAATTTGAAGATAAATTTTAATAGTTGTACATAACCTAGCTATTGTTGTATTTTTAAATAAAAGGTTACAATTGCCAAAAAAAAAAAAAAAAAGAGCACTGTTTCGGATGTTTGGCCAAACGTCCGGGTGGACGACCAGCTAATATTTGATATTGGTATATATAGACGGGTTGAGGAAACTTGAGGACATTATAGGTATTTAGTGTTTAGCTTTGATGACATCAGTAGGTTCTATAAAGTGTGTAAACAACAGTTAAAAAATAAGAGAATCTTGACATTGTTAGATAAAGTAAGGGAGGTTACTATAATTATTAAAACTATAAGAGAGGTTTCTATATTTGTAAAAAATTTTAAGAGAGGTAAGTGTAATTTATCTATTTTTTCCTTTTAAGCCAAACTACACAGAACATCCCGTATTATACGGTTGTATTCATACAAAAACGTGTCTAGTCCAGAACCCCTGTAACACCCAAAAAAAAAATGGACATGATATATCTATTTATGCAACAAAACTCACCTGATAGACACACACACACACACACACACACACATATATATATATGTAGCTAACTAATCCATACACTCATTTCCTTTAAATCCCAAATGCCAAATATTGGTCGTTCCTGTCTCAATGTTCCAGTTCTAATCCCAAGCATGCATTTTACAACAAATATGAAATGGAAACCAAATATGTAATAAGTGCCCTACAGGCTTATAAATTTATCCAAGAACATTCTTGGTTATACAAAATAGAGTTTCAACTCAACACAAATACAGCCCTTGGCTTACAAAACAAAGTCACGCAAAATGAGAGCATTGTACTCCCAACACACATACTTCCACGCCCCTAGTTGGGTGGAATCACCACATCTTTTCTTGCACAAAAATCCCGTAGGGTGAGCATAAAGCCCAGTAGAAAATTTTTAACAAAGTATGTACATTTTATACAAGTCTCAAGAGATGAAATGCACATGCCATGCTATGCCCTTTTTGGAAATAAATTATATTTTTATCTTTTGAAAACCATCATGCTCAATGATATCATGCAATTTCAATTGTTCAAAACTTAACAATTTATTTCAAGGGCGGTAAATACATCTCTGGTAATCCCTTGGCCGGTGTCTGCAAGTAGACTATACAAGTACTACCAAATTGTCATTTTTACCAATCGCAACTGGAAAAAAATCAACAATCACCTATCCGCGCGGACTTTTTGGTCTTTCACCCCGGACCCGCAGGCCAACTTAATTCTACACCACCTGTCAAGACTTACCATCATTATTTACCCCAAAACCATTTCATGAAAACTATTTCTCAACATTCTTTTCTCAATGCAAGTTTTCAAATCGACCATCAAAGTGTAATGTAATGAAATGAAATGATATGCCAATACCATGTTAAAAATGCAATGCAATATTTCTTTCACTTTCAATACTCCCACACAATATTCCCATTATGATCAAAATTCTCATCTCAATGCAATTTCACAAGATGAACACAATTACTTTTATTCCAATTCGTCATCCAAGGAATAAACACAATTTCCTCTTCTCAAGTATTCTCAACAGTTTAATCATTTTAAGACTATATCAACATTCTGAATAACCATTTCTAAAATAAACAACAATACTCATAATCCACAAAATTAATCATTTATACAAATATAAATAAGAAATTTTCCAAACATTATTTATTTTGGTATACAAAATTAAATATAACAATATTACCCATGGATTTTCAATCTCTTTTAAAATCCTAAATTTCTAGGTTTTTCTCACCAAACTACACAGCTCAAATATTTTGAAAGAAAACTCTCAAAAATCATATCTTCTTCAATCAACAAAGATCAAAACCCATGAGATTATTTTAAAAGGACAAGAGACAAACCCACTTTCAAAATCGCTCAACTTCTTAAATCAAAATAAATTTTCAGAAACTATCAAAAATGATTTCAAAGAAAAGAATATCTAGACCTTGCAAAAATATATATATAACTCAAAGAAAATCCCTACCTTAAGTTTTGGAGAAGAAATGAGATGAACCCCAAAATCGACGATGTCGAAACTCGATCTTCACCGCACAGAATGAAGCCCTCGAGGTGATGACCAACTTTGGTGAAGAACTTAGGCTTAAGTCCCAAAGGATTTGGAAAAATCAAAGAGAGAAGGTGACTTCTAGAGAGAGGAGCTCCAGATCAGAATTCTGGAGAGTTTTAGAGAGAGAGGAGGCTGCAAGAAACAATATGAAACCCTAATTTTACGGACTAAAAAATAAGGTCCACTCGCGAGTGGAAAGAGTGTCAAATACACTTTCCTGTAAGCAATTTTGAATGCATTTTGCATTTTTGCTTTTCGGCGAGCTCGACCCCCGAAGTTGACCGGGTCAAAATCGATCCCCGACCTACCCAGTTGAAGTGGCAAAACAAGAAAGAAGGATCGAAACCGGGATCACTACAACCCCAGAAGCAAAAGAGGCTAGCAGACTTTTTGTGCAAAGTATGTGATGATTACATTAAAAAATACAAAAAAAAATAAATAAATAAATAAAATATAATAGTAATAATAAAAGTAGAAAAATGTTATAGACTCCAAATAATCTATCAAACTTCTTACATGAGCGTGGGACTGACAAAAACCCACATGTGTGTGGGTCTCACACCATGTGAGAGGTTTGATAAAAAATTTTGTAAATTATTTGGGGTCCCTAACATCAGGGTGCCTCTATTTACACACCACATTTTGTCTCAAGGTATACCATTAATTGATTATTTTTTTATTATAATAATGACTTTACCTAAAATGACCAAAATGACCACAAAAGAATATCAATACACACCTTAGTTGAATACACAACATCCAAACCCTAACCTTAGCCACCATTGTTGCAAGTTAATTGGAGAAACCCTCGATGGTGGTGTCAGCACCAGCGGCGGAGGATTTGGCGGTGCCTCGAGACGCAACCGGCGGCCAAAGAGTCGGTGACGGTAGAGTGGCACAGCGAGTTCGCAACGGTGTGTAAATGTAGCATCTTCAATTTCCCCAAAGTTAAAGCTAGGACACCATGGAGCAAGTACTTCGAAGTCGGAAGCTATGATTGTCACCTCTTGGTTTACCCAAAAGGCGACTCTCAAGCTCTTCTTGGTTACATTTCAATCTACCTCCAAATCATGGACCATAGAGGCACCTCTTCTTCCAAATAGGACTACTTCGGTAGCTATCATCTCACCGTTGTCAATTCTTTTCGACAAATCCAAATCGATTCATAGGGATTCTTGGCACCGCTTCTCTAACAAGAAGAAGTCTCATGGTTGGTGTGATTTCACTCCCTCTACCTCGATTCTTGACCCTAAATCTAGTTTTTTGTTGAATAGTGATTCAATTCTTACTACTGCTGATATACTCGTATTGAATGAATCGATTAATTTTTCCCATGATAACATTGAAATACAATCCAATTCGATGACCTTATCGGTTGTGAGTGGACTGGTTGGTGATGGTTTGCGAAAACGGAAGGAAGGGTTGACGGCGGTGGCCATGATTGGCGTTGATGGTGGTTGCCAATGATGGCTGTTGTCGTGGTAAATGTCTAACAGTGAGGATTTTTTTTTTTTTTTTTTTGAATTGGAGGTGTGTACGAAGTGGTGTGGGATTAAGGGCAAAAATGGAATGTTGTGGTGTGTGTTGAAAAAAATTATGTTTTTTTAAATTATTAAAAGTGTGAATTGAGTAATGGTGTGCCTTGAGACCAAATATAGTATGTAAATAGAGGCAACCCTAACATCACTCGTATAAACGTAAGGATGAGAGCTAGTATGACAATTATAGCCCTACGGAGGGAGAGGTTTCCTACATTGCTCATAAGTCACAACTGGGTGCTGTGAAGGCTTGCGTGAATTCATTCCGAGTGTATTTTAGTGACTTTTGCAAAATTTATTGAGAAATCACTTATGCAATAAAATCAAATTAATTGAATATGGGTAACACATGATGAGGTTCTAATTGTTTAAAACAAATGGATGAAGTGTTTATTTTAATAAAAATAAATAAATATGATATAATCATGTGATTACAAATGTCAAATTAATATAATTTTTTTTTTTATATAGCCTTCGTTTGAGATGTATGTTGGCTTTTTGACTTTTTGACTAGTTTAGGGCCAAAAAGCCTCTCTTGGGATGGGGTTTTTGGCTATTTTGATTATTGTGTGAGAAAAATGAAATGATTATAGTTTGGATGTGACATTTTGTCTTATTGATTTTCACTTATTTTGTCTTTTTGTGACTAAAATAGTCCCAACCCAAACCTTTATGCCAAACGAACCCATAATATGCTTCATGAATCTTACAAAACAAATGATTTGAATCATCGAAATAAGTTCACGATGATTCTACCAACAAGTCAACCGTGATTATCTTTTTTGCGGTTAATTAAGGAATGTTTTGGAAAGATGATTAAAAGCTGATTTTTTGACTTTTTTTAATTTTTTTTTTAAAAATATATAAAAATATAAGAGATGATATAATTCAAAATAAATTAAAATAAGTAACTTTTAACACACTTCCTGAAAAAAGCCTAAAAGATGTCCATTTTTCATCCACGTTTGAAAAGGTCGTTGGGACTTTCAAAGAATACTTTTAGCAGAACCTACCGCACACATCAACACACACATCAACACACAAAGCAGCACTATAATAAGTGGTTATTTTTAGCTCCCAGCTAAGCTAAACATTACACATGCAAAAGAAGCTTAGTGCTAAGGGCAACAAGAGAGAGGATAGATTGTCAACATGCCCAGCCCACAACATACCAATGTTAGAGATGAGAAGTGAGTACAAATTCATGTGTTCTTTTTATTTTTATAAATTATTTATTTATGATGTTTTTTCTTGATTGATTTCAAATATATGCAATCATTATATGTTAGATATATTAAGTAATTATTGAACTTAGACTAATTTCAATTTAGAACTTATCGGGATTGTACCAAATTCATTTGCTTTGTATTGTTGTTTTCCCATTTTTTTAGATTAAATGTGCTTTGGTATTGTTAAAGTAAATATTTGTTAATTGTATATTTGTTAAGATTAGTTCAATTGTTCACCCCCGTACATTTATACATGAGATGTTAAAGGTTTAATTTTATCAAAAGCAAAAATTGATAAGTTTTCCTTTATTATATTGGATTCTTTATTTTTATTTTCTCTCTTATTATAATTGCTTTCTGTTAAGTTGCTTGGTAGACTTCTATTATTAGATTATATATGCGCTATTGGACCCAAAAAAAAAAATTATATTTTACCTCTTTGAACTGTGTTATGTTGTCACTTTATCCCTTTTAATTAAAGAAAGAGAACAAAAGAGCGGCATATAACCTGTGCGTGCCAATTTTATGATCAAAATATATATTCTAAAGCTAATTTATAAACATATATGTGATAAATATGTATATATCTTGCTCTCTCGTCATGAACTTTTTTTTTCTTTAGAAGAGAGCAATATATATATATATATATATCTCACATATATATAAATAAATAAACTCTTATCTATTCAAAAGTTAATTTATACAATATACGTGATAATAGGAAAGCTTATGGTGTGGACTCCTTATTGATGCATACCCACATGCACTACTATAAATTAGTGTAATTTTGTTACAATATTTCGTAACATCAATCACAAAATGTTTAACTGTGACACAAATTAGCATAATAAAATGTCTAAAAATTTGTAGTTCGTGTAACAAAAATTTATGGTTCGGTTACAACATTTTATATTATGCTAATTTGTAATAAAATCGATGGAAAAATGGTTACTTTAGTTATTAAACTCAATATAGATATATATAAAATATTTAAATTACGTTTTTTTTGTTGAGTTTAATGATTAAAATATTATTTTTTTCTATCAATTTTACTTAACAATAATAGACAGATTATATAGATTGTAAACATATATATATAATAATCCAATACTAGCTTGGGCCATCTGGTCTCCATCGCTTTAGATTTACAAATGAAGAACTTTTTACATAATTACATTTTAGGACATCAAAGTTCTATTCTAGCTCTATTCTAGTTGACTCTTTAACTCCATTTACTTTCCGGTTTGCTTAATGGTATGAGTTTCAGAATGTTGTTATAGTATAGATTTAAACTTGGTAAATATATATATAGTTTACGCTCTGGTCTATATATATTTTATTTTTGAACTAATTTTTGCATTACTTTTTACGTTTTCATGTGCAACCTTATTACATGGTCCCTAAACATGATTCAAAGAATTAGTGTAAAATGATTATGATAATTGTGCCTTGCAATATAATTAATTTAAAATAAAAAAAAAAAAAAACCATAACCCTATTCAGTATTTTTTTCCTCCTAACATTTGATTGATAATTTTTGTAATTTTTTGTTTTGTTTAAATAGTGAAAGAGAGCGAGTTTCTTCCACAGCATTTCACGCTATTTTTATCCTTCTCATCTCCACTCTGAGTACTCTCCTCCAAGTCAAGTACCAAAATAAGAATTGTTCTCCATTCGAAACTTATTACAAAATTATGATAGCTTTTATCGTGGCAATGTTCCTCTATGCCATGGCATTAATAGCCGAGATAATAACTCAGACTCAATACACATTCTATGGCGCAATCTGTAGTCAGATCAGTCTATTCTCAGGAGGTCTTGCCTCAATTTTATTGCTACTTGTTCTTGTCCCAACTTTTGGATGGTCTCTTTTGATCTTGTGGTGTATTATCTTTGTAAAGGTATTGCATAACTCAGTTGGTGAATTGGCTTACAAAGCATTGTTGAATGTGTTACAAGTGTTGGTGGATCATAACTTGAGAGAGCAACCACACAGATTACTTGTGTAATGGCCTGGTATTTGTTGTATCATGAGTAGAATTGGCAGTTCCATTGTAGCTAAGAATTGTTATCAATGTAGTAAATTGATGACTAGTACTGTATCCTTGGCATCACAGAAAAGGGTTTTTTATTTTTATTTTATTTACTGTTAATATAGAAAACTCTAATTGATCTATCTTGTCATTATGTAAAGGGTTTTATGAAAACTTTGGATACAATCTATCATTTGTGAATCGCATGTATCAATTAAAGGCTCGTTCGGTATATGGATTAGGGCTAAATTAGCTTATTAAAAGATAAAATAGATTAATTTAGTTAATACGATAAAATGTCATAGTCAAATTATAATCATTTCACTTTTTCTTTTATAACTATTAAATCAACTATAAAAAAAAAGGTCCAAAATTCATCCTTTTTTTTTTTTTTAAACCAGATTAAAAAAATCAAAAAACCATACTAAAAAAATTTATCTCAAACAAGCCAAGTCGGATTTATTTTGCAACCTCGAGAGTCCCACATAAGTCCTCCGAAAATAAACTCATGGTCAATGTAGATAGTACACATTATCTTATCACATACAAGAGGTCAATATTTCTTTTATTTTTTTTAATTTTGACAATATAATACCTAAAAGTAGAAAAAATAAAATAAAACTTTAAATATGAGAACAAAAAAAATAAAACTAAATATTAGATTTTAAAAAAATCAAATTAAACATTAGGCTTACTCTTGCGGACTCTTACGGGCTGGGTTTATAGGCGTACTCGGGTTACAAACCTCTATTCAAAGCCTTAAATTATTTTTATGAATTGAAATGGGATGAACACTTAAGAAGGTTGGAACAAACTATGGGATCAATTTGAAAAATATTAAAAACAAATTTCGCAGCCCATTTGAGAATCCCTACACACAACAACGACTCCAAACATTCCTTGAGAGCTCCCAAAAAAATAAATAAATCATTAAATATGAAAAATTATTAGATATTCTCAAAATATTACGTGTTCATACTTTTTCACTAATCCTTTACATTTCTCATCATCTAATACAAAATCATAATACCTAACTTTTTTTATTAATCATAATATTATAAAATATTACGTAATCATATTATGAAAATACCCAATAATTATCCATTAAACATTTAGAAAAAGACCAAGAAGTGGATCCCTCGTAATGCGGCGCCATAATGTAAGAAAAAACTGAAAATCTTATTTTATTGTTTTGTTTGTTTTATTTTTGAGTGCAATGAAAGGAAGCTGAAAATTCAGTGTTGCTAAGTGGATCTACATATAGAACTCCCACAAAATTGAAAACTGTATTTATATCCAGGTGATTGAAAGGAGAGATAGGGGCTGTGAAAATGCCCAACGGACTACAAAGGAATGCTAGGGATGACAAGTATATATATATTATAAGTTCATCTTCAAAAATATTATTTCAGTTCATTCTGTTAAAAAATATCTAGAATATATTATTTTTCATATTTGTTAGATTTTCATATTTCTATAGATTTCCTTATTCTCATAATTTCTTAATTAATACTTCATATAAGTCCTATATATAGGTCACAACAATATTATTTAACATTATTCAATATACAAAGATTCTCTTTTTTCTTCTCACTCCATTCAATTATCTTACCACATTCAATGCATTAACTTCTTGTATTTTGCTCTCACAATCACATACCTCCTAATGTTTTGCGCTCTCTCTCTCTCTCTCTCCTTCTCTCTCTCTCTCTCATATTTTTGTTGTTGTTTTGCTTCCATAGACCTTTATATTTCTCAACTCATAATATTTTGAAGTCATGGATGATGGGGACTCTTAATTGGTCAAGTGCTATTCTTTTGGTCTTTTGATTGGTTAGTTAAAGCGAATTTGTGAAATTTATTTTAAAAAAAGTTCATACAAATTATATCGGACTAGACCAAATCAACATGTGAAAATAGTGTCACAGTCTACTAAGGGTGTAATAATGGTCCGGCCTGGCCCGGTTCATTCAAACTTTGTGGGCTCGCGGTTTTTTAGCGGACTGGGCAAGGCCGGCCCACGGGCCAAAATGTGGGGGCCCAGAACCAAGCCCAAGCCCACTCATAATAGGGTCTGGGCTCGGGCCGCGGGCCTGGCCTAGGGCCTGGGCTCGGGCCTTGGCCCACGGGCCGGGCCTAGTCGGGCTTTTTTTTAATATTAGAAAAAAAAAATTTATACCAGAGTATTTTAATTACGATTAATAAGATATTTTGTTTGGTTATGTAATGTTTTATGGTGATATTTAAATTTAATTATATATATGACTTATGTTTTTTTAATTGTGAACTTATAACTAAAAAAGTATGCAATTATGTAGGGGTGTAAAAATGGCCCGAGGCCCATGAGCGGCCCGAAGCCCAAGATGGGCCAAGCCCGTTTTGGCCCGGTTTAGCCTGGGCCCGAGCATAGCCCAGTACCTTGGGCCTGGGCCTGGGTCTTCCATTTAGGGCTCAACCCAGCCCAAAAGATTTTGGGCCGGCCCGGCTCAACCATCAAACCCTCTCTCCACCAATGATCAAATTTTAAAAAATAAAAATAAAAAACAACTTACAATAGTTAAATAATTAAAAATAATAATAAATAAAATAAATAAAAAGATTAATCTTATAAAAATAAAAATAATTAAATAATTAAATAAATAAAAAGACTGATCTTATAAAAATAAAATAAATAAAAACAATAAAAAGATTGATCTTATAAAAATAAAAAAAATAAAATAAAAATTAATATAATTAAATAAATAACATTAATAATTTAAAAATAAAACAAAAATTAATAATAATTTATTAAATTAAAATCAAATTAATAATTGTTTGATGGAAAATGATGATGTATCACGCCAGTGCGCCACCACGCCCTGCCACACTGTGGCTGGCAGTGGCAGTGCATAGTCAGGGTGTTGCTGGCCTTCAATTTTTTATTTTTTTTTAAATTTCTTACTTCATTGTTTGATGGGAAAGTGTACCTAACGTGAAAGAAAAAAAAAATATATATATATATATATATATTTATTAAGTTGGATGGTAATATTGGGCCGTGGGGGCTCACCACGAGTCCCATTTTGATAATTCGAACCATTCAATATGTAGAACTCTTCCATTACTATATATCTGTAAAAAATCACGTTAATCGGATATCGCTAACTACATGATCAAATCAGTTTCATATAAAAATGCATGGTGTTATAATTAATGGTTGACAAAAAAAACTAATTCGATCAGATAGTTATAAATATCCAATCAACGTGATTTTTTACAAACATATAATACTCGACGAGTTGTACACATTAAACGGTTCCAATTAGCAAAACGGGACCCGTGATGGCTCCCACTAGCCAAAGAGCACCGTCCAAATGGTTGCTCGAAAATGAGGCAACCATTTCTTAAAACTTTGCAGCCAGTGCCATGCCACCATACAGCCCCCTACCTACTATTATAGTACTAGCCTAGCCTCAATTTTGAGCCGTTGCATTGCAAATTTGTATCTCCTACAACTCAAATGGATATATATAAAACAGTCATAATTCAAACGGTTAGAATTTAAATTACTATAAACATATTTCAGTTTTTAAAATAAATTTCACAACAAATCATTCTCTCTCTCTCTCTCTCTCTCTCTCTCTCTCTTAAACTCTCTCAATCTCTCTCAACTCTCAATTAATTCTGAAGTGACATCCCTAAGTGGTTATTGCAATTGTGCAACAAGAAACTTTTAGCAGAAAAAGAAAAATTTCTATATTACATTCGCCAGTCAGTAACATTAATTAGTTTAATTAAATTTATTAACTGCTCATTTTTTTCATAAATTATTTATGCATACATATTAATTATTATTTTGTACTGATTGAATTTACACATTATTAAAATTAATTGTTAATTCTTATATATTGTTTTACTTGCATTACTATGGATCCTAATATGCCTAATGTTTATGTCGATGTTGATACATATACTACACCACATGAATTTGTTGATTCTCCTTCTAATATCCCTCTTCCAACAGTTGGATCATCATCTAGGAGTAGAAGTAGTAGTGTTTGGGAACATTTTGAAAAAATATTTAAAACAAAATGTAAATATTGTGCACGTTTACTTAGTGCTGCATCTGCAGGGGGTACTAGTCATTTAAAAAGGCATTCTGACAAACATTTACAAAGTAAACAACCTGATATTCGAAGTCAAATGCAATTAGGGGCTTCATCAACTGGTAATTTGCAAACATTTTCATATGATCCTATATGTGCACAAAATTCTGTAGTTGATTATATTATTAAAAAAGAACAACCTTTTAGTACTAATAAATGTCCTGATTTTACCGAAATGATTTACGAAAGTTTTGCACCGCAATATCATTGTTTTTCAAGAAATACTACTAGAAACAAGATTTTAAAAAAATTTGAAGATATTAAAAGTAAATTATTTGATATCTTTAAAATTTTGAATGGAAGAGTTTGTTTAACATCTGATTTGTGGTCAAATAATGGTTTTGAACATCAATGTATCACTGCACATTTTATTGATAATGATTGGAAATTAAATAAAAGAATTGTTTCATTTAAATTAGTTGAACTTCCATACACTGGTCATTCGTTTGATGTACAAATAAGAAATGTATTATATGATTGGGCTTTACAAAATAAAATATTTACGATTAGTTTAGATAATGTATCATATTATAACCAAACTGTAGCCCATTTAAAATCAACTTTATAATTACTTGTTGATGGTGATTTATTTCATGTTCGTTGTTGTGCCCATATTTTAAATTTGATTGTTAAAGAAGCTATGCATGTATACGAAACTCCTGTACTTGTAATAAAAAATGCAGTTGTTACTATTATGTCTTCTGATAATCGAATTTCAGAATATAGAAAAATTTGTCAACAAGAAAATATGTCATTTAAAAAATTAATTTTAGATGTAGATAGTAGGTTGAATTCAACATATAATATGTTAAAAATAGCTTGTAAACAAAGAAGAGAAATAGATTTATTTTTTGCAACAACATCAGTAGGAGGAGTACTGACACCTACTGAACTTAATTGGCGCCAAGTAGTATTGCATAATGATTTTTTAAAAGTTTTCGATACTTTAACAAAATTATTTTCTTATATATATATATTCCTACTTCACCATTTGTTTTACATATGCTAGCAAAAATAATTAAAATTTTCATAAAATATATGGGTAATGAACTTTATGTAACCATTATTGCCTCAATGAAAGAAAAATTTGATAAATATTTTCATCATTTGCCTCATCTATTAGGTTTAGCTATAATAATTGATCCTAGGTGTAAAGAAATTGGTTTACAAAAATTTTTAGAGCATATTTTCGCTGATCAAATACAGTTTGCCCCTATTATGCAAACATGCAACAGATTATTTCAAGAATACAGGGCAGCTGCAACTACATCTGCATCTATAAATTCACCTACACGCACTACACTAGCAGTCCAATCTCGAGGCGGGAGATTAAGTATTTTCACAGCAATAAAAAGTAGAAGAATATATCAACATACAAGTGTAAGTAGTTCTTAACTACAACGTTATTTGGAAAGCCCGCCAGTGGATGATTTCGATAATTTTGACATTTTGGAATGGTGGAAACAAAATGAATCTCTGTGGCATGTGCTTTCATAGATGGCCCGTGATATACTAACCATTCTTATTTCTACAGTTGCTTCAGAAATAGCTTTTAATGCAGGTGGACGGGTGCTGAGTGACTACAGAAGCAGGCTTTCACCCGAAATGGTTGAGGCATTGATGATATCCAAGGATCATATGCACGCGCTTACAAGAAGACAAAATTTTAGTGAAAATGAGTGAATTCAATATGATTTGGTATAGACACCCAATTTTTGACCGTCTTTAAGACTTGGGCGCTATTGATTGTTTACTTGGTGAGGAAAGTTGTGCAGTGCAAAGGTTTGATTTCTTCGACAAGAGGAGAGTCAAATCCGAACCTTACACCCCATTGTGGACCAAAACTATTTTGAATGGTTTTTAGACCTCAAAATCCTCTTTTTCAAAACATTTTTGAAAAAAAGGATTCTACGATGTTTCGAGACTCGCATTTCATTAAATGTTGCGTTTTTCGGTAAACTGAGCAAGGACAAAGTGGAAATGAATGAAAGAGAGGTGAACTCTTTGAAAAATATTTCAAAACGCCTTGTTTAAAGGTTTGGAGTTGAAGAAAAGAGGAGAGGAGAGAAGAAACCAAGTTGGAGAAGAAGTTGGGCATGAATCCGGGTATGATCGAAATTGAGCAGTCTTCACTAAAAGAGGCATAACTTTTTGCACACTTGGAATTTTGAAGTGAGGTTGCACCATTGGAAAGAAGACTTCCAAGGCTATAATTTAGGCTCAAGAATGACTTGCAAAAGGGTCCAAATGAAGGAGATATGTCCATTTGAAATTGGGTCCAAAAAGCAGATTTTTCTGGCCAACCAAATGTGGAAGTTTCTAGCCATGAATGGGATTTTCTGGCCATGTACCAGCCATGAATGGCCAATGCTGGCCCCCTGCCGTCCAAGAGTGTCCCATGCCGGCCAATAATGATCAAGTGCCGGCCATCAGTAAAAGCAAATTTCTACAGATATTTTTGTTCCAACTATTACAGCTGTCCCTTTTGGGATATTTTCGACTAAGGCTTGCATTTTTCTATATATAGAGAGGCTTCTCTATGGTTTTAAGGGATAGAAAATTTTAGGAGTGAAATTTTGGAAGCCTCTCTCTCTACACTTCTCTCTCTACATTTCTCTCTCTCTTGAATCTTTGTGCATAAGGGCATACAAGTGTAGATACACTTCTCCTTTGCCTATACAGCCTTGACCAAACTTGTTGATCATTGGGCTGAGGTTTTGCAAGGTCTTCTTGGAGCTCCTTAAGGTGGTTTTGACTTGGTTTTGTGGCCTAAAGTTGTGTTGTACTTCAAGAGGTATTACTCTCTCCCTTTAAGCTTGTCTTCCATACTTGCTTTGCCATCTTTTTCCACCATTTCAAGGCTGGTTTTGGCATGTAAAAAGTTCTATTTTTCAGTCCTAAAGGGGGTGGTTTGAGCCTTTGTGAGTTAGGGGGTTGTCCTCCCCCCCCCCCTTCTTTTGCTCTTTAGCTTGTTAAGCTTTTTGCACCATTTCTCATCACCTTTAAATCAAAATTTTTGATCCTCTTTACCACTAAAACTCAGAGGTTTTTCAATGACAAAAACTATCTTTTGAGGTCCAAAATAGGAGGGGTTGACCTCTCCTCCTTGTGTCTTGTTTGCATGAGTAAATAGCCTAACATGTGAGCGTGTTTTTCTACCATCTTATGACTTGATCTCAGCATGTTTTTGCTACTTTTTTGACCTGCTTTAGCTCTTTTTTTAGATGATTTGGCCACTTGAGGCTTGCTTTGTATGCTTATATTGTAATGGTGCTTAATAGTCTAGTTTGTGCTATGTGTTGACCTCTTATTCTAGCTATTTTAGCCTACTTCAAGCATGTTTTTGGTCTTATTTTAACATGTTATAACTCTGTTTTTGGCTGGTTGGAGCACCTCTTGCTTGCTTCTTACACTTGTGGTGTAATTTTGCTCACTAGCTTAACATGCTTAATGACTTAACATATCATTCTAGCTTGTGTTAGCTCCATCTCAGCATGCTTTTGCTCATATTTTGTCATGCTTTAACTCTGTTTTGAGTGGTCTTGGTCCTTTGAGACTTGTTTTGTATAGCTATAGTGTAGTTAGCTTCACTAGCCTTGTGTTTTGAGGCCCTTAGCATGCTTTGCTTGTGATGTTTGCATGATATGAAATCATTTAGCATGTGATTTCAGAGCATATACCTCTATCATACTCTCATATACTTCACTTCTTCATTGCTTTTGAGGGTTGTGTATTATGCCTTCACTACAAGAAAACAGAGGAAAAACCACGGAGGAATTAGCGACGGGCGCCTCCCGTCGCTAAAAACGGTTTTTTGCGACGGTACCTTTTCCCGTCGCCAATAATGTCATTTAGCGACGGCACTTTCCCGTCGGCAATAAAAATACGCGGAGGGGTCGAAAATGGGTAAGTATTAGCGACGGCAAAAAAAACCCGTCGCAAAAAACATTTTTTTTGAGAGAGTGGCTCATTTGCGACGGAAACGTGGCTCTTTTGCGACGGAAGTTTGCCGTCGCAAAAAAATATTATCCAAACGGCGCCGTTTTACGAGCTAATGGCTACTATTTGCGACGGTCTACAACCTACCGTCGCAAAAAGTGAAAATAAAATAACCCCCGCCCCTCTTCTACCGGTCCCGCTCGATCCTTCATCCCAAATCCCTAACTTCATCCCCAAATTTCTCAAACTGGCTACGGGTAGTGGTGCTCCGGCGACAGCGAGCAAGCAGTGGTGGTGCGGCGGCGACGGCGACAGGTTCCGGCGGCGACTCTCTCTCTCTCTGCGTATGCTCTCTCTCGGTCTCCGTATATATATATATATATAGATGAATCTGTATAAATCTGTCCATATATATAGATAAATCTATATATTATTCTGTCCATATATCTGTATATATATAAATCTGTATATAAATCGGTCCATATATATAAATCAGTTAAATCTGTATATATATAAATCTGTCCATATATATAAATCTGTATATATATCTGTATATAAATCTGTATATATATAAATCGGTCTATATATATATAAATCTGTCTATATATATAAATCAGTTAATCTTAATCTGAAATTTGTTTATTGTATTTAAATCTTAATTTTTTTTTTATAAATCTGTTTATTGTATTTAAAATAATCTTAAATAACTTAATCTTAATACATCAATCACTTATATTGTATTTAAAATCATAATTTTATGAGTGATTCGTAAAAAAGGGGGATAGAATTTCTTTTTTTTTTTTTTTGTGTTTTTGATATCATACACATGCAATGGTTCGATTACAAATTTAAATTGAAAATGTTTAAATAAGTCATAAAAATATTTAAGAGAAAATAAAAAAAATAGAAAAAAAAAAACAGGATTTTTACCTTAAATAGAAATTTTAGACATTTCATTAATTTTTTTAACCTTAAATAGGATTTAATTAATTTAAACCTTAAATAGGATTTAATTAATTTTTTATTACTTTTTTTCAATCTAAAAAAAATAGGAGTTAATCCTAAATAGGAATTTTAGACATTTCGTTTAGTTTAATAACTAGTTTTTATTTTTATTTTTTTTGTCGGGTTTAGTTGACGAAAATAGGTAAATGGTATAAATTGAAAACCAATCAAAATATTAGGGTTTATTTTTATTTTCACTTATTTATTCTGTTTATTAGGTTTTTTTTTTTTTTTTTTTTTTGACGTTTAATATGACAATTTATTTAGTTGCGTAGAGGAATGCTATCATTTACTTGGTTTGCGTAGGTATTATATTTAGAGTTACTTTGGTGAGATATTTTTGTGGATGTGTACAGATGATGGATAAGAGTTGGATTGATTTGCCAAATAGGATGTCGAGTGAATACATTAATGGGATTGATGCATTCCTTGTGTTTGCCTACACCAATAGGGTTGAAGGTTCGATGATCAGTTGTCCGTGTAGGAAGTGTGAGAATCGATACTATTTTGTACGAGATGGTGTACGGGAGCATCTGATTTTGAATGGTTTTTTTAAAAAATACAAACATTGGATTAATCATGGGGAATCTTACATATCTCTGCATGGTAATCGAGAGAATGAAACATTAGCTAATTTAGACATTGGAGATGATATGATTGGAATGATACAAGGGGCTATGGGAAATCCACATGCCGGTACAAGTGTTGAGGGTGATGAACCACAGGGGCCTGATCCCCATGCATCTGAACCCCAGCTCGGTCCAAATGTAGAGACTGCAAAGTATTTCAAACTTCTTCAAGATGCACAAAGTGAATTGTATCCGGGTTGTCAGAAGTTCACATCTTTGTCATTCATTGTTCAACTTCTACATTTGAAGGTGCTTAATCAGTGGACAGACAAGTTTGTTGACATGTTGCTTGAGTTATTGAATGAGGCGTTCCCGTTAGGTGTGAAACTCCCGGACTCATATTATAAAGCTCAAAAGGTCACAACAGATTTGGGCTTCACGTATGAGACGTGGGATGCATGTCCCAACAGTTGCATGTTGTTTCGAAACGAGGACGCCAATCTTGATAAATGTGTCATATGCAACAGTTGTAGATGGAAATCAAATGGTGATGGTGGTTCAAATGGTCCAAACACAGGTGGCAAGCAAATAGCTGCAAAACAGATGAGGTATTTTCCTTTAAAGTCAAGGTTGCAGAGGTTGTTTATGTCATCTAAGACGGCCAAGTTAATGAGATGGCATGCAGAGGAACGAACTGATGATGGTGTCTTCAGGCATCCTGCTGACTCCCTTGCATGGAAAGATTTTGACCGTCGGAATATTGACTTTAGTAATGATTGCCGAAGTGTAAGGCTTGGCTTAGCATCTGATGGTTTTAACCCATTCAGGACGATGAACATAGTTCATAGCACTTGGCCTGTTGTGCTCATTCCATACAACTTGCCGCCATAGATGTGCATGAAGCAACCATTTCTAATTTTATCCGTGCTTATTGACGGCCCAAAAGGACCTGGTGACAAGATTGATGTGTATATGCAACCGTTGATTGAGGAGTTGAAAGAACTATGGAATGAGGGTGTGTCAACATTTGATGCATCAACAAATCAAATGTTTCAAATGCATGCAGCTTTACTGTGGACAATTAGTGATTTTCCTGCATACGCAAACTTGTTAGGATGGAGCACTAAAGGCGAATATGCATGTCCTTGTTGCAATAAGGAAACTACATCGTGTTGGTTGAAGCATAGTGGGAAACAATCATACTTGGGTCATCGCAGATTTTTACCTACTGGCCATAAATTTCGGAAGGATAAAGTATCATTTGATGGTAGTTGGGAAGTCAGACTCAAACCAAAATTGTTGTCTGGAACTGAGATGTTGCTACAATTAGAATCTGAGGGTATTTTAACCCAATACAATAGGGATGACCTTAAGGAGAGGCATAGGAGACAGGTAGAGAAGGAGAAAGTTGGACATCGCACCCATAGTTGGAAGAAAAAGAGTATCTTTTATGAATTGCCATATTGGGAGCACAATCTAATAAGACACAACCTCGATGTGATGCATATAGAGAAGAATGTTTGTGACAATGTGTTGTGGACAATATTAGGGGTTGCAGGAAAATCAAAGGATGGTGTTAATGCTCGGCGTGATTTACAAGATATGAATATTAGAAAACCCCTACATTTGCAGTTAAGAGGGTCGAATAAAGCCTATTTACCACCAGCACAATTCACGATGACCAAGGATGAGAAAGATTTGTTCTTGAAAGTGTTGAAGGAAGTAAGAGTTCCCGACGGGTATTCATCCAATATATCACGTCGTGTGCGCTTACATGATAGAAGCATTGGTGGTCTTAAGAGCCACGATAGTCATATTTTGATGCAACAACTTATTCCATTGGCTATTCGCAGATCGTTACCGAAGAATGTAATTGAACCCTTGATTGAATTGAGCAATTTCTTTAGACAATTGTGTTCGAAAGTGAATCGTGCGACGAATTTGCAATATATTAAAGATCGTATCGCTGTAACACTTTGTCATCTAGAGAAAATATTTCTTCCGAGTTTTTTGGATATAATGGAGCACTTGCCTATACATCTAACTGATGAAGCCTTATTGGGTGGAGCGATCAGTTTCGATGGATGTATCCAATTGAGAGGTATCTTCTTACTTTGAAGCAATACGTGCATAATAGAGCTCGTCCTGAAGGATCAATTGCTAAAGGATATCTTATGAAAGAATGCATGAATTTTTGTGCACAATATCTCAGTGATGTGGAAACCAAATCTAGTCGACCCGTGAGGAACTATAGTGGTGCTGATAATTTGGGTCATGCTACTGGTGAAAACACAAGCTTTTATCTTGATAATACTTCTTGGGTACAAGCTCATCGGTACATCTTATGCAATACAAGCGCGGTTCAACCATTCATAAAGTAGGTTAAGTCACTCACTCAATATTTTATTATGCTTTATTGAATTTTCAACTAAATTTTTGGTATGGCTAAAATTTCAATCTACACAGCAAACACCTTGAAGTACTTAAGCTCAAAATGCCTCGTGTCGACGATCATCAACTTCGGCGTGAACATTTTGAAACTTTTCACATTTGGTTCAAGGAACATGTATGTATTTAACTCTATAGATTCTAGTTACTTAAATCGATCTACATTTTAAATTTTACATTTTCGTGTTAAATAGGTCCAAACTTTGCGAAGGACTACTGATGTCATACTTTCTGAAGAGATTATTCTATTGGCAAATGGTCCTCATAACCTGGCAAGGAGGTTCAACGGGTATATACTGAATGGGTTTCGGTATCGAGTAAAAGCCATGGATGATCGTCGAGCCACACAAAATTGTGGTGTAGCTTTGAAGGCAGATACCATAAGTTATGCTAGTCGAAAAGACAAGAATCCTCGTCTGGGGTTTGTGTACTATTATGGACAATTGACAGATATTGTTGAGATTTGATATTCCAATGAGAAGAAACATGTGTTGTTTAAGTGTGATTGGATTGACAACATTCACGGAAAGAAAGAAGATGTCTTCAATTTCACGTTGGTGAACTTCAATCATTTCTTGTACCGAGATGATCGAATTACCAATGAACCTTTCATCTTGGCGTCCCAAGCAGAGCAAGTTTGGTATGTTGCAGACCCGTTACAACTAGACTGGCAAGTCGTGGTGAAGATGTCTCAAAGAGGTTTATTTGATATGAGTTCGACTGATCCACAAATCGAGCCATACATGAGCCAACAATTGGAAGAAAATATAATGCTTCGTGATGAAGAAGTTGGTTGGGTGAGGGAAGCCGCAGAAGGGGAAACAGTTGATGTTCAAATAGGCTGATATGTAATCAACATTAGTAATTCAATTAAGGCCAAGGTTGTAGTTAATCATCAATTTCTTAATTTACTTTGTCTTTGTAATTGTATTAGTTCAATTCATGTCATATTATAGTTGATGACAAACCATTGTCTATGTTTCTAATGTCAATTAATGTTATATTGCTTGCAGATTATTATGGGAAGGAAGAGGAAGCCTGATCATCCCCGGCGCATGATGTCTGATGTGCTACATAACAGGACATCAGTAGCACCACCATCAGAGGAGGCATCACATCGGCCAGCATCGGAGGGGCCATTAGTGCCACCACCATCTGAGGGGCCATTACCACCGTATCGACCTCCATCAGTGGCACCACAAAGAAATGCCATGTACTCAGCCTCCACGCCTACCATCAGTGCGTCCACCATCAGTGGCACCACAGCAGCTATCATCATCAGCTTATGAGCCATCCGCAGGTATATAAATTTGCTTTGATTTGCATGAAAATTATTTACACATACATTTATTTATGCTCATTATATATAACTTGTTTATTCTCATTGTATTTTGCAGACCCTTCGACTTCTTCACAGCCCACATCAGGTTTATTTGATATGATTTGTATTCACATTATTTAAATTTGCATTTGGTTGTTACCATTGCATATTGTTTATTATTATTGTATATCGCAGGTCATGTTAGTTCTTCATCAACCTCGACTAGGCGTGGTAGAGGATGTGCCAAGGGCATTAAAGAGTGGGGTACTGGTAAAAACCTGGACATACAATTTGATGAAAATTACTGCCCAATAGGGGATAACGTGGCCAAGTTAACTACTCAACTTGGCATTATTGTCCGGAATGGTAACATTGTTCCTCTTACTTTTGTTGACTGGAACAGTGTGCCTGATAATATTGTTGATGCTATCTGGAAGGAAGTGAAGGTAAAAGTATATTTTTGTCCACAAATTCGAATTCCAAATTTGTGTTATACTTAGCCTTAAACTTTGTGTTTTATAGGACAATTTGAATATATGTCCAGAGGAGTACAAGCCAATCTGCATGAAAAACTGCAACAGCATATGGAAGGATCACAAGAACAAGCTTAAGGCTAAGTATTTCAAGCCTAGAAGCTCTGATCCTAATCTGAAGGATGATGTTCCTATGAATGTTGTGCCAAGCCAGTGGGAACAACTTGTGGAGTATTGGCGTACTTCCGATGCTGAGGTATACAATTACGTTATATTTATGATATGTAAACATACAAATCATATTTACATACTTACATTTGTTGAACTTGTTATAGAAAATTGCAAGTAGGAACGCTAAAAATCGGCGAGCTCACGGCATAGCTCATACCACAGGGCGTACTACTTTCTCTCAGATACGGCATGAGGTTTACATTTTATTGTTTTATTTTTGTATATAAATAAACATTGTATATTTGCAAATTATTTGGATTCTAATTTTCATATTTCTAAAAAAAATTTAGATGACCAGTAAGGGGGAGTCTACTGATAAGATGAATGTTTGGCTTATGACACGTAGAGTAGATGACCCAGAGGTTATCCAGACCTTGGTAGTTTCCAAACACCTTTGATTGTATTTAAAGTTTATTTTTTGTGTGTCAACCATCTTAATTTGGCGTATACTTGTGTGTCTTATTCAATACAGGATGAGTTTAATCGTCAACTCTCTATGCTACCTGAGGATGGTCGGACTATGGAGGCTAAGAATGCCATTTTCCATGAGTTGATAGGTCATGACAGACATGGATATTGTCGCACATACGGGAGAATCGTTCCTCGGAGAGTGGTGTATAAAGATGGTGCTGGGCCATCACAGTCAACACCCCAGCCATCGACTATTGATCAGATCACGCAGCAGGTTCGTGCTGAGCTAAGGGATGAGTTGAGGGAGGAGATTCGAGCAGAGTTCTCTACACAGTTGCAGCAGATGAGAGCTGAGATGATGGCCCTTGTGTCACAGGGGGCGAGTGTGGATCCCAACAGACAGGTTCCATATAAACATCACAATTGTTTGATAGTTCAATTTTCACTCAAGCTTATGTATGAAATTCGAATATGATTAACACATTATGCACTGACTAACATAGGTTCCTGATGCATCGAGTGGCCACCGGGCATTTAGGGAATCTGCAGAAGACGAGAATCCATATACACCACCACCAGAAGATCAGGTATAAAATGTATCTTTGCATTCTAAGCTAAAATGTATCTTTGCATTCTTTACATTCTAAGTTAAGAGACTTGTGGGAGAAGACGAGAGACTTGTGGGAGAAGACGGGGCTTGAATTGGGTTCCCAGTTTGGGAGTTAGAGTCGGATTTCACTTTAGGCAAAATACTTCTTTAAGAAACTTCAATTCGAGGCGTTAACGCCCCAAAATCACCAAACGGTGTCGGTTTAGCACGAAACTTGGCACACACGACCGCCTAGGCATGAGAGACTTGTGGGAGAAGACGGGGCTCGAATCGGGTTCCCGGTTTGGGAGTTAGAGCCGGATTTCACTTTAGGCAAACTACTTCCTTAAGAAACTTGAATTCGAGGAGTTAACGCCCCAAAATCACCAAACGGCGTCGGTTTAGCACGAAACTTGGCACACACGACCGCCTAGGCACGAGAGACTTGTGGGAGAAGACGGGGCTCGAATCGGGTTCCCGGTTTGGGAGTTAGAGCCGGATTTCACTTTAGGCAAACTACTTCCTTAAGAAACTTGAATTCGAGGAGTTAACGCCCCAAAATCACCAAACGGCGTCGGTTTAGCACGAAACTTGGCACACACGACCGCCTAGGCATGAGAGACTTGTGGTAGAAGATGGGGCTCGAATCGGGTTCCCGGTTTGGGAGTTAGAGCCGGATTTCACTTTAGGCAAACTACTTTTTTAAGAAACTTTAATTCGAGGCGTTAACGCCCCAAAATCACCAAACGGCGTCGGTTTAGGACGAAACTTGGCACACACGACCGCCTAGGCACGAGAGACTTGTGGGAGAAGACGGGGCTCGAATTGGGTTCCCGGTTTGGGAGTTAGAGCCGGATTTCACTTTAGGCAAACTACTTCTTTAAGAAACTTCAATTCGAGGCGTTAACGCCCCAAAATCACCAAACGACGTTGGTTTAGCACGAAACTTGGGACACACGACCGCCTAGGCACGAGAGACTTGTGGGAGAAGACGGGGCTCGAATCGGGTTCCCGGTTTGGGAGTTAGAGCCGGATTTCACTTTAGGCAAACTACTTCCTTAAGAAACTTGAATTCGAGGAGTTAACGCCCCAAAATCACCAAACGGCGTCGGTTTAGCACGAAACTTGGCACACACGACCGCCTAGGCACGAGAGACTTGTGGGAGAAGACGGGGCTCGAATCGGGTTCCCGGTTTGGGAGTTAGAGCCGGATTTCACTTTAGGCAAACTACTTCCTTAAGAAACTTGAATTCGACGAGTCAACGCCCCAAAATCACCAAACGGCGTCGGTTTAGCACGAAACTTGGCACACACGACCGCCTAGGCACGAGAGACTTGTAGGAGAAGACGGGGCTCGAATCGGGTTCCCGGTTTAGGAGTTAGAGCCGGATTTCACTTTAGGCAAACTACTTCCTTAAGAAACTTGAATTCGAGGAGTCAACGCCCCAAAATCACCAAACGGCGTCGGTTTAGCACGAAACTTGGCACACACGACCGCCTAGGCACGAGAGACTTGTAGGAGAAGACGGGGCTCGAATCGGGTTCCCGGTTTAGGAGTTAGAGCCGGATTTCACTTTAGGCAAACTACTTCCTTAAGAAACTTGAATTCGAGGAGTCAACGCCCCAAAATCACCAAACGGCGTCGGTTTAGCACGAAACTTGGCACACACGACCGCCTAGGCACGAGAGACTTGTGGGAGAAGACGGGGCTCGAATTGGGTTCCCGGTTTTGGAGTTAGAGTCGGATTTCACTATAGGCAAACTACTTCTTTAAGAAACTTCAATTCGAGGCGTTAACGCCCCAAAATCACCAAACGGCGTCGGTTTAGCACGAAACTTGGCACACATGACCGCCTAGGCACGAGAGACTTGTGGGAGAAGACGGGGCTCGAATCGGGTTCCTGGTTTGGGAGTTAGAGCCGGATTTCACTTTAGGCAAACTACTTCTTTAAGAAACTTCAATTCGAGGCGTTAACGCCCCAAAATCACCAAACGGCGTCGGTTTAGCATGAAACTTGGCACACACGACCGCCTAGGCACGAGAGACTTATGGGAGAAGACGGGGCTCGAATCGGGTTCCCGGTTTGGGAGTTAGAGCCGGATTTCACTTTAGGCAAACTACTTCTTTAAGAAACTTCAATTCGAGGCGTTAACGCCCCAAAATCACCAAACGGCGTCGGTTTAGCACGAAACTTGGCACACACGACCGCCTAGGCACGAGAGACTTGTGGGAGAAGACGGGGCTCGAATCGGGTTCCCGGTTTGGGAGTTAGAGCCGGATTTCACTTTAGGCAAACTACTTCCTTAAGAAACTTGAATTCGAGGAGTTAACGCCCCAAAATCACCAAACGGCGTCGGTTTAGCACGAAACTTGGCACACACGACCGCCTAGGCACGAGAGACTTGTGGGAGAAGACTGGGCTCGAATCGGGTTCCCGGTTTGGGAGTTAGAGCCGGATTTCACTTTAGGCAAACTACTTTTTTAAGAAACTTTAATTCAAGGCGTTAACGCCCCAAAATCACCAAACGGCGTCGGTTTAGCACGAAACTTGGCACACACGACCGCCTAGGCATGAGAGACTTGTGGTAGAAGACGGGGCTCGAATCGGGTTCCCGGTTTGGGAGTTAGAGCCGGATTTCACTTTAGGCAAACTACTTTTTTAAGAAACTTTAATTCGAGGCGTTAACGCCCCAAAATCACCAAACGGCGTCGGTTTAGCACGAAACTTGGCACATACGACCGCCTAGGCATGAGAGACTTGTGGGAGAAGACGGGGCTCGAATCGGATTCCCGGTTTGGGAGTTAGAGCCGGATTTTTGTCCAGTCAAAATTATTTACTAAACAATCTTTCTAATTATATAGTAGTCAATTTTTTTTTATATTTTTCTATAATTAAAATATTAACACCATTATATGGTTTTTAATTATGTTTATCTTGTTTTTTTCAGATATTTCCTGAGTAGCAGTTGGCTTCTTCTGGAATGCAGGTGTATCAAGATTATGACCAATTTTTGTTTTTGTAACCCACGAACGAATAAAAACGAAAACTTTTAGTTTTGATTTTGATTTATGTTATTTAAATTTGTGAGCAACATTATGTATGTATTATGGGATGTTATGTAGTGGCATAATTTTTATTGTTATGAATTTTTATTTATGTATTGTTATGAATGGAACAATATTATTAATTTTCATTATTTGTCAACTTTTGTTTATGTATGTATTTATATTATTCTGTAATTTTTGGATTTTTTTATAGTTATTTTTTATTTAATACGGGTTATTTTAATTTTTTTAATAATTTTTCAGCAAGTTTTTTTTTTTTTTGTTTTTGAGACGGAATAAGAACCCGTCGCAAAAACCAAATATAGGCTTTTGCGACGGCACCAAATATAGTCGCAAAAGCTGTGCCATTTGAATGTAGAAGACACCTTTAGCGACGGTAACCTTTGCCGTCGCCAATACTTATATGATGTCAGAGTTTTAGCGACGGGATGGTTGCCGTCTCAAAACCTCACTTTTAGCGACGGTAAATACGTGCCGTCGCGGAAACTGATATTTTTCCCATTATTGGCGATGGGAAAAATGCCGTCGCAAAAAAGAGACCTTACCGTCGCAGAAACTAATGGCGACGGTACGTACCGTCGCTAAAGCTCTTTTGCAACCCCCTTTGTCGCGACCCCTCATTACCGTTGCAAAAGGCAACTTACCGTCGCAAAAGGCATTAGCAACGGGGTCCGGGAACATTTGCGACGGCTCGGTACCGTTGCAAAAAACGCCTTTTTTTGTAGTGCTTGCTTATGGGCTAACATGTGTGCATGTTCTCCTAGTCTTTTGAGCTTCTATCTCAGCATGTTTAGACCATTATTTTGGCATGTTTGAGGTCTATCTAAGGTTGGTTTGGCCATTTGGGTTTGATGTTGCAAGGTTCTTGTCTAATGCTCTTTACTAACTTTAATGTCTAAGTCTCTTAACATGTTGTACATGAGTTGTTTGCATGTTAGAGTCTTGTATTTTATGCCATTTCAACACTTAAATTCTGCCACCTTCTTCATTTCTTCACTTTTCAATTTTCTTTGAGGATTGGTTGGTCTTGAGGTTATGTTTAAGCTTGGGATTGAGGCTTATGCTTAAATGGCTTTAACTCTCTTTTGAGGGTTCCTCCTAGTCAAAGGCATGGTCTCTCATATGCCTTAAACCATTCTTTTGGTTGACCCTCTCTCATTAGAGGACTTTCACATTGGACAAATCAACTAAAGAATGGCTTGGTAACTTTAAATGTGTAAACAAGAATTGAACCAAGTAAAACATGACAAGATAAGCATTGTTATGATTGCATTGCATTGTGTTCAATCGGATGTTATATTGAACACAAGGTAGATGGTCCATTTCATACTCAAAGTGATGAAAATGAGCCAATCTCCTTTGTCTCCATTGCCTTTGATCATGCATGATAGGGTGGTGGTTCTAGTTTCTTGTACTTGTTGCATTTATTGAATTTGTACAAGTTGAATCCTTGACCATCATTCATTGAGATGCTTGATTGATGGTTTTGGATCCAATGGTGCCTCTCATTTGATGTTTTGAGATGATAAGGAGATATACAGTACACACATATCCTTAGGAGACCCTCTATTTTTCTCTGTTTGAGCTCTGTTGTAGAATGACGATTCAGTACACCAGTGGCTAGCAGTGCCTCACTGATGGCCGACTGTAGACATCCCATTTTTGACCGACCTTAAGACTCAGACGTCACCGATTGAGCGCTCGGTGATGTTGCATATTGTGCTCGTTCAGAAGTCTCAGAGTCGCGGCCGTGAGCCCTGCCTCCGGACTTCCAAACCTTCTTCTGTGCCTTGCCTCGGTTTGCGAGCTAGGCTCGATTTTCTCTGTTTTTCTTCCTGAGGGGAGGGAGAGGTCCAGTAGACCATCTCTCAGTGGCCGTGGGCTACATTTCGTGGCCGTGGGCTACATTTCGTGGCCGTAGGCCATTTTTCCCATTTCGGAGTCCGGTTCCCGATTTTCGGAGCCGTCAGGCCGTGTGCCTCGGTTCGGGACTGCCTAACTATCTCCGATTTCTCCGGTTTTTGGCATACATCTTATTTACTCTCTTTTGAGAGACACTGGGCTTGAGAGACCCACTTCGTGGTCGAATGCCACTTTCGGTGCTTAACAGCCTATTTTCGGGACCCCGAACTGCGTGTTTTGGCCCCCGAGCATTCATTTTGCATCGGTTTTCGTTTATTTTTGGAAGGTACCTCTGTTTTGTCACTAGGAAGGTCACTGAAGGGTGGAAGGTCAACAATTGTCTCAGCAATCAGTTACGCTCTTCCGACGCCCTCCGACGCTCGTTTTTCTCACTTCCGGGCCAATGTTGACCACCCTAGGAGCATTTTCTTCAAGCCCAAACCACATATTTGTGTTGTACACACATGGGAGGACCCTAAAAAGTAGAGGCCGGCCAGTAACTCAACTTGACCCTTTTGAACCCCTCCTAAAAGTGGCCTATTCTCTCTCCTATTTTAAAGTTGTCAATTTTGAACCACATGGTTGTGAAGAGGAGACCTGGGAGGACACCAATATGTGATGCTCGGCCATTAGTTCAATTGGACCATTTTGCCCCTTGGTCGGCCGGCCATAGGGGGTAGCCGGCCGGCCACCTGCAGTAAAAGTGGCAGGCCGGCCATGCTCCTTGGGATCTGTGCTATATAGCCTTACAGCTGTTTTTCCCAAAAACATATCTGATCCGGGGAAAGCCTTTGGGAGGGAAACTTGGTGTGATTTCCCTCCACCTTTCCTCCCCTTTCCTTGACTTTATAACCATCCTCCAACTCATATTATAGGGTTACACAATTTTCCCTAAGGCTTTTGCATCCATCTCTCTCCATTTCCCTCTCATTTTCTCTCAAAATCCTTAAGTTCCAACCACATTTCTTCATCACTACCAAGCACCACCACTACTAATCCATTCCAGCAGCAAGGAGAGGCTTTCCAGCAGCTAAGAGGCAACAAATTTGGTCCAAGAAGCAACCAAAGTCTTGATCTTCAAGGGTAAGTCCACTTCACCCTCTTTTGAGCTCATTTTTGCCTCATTTCCTTAGCCTATTTTATTACTGTTTTGGGATCCGACCCTAACTAAAACTAGGCCTATTTTGAGCTATTCTTCATGTTTGTTTAAGGGCTCAACCCTGTTTGAGCCCTCCATTTGGTACTTGCTTCAATACCCTCTTGTATGCCAATATCTTGCATGGTATTTTGAGCTTATGTGTGATCTGTTTTTGAGCATGATATAAACTGTTAGTTGGCTTATTTTGAGCCCCTATACAACATTGTAGAAGGGCTTAACCTTGTTTGAGACCTCCTTGCATGACTTGCCGTAGGACCCCTCTTGGGTCCCCATTTTTGCATGCTTTGTGAGCCTATCTTGCTTCTGTTTTTAGGCCATGCTCAGAACTGAAAATGGACATATTTTGACCCTCTGGACATATCTCATTAAGGGTCTTTTTCTTTTTTGTGATTTCTTTGTGTACCTCATGTTATAGCCCTTTGTTGGCCTTAATCTTGCATTGCATTTTGAGCATGTTTGCATACTGATTTGGGGCTTGTCATCTACTATAAATGTCCATATTTTTGGCCCCTCTTCAGTGTTGTAGAAGGGTATTTTTATTTTTGGGCATTGCTTGTATCACTTGCTTCATTACCTCTCTTGCCCCCCCCCCAAAAAAAATTTTTGCATGCTGATTTTGCCCTATTTGTATCCATTGTTTGGCCATGTTCTCTACTGTAAAAATGCTTATTTTTGGGCTGCCTTGAATCTGTCTCTTCATGTCATGTTCAAATTATGTATGTATTGTATAGCTACAAGCCATTTCGGGTGCCTAATTTCGCATTTCGGGAATGATTTCATGCATCGGGTGCACTTTTGCCATGTTTCGGGACTGATTTCCCCTTTATTTTGCTACTAATTTTTGCATATGTGCATGTCATAATCCATGTCTTTGCCATGTCTCATTAGAGTGGCATTTCGGTGCTTGAGGGCTCGTTCTCGGTTTGCGTGCCCGCGGGCACGCACTTCGAGGTATCTTGTTTTCATTTGATGGCCTCTCATGTGAGTATGGCTGAGGCCCTCTCATGTTGGTGTAAGCCCATTACCGCATTGCGTATGTCATTTCATCCATAGCATTGTGTATGCCCGGTTGTGTATTACCTCGTTTAGCGTGTATGCCATTCCATGACATTGTGTATGTTAAGATTGTATATTAGTTGCATTTCATGCATATCATGCATATTGCATTGTGTTCGGGATAGGCGTTAGCCCGGGCCCAGGAAACGAGGTACGTTTCGTACTCTGAGTGACGGAACGGGTCTCAATTCCCAAGTCACCGACACTCCGGATTATCCATGATGGAGTTAGGTTTTGTTGTAGCATTCATATGCATTCATCCCATATTGAGTTGTGCAATTTAGCTCCTCGGCCATCATGCATCGATATGCGTGATTGGTGGCACGAGGATCGAGGCATGCATATATTTGTGAAATACATTGCTATGCTCCTTTCCTGCTCTCTGTTGCAGCAAAATGAAGAATCAGTAACTTTTCGGAGTCTGGCACGCATTTCGAGAAACATTACAAACAGAGGCTAATTGGAGCATCCCAATGGATTTCCGCGCAAAACATCTCAAACATGCATCATTCCATCATCCGGAGCGGAATCAAGGCACCCCATGGCTCGCATACCAGTTTTACATTTTTCTTAGTTAATTTGTTAATTAATTAGGAATTTGTATTATTTGGACTGTATTATTCTTTCATTCGGGACTGTATATTTATTCGGACCCTCTGCGCGAGGGCATAATTGTAATAAGTGTGGGTGAGTGTGATGTATGTCTTCCAACCCCACGTCTTTCTTCCCTTTTATTTATCCGCTTATGATGGTTAGATTAGGGCATATTTCAATTAGCATACAGTATGACAGCATGTTTGCATCATTCATCTGTTTTGCATGCACCGAGCTCGGCGCATCATACAAACTGCATTTGTATTTCAATTCCAAATTGAATACTTGATAGCTGTTGCATTTCATATGCCATGTTTAGAATAGTCGAGCCTGCTATAGTTTGCATCTTTGCATGTATTGCATTAGGCATTTCTGCATACTTAGGAACCATGCATTGGATTTCTAATCGGTTTCTGTTTTGGCTTGGAGTACTCGGTGAGTTTTATGCTTTAGCATCCTTGCATGTGTGTGAGTGGCTGCCATGATAGCATGCTTGCCATGAGGCTATTTGCTTATGTGATATAACTGCCTTGAATGCCTGTGGGTGAAGGTTGGGTTATCTGAAGTGGAATAATGCATTGACTGTGAGTTTTAAGCCCACTAGATAGTGGAACACCATGTCTTCTAAGCCCACCCGAGGGTGGCAAAATCTGCATTTTAAGCCTACCTGCGGGTAGCAAACCATTTTCAAACAAACAAACATGAAATGTTTTGTTCCAATTCAGGCGACTCAGTCTATACTTGTATGCTGTGCGCATCACATAGTAACCTAGGCTAATAACCGGAATAAGAACATACAATATTTTCAAAAACAGATATCATGGTTAGTAGAGGCCGGTTTTTGACCGGGCGAGCGGGGGTGCTCACGAAGTGACCTTTCCCAATCGTACCCAAGTTCCCGAGCCGAGGCAACTTTGGTGATGACGGACACGTGGCCTTCGGCACCGAGTCAGGGTTTCCTAAATTTCCCATTAAAAACATTTAGGTGGTGACTCAGATCCGCAAAGCGATCCATGTTTGGCACTTCTTTCAAAAAATCTGTTTTCAAAACGATTTGCCGGATTTGGACTCTTTGGTTCAAGATTACGAACTGTGACATTTGAGTCCTTTGAACTGTAGTGACCCAATATCGAACCAGAACGGGGGGGAGTCGCACCCTCCCCGGGATGCGTTCGGGGACGTCTACACCGACACTGCTTCATTATTGGCCGGCAATGCACATCTTTGGCCGGCAGGAAGCCGGCAGCAAACATTCATGGCCGGCAGGCCACTGGTGCACTCCTCAGCATTGGTTTGGTAAGGTTCAGCAAAAAGTTCTTGGAATGACCCTGCAAACAGAGCCTCTTAAGAGCAATCCGGTAGGCTTTTCGGGGCAAGCAACCGAATGCATGCATGCATATTCTTCAAACAGAGCTGAGGCAGTGTAGTTTATTTGTTAGTTAGTATGAATTTGTAATTTAATTAATTAGTGTGCTAATTAGTTAAGTGTTGTAATAATTAGTAAGTAGGTTGCTAGTTATTCGATTAGTTTTTAATAATTAGTCTAATTAGTTTAATTAGATTAGTTAATTAGATTAGCTTAACTTATTTATTCGGACCCTCCTTTGCGAGGGCGCAATGTTGTAATAAGTGTGCGTATGTGTGTGAATGTCTTCCAACCCCATATCTTTCTCCTTTTTACTTAACCGCTTTTGATGGTTAGTTTAGAGTCATTTTCAATTAGCATACTTTATGCTCGCATGTTTACATCACTCATTTGTATTGCATGCACCGGGCTCAGCGCATCATTCAAACCGCATTGTATTTCAATACAACTTACTTGAATACGTGTCTAAAAGCATGTTATCAAATGTTACATTCATATGACATCTTAGATAGCCGAGCTTATTTAGTTGCATTATTGCATGTGTTGCATTAGGCATCTTGTGTAGTTAGGATCATGCATTGATTTCTAACTAGTTCTCTGTTTTGGCTCGGAGCATACTGTAAGTGTTTATGCTTTACCATCCTTGCATGAGTGTAAGTGATTACCATGATAGCATGTTTGCCATGAGGCTATTTGCTTAAGTGATTTAACTGCATGAATGCATGTGGATTGAGGCTTTATTGCTTGGATTGGAACAATTCATCAAAATGTTTTTAGCCCACTTTGGAAGTGGCACATCATGTTTTAAGCCCATCTTGTGAAATGGAAAATCCCCCTTTAGCCCACCGTGAAGGTGGCATTTTCAAACCATTTCCAACAAACAAACATGAATTGATTTGTTCCAAGTCTTGCGATTTAGTCTATACTTGTGTGTTGTGCGCATCACATAGTAAAGTTAAATTAATAATCAGAATAAGAACGCATGTGTCTATAAAACAACATATCATGATAGTAGAGGCCGATCCTTTGATCGGGCGAGCGGGGGTGCTCATTTCATAACCTTCCCCCCTCGTACCCAAGTTCTCGAGCCGAGGCAACTTTGGTGATGACGAACACGTGGCCTTTGGCACGAATCAGGGCTTCCTAAATTTCTCAAAAACAAAATATTTAGGTGGCGACTCTGTAATCTGGCAAAGCAGTCCAGTTTGGCATTATTTGATTCAAAATCTGATTTTCCAAAATGATTTGCCGGATTGGACTCTTTGGTGAGATTAAATTCAGAACCGTGACAGGAGTCCGAACTATAGTAGCATGGACCTAATTCGCGCCCTCTCCGAAAGGGGGGCGCGCGGAGGAAGTCGGGCGGTCTACATTTGGATGACATATCATCAAGCAAAAATAAATGAAATAGTAAAAAATAAATTGTTGATCAATCATCGGAGGAGACAGACATTTCAGTCGCGTTACCCGATGATGTGTCATCCAAATCATATTGAATTCGCTTATTTTCACTAAATTTTTGTCTTGTTGTAAGCGCGTGCATATGATCCCTGGATATCATCAATGCCTCAACCATTTCGGGTAAAAGCCTACTCCTGTAGTCACTCAGCACCCGTCCACCTGCACTAAAAGCTGTTTCTGAAGCAACTGTAGAAATAGGAACGGTTAGTATATCACGGGTCATCTGTGAAAGCACAGACCACATAGATTCATTTTGTTTCTACCATTCCAAAATGTCAAAATTATCGAAATCATCCACTGACGGGCTTTTCAAATAATGTTGTAGATCAGAATTACTTACACTTGTATGTTGAGATATTCTTTTACTTTTTATTGCTGTGAAAATACTTAATCTCCCGCCTCGAGATTGGACTGCTAGTGTAGTGCGTGTAACTGTATTTATAGATGTAGATGCAACTGCAGCTGCCCTGCATTCTTGAAATAATCTGTTGCATGTTTGCATAATAGGGGCAAACTGTATTTGATCAGCGAAAATATACTCTAAAAATTCTTGTAAACCAACTTCTTTTCACCTACGATCAATTATTATAGCTAAACCTAATAGATGAGGGAAAGGATGAAAATATTTATAAAATTTTTCGTTCACTGAACTAATAACGGTTACATAAAGTTCATTATCCATATATTTTATGAAAACTTTAATTATTTTTGCTAGCATATGTAAAATAAATGGTGAAGTAGAAATATATATATAAGAAAATAATTTTGTTGAAGTATCGAAAACTTTTAAAAAATCTTTATACAATGCTACTTGGCGCCAATTAAGTTCCATGGGTGTCAGTACTCCTCCTACTGATGTTGTTGTAAAAAATAAATCTATTACTCTTCTTTGTTTACAAGCTATTTTTAACATATTATATGCTGAATTCCACCTACTATCTACATCTAAAATTAATTTTTTAAATGACATATTTTCTCGTTGACAAATTTTTATATATTCTGAAATTCGATTACTAGAAGACATAATAGTAACAACTGCATTTTTTATTACAAGTACAGAAGTTTCATATATATATACATAGCTTCTTTAACAATCAAATTTAAAATATGGGCACAACAACGAACATGAAATAAATCACCATCAATATGTAATTGTAAAATTGATTTTAAATGGGTTACAGTTTGATTATAATATGATACATTATCTAAACTAATCGTAAATAATTTATTTTGTAAAGCCCAATCATATAATACATTTCTTATTTGTACACCAAACGAATGACCAGTGTATGGAAGTTCAACTAATTTAAATGAAATAATTCTTTTATTTAATTTCCAATCATTATCAATAAAATGTGCAGTGATACATTGATGTTCAAAACCATTATTTGATCACAAATCAGATTTTAAACAAACTCTTCCATTCAAATTTTTAAAGATATCAAATAATTCACTTTTAATATCTTCAAATTTCTTTAAAATCCTATTTCTAGTAGTATTTCTTGAAAAACATTGATATTGCGGTGCAAAACTTTCGTGAATCATTTCGGTAAAATTAGGATATTCACTAGTACTAAAAGGTTGTTCTTTTTTAATAATATAATCAACTACAGAATTTTGTGCACGTATAGGATCATACGAAAATGTTTGCAAATTACCAGTTGATGAAGCCCCTAATTGCCTTTCACTTCGAATATCAGGTTGTTTACTTTGTAAATGTTTGTCAGAATACCTTTTTAAATGACTAGTACCCCCTACAGATGCAGCACTAAGTAAACGTGCACAATATTTACATTTTACTTTAAATGTAATTGTGCCATCATGATTATTTATAGATATTTTTTCAAAATGTTCCCAAACGCTACTACTTCTGCTCCTAGATGATGATCCAACTGTTCGAAGAGGGATATTAGAAGGACTATCAACAGATTCGTGTGGTGTAGTATATGTATCAATATCGACATAAACATTAGGCATATTAGGATCCATAGTAATGCAAGTAAAACAATATATAAGAATTAACAATTAATTTTAATAATGTGTAAATTCAATCAGTAAAAAATAGTAATTAATATATGTGCATAAATAATTAATGAAAAAAATAAGTAGTTAATAAATTTAATTAAACTAATTAATGTTACCGACTGGCGAATGCGATACAGAAATTTTTCTTCTTCTGCTAAAAGTTTCTTGTTGCACAATTGCAATAGCCACTTAGGGATGACACTTCAAAATTAATTGAGAGTTAAGAGAGATTGAGAGAGTTTAAGAGAGAGAGAGAGAGAGAGAGAGAGGGGGGAGTGAATGATTTGTTGTGAAATTTATTTTTAAAACTGAAATATATTTATAGTAATTTAAATTCTAACCGTTTGAATTATAACCGTTTTATATATATCCGTTTGAGTTGTAGGAGATGCAAATTTGCAATGCAACGGCTCAAAATTGAGACTAGGCTAGTACTATAATAGTAGGTAGGAGGCTGTACGGTGGCATGGCACTGGCTGCAAAGTTTTAAGAAATGGTTGCCTCATTTTCGGGCAACCATTTGGACGGTGCTCTTTGGCCAATGGGAGCCATCACGGGTCCCGTTTTGCTAATCGAAACCGTTCAATATGTAAAACTCGTCGAGTATTATATGTTTATAAAAAATCACGTTGATCGGATATCTATAACTATCTGATCGGATTAGTTTTTTTTGTCAACCATTAACTATAACACCATGCATTTTTATACCAAACTGATTTGATCATGTAGTTAGCGATATTCGATTAACGTGATTTTTTACAAGCATATAGTAATGGAAGAGTTCTACATATTGACGGTTCAGATTATCAAAATGAGACTCGTAGTGAG
This sequence comes from Camellia lanceoleosa, assembly GCA_025200525.1. Taxonomy (NCBI): domain Eukaryota; kingdom Viridiplantae; phylum Streptophyta; class Magnoliopsida; order Ericales; family Theaceae; genus Camellia; species Camellia lanceoleosa. The sequence continues at coordinate 39,688,645 of CM045760.1, forward strand.
CCCCCACGAGCCTAATATTACCTTGCAACTTAATAAATATATCTATATATATATATTTTTTTTTTCTTTCACGGTAGGTGCAATTTTCCATCAAACAATGAAGTAAGAAATTTAAAAATTAAAAAAATTAAAAAAATTGAAGGCCAGCCACACCCAGACTGTGCACTGCCACTGCCAGCCACAGAGTGGCAGGGCGTGGTGGCGCACTGGCGTGATACATCATACTTTTCCATCAAACAATTATTAATTTGATTTTAATTTAATAAATTATTATTAATTTTTGTTTTATTTTTAAATTATTAATGTTATTTATTTAATTATATTAATTTTTATTTAATTATTTTATTTTTTTATTTTTATAAGATCAATCTTTTTTTTTTATTTTTTATTTTTATAAGATCAACCTTTTTATTTATTTAATTATTTTATTTTTATAAGATCAATCTTTTTATTTATTTTATTTTTTTATTTTTATAAGATTAATCTTTTTATTTATTTTATTTTTATTTTTTTAATTATTTAACTATTGCAAGTTGTTTTTTATTTTTATTTTTTGAAATTTGATCATTGGTGGAGAGAGGGTTTGATGGTTGAGCCGGGCCGAGCCAGGCCGACCGCAGGGCCCAAATTTTTTTGGGCCAGGCTAACAGGCCAGGCCCCAAATGGAAGGCCTAGGCCCAAGGTACTGGCTGGGCTTGGACGCAGGCCAAAACGGGCCAGGCCCACCTCGGGCTTCGAGCTGCCCACGGGCCTCGTGCCATTTTTACACCCCTACAGTCTACTTGTGGGCTAAGAGGGCCAAAAACTTCATGCCCAAGTCTTGCCTAAGAAGATTGGCTTAAACCGACTAACAAGTTGATACTCAAACTAAATTTATATTTATTTATTTACTTTTTTTCTATTTTTTTATTTTTCCTTTTCCTATCGAGCTCAATAGTCGGGCAAGGATTCAATATCTAGGCTAAGCCCCAAGTGCAGCCAAATTTGGGCCAAACCATCCTGCCTAGGGTATAAGCTTGGACCGAGCTGGTGAGATCATGGGCTTTCAAGATGAACAATGACTCTTAATATCAACTACACAATAGACACATCAAGTCTTCCCTCCTTTCCCATAACAAGAAAAATGAATGGCTAATTATTTTTCATTTTTATTTTTTTGCACTTCGTAGGATATCAATGGATGAGTAAGTTAGGTTAAAGCACATATGCTCGAATACAAACCTCTCCTTGGTGTTTGATTGGAGGGATTAGGAGAGACTATCCACTGTTATAATTGTAATTCGGAGAAAGTTTTTTATCCAACTTTTTTTTTTTTAGTCCGCCGAATATGGAATCCGGCCGAACTCCTTATTCCTCATATATAGGATTATACTATCCTCGGGAGGGAGTGAGAAATGACCATTTTAACACTCTACTATTTAATTACGTATTATATTTAGTAAAATTTAATAAAATCTAAATGTGTCAATTTAAAAATAAAATAATTTTATTTAACTTTTTATTGATGTTTTATTTATTTAATTTTTAAAATAATTTTTTATAGATATTTTATTGATGTTTTATTTTAAAATTTTGTTTATATTTTATTTAATTTCATTATTTAAATTTTAATAGATGTTTTATTTAATTTCATTATTTAATTATTATTTTTTTAAAGATAAATTTATTTAAAATTTTAATTAAAAAAACAACTTATATTTTTATTGATATTTTATTTATTTAATTTAAAAAAAATAAATTTATTTAATTATGTAAAAAATAAAATAAAATAAATTTTATTTAATATAGCTTAAAATAATTGAAATATTAAAGATATGTTTACTATTACTAAAAATAATTAAAATATTAAAGATGTGTTTACTATTAATATTAAAGATATGTTTACTATTGCTATTAGTAAACAATTGAAAAATGGTAAAATAGTTTTTTGTTCATTTATCCTACTCAGTCCGTTCAACCGAACAATAAATTCACTAAAAATAGTTCTTTTCAGACATCTAATCCCATGAGAAAACAAACACGGGATATATATTCAATACAACCAAATAGTCCGAAAAATTCACAATTTCAAGATTTAAATCCGATAGATTCTAATCTCCTCTTATCTAATTTGTCCAATCAAACACACCCTTAGTGGTACAATCACTAGAGTTACACTTGTGATCTAAGGAAATGCTGTCGGATTTTCATATTATCTATATAGAGTGACGTTATAAATGAGAAATACTATCCACTTAAAAATTATTACTTAGGAAGTGCCCAGCGTTTGTGTATATTGTAGATTTAAGCTTGACGTTAGGCAAGCCACATTCAAGATATTTGATTAATCATTTCAAATTTTGAGTACTTTTTTATGTAAAATTTATGAATACGTTTGTTATATATAAATAGAACATCAAATTATATTAGTGTAATTGTAATTTGTCACTTGTACAAATCTGGTCATTATAATTCTAATTATCTCAATTTAATTCTTGAAATTTTCAATTTGTGTTAAAAACAATGATAAATTAAAACAATACTCGCAGTAATTTACTCATATAAATGTAGTCATCATAGTTCCAATTATAACTATTTTACATTTTATATGAAATCAGTCATATTGTTAACGTTTGTCAAGATATTTGAAAAAAAAAATTTTGTTACATGCTCCTTATGTGCCCAATCCACATGGACCAAAATAGAAGAATGAACAATTACATTACGTTACGTGGAAATTTTTCTATCTTTTCTATCATTTTATGTATACTAGCATTCGAGTCCACACAATGGGGAAGAGATTTGATTAATAAAATTGTAAAGAATTTTTTTTGAATGTGGGTATTGTCTTGCTATTACATATTTGTCTCTTTTTCTGATAAAGAAACATAAACAAAAAAGTCATCTCATGCATTGGGTATTTTGGGAAAAAATTTACTGTAATATTACACCAAATCAAGTATTCACATATATAATAGTATAGATATACAATATATATAGACACCCGTTACTCCGATTTAGTGCAAAAATTTAGCTAAATGGTCGGGTTTAGTAAAAAAGAGAGAGTGAAGGGCATGTTGATTTGGTCCCTCTGTAAATAAAATCCTGGTTTCTTCTATGTCTATACCTAATCTAACTTTTCCTAAATATCTATGTAATGGTGACTAAATTATTTTAATTTTCTTAATAGGATTAGCAGCATCACCTAATTAGCGTATCACCCATGATAATTTTTTAATATAGGAACCCAAGATAAGGCTCAATAAATATGGAGTCTATAGGTTGGCCTGTTAACTACATGGCCTTGTCTGTTTTGGGTCCAAAAGTTTTCAGGCCCATTAGGCTAGAAAAGTTGGAGTAAGTGCCTTGAAAAATTTTAAAAGCAAAAACATAGTAAAAACTGTGGAGCTAGCTGCAATTTTTTCAAATCTCAAAGAAGGTTAGTGCAATTTATCTGAAGAGAAAAGTTGTCATTTGATTAAATACGTTTAATGGCATCAGAAAATACTATATATTAATACATCTCTATCGTATGGACCAATTTATTAAGTGCATTTAAAATTTAAGAGAACTCGCTATAATTATGTCAAAATTATGGACATACTCATAATTTTTTCAAATTTAAGGGAGGCCAATGCGATTTATCAAAAAAAAAAAATTTAAAAAAAAACAATTAAGTTTTCCAAATTTCTTTCTAAAATTTAACAAAGTAAATTACAAATTAATTTAACAAAAATTTAAAAAAATTATTTTTGTCACAAACAAAGATAAGATCATGTGAAAATAATAAAATTTTAATTTTATTTTAGTTTTTTTCCCCACTAAATGTAGACTCGACTTTCTTTGCACGCCCCCTTTCGAAGAGGCACGAATTGGTCTTACAGTTCGGACTCCTGTCACGGTTCTGAATCTAATTTCACAAAGTGCAATGTGAAACTGATAAACACCAAAGAGTCCAATCCGGCAAATCATTTTGGAAAATCATATTTTAAATCAAATTATGCCAAACTGGATTGCTTTGCCAAATTACAGAGTCACCACCTAAATATTTTGTTTTTGAGAAATTTAGGAAACCCTGACTCGTGCTAAAGGCCACGTGTCCGTCATCATCAAAATTGCCTCGGCTCAGAAACTTGGGTAGGGGGAGAGGTCATGGAATGAGCACCTCTGCTCGCCCGATCAAAGGATTGGTCTCTACTAAACATGATATGTTGTTTTATAAATACATATGTTCTTATTCCGATTATTTAGCCAACTTTACTACGTGACGTGCACATACAAGTATAGACTATATCACAAGAATTGGAACAAAACAACTCATGTTTGTTTTCGAAAATGGTTTGAAAGTGCCACCCTCAAGTAGACTAAAGCGCGGATTTGCTACTCTCAAGTGGGCTTAAAACATGATAATTTGTCACTTCGCAAAGCGGGTTTAAAACTCACATTTGATGAATTGTTCCAATTCAAGCAATAAAGACTTCATACACAAGCATTCATGCAGTTAATCATTTAAGCAAATAGTCTCATGGCAAACATGCTATAATGGCAACACTCGCACTCATGCAAGTATGCTAAAGCGTAAAACTTACAGTGTACTCCAAGCCAAAACAAAAGCTAGTTAGAAATATGCATGATCCTAACTATACAAAATGCCTAATGCAACGCATGCAATGATGCAAGTAATAGGCTCAGCTACCTAAGATGACATATGAATGCAACAATTTAAACATGTATTCAAAGAAGTATTGAAATACGATGCAGTTTCAATGATGCGCCAAGCTCGATACATGCAATACAAATGAATGATGCAAACATGCGAGTATAAGGTATGCTAATTAAAATGTGTCCTAATCTAACCATCAAAAACGGGTAAATAAAAGGGAAAAATATGTGGGGTTGAAAGACATACACACACACACGCACACTTATTATAACATTACGCCCTCTCGAAGAAGGGACCGAATAAATAAGGTAAGCTAATCTAAGCTAAGCTAATTATTACAAACCAAATAATTAACTATTCTAGCTAATTAATTATTACAACATAATTGAATAACTAGTTATGCTAAGCTAATTAAAATATTACAAAATAAATTAAACTAATTAATTACAACACATGTATTAATTAGATACAACTAGCGAAAAAAAGCAATAAAGTGGCCTCACGGGCGAGGAAGATATGCATGCTCGGTTGGCTTCGTCCCGAAAATCCATTGTCTTGCCACCGATTGCCTCTGTTTGCACTCTCCTTGATCTCTGAACATTGAACCAACTTCCAGACTGCTTCTGCCCTAAAACATGAATAGTTTTGCACAAAAATGGACTGGTGGCCAGTCGGCCATCTTAACTAGCCTGTCAGCTGGTTTAAGTGGCCGGTCGACTACTTCAAGTGGCTGATTGGCCACTGCTTTTTCCAAGCTCCTGCTTTTGTTGCAACAGAGAGCAACAGAGGCAAAACAATGCATTTTCAAGGAATGTGTGTACTGTCACCCTCCTTATCATTTCTCAAGCTCAAAGGAGTATGGCACTTGGCTCCTAAGCCACCAATCAAGCATTTTTAATGCATGATGGCCAAAGAACCAAGCTTGTACAAGCTTAATGAATGCACAAATAAGACTCAAAGGGCCACCACCCTACCATGCATGGTCAAGGGTGATGGCGATCAAGAAACGTGGCACGTTTCATCACTTTGAGTATGAAACGTCCGACATTTCTTGTGTTTGGATTAATGTTCGATCCAAACACATGTAATGCAACACAAATGCTTATTTTGTTCATGTTTTACTTTGCTCATTTTGTTTACACATTTTACATTACCAATTAATCCTTTAACTGATTAAGTCCAATGTGAAAGTCCTTTAATTGGAAAGATGGTCTAAGCTACAAGTGTCTTGAGCATGAAAGAGGCCTCATGCTGTTGATTAGGAGGAACCCTCAAGAGAGGGTTAAAACCATTAGGCATAAGGGCCTCAAGTTCACACTCAAGCAACAAGGGGCTCAAGATCACTTTCAAAGCAAATTAAAAGGTGAAGAATAGATGGAGGTTGCAGACTTTTTAGTGCTGAAATGACATGAAAAATAATGCTAAAACATGCAAGCAACATATGCACAACATGTTAAGAGCCAAAAGTATTAAAGCTAGTGAAGAGCACTACACTAGAGGCATGCAATATCAGACTCAAATGACCAAACCAGCTATGGACAGAGCTAAAACATGCTAAAACAGTGGCTAAAATATGCTGAGATTGAAGCATAAAAGGTAAGAAAAACATGCTCATTTGTTAGCTCGCAAGTAAGGCCCAAAGCATAACTCTCAAAAGCAATAAAAGAGTGAGATAAGTGAGAGCATGACAGAGATATATGCACTGAAATCACATGTAAAATAATGCTACAACATGCAACCATCTCATGCAAAACATGTTAGAGGCCTTAAAACACTAAGCTAGTGAATGCATTTGCACTATAGCTATACAATACAAAGCTCACATGGGACAAACACTTCAAAATAGTCCTAAAACAACTTAAATGAAGTTCTAAAACATGCTTGAAGTAGGCTAGAAAGAGCTAGAATGAGAGGCTAATACATAGCACAAACTAAACTAGCAAGCATAATTGTACTACAAGCATACAAAGCAAGCCCCAAGTGACTTAACTAGGCCTAAACAGAGGCAAAACAAGTCAAAAAAGTAGCAAAAACATGCTGAGATCAAGTCATAAAATAGTAAAAAAAACATGCTCACATGTTGGGCTATCTACACTTGCAAACAAGACACAAGGAGGAGAGGCCACCCCCTCCTATTTTGGACCTCAAAACAAAGTTTTTTCCATTGAAATTTCCCTAGAATTCAGTGGTTAAAAGGCCAAAAAAGAGTTGTTTGAAAGTCTTTAAAAGATGACACAACACTTAGCAAACAAGCTACAAAAGAGGGTGGACCACCCCTAACTCCTAAAAGGCCTTAAACCATCATTTTTAAACCTTAAAAACAGAGATTTTTGTAGTTAAAAACTAGGCCACAAACAGCATGCAAATGTGGCCAAACAAGTGTGCAAAAATAAGCTTAAAAGGGGTGAGCCTTATACCTTTGAAGCACAGCAACAAACAGCAACAAATCTGAGCTAAAACCAGCTCAAATAAGACCTGCAAGAACCTCAGCTCCAAGGTAAAGGTGTTTGGTCAAGGGCCTTAGAGCAAAAGTGTAAAGAATTCCCACTTTTAAGCACAAAATAAGGAGAGAGAGAGAGAGAGAGAGAGAGAGAATTCTAGAGAGAGAGAGAAAAAATTTGCTCACAAAATTGTGTCACCTCTCAAATGAGGGAGAGACCTCCCGTTATATAGAAATGCAATCCAAAAGCTTGCTTTCATCCCTCCATACACATGTATGGAGATGGCATTTAGTAACCAACAGCTGGCACAGCTAGCAAAGAAAATATCTAAAAAAGGAGAAAAATGGTCGTCGGCCACTTTAGGTGGCCGGCCGACTGGCTACCTCCCCTAGCCAACCAACCACTTCAAGTGGCCGACAAGTGCCAAAAGTAGCCGACAAGGCCCTTTTCCCCTCCAGGCAAGAGACACCAAGGTTTGGTCTAAAAACAAGCATAAAACAAAAAGAGTTTAGAGGCTCAAAGACAAGGCGCTCAGCCGAGACCTTCGAGCGCTGAAAACAAGCACAAACATGCGCAATCATCGAGTGCACAAACGATGACGTCAAAGTCTTGAGGTCGGTCAAAAATTGGGTGTCTACACTAAACTAGTTTTTCAAAAAAAAAAATTGAAATTAAGAGCATTCAACCAACAAGCCATGTGGGTTCCCAAAAAAAAAAAAAAAAAAAAAAAAAAACCCAACAAGCCATGTCAACTCATGAAGGAGAACTGAATTATTGAGATTTGAAATTCGTGATCTAACTTTTAATTTTAGTTTTAATTTTTTCCTACTAAACTAGTTTAATTTTGAAATAATTTAAAGCAAGAGCATTCAACCAAACAAGCCATGTCAACTCATGTTAGTTAAGAGAAGAAGAACTGAATGGTTGAGATTTGATATTTGGAGCCTAAATTTTAATTTTAATTTTAGTTTTTTTCACCAACCTAGTTTAATTTTGAAAAAAATTAAAACAAGAACATTCAACCAAGCAAGTCATGTCGACTCATGTCGATTAGGGAAAGAAGTACTGAATGGTTGAGATTTGAAGTTGGTGATCTATCCAATTGAAATAGACAACATTTACACACATTGATGTTAAGTCAAAATTGACTCCTAATACAATTCGATTGGCGAGCCATGTCTCCAAAAGGGAAAATTCTACCATATATGAAAGTGGTTTTCATGTATGGTACATAAAAAAATATAGATCATTAGATTTAGATACGATGAGTAATGGCCATTGAATGAGTAGATAGTAAAACTACGTAGAAAAAGTACAGTGATTTTCTAAAAAATAGAGTTGTTTTAGTTAATTTTGAAATAAAAAAATGATGCAAAATTACTATTTTCTATAAACATACTTACTATTTGTTATTCACTTATATACTATGTGTTACGAATAAGCTTACTATTTAAAATATTACCTGCTAAACAAGTCATCTTCATTTATTAAAAATTGTGCCCTCTTTTGCATTTTAAATTAATTTTAAATATATAAAACTAATGACATACCATATTTAACTATTTTTTCTTCATATTTTGCCTTGTTACGATTTGTAAAAAGTAAAATATGATATGTAAATATTAATTTATCAAAATTTGTTAAAATTTACTAATTTTTTTTAACTAGTCATTATTGTGAAAAATTAATTTTTGATATAATATTAAAAATAAATAAAAAGAAAAAAAAATTATAAACAAAATTTTTTTAAATGGTAAGGTATTATTTATAAATTCTATATAATTTTTTTTTTATTTTTTTAAATAAATTTTAACTCCGTATTTTTTTTAAAAATTATTTTATAAATTTCACAATTGTGAGTTAAGTCTGATAAAATAGTAAGTGGAGTATCATTGAATAGTAAGTTATGTTTGATTAAATAGTGAGTGAAATTTGATGGAGTAATAAGTGGATACTCTAATTTACTTATAATAAATAAATTGTGACAATAATTACCAATTATTATGACAATACTTATGACTCATTAAGATATTTCTTATCATTCATAAACACAATATTTACCAGTCATTGGACTCTACTTATGACACAATAGTAAGTGGGGTTTCATTGACTAAGTAAGGTTTAATTGAGTAGTAAGTTAAGTTAGATATAATAATAAGTTCAGTCAAATTGAATTGTAAGTAGAGTAGTACAAAGTAGTTAGTGAAATTTCATTGATTAATAAGTCATATTTGATTGAATAGTAAGTCAAATCAAATCAAATAATAAGTAAACATTTTAATTTATTTACAATCAATTGTTATAGTACTTTTCAATTATTATGACAATACTTCTCACTATTGAATATAATACTTATTATTTGTTCTAATTCTAATTATCAATCATTGGTTGTCAATTAAGATATTTGATTAAGTTGTTAGTTGTATATATCTATATTACCAAATTGTGCATTACTATATTAACTTCTTATTCTCCTATATAAAGAAGTCTTGTATTCACTCATATTTATTTATTGCAATATATGGAGTTATATTCTCTCTCTCTCTCTCTCTCTCTCTCTCTCTCTCTCTTTCTCTCTCTCTCTCTCTCAGTCTCTCAGTTTTTCTCTATTCTCATAACATGATATCAAAGCCTAGGGTTTCCACCTAGCCTCCTTGCTTTTGTCTCTCCGGTAGACTGATTCATTCTCACGTTGGTTTCTGCATATCTAGGCATTCTCTGTTTCAATGATTAGACTATACTAGACTCTTTGTCTCTTTAAGACGAATCCAATGCTAAGAAAATTTTCGGTAGTGTTTGGTAGAAGTTTAGAATTATGAGAATAGAATTGTATTTTCAGTTTGTAAGTTTTGGAATTATGATTTGAGTGGAAAATTTGTTTGCTTATGAGTTTTGGAAAGAGTTTTGAAAAGAGTTTTAAATTGAGTTTGAATTGAGTGATGTAACATATAATATTTGATTCAAAAATTTACAACTCATAACCAAACATACAATCCAAAATTATATTTAAAGCTCACACAAATTTTTTTTAAAAAAATTCACATATATATATATATTGTAATATAAAAATAACAGGTGCAAAGAAAAGAAAGAAAAAAAAAAAAAAACTATTCCAGTCAACCGATAGGACGATCGGTTAGCCCAAATTTTCTCTTTGGAAAGAGTTTTCAAAAGTGAGTGTGAAATTAATTTTTGAAAACGCTAAACAAACATTACACTCAAAAGTGAGTGTGGAGATATATTTTGAAAGCTCCACCAAACAGAGCCTTTGTCATTCATATCTCCTCTAAGGGTCAAGATGACACATTGATATGGCACTATACTAATAAAGGCATTTATGAAGTCAAAAGTGGATATCAGGTGGCCAGGAAGGAGCTTCAAGCAGCAAGTACCTCATTAGTATCCTCCTCTGTCCAGCCCCTTAAAAGCTTCTGGAAGTTCATTTGGCCTTTAAAGGTCCCCCCAAAAATCCAAAATTTATGGTGGCGTGCTTGTTGTAACAGACTAGTAATAAAAGAAAATTTGTTTCGGCGGAAGTGTGCTCCCTCTCAAAGTTGTCCTATGTGTCAAGAAAGTGCTAAGTCTATTGAGCACATTCTTTTCCATTGCAACAAGGTGAGAGCCGTTTAGTCTGGGTGTAATTTGGGGCTCTGAATTGGGCACGAACCGATTGCTGCAGCTCTCTAGTGGACTGTGTCTTTAATGTAGACTTGCTCCAATGATCTTGACAAAAGGGAAGTGGTGAGTAGAGTGGCCATAGTTGGTTGGTGTATATGGAAAAGTAGAAATGACTGGGTTTTTAATCATTGTTGTGTGGATCCACATTGGGTTGTTCAACAGGCTTGTGCTTATTGGTGGGAAAATGAACATGCCCAGCACCACTCAGTAACAATTTCACAGCAAAATTATTTACCAGGTCACTCTAATCCCAGATAGGTCCAACCCTTCCCTAGCTCTATGAAGATTAACTGTGATACCAGCTTCTCTACTCTTGATGGCAGAGCAGCAATAATTGTGATTCTGAGAGATAGCCAAGGAAAACTTGTTGATAGAGTGGCCTCCATTGTCTACTCTTCTTCAGCTAAACAAGGAGAAGCACATGCTATTCGCTTGGCATGTATGTTTCTCCGAGCTCTGGGTTTTTCAAATATTCGAGTGGAAAGTGACAACCAAGAGGTGATTGCATTGTGTGTTTCTGAGCTAGTTCCTCCATGGGACTGTTCTACAATCATGCATGATATTCAGGCTGTGACTTCTACCTTAAATGTTTCCTATGCTTGGATACCTAAGGAGGCCAATGAAGTAGCTTACTAGGTAGCAAGAGCTCATCTTATGGTGTTCTTCCTTTTGATTGGGTGATTGGGTTATAAATCCTCCTGCTGCACTTTCAGAGTTGCTTTTGGCTGATGCTTTTTTGTAGCCTTCGGGCATTTCTCAAAAAAAAAAAAAAAAAAAAAAAAAAAAAAAAAAAAAAAAATTATGAATTTAGAAACGGATTTAAAAAGAAAAAGAGAAAACGTGTATAAAATATAGATGAAATGTAATAATATTTCATTCACATTTCACCTATTTTTTTTCATTTTTCATCCTAAATTTATATCCAAATCAAACATTATTGATTTAAAATAAATAAATAAATAAATGGTATTCATACCCCTTTTAACTTCTAATACTTTCAAAATCCTTAACTTAAAACTTGTAGGTATGAGTAGTGTGAAGATCTTATTTCTTGGCAGGAATCCTATATGACAAACTCTTATGTTTACACTACTTAATTCACTCGTAATTGTTAAATTATATAAAAATTTCAAAATATAAAATTTTTAAAATATGATTAAAACAACTTTTTGAGTGAGTTAAAATGAGGAGGATCCTCAGTCTTATTTTTAACATTTTTTTTAAGCAAACCATAACCATAAATTGAAACAAAGTTTTCACAAACACCTTTGATCAACTTTAGAATTTTTATTGAAAAAAAAAATTAAAAAAAAATTTTTTGACTACATATTTTATTGAAGTGTTAATGGTGGTTACATTTTCATTGACTTGCATTTTCTCCCTCAAATATATTTAAGACATTTGTGTATCTATAAATGTTAAATTTTACACTAAATTGATTTGTGTGTGTGTGTGTGTGTGTGTGTGTGTGTGTGTGATGATAGCGCAAGAGAGCAAAATCCTTCTCATCCCTGCTTTGACTAGCCTCCTTGAGTACCAAAATAAGAATTGTTCTCCATTTGAAAGCCACTACATAATTATGTTAGCCTTTATCATCCTTGCGCTCCTTCATGCCCTGGCATTAGCAACTTTGATAATAACTCGGACTCAATATACAAGTTATTGTGCAATTTGTGGTCATATCAGTCTCTATTCAGGAGCTCTCACTTAAATTTTACTTCTACTAATTCTTGTTCCAATGTTTGGATCGTCTCTTTTAATCTTATGGTGCTTTATCTTTGTAAGGTATTGCGTGACTCAATTACTGAATTGACTTACCAAATGTTGTTGAATGTGTCACACATACTTATGGATCATAACTTAAGGGGGCAACAACAAAGTGTAGACACCTCATTTTTTACCATCCTCAAGACTTGGATGTTCTTGCAGGTACATCCAGAAACAAGTTTGATTGCTCGTTGAGTACTCGATTTCAGCGACGGAATGCTCCAGGTTTGATCTTTCCAAACCCTATTTCCATTCTGTCTCATACTTGGACCATGTGTTGGTCCTTTTGGCATGTTACTTTTGGAGCACTTCTGGCCATGGAATGCCATTGCCGACCATCAATTTGTGCCTGTCGGCCATCACCGATGGCCGGCCGGCCACCACTGTTTCAATAGATATTTTGACAGCTGTTTGCACAGGTTAGCTCATCTACACCCACGTGGATGGCTAGATCTCTTCAAGGCTCCTTTGTATCTTCTATATATAGAAGCTATCTATATGCATGCAAAGGGTTACAAAAATTGAGCTGAGATATTTTCCTCCCTCTCTCTCTCTCTAGAATCCTCTATCTATATTTTGTGCTTAAAAGTGTGTTTTCTTCACATATTTGCACTAAAACACCTAGTCAAACACCTTCACCTTAGTGTTGAGGATTATGGAGGCCTTGTTTGAGCTCCTTGGAGTGGTTTTGGATTGGTTTTGGCTCAGAAGCTTGCTGTTTTCTTGCTGTGCTTCAAGGGTAAGTGTTTCACCCTTTTAAGCTTTGTTCTAGTTCATTGCTTTGCCATCTTTGTATGCAAATTTGAAGCTGGTTTTAGTCTCAAAAAAATTTTTTTTTAAGGCTTAAAAATGTTGGTTGAGCCTTGTGCGACTAGGGGGTGGTTCCCCTCTTTTGCGATTTAGCTTGTAAAGTTTCTTGAGCCACCTTTCCAAGCTTTTGTAATAACCTTTTCTTGACCTTCTAACCACTGAAACTTAGAGGAATTTCAGTGGTAAGAAGTTCATTTTGAGGCTCAAAATAGGAGGGGGTGATCCCCTTTCCTTGTATCTTGTTTGCTTGTGTTGATGGCCTCATACTTGAGCATGCATTTCTACTCTTTTGTGACTTAGTTCAAGCATGTTTTTGGCCTTATTTTAACATGCTTTAACTCTGTTTTAGGGTGTTTGGGTCATCTCTTGCTTGCTTTTGGTACTTGTAGTGCAACCATGCTTGTTGGCCTAACATGCTTCATGCTTTAGCCTATTATCCTAGCTTGTGTTAGCTCTACCTCAGCATATTTTTGCCATTATTTTAGCATGATTTAGCTCTATTTTGAGTGGTCTTGGCCATGTGAGGCTTGTTGTGCATGGTTGTAGTGTTAAGGCCCTTGACTAGCTTTGAGTTTCAAAGTCTCTAGCATGCTTTGCTTGAGTTATTTGCATGCCTTGGCCTCATTTCTCACATGATTTCAGTGCATATAGCATAGTCACATTCTCACATATTCCACTCTTTCATAGCTTTTGTGAGTTGTGCCTTATGCCTTGTTTGTGAGCCAATACTTGAGCATGATTTTTATTGCCTCATGAACTTCCATCTCAGCATGTTTTGGCCTTTATTTTGACATGTTTGGGCTCTGTCCAAAGCTGGTTTGGCTATTTGAGTTTGATATTGCATGATGCTAGTGTAAAGCTTTTCACTAGTTTTAATGCTTAAAGTGTCTAACATGTTGTACATGAGTTGATTGCATGTTAGAGTCTTGTGTTTCATGCCATTTCAGTACTGAAATTCTACCACCTCCCTCCCTTCTTCTTCTTTTCATTTGTTTTGAGGATTGGTTAGTCTTGAGGTTGTGTTTAATGCTTAGGATTGAGGCTTATGCTTAATGGCTTTAACCCTCTTTTGAGGGTTCCTCTTAGTCAAAGGCATGGTCTCTCCTATGCCTTAAACCACTCTTTTGGTTGACCTCTTTCTCATTAGAGGACTTTCACATTTGGAGAAATCAACTAATGAATGGTTTGGTAACTTAAAATGTGTAAACAAGAGTTGAGCTAAGTAAAACATGCCAAGATAAACTTGTGATGTATTGTATTGCATTGTGTTCAATCAGACGTTATATTGAACACAAGGTGGATTAGTCCATTTCATACTCAAAATGATGAAAATGAGCCAATCCCCTTTGTCTCCATTGCCTTTGATCACCCTTGATGAGGTAATGGTCCTAGAGTCTTGTTTGCCTTGCATTCATTGAGTTTGTACAAGTTGGATCCGTGGCCATCATTCATTGAGATGCTTGATTGATGGTTTTGGATCCAATGGTGCCTTTCCCTTGATGTTTTAAGATGATAAGGAGTGGCACAGTACATACATACCCTTGGGAGACCCTCAATTTTTCTCTATTTTGTGCTCTGTTGCAGTTTGGTGTCACAGCACACCAGTGGCCGGCACCCTTTCATTGTTGGCCTACACCCTTGCATTGTTGGCTGGCAGATGCGTGATCTTGGTCGGCAGATGGCCAGCAGCCACCATTCATAGCCGGCAGGTCACTGGTGCACTCCCTAGCTTTGTTTTGGTAAGATTCAGTAGCAAGTTCTCAAGGACACCCTACAAACAGAGCCTCTAAAGAGCAAATTGGAGAGCTTTTTGGGGCGAAAATCGAGCATGCATCTTCTACTTCTTCGAACAAAGCCGAGGCAACATAGTTTTAAAGCTTTACTTATTAGTTAGCTTGAATTTGTAATTTAATTAATTAATTTGTTAATTAGTTAATTGTTGTAATAATTAGTAAGTAGTTTACTAGTTATTCAATTTGGTTGTGTAATAATTAGTCTAATTAGCTTAATTAGATTAGTTTGATTAGCTTAGCTTAGAGCAGCTTAGCTATTATTCATTCGGACCCTCCGTCGAGAGGGCGCAGTGTTGTAATAAGCGTGCGTGTGCGTGTGTGTGTGCATGTCTTCCAACCCCACGTCCTTCTCCCTTTTATTTAACCACTTTCAATGGTTACATAAGGGAATTTTTTTAATTAGCATACCTTATGCTTGCATGTTTGCATCCATTCATTTGTATTGCATGCACCGGGCTCGGCGCATCATTCAAACTGCATCGTATTTTCAATACCTACTTGAATACGTGTTTCAAAGCATGTTATCAAGTGTTGCATTCATATGCCATCATAGATAGCCGAGCCTATTTAGTTGCATTTTTGTATATGTTGCATTAGGCATCTTAACATAGCTAGGATCACGCATGACTTCTAACTAATTTTTTGTTTTGGCTCGAAGTACACTGTAAGTGTTTACGCTTTAGCATACTTGCGTGAGTGTGAGTGTTGCCATGTTAGCATGCTTGCCATGAGGCTATTTGCTTAATTGATAAACTACATGAATGCCTGTGGATGAAGGCTTTATTGTCTGAATTGGAATAACTCGATGATTATGAGTTTTAAGCCCACTTTGAGAAGTGGCAAATCATGTTTTAAGCCCACTTAAGGGTGGCAAAATCTGCACTTTAGCCTACTTGCGAGTAGCACTTTCAAATAATTTTCGAAAACAAACATGAGTTATTTTGTTCCAATTCTTGTGATTGAGTCTATAGTTGTACACTGTGCGCGCCACATAGTAAGTTAGCTAATAATCGGAACAAGAACACATGTGTCTTTAAAACAACATATCATGTCTAGTAGAGGCTGATCCTTTAATCGAGCGAGCGGGGGTGCTCATGTTATGACCTTCCCTACTCGTACCCAAGTTCCCGAACCAAGGCAACTTTGGTGATGACAGACACGTGGCCTTTGGCACGAGTCAGGGTTTCCTAAATTTTCCAAAAACAAAATATTTAGGTGGCGACTCTATAATCTGGCAAAGCAGTCCATGTTTGGTGCTTTTTTATTCAAAATTGATTTTTTTTTTCAAAACCAATTGCCAGATTTGGACTCTTTGGTGTTTATCAGTCTTGCATTGCACTTTATGAGATTAGATTTAGAACTGTGACAGGAGTCCGAACTGTAGTAGCAGGACCCGATTCACGCCCTCTTCGAAAGGAGTGCACGCGAAGAGAGTTTGGGTGGTCTACTGTTTTTGGCGACTCTGCTGGGGATTTAGAGAACTTGACTATTTTATCTACATCTATGTGTTTTTTTGCATTGCATTTGCATTGGTGCGCTTAAGTCACAGTGTTTGCCATCTGTTATTCCTGAATAGTTTGCCGGAGGCTTGCTTGGAAAAACGTGCCATAAGGCTGACCAGTTACGGGTTCTGCTACGATGGGAACACAAACCTTGGCTTTGTCGAGGCACCCTTTTTGACCATTTGACCTAGTTGCATATCGAAAGCCTTAGAGACTATTCTAAGCTAGGACAGGTTGCTTACCCCAATGTAGGTTGTTTGAAACCGCATGCATGGGTAGTGAAACCCTAGCTCCTGACAAAATAGGACAGGGAAACCCTACCCCACCATAGGGGTGTTTTGGCTCTCACTTGCTGGATATGTGCTGTTAGGGTGTATCTCTACATGAAGTATGTATTAGTTGCAAGTCTGGGTATCATGTCTGAGGACATCAATGTTTGAGGGTATCAGTTTTACCCGAGGGTATCAAATTTGGGGCAGTGATTTGGGGTCATAGATCAGTGTTTGAGAACAGCTTGTCCAGCTTATGATTATCAACTGCATGTTGTCTTTATCTGAGCAGAAATGTTGTCCGTTTTCTGATTTTTGTTTCTTTTGCTTTATTTATCTTTTTGCAAGGTAGTATTTTCATTATTGCTTCTGACGAGGCAGATATCTCCTGAGCACTTTGGACCAGAGTTGGGAGAATTCATCGATCTGAGGATCTAGTTGACGGACAACCAGTGTTTGTTTCATTACCCCCGGTTACGAGACGGAGGTCATCTAGGCACAGATCACCAGTACAACAGTTTCCAGGTCAGTGGTCATTATCCACCTCACCTGTGCGCAATTGGGCTAAGATATATGCTTCCAGTCAAATCAACATTTTACAGTCAGTATGGAGGACATGATGCGTCAACTCCAAAAGACCATGCAGGCTATGCAGCAGGATGCTACTCGTCAGGCGGAGGTCATCGCTCGTCAAGCAGAAGTTGTAGCTCAGCAGGCAGAATTAATTGCTAGGCTTTAACAACAGCAGCAACCACAACAAGCCGAAGCATCTACTTCGTATCCACTCCCACCCCTACCTAGGGTTTCGATACCTGGGGATGCAGCTACTGTCCAGGAGAATACAGATGTTCCAACAGGGCCAGTCCCACAACCACTCCTACCACAAACTTCAAAAACACCGGCCTTCCCAACAGATACACCGTTTGAATCTGAGGTTGATCTAACCGCTCTGAAAGTTAGTAAGCTTGAGAAGTTGTTCAAGCGAGCTCAGGGAGTTAACTCAATCCCGGACATTGAGGATGGATACACTGATTCGGCGGTGACATTGCCAGACAGGTTCAAAATGCCTCACATAGATCACTTTGATGGCTCGGGCGATCCTATGGTTCATCTGAGGTTGTTCTCGGATATTCTGCGCTCGATGGACTTGACTAGACTCCAGAAACTATCTCTTTTCAGTTGGACCCTATCGGGTATTGCGGTCATCTGGTACGCCAAGCTGGAGGATTCAGTGAAAAGGAGTTTGGAGGAAATGGCCGAGGCCTTCATTGCCCAATATGCCTACAACACCCAAATCGAGGTCACGACCCATGATCTTGAAGCAACCAGGCAAGACCCGAAAGAGGGCTTTTCGGATTTTGTGACTCGATGAAGGGTTAAGGCCTCCATGATGACAACGTGGCCACTCAAAAAGGATCAGATAAGGATGGTTGTACGCAACCTGCAACCCAAGCTGATGCAGAAAATGAGCGTCTTACTCTTCCCCACCTTTGCTGATTTGCACGAGATTGGGATACAGATTGAGGATGCTATGAAGCAAGGTCTGATCGACCAGGAAAGGGAGCAGCCCAAGAGGGCGTTTACACATGGTTCAAATGCAGCTACAAGTAGTAGTGCAACCGCTAGAACTTCTGACATCTACATGGTTACCACCACGCCCAAAACAGCCACACCCTTCACTGGTATATTAAATCCAAACCCCCAAAATTCGAAATATCCACCTCGAGGCAAGAGGGTTTTCACCCCACTTTATGTGCCTTTGTCTAAAGCTCTAGGGGTCCTACTCAGGAAAGGACATCTGAAACCGTTAAAACAACGGCCTCTACCCGATCCTTTCCCTCTAAAGCATGACCCGACTAAATACTGTGCCTTCTATCAGCAGCAAGGTCACAATACCGACTTCTACTTCAAACTGCGTCATAAGATCCAGGATCTCATTGAAAACAAGGTGATTGTGCCTCTCGACAAGCCAAATGTCACTACCAACCCACTCCCACCACATAACCAAGCTGCACCACCCAAGCAAATCAACCTGATCCAAACCATGGCCATTCTATACGACCCCAGCATCTACATCACTCCTTCCCACCTGCCTAAGCTTGTGGTCTTCATCACAGATAGCACAGATCTATGCATGAGAGCACCTCCCTAACCCAACCAAAGCTAGTGGTGGTGACTGTCGAAGACAAAACTAGGGTGACCTTGGAGGAGAATGAAAATCTTAGTTCAGAACCTGAGAGATCTAGAAGCTATACTGAGGAAGCATACAACCCGTGCAGTTATATTGTGTTAACAGATCAGGCTAAGCCGAGGATAGAATTGTCAACTGGGTAAAGGTACATGTTGTCCGGGAGGATGGCCGAGTCAAGAGCTGGATAATCTAGCCGACCTTGAGGAGGATATCAGCAACCTTCAGTTCTTCGATGAGCGGAACATAGAGGACGTGCATATCAGTTGGTTTGATACAAACACAGCAACAGATGCTACAGGGTGGCTCAGTGACGAGCCTGATGTCGATGAGGGATCTCTACCTAGGAAGGAACTATCAAAAATAAGAACATCTACAGTAGCCGGAACGGCTGAGAATTAGGAAGAATCGCCTGAGAGCACCGGTGTGGAGAATTTTGCTTGGGACTTGGGCAATTTGTGTACAGTAGACACCGAACAGGAGACTGCATTGAAGAGGTTTGAGCAAGAGAGGATCGAGAATGACAACAGGGCTAGAAAAGCCAAGGCACTTGAGGGCGCATAATGGATTGTGAGCACAGAAACAGCTACAGCAGAACTAGACATCCGTCTATCGGTTGCCGATGGGATGTGATGGGAAGACGATGACTTACGTCTTGTCCACACAGACGAGGACTGGGGCAGTACCAACCAAATGACACTTGGTACACTAAGGAGGTCGACCATATGACCCAAAGTGGGCGGTACTTCAAGCCCCCACATTTGGACCAGCTAAAGGCGTCCAAAAAAGATAAAGAAACAGAAAAGCAAAATGACAAACTACTAGAGGAGGAAGCTGTGCTGAAACAGCTAAAGAAAATTCAAGCAGACATCTCCATCTAGGGACTGCTTATGGCCTCGAGGGTGCATAGACAGGCCGTCCTTTCAGCCATGGATAGGGCCAAGCTTTCAATTGATACAATGCCCCAGCAATTGGTAGGGTTAGTTTTCCCAGGTGGAGCTTCACCGACTTTAACCTTCGCTGACAAAGAACTACAGCCCAAGGGCTCTGATCATAACAAGCCACTCTATATCTCTATGGAGTGTAAGGAGAAATGGATACCGGTTGTCCTGGTTGACACGGGATCTGCAATCAATGTATGTCTGTCGAGAACGGCGTATGCTATCGGGTTGAAGCCCGCAGACTTTGCACCGACAGCCCAGGTAATTTGGGCCTATGATAACACCAGTCAGGAGGTGATGAGGACGGTACGGATCAAAACTCAGGTCAGCCCGGGGCAACAGGACATCAAGTTCCATGTCTTTGATGTTCCAGCCACCTTCAATCTACTCCTTGGGCGGCTATGGCTACACCAGGTGAGAGCTATCTCTTCTATCTTACACCAAATGCTGAAGTACCCCCACGGGAAGGGGGTAGTAATTGTTTTCGGGAACTCTTCGATACATCCGCTACCAGAGGTTTCTACACCAGTTTTGGAAATTGAACACGGCGTGGAGGATGTGTTTTTGTCAGTATTCACCTTGGCTGAGGCTCGGGTAGTACAAGACTTGTTGGCTATTGATGAGGGGCTGTATGTCAGTGCGCAATCTATATACCTCATGAACAAGCTTCAACACATGCCCGGAATGGGACTAGGACGAAGTGGCCGGAAGGGCATCGCTGCATTGGCCGAAGTGCCACACAACCCTTATACCTTTGGTTTAGATTACTCGCCTACCAAGGAGGATTAGGCAAGGAAATGAAGGGAAATGGCTAGAAGAGCCGAGGCTAAGCAAGTCGGGAAGCACTACGAGTTGGTGCATAGACCTATCCAGGGAACCCTAAACGGACGCTTTGTCCGGGAGGGGGAAGACTTCCCATTTTGCAGCTTTCCAGAGCCATGGTTGAATTTAGAGAAGTGGCGTTTGCCCAGCTTCGAGATCTTTTTTGACCTTTAGTTATCTGGGGATGAAGTTGCGGAAAAGCAGACTAACCCACCAGCTGAAGCTGAGCAGTGCAAGGAGGATGCGTCTGAGAGCACAGCAATTGAGATGGGGGTAGCACTGGCTTGTCTCCTTTCAGATCCTCAAGTCACACCGGAGTGTTTGGGGGATAATTTCTCAGTTTCCATGATTGGGGATAACGCGGCTGTGGGCCCATCTTCTGGCATTCTGGATGCATTCATCACACCTTTCCTCGTTTGGCAGTACAAGGAAGGCTTTTTATCTAGCAGTTCTGGGTCAGGTAACGAACCGAAATCTGATTCCACAGAGTCTGTGGAGTCGGAATCAAATTCCAGTTCTTCTGAGTTAGAGTCTGGTATTCCTGGGGTTGATAACCCGGATGCCACTGTCCTGTCTAGGTCATCTTTTTCATTTTCCTTTAAGTCTATTGTAACCAAAGAATCAGACAAACTGGATGTTGTTAATAAAAATGGTACAGTTGTGGCTTCTGA
The DNA here is from genome assembly GCA_025200525.1 of Camellia lanceoleosa. NCBI lineage: Eukaryota > Viridiplantae > Streptophyta > Magnoliopsida > Ericales > Theaceae > Camellia > Camellia lanceoleosa. The sequence goes on from CM045760.1 coordinate 39,710,169, forward strand.
GTACTTTTCTGTGCCTTTAGTTTATTGCATTAATCAAGACTTTCAAAATTTTGATGAAAACGATAAGGAAGAAATTCCTCCAGTTTTGAAACATTTGCTTGATCAAGAGCAGGAGAGGTTTGTAAAACCTTTGGTTGATGAAATCACCTCAATTAATGTTGGTACTGAGAAGGACCCGCGGCTAGTCCAGATCGGGTCCACGTTGTCTTCTGAGGAACGCGAGCGCTTAGTCACTTTATTAAAAGATTTCAAAGATGTTTTCACATGTCCTACGAAAACACACCTGGAATCAATCCTGAGATTGTACAGCACCGGATCCCTCTTGACCTAGAGGCCCAACCTGTTAAGCAAAAGCTCCGAAGGATCTACTCGGACTGGGCTCTGAAAATCAAAGAAGAGGTCACCAAGCAGATTAATGCAGGGTTCCTGTTAGTATTTGAATATCTAACTTGGTTGGCCAATATAGTTCCGGTGCCGAAGAAGGACAGCAGAATTCGGGTATGTGTGGACTTCAGAGATTTGAACAAAGCCAGTCCGAAGAATAACTTTCCTTTGCTGCATATCGACGAATTAGTGGACTTCACTGCTAGGCATGCGCTGCTCTCATTTATGGATGGGTTTTCAAGCTACAATCAGATTTTGATGGTACCCGAAGATAGGGAGAAAACTACTTTCACTACCCCGTGGGGAACTTGCTGTTATAGGGTAATGCCGTTCGGTTTGAAGAATGCTGGGGCTACATATCAACGGGCTGCAACCATGATTTTGCACGATATGATCCATAAAAAGGTTGAGGTGCATGTGGCTAACATAATTGTCAAGTTCAAGGAAAGAAAGGGCCACTACACCATCTTGAAGAAATTTTTCCAACGGATCAGAGAGTATCGGTTGCGGCTGAATCCTCATAAATGTACTTTTGGTGTTACAGCAGGGAAAATGCTGGGGTTCTTGATCACCCAGAGGGGCATCGAGGTCGATCCTTCCAAAATCAAGGCCATCTTAGAAATGTCACCACCAAGGACTGAAAAGGAGATGCAAGGCTTTCTGGGTAAAATGCAATTCATAAGACGGTTTATTGCAAAATTAACCTTGACTTGTGAACCACTGTTTGGTCTCTTGAAAAAAGGACAGAAGTTCCAATGCGATAACCAATGCCAAGTTGGTTTCGAGCAGATCAAGCAATAGCTACAGAACCCACCTATGTTGTCGCCACCAGAGCTGAGGAAACCATTGATTCTGTATCTATCAGTGACCGACATAACAATGGACTGCATGCTTGAGCAAGAATATGAGGATAAAGTGGAGAAGGCTATCTATTACCTGAGCAAGAAAATGCTGGAATATAAGACCCGCTACACTCCGCTGGAGAAGGCTTGTCTGGCCTTGGTATGGGCTACCAGGAAGTTGAGGCACTACCTGTTACCTCACTTTGTAATACTGGTTTTGCGATTAGATCCCATCAAATATCCCTTCGAGAAACCAGCACTTACAGGTAGGCTAGCCCGTTGGTTGCTTCTTCTCTCCGAATTTGATTTGAAGTACGTGATGCACAAGTCTGTGAAAGGGAGAGTGGTAACGGAGTTCCTAGCTGATCACCCAGTGCAGGGAGATGAAACAGTGGAATATCTGTTCTCGGATGAGGCCATTCTACAACTTGAAGAAGAGGTCTGGACTATGTACTTTGACGGAGCGTCAAATCAATACGAGTATGGGATAGGGGTGTTGCTGATAGCACTCGACAATTCCCACATACCTCTAGCTTTCAAACTCCAGTTCAAAGTATCGAACAATAAGGCAGAGTATGAGGCATGTATCACTAGCTTAGAAGTCGCCCTAGAACTAGGGTCAAAAAGGTTGGACGTCATTGGGGACTTGAACCTGGTCGTATCTCAAGCGAAAGTAGACTGGAAGGTGAAGGAAGAAATGATGAAAATCTATCACCAAACTCTGGATGTGCTAATTCCTAGGTTTGAGAAGTTAACCTTCACCCATCTGTTGAGAGAGAGCAACAGGTTCGCGAACGCTTTATCAACTCTATCTTCTATGATGGACATCTCTTTAGGAGTCCGGATGCATCCAATCATCATTAAACAGCGGTATGTGCTGGCCTACGAGCTGATTACTACCATAGATGAAGTATAAGATCAGAATCCCCAATATTATGACATATGAAACTTCTTGGAAAAGGAGACTTATCCACCAGGGGCGAATGCCAAAGACAAGAGGGCAATTCGAAGAATGGTCGCTCAGTTCATCGTCTGTGAGGGTAAACTGTACAAGCAGGGTCATCTTGGGATGCACAAACTGTGTGTTGATGCTAAAGAATCCAAGCGCCTGACGGAGGCCATCCATAGAGGAGAGTGCAGAGCACACATGAGCGGGGTGATGCTAGCCCGAAAGATTCTCAGACAGGGTTACTATTGGTCAACCATGGAGGAGGATTGTATCGGCTTTGTTCGGCAATGCCACAAATGCCAGATCCATGCAAACCGCATGAACATTCCGCCGTCAAAGCTATACAACATGACTTCACCGTGGCCGTTTTCAGTCTGGGGGATTGATGTGATTGGGGCAGTTACTCCAAAGAGGTCGAACGGGCATGAGTATATTCTGGCAGCGATAGACTACTTTACAAAGTGGGTCGAGGCCCAATCCTTTGCCGTGCTGAAGGCATTGCATGTTGCTAAGTTCATCAGGAACAACATTATTTGTCGCTATGGGGTCCCGAATGAGATTATTTCGGATAATGGTTCCCACTTCAAAAAGGAGGTGATCGACTTGTTGGAGAAGTACAACGTAGCTTTTCCACATATCGGCCGCAAACCAATGGAACTGTTGAGGCCTCCAACAAGAACATCAAGCATATTCTGCAGAAGATGGTGGAAACCTACAGGGACTGGCCAGATAAACTACCATTTGCTCTTTGGGGCTACCGGACTTCAATTCAAACTTCTACTGGGGCAACTCCGTACTCCTTGGTCTATGGGATGGAGGCTATTCTGCCTATCGAAGTTGAGAATCTGTCACTGCGGGTCATGGCTGAGTGCCAAATAGCTGAGGCAAATTGGCAGCAAAATAGGTTCGAAGAACGCATGCTGTTTGACAAGAGAAGGCTTAAAGCACTGTATCACGTCCAGGGTTATCAACGAAGAATTGCCAGGGCTTTCAACAAGAAGGTTAAGTCCAAGAATTTAAAAGAAGGGGATTTGGTACTTAAAGACAACCGTGCTCCCATCCACGACCCAAGGGGCATGTTCAGACCTAATTAGACTGGTTCTTACATCATCAAGTCTATCTGGTCGGGTGGAGCTGTCGTTCTTATGGACCTAGATGGCCTTGAGTTCTCCCAACTGATCAACATGGACAAGTTGAAAAAATACTATCCCTGAGTGGCTTGCTGGGCCGAAAACCCGAAAGGGCAACCTAGGCAAAAATTAGAGCACAGAAAATTTGAAATAATAAAAACTGAGCTCGCAAGGTTGAAAACCCAAAAAGGGCGGCCTTGGCAAAAGTTAGAGGGCAAAAGAAGAGTGTTAATACACGAGTGAACCTGAACTGAACTACATAAGGCTTGATTCCTATCTTTGGGATACGTAGGCAACTTCATTATGAAGTCCAGCCATAAACTCTTCCCAGATCAACTTTGTCCATGTGATCATGTTGGTCATCTTCGTCTATTTTGCATCCAAGAGTTTGGTTGTGATCTCTAGTGCAGTGCTATTCAGACTAGGAGCAACTTTCCAGTTGCTGGATTTGGGGTTATACATCTCAAGGATAGATCCCGGGCATGTCCAGTTGTGATCTATATCGAAAATGGTTTTGAAAAGTTTTAATAAAAGTTGATTTTGCTCAAATTAATCTTTTTACGACTGAGACCATTTTTGGACCAAACGAAAAATTTTCAGTACCCACAACCTTCAATTTCATTGATTTCAATACAGAGTTCTCCGACTCTTGATACAAATTAAAGTTACTTTTTATTACATTCATAAAGAAAACTTGAAATTACAGATTAAAGCAATAAATTTAGGGCATAGTCAGGTGTTCATGTGTCCCCTCCCAGGGCTGGTAAAAGCCTCTGATGCCAAAGTAGGCCCGGTTTGTGTCTCATCTTCAAGCCAAGATATGCACTCGCCAGAAAGGGCACGACTGAAACTAGGAACGAGGGCCAGAAGTTCTTTTGTTCTCCATGCTGTGGTATACCGAGCTAGCTGTGAGCCTCAGGTCAGAAACGAAGTTGGGTACTCAATCCCCTCTTCTGAGCAAGTCTGGTCGTGGCTGAATTGACGCCTGAATCGAAATGAGAAGTAGAAGACACAGTGTGTTAGGCAAATCAGCTGAATCCCAGGCTGCCGGGACATACTGTAGCTCATCACCGACAGATTGAGCCAGGGGCAGCGCCAAGCAATGTTGACAGCAGATAGGCTGCACATCCATTCGCACCACCATCCCTTATCTGGGGCATCAACTAGTCATTGTTGGAAGAAATAGCCGCATACGGAATGCTGGGCATGAGTCCACCACTTTCAACTTGTCCATCAGCCATATCTGGAGAGGGATGAAAAAATAAGAGAGATGAAAAAATAGAGAGGTGTACGTGGAGAGAAAAGTAACAAAGGGTTTCGAGAGAAAAACAAAGCCTAAGGGCCAAGTGATGTAAGAAATACACATGTGAGAAGGGTAGGAAACATTACCTGTAAGAGTAGTGGACTCCCTGCGAATCTGGTTGTCTCCTAGCGATGGAAAGCATCCAAACCCATCAGAGTCTCAGCTAGTGTTATGCCAACGCAGCTTTTGCCCTCTTTCAAGCCTTGGGCAACCTCAATCAAACGGACGCTAGACCCTCTGGAGCCTGAGGCAACCAAGAAATGAGACAACATGCACAAGCAGATGGGGTGTCGCCGAAAACTCTACCAAAGATGGTCGCTGCAATCACCGTCGTCAGAAAACTGATGAATCAAGCTCGGAATATCCAGCTCTCCATCGCGAATCAAAGACCGAACGTCATGCAAAGTAAGCCCACACATCCATCCTAAAGCTTGGAAGTGGCCAAAACGGAATTGGGGCAAGATTTTGTTATCACGCCGAGATTCCATCAAAGCTTGAAAATCTTCAAAAGTTGGACATATCTCTTGCCTGCCAAAGCTAAAAACATGAGTTACCGGATTCCAACACCTAGCCGCGGCATGGAGGAACGAAAAACGCAACGAGGTGAGGCTCAGCGTGAATAGTGCATTTATTCCGAAACCCCAAAAATTTAACTTTTACGAACCATCTAAAGCTGCAAGCCAATCAAAGAGTTTTTGGGCAAGAAATGCTTCCATTTGGGGCAAAAATGTAGTTGAAATGAAGAAATCACGAAGCTGGAACCTTCATGGAAGATAACGCATTGAGTGGAGGACATGTGTCAACATTTCAGAGATTCTGTTCATCGATGGCCGGCAGTGGCTCATTGATGGCCGGCAGGGGGTCATCAATGGCCGGCAGGAGCACATTGATGGCCAGTAGGCCATTCCTCATGGCCGGCAGCCTCCCTTTATGCTCAGTGATCTCCTGTGTGAAGCTCTAGTTGTTTTCCAGTAGTTATATTATATTATCGGCACCTTTTGGGGTCTAGTTTTGGTTCTTTTCAGGCCTGAGCATGCCTGTTTAAGCTATAACCATCTAGTCTTGTTTGGCAAGTTGATTTTTGTCATTATCGAGTTGTTGCACCTTGTTTATCGAGTTGTATGCATTTTGCTTATCGAGTTGTATGCATGTTGATTATCGAGTTATTTTGTTCTTTCAATTGTTAGTTGTTTCACTACTTGATTAAGAGCAATGCATTTGAATGCGCAGTTTTCAAACAAAGATCAACCTCATTTTCATACTGTGCAATGTTATGCGATGCTTAAAATGTAAAATGCAACACTTTTTGAACCAAAAGCTATTTTCATTCTAATCATGGTTTCTTTTTGCAAAAGAGTACAAGTTTTAAAGAAAATAAAACTGCCTAAGGCTGTACAATGTGCTAATACTACTAGCAAAAAGAGAAAACAAAGCAAAAAGCATCAAATCGATGCCGACTTGCTCAAGATCGAGAGGCTCTCTTTGTCCTCTTTCTCGGCCGAGCAGACTCTCGAGAATCATCACCATCGGCACCGCTGTTTGAAGTTGGATCAGAGCCTAAACCGAAACCCTCCTCAGCCTCTCCAGCCTCAATACCTGTAGAATCCAAGCCAGCGTCACCGTCTCCCCCATCAGATGACTCAGACTGTCGACTTGCTGTCTCAGCTTCCTCGCTCATCTCGTCTCGTCATCATCATCGCCCAGAATGGGCTCTAAAGGGCCACTCTCGCCACGGGTGCCCCTAACTCCGCCCCGGCTGCGTGGCTGAGCCTTTCTCTCTCTCCTCTCTGCTGCTAGAAGAGGAACTGAAGGTCCTGCCGATGCTCCTGCTGGGGTGCCCGATGGGGCTAGCATCTCGAAAGGAATCTAAAAAGGGCAATTCGTGAGAATGCATTAGTTGTGGTGTATATGTTTGCAGTGTATATGGTGAACAGTGAATGATTGCAATGGATGTGCCATGAGCAGTAAATGATTATAGTGTATGTATGCCATGGGCAGTGTATGGGAACAGTGTATCGATGCAGTGTTTTGGTGCAATGTGTCAGATTAATGTAGTGTGGAACAGTTGAAGTGCTAATGTGTCGGCAAAAAAGCTTCGTGGCATGAAATGCAAGTTGAAAAAAATTACCGGGATCCTGTAGAGGTTGAGCAGATCCAAGCTCGTCTGTACTATCTCAGCTAGGGAAGCCACTAGCTCGAGGACTTGCACTATGTACTCTATGGGTGCCTGCAAGTGCATTGAAAGGATCAGTATTTTATACAGCATAGTTGAAATGAAGTAAATATGCAAAACGTAAAGTTTAGTGCATATCGGAGTCAGGCCTCGAACTCCGACAAGCGTATGACCGGCTAGTGCTGGATCAATGGGGATCTGGCAAATCTTCCCAGAACGTCTCCGATAAGTCACTGAGGTAGGCAGCTCTGGCCATCCCTGTCTCTGCCTCTCCCTAGGATCTCTCCTCCTATGAGACCTGGCCACTCTAGCTCCTCTGCCTGTCTCTAGGATCTCTCCTCCTATGAGACCTGGTCGCTCTAGCTCCTCTGCCTCTCTCTCTCGGAGCTGGAGCTCTCTTTCCCTCATCTCCGCGAACGCCGGTCAGAGGCGACATCAGATAAGTCTGGATAAAGGTCGCGTAGTCGCCCTCTGCACGGAAGTACTCCATCTCCAGTCTTACCATAAACTAGATCACATGCTCAACAGAAAGTCTGTGTGTCTCCCTCATTGATGCTGGGGGTGCCATCGGTACGAATGGGGCAGGCAATCCTAGAGTCTAGCGTGTGAAGCGCTCACTCAAGAACCAAGCCCAGCAGATCTGGCCCTCGAGGAGAATATGGTAGCGGGCAACGGTCCTAGCTGACTCATACAGGAATCTGAGCCCCGAGGATATCACATCCCATGGTTGCCATGTGATCTGAAAGACAAGAGCATAAACAGATGATTAGTTGTTGACAATTGACTAATATATGTGTATCAAGATTCATTGAAAAGTGAGATGGCTTTGTTTTGGGTTACCTCATGCGCCATGACCGTGTCGAAATACTATCGAAAGAACATGAAGTTCTCTCGAGTCCTACGGCAGAGCTGGCCGTCGTATACCCGAGAGAACGGGACTATCATCGAGGTCTTCTCTACAGGCTCTAGAGCAAGAGGCGGAAAGTACACTTACACCCACAACTGTAAGGAAAATGTGATTAATACAATGTATAAACATAGTACAGAAAATGCAGAAAGCAAAGCGTAGTACAATGCATAGAAAGTGCAAGTCTAAAGCAAATATTAGACTTTGTGTGTGTAGTGTGTAGTATGCAGTGTGCGGTATGTGCAGTGTACAGAAAATGCAAGGTAGAAAGCATACAATGTAAGAGCAGATACAGAGAATGCGGAAAGTACATATGTTGCACAAGTGTAAAGCAGGAAATGCTAAGCGAAAAATGTAAAGTGAAAAGAGGAAACTAAGTTGTGTACCTCCCAGGCCCGCCAATAGTCGCCGATCAAGGTCCCGCTCATCCGAGAAGTCAAGCTCATATGTCCATACAGAGTGATGAGGCCAACTCTGCCCCAGTCATAGAACTGGACCCTCTGGAGTACAACCAATGCGTTCAGAAAGTACAAACCGACGATATTCCATCTGTTCGAAAACAAGGTGGTACCAAAGAGAAACATGAGGAAGCCCCACGCATACTACTCTGTCTCTTTGACTATCTCGGGCTCCTCTTCTCTGAACCGCTCTTTGAACCAACTGTATTTGACTATGCCTGCCCGAAGTATCAGTGGGCGTGCCCCGAGCAGTGCAATCCATGCAACCTCCCACTCTCTCATGTCAGGATCTAGAAGGATCGAATCACCCCCTACACCTATGTCGGTGATCATGGCAAAGTCATAGGGAGTCATCGTCATCTCCCCCGTGATGGAGAAATGGAAGCAGTTGGTGGTATCCCACCACCTCTCCACAAGAGCCCCTAAAAAGGGGCAACTCGCTACAACTCGCGTGAAACTGGAGCAAAACAGACCAAAGCTAGTCTTGTCGATGAGGTCGCGGACCCTGGCTGGGAGCTCGCCATACTAGTCCCGGGCTGTCGTCGTGCCATAGCCTTTGAATAAGCGGGATCCATCTTGTAGTAATGCATGACATGCAATCAAATCAAGCATAGTTGTAATTACAGTTGAATGCAAAGCAGTGATATATGAATTACAATTGAATACACAATAATGATGTATGAAACACAGTCAGATCAAGGCATGTGATGCAATCAGATTGAAATAGTGCAAGAAATGTAAATAATTGAAAGTAGTGCCGCAAAAAAGTGAAGTTCGTACCTCCACGGCGATGGCTGATAGGTGAGACGCAAACTCTCTCAATTAGAGGTAGTCTGGCGCGTCCTCAGCAAAATCAGTGAAGAATTTGATGCCTCCCGCAACAAGTATAATGTGTGTCTCGGGGTGATACCTCATAGGATCAAAAGAGCGTATGCTCGGCGGCAATGGCTCGAGCTCGGCCTCAGGTTCGACCTCGAAGTCTGCTGCAAACCCTGTTGGAGGGAGCGCGGGGAAGCCCCCATCATGAGGGATATCGTCTGCCATCTAAAATAGATGCAAAATGAGCAAAAATGGAGAAAATGGTGAAACTTTGCAAAAGTCAAACCCTAGGAGAGAGAAAAATCAAATAAAGTTAAAACTTGGGAAAAGTGTACTAACCTTGGAAGAAATTCAAGGAGAATGAGTCTTGAACGGTGGAAATGATGAGGGGAGTGTCGAAATCAAATTCTAATCAATTCAAATTGAAGAGAACAAGAGGGTTTTCGCGAAGAAAATGTTCTTAGGGCTTTAAGAAACGCGTAGAACGCGCGGATCTAGAGAGAAGGAATACCTAGAGAGCAAAAGAGGGGTATTTCATTCAAGGGTTTGTAAGGAAATGAAATGGTTTTGTGTATACTTAAAGAGCCACGGGTCAAAAGACATATTTGCCCAGGTCTGCCATCGATGGCCGGTAGTGGATCGATGGCCGACACCTCTTTATTGATGGCTGGCAGTTGCCACTGATGGCCAGCAGGGGGCCAGCAAGTCTCCACCAGCTTCCTCTACCTCTTTACCTTGATATGTGTCCTTGGGTTCCAAGCAATGCAGGGTATGCTCAAAGTTTGATTCAAAATGCCTCCGCAGAAGCCCAGAATCACGTTCGCAATGCGCGAGGGGCATCGCCCATCAACTCAAACAAGAAGTATCCTTTTTTAAATGTATTTCAACTCTCCGGGAGATGGGTCGGAAGTTGTTTTCGAATTGTCTTCATCAAGCATGCTTTTGTCATCGCATAGGATTTGCACGTTACATTGAACATGCGTTTTGAATTGTTGCATTGAACATACATTACCATGTTTACATAGGGCATACATCTTGCATCGAATATGTGTCGTTAATTATCTCGCATAGAATATGCTTCGGTTTCATTTCTTACATATTGTGTATGGAGCATACCTTGAACATCATGTCATGATCATTCGTCTCGCGTGAGACATGCATTGTATTGCATTGTATCTATCAAGTTTCCTTCTCATACATGCACGATATTGTATGTACGGTTCATTCAAAGAAGTTCTGTTTAGGATTGATTATGCCCTTGTATATCTATCACACATATTCACTTTTGTGTATCTATCCCACATGTTCATCTTTGTGTATCTATCGCACATATTCACTTTTGTGTATCTATCGCACATGTTCATCTTTGTGTATCTATCGCACATATTCACTTTTGTGTATCTATCGAACATGTTCATCTTCGTGTATCTATCGCACATATTCACTTTTGTGTATCTATCGCACATGTTCACTTTGTGTATCTATCGCACATATTCACTTTGTGTATCTATCGCATTTAATCTCATATGCCTTAGGCATTGTTGTTTTTTCTCCTCGCGCGCGCGGCGTGTTAGGCCCTCTTTGGTTAAGAGCATTTGGAATGTGTTCCAATGCTTATACCACTCCAAAACACTAGGATGTGTCCCTATGTTTCTCCCTCTTTGGCTAAGAGCATTTGGAACATGTTCCAATGCTTATACCACTCCGAAACACTGTGACGTGTCCCTATGTTTCTCCCTCTTTGGTTAAGAGCATTTGGAACGTGTTCCAATGCTTATACCACTCCTTTTCCTTTCCCGTGCAATGTGTCGGAATCTTGTTTGAGACCTCGGGTGTGCCCGACAGTCGCTTTTAACCTTTCCTGCGTAAGGCGCAGTAAGATTGCATAATTTTCTTACATCCTTTCTGTATGAAGTGTAGTTTGGTTTGTAGTTCCCACGCGTAGCGTGTTTGGTTACGAGTTTGTTGTAGCATTTCTTTGCATAACCTTTGTATCTTGATGTTTCATTACAGCCCTCTTTTCATAATCATAAGTTATGTTCTGCATCATGCATATCATTTGCATTTTTCCCCAGCCTGCGAGCGCATCTATATTGCTATCTTGTTTGTCTGTCTAAGTCTTGGGCCTTGTCAAAAATGGGTCGTCTCTGGGCTTTGACATTCACTCTCGTCATTTCATGACTTTCGAGTTCTATCAAAAAGGAGCAACTGTAGACACCCCATTTTTAACCGTCCTCAAGACTTGGATGTTTTTGCAGGTACATCCAGAAACTAGTTTGATTGCTCGTTGAGTACTCGATTTCAGCGACGGAATGCTCCAGGTTTGATCTTTTCGAACCCTATTTCCATTCTGTCTCATACTTGGACCATGTGTTGGTCCTTTTGGCATGTTACTTTTGGAGCACTGCTGGCCATGGAATACCACTACCAGCCATCAATTTGTGCCTGTCAACCATTGATGAGGCCTGCTGGCCATTAATGAGGCACTGCCGGCCATCACTGATGGCCGATCGACCACCACTGTTTCAGTAGATATTTTTGCAGATATTTTGATAGCTGTTTGCACAGGTTAGCTCATCTACACCCACGTGGATGGCTGGATCTCTTCAAGGCACCTTTGTATCTTCTATATATAGAAGCTATCTATATGCATGCAAAGGGTTACAAAAATTGAGCTGAGATATTTCTCTTCCTCTCTCTCTATATATTTTGTGCTTAAAAGTGTGTTTTCTTCACATATTTGCACTAAAACACCTAGTCAAACACCTTCACCTTAGTGTTGAGGATCTTGGAGGCCTTGTTTAAGCTCCTTAGAGTGGTTTTGGCTTGGTTTTGGCTCAGAAGCTTGCTGTTTTCTTGCTGTGTTTCAAGGGTAAGTGTTTCACCCTTTTAAGCTTTGTTCTAGTTCATTGCTTTGCCATCTTTGTATACAACTTTGAAACTGGTTTTAGTCTCAAAAAGTTTTGTTTTTTAAGGCTTAAAAATGTTGGTTTGAGCCTTGTGTGGCTAGGGGGTGGTTCCCCTCTTTTGCACTTTAACTTGTAAAGCTTCTTGAGCCACCTTTCTAAGCTTTTGTAATAACCTTTGCTTGACCTTCTAACCACTAAAACTTAGAGGAATTTCAGTGGTAGAAAGTTCATTTTGAGGCTCAAAATAGGAGGGGGTGATTCCCTCTCCTTGTATCTTGTTTGCTTGTGTTGATGGCCTCATACTTGAGCATGCATTTCTACTCTTTTGTGACTTAGTTCAACCATGTTTTTGGCCTTATTTTAACATGCTTTAACTCTGTTTTAGGGTGTTTGGGTCATCTCTTGCTTGCTTTTGGTACTTGTAGTGCAACCATACTTGTTGGCCTAACATGCTTCATGATTTAGCCTATCATCCTAGCTTGTGTTAGCTCTACCTCAGCATGTTTTTGCCATTATTTTAGCATGATTTAGCTCGGTTTTGAGTGTTCTTGCCATGTGAGGCTTGTTGTGCATGGTTGTAGTGTAAAGGCCCTTGACTAGCTTTGAGTTTCAAAGTCTCGAGCATGCTTTCCTTGAGTTGTTTGCATGCCTTCGCCTCATTTCTCACATGATTTCAGTGAATATAGCATAGTCACATTCTCACATATTCCACTCTTTCATAGCTTTTGTGAGTTGTGCCTTATGTCTTGTTTGTGAGCCAATACTTGAGCATGATTTTTATTGCCTCATGAACTTCCATCTCAACATGTTTTGGCCTTTATTTTGATATGTTTGGGCTCTGTCCAGAGCTGGTTTGGCTGTTTGAGTTTGATATTGCATATGCTAGTGTAAAGCTCTTCACTAGTTTTAATGCTTAAAGTGTAACATGTTGTACATGAGTTGATTGCATGTTAAAGTCTTGTGTTTCATGCCATTTCAGTACTGAAATTCTACCACCTCCCTCCCTTCTTCATTTTTTCATTTGTTTTGAGGATTGGTTAGTCTTAAGGTTGTGTTTAATGCTTAGGATTAAGGCTTATGCTTAAATGGCTTTAACCCTCTTTTGAGGGTTCCTCTTAGTCAAAGACATGGTCTCTCCTATGCCTTAAACCACTCTTTTGGTTGACCTCTTTCTCATTAGAGGACTTTCACATTTGGAGAAATCAACTAATGAATGGTTTGGTAACTTAAAATGTGTAAACAAGAATTGAGCTAAGTAAAACATGCCAAAATAAACATGTGATATGTTGTATTGCATTGTGTTCAAGCGGACGTTATATTGAACACAAGGTGGATTGGTCCATTTCATACTCAAAGTGATGAAAATGAGCCAATCCCATTTGTCTCCATTGCCTTTGATCACCCTTGATGAGGTAATGGTCCTAGAGTCTTCTTTGCCTTGCATTCATTGAATTTGTGCAAGTTGGATCCTTGGCCATCATGCATTGAGATGTTTGATTGATGGTTTTGGATCCAATGGTGCCTCTCTCTTAATGTTTTGAGATGATAAGGAGTGGCACAGTACATATATACCTTTGGGAGACCCTCTTTTTTCCTCTGTTTTGTGCTCTGTTGTAGTTTGGTGTCACAGCACACCAATGGCCAGCAACCTTTCGTTGTTGGCCGGCACCCTTGCATTGCATTGTTGGCTGGCAAAGGCATGCTCTTGGCCAGCAGATGGCCAGCAGCCACCATTCATGGCCGGCAGGTCACTGGTGCACTCCCCAGCTTTGTTTTGATAAAATTCATCAACAAGTTCTCAAGGACACCCTACAAACAGAGCCTCTAAAGAGCAAACCAGAGAGCTTTTCGGGGCGAAACTGAGCATGCATCTTCTACTTCTTTGAACAAAGTCAAGGCAACATAGTTTTAAAGCTTTACTTATTAGTTAGCTTGAATTTATAATTTAATTAATTAATTTGTTAATTAGTTAATTGTTGTAATAATTAGTAAGTAGTTTACTAGTTATTCAATTTGATTGTGCAATAATTAATCTAATTAGCTTAATTAGATTAGTTTGATTAGCTTAGCTTAGAGTAGCTTAGCTATTATTCATTCGGACTCTCCGTCGAGAGGGCGCAATGTTGTAATAAGTGTGTGTGTGTGTGTGCATGTCTTCTAACCTCACGTCTTTCTCCCTTTTATTTAACCGCTTTCAATGGTTAGATTAGGGCATTTTTTCAATTAGCATCCCTTATGCTTGCATGTTTGCATCCATTCATTTGTATTGCATGCACCGGGCTCAGCGCATCATTCAAACTGCATCGTATTTTCAATACCTACTTGAATACGTGTTTCAAAGCATGTTATCAAGTGTTGCATTCATATGCCATCTTAGATAGCTGAGCCTATTTAGTTGCATTTTTGCATGTGTTGCATTAGGCATCTTAACATAGCTAGGATCATGTATAACTTCTAACTAGTTTTCTGTTTTGGGTCGGTGTACACTGTAAGTGTTTACGCTTTAGCATACTTGCATGAGTGTAAGTGTTACCATGTTAGCATGCTTGCCATGAGACTATTTGCTTAATTGATAAACTGCAAGAATGCCTGTGGATGAAGGCTTTATTGCTTGAATTGGAACAACTCGATGATTGTGAGTTTTAAACCCATTTTGAGAAGTGGCAAATCATGTTTTAAGCCTACTTGAGGGTGGCAAAATCCGCGCTTTAGCTTACTTGCGAGTAGCACTTTCAAACAATTTTCGAAAACAAACATAAGTTGTTTTGTTCCAATTCTTGTGATTGAGTCTATACTTGTATGCTATGCGTGCCACATAGTAAGTTAGCTAATAATTGGAACAAGAACACATGTGTCTTTAAAACAACATATCATGTCTAGTAGAGGCCGATCCTTTGATCGGGCGAGCGGTGGTGTTCATGTTATGACCTTCCCCATTCGTACCCAAGTTCCCGAACCGATGCAACTTTGGTGATGATGAACACGTGGCCTTTGGCACGAGTCAGGGTTTCCTAAATTTTCCAAAAACAAAATATTTAGGTGCGCGACTCTGTAATCTGGCAAAGCAGTCCATGTTTGGCACTTTTTGATTCAAAATTGATTTTTTTTTTTCAAAACCAATTGATGGATTTGGATTCTTTGGTGTTTATCAGTCTCGCATTACACTTTTTGAGATTAGATTCAGAACCGTGACAGGAGTCCGAACTGTAGGAGCAAGACCCGATTCACACCCTCTTCGAAAAGGGGTGCGCGCGAAAAGAGTTCGGGCAGTCTACACAAAGGTTATTTGTTATACTCCAAATTATATTAGTTATTCTTGTAATTTACATTTTGTGTCAATTTAATTCATGTAAATATAATTGTATCAATTGTCTTTAATTTTTGGGTTAAATACACAAGTAGTACGTTACTGATATTTCAAATAAAAAATGTTACATATAATCTCATTTCTTAATCTATTTTCTGATCCCAAGACACAAGTGAGTGGGTCTCATATGTATTTATGAATCTGAGTCCCATTATTTTGTGTCTAGGAGTAAAAAAATTTGGTAAGAAATGAGAGATATATAGCATTGTTCAACTAGTGGTGCTATAAGCACTAATTGGTATGCCAATTAGTATACCAACACATCCTATAGCATTACAATTTCACAACTATGGATCTCACCCATTATACAAATTATAAAGACTCAAAACTAATAAAACTGTGCCGCATCATTGGTTAGTATATCAATTGAGAAACCAATTGATACGTATAGATTTACTCTTGTTCATTTCAAATGTGTCAATTTGATTCATAATCTATTAATTTTCATTAAAATTGTATTTAGCTCATAAATTTAGAAAAAGATTTAAAAAAAAAGAAAGAAAAACTATGTACAAAATTAAATAAAATATAAATATATTTTATTTACATTTTTCATTTCACTTTCCCTTTTCGTGCTTCAACTTTTTATCTATAATTGATAACAAAAGTGACACTTTTGCCAATTCACCTACGATACTAAGAATTATTTAAATAAATATGGAACTAAATTAATACAATTAAAATATTAGGACTTAAAAAAAAACAAAATACATATTTTGAAGACTGACAATGAATATGACCCACCCCTTTGGCCCAGGGGCTAGGCCCACCAAATTTTTTAAAAAATCTCATTATTCTCATGCAATTGTAAGTAGAGCTTCTTTTTTCTTTTTTTTTATTCTAAAAAAAAATTAGAGAATTGATCTAGTTTTTAAACTATTTGAAAAATTAATTTACTTTTTAAAATCGCATTTTAAAAATGTAATTTTAAATTAAAATACAATATATCTTAATAAAATCCATGTCATCATGAAATTGCGTTTTCAACATGCAATTTTAAAATTGCATGTTAAAAATACAATTTCAATTTAAAATTACATTTTCAAAATGTGATTTCAAAAAATATGTTAGTTTCCTAAATAGTTTGAAAAGTGAGTCAATTCTCTAATTTTTTTTAGAATATTAAAAAAAAAAAACTCACTGTAAGTTTAAAAAAAACATATATTATTTTACTCAACTCCTTGAAATTTTAAATAATTTAGCATTGTCGGTGGTTATTTTTATTTACATGAAAACTCTCTAAATTATTAAGAAATATTATATTGATTCTTTAAATTATAAAAACATATAAATTAACTACATAAATTATAAAAAGGTATCAATTAGACTCCTTAATGGAAGCAGTCAAAATAAGACACATCAATAACTTAGGGGCTCATTTATATGCTTTCATAGTTTAGGATGTAAAGCAATATTTCTCAATAGTTTAAGAAGTTCATTTATACATTCTTATAGTTCGGAGACAAAGTAATATTTTTCAATAATTTAGAGTGTCTCTATGTAAATAACCCTTATTAATATGAATTACAAGCTTGAAATGAAATATGAATATGATGAATGAACGAAAAGAATAATATCAAATCAAATACTTATAACCTAAATAATTCTAAAAAAAAAAATTCTCATCTCTAACCTCCTACATTCTCTTTACACTTCCAAACATTTCAATCCCTATCTATTGCACCCACTTGACTAGCACAACTCCACCACTACCACTACCTCTACCTCTACCTTCAGCCACCCCAAGCATCTCTGTTCCCAACCCTTACACACCTCCTACCCTTAATTGGCCACCTTCAGCACCTTAGTTGCCAACCCTCACACATCTCCTAACGTTAGTCGCCTCCAAACCCTTCATACATCTCAACACCCCGTTGCCACTACTGCCCTTCTCAACTTTCCTCCACCTCTAACCATTTTCCTCTACTTCAGTTCCATCCATCAACCCCCTTGTGCAAAATATAAATAAAAATAAATAAATAAATAGAGTGACAGAAAAAGATAAAACAATGAGTGAAAAAATCAAATTGGGAATTTCAACTAGAGAACGTCGCAATAAAAAAATAAATTAGGGCCGCAAATGAACCAACAGTTCACGAGCTAGCTCAGCTCGGCTCGGCTCGTTAAGGGCTCGGATCAATTCAACTCGTTTGGGTTTAGATCGATTCGATTCATTTAATAAACGAGCTGAACTCAAACTTGAATAAGTTTGGCTCATTTATCTTTGTTTAAATCATATAATAAATATATTATTTTGATATTAAAATATATAAATATATATATAAATAATAGTATAAATATATTATTTGTGTATTAAATAGTATAAATAATAAAAAAAATTATTATCAAGCTAAGCCAAACCGAACTCTAGTTTAATTAATATTAATGAGTTGAGCTGAACTTGAACCCAGTTAATTATCGAGCCGAGATCAACCTCAATAAATGAGTTTGATACGAAAAAGCTTGAGCTTAGTAAAATTCGATTCGGCTCGTTTGCAGTCCTAAATATAATTAATAGAAAGATACTCACAATTTTATAGATAATTACTCCAAATCTAAAATTTTATTTATTTTTTTATTTTTTATTTTTTATAAAAGTGCTAGAGACCCACACTTTTAGACTCACAAATTCAGTTACAATTATGTAACAAGAGAGTTGAGTCTTATATCATTAGTTATAAAAGTTAAGAATTGACATCCATCATACTAGATAATTATGAGTTAAATTGTAAAACGAAAAATTGTGAATCTCAAATATATTTCTTTTTTTTAGTAGTCCTCCATAAGAGTTATGCTCCCCCTAATCCAAGCCAAAAACCTAAAAAAAAAAAAACAAAAAACAAAAATGGTAAATTACACATACCTTTCTTGAAGTTTAATGAAATTGTAAAAATCTCCCTTGAGGTTTCTAAAATAACATAAACCTCCCTTGAAATGACAAAAACCTCCATTGAAGTTTGATTTTCAATTATACTAATTTCTCCTGAGATTTAATGAAATTGCATAAACCTTCCCTAACTTTTTAAAATGACAAAAACCTCTATTGCAGTTTAGCTTTTTGTTATAGATTCTCTCTTATGTTACTTTATCGTAAAAAAAAAAAAAACGGAAAATGCCAACATCGTTAAATAATTTGATTATATTTTTAATTTACCTTTTAAAAATATGTCCAATTACAAATGAATAAAATATATATTACAGTTGATTGTGTGTACTTCCTTTACAAAAACTCCTAGAATCGTAAAAAAGAAAAACAAAGGGTGTGTTTGGTTTGGTTTTAGGAGATAAATTTTCAACAAAAAAAAATTTGAGGAAAGGTTTAGAATTTTTTTTGATTTGTTTAGTTGTATATTTTAGAAATAGTTTTGGAGTATGGGACTTTAAAATGATTTGATATTTTATTGTAATTGAGTAGATATGTGTATGAGAAAAAGTGATTGAGAATGAGAAAAGAGAAATAAAAAGTGATTGATTGATGTATAGCAGATAGAAAGTGATTTTAAAATTTTTTTTTTTTTAAATTACTAAACCAAACAAAATTTTAAAAAAATTTCTCCAAAATTGGTTTCTTAAAAACAAACAAGGCCAAAATGTTGACATCATTAAATTGTGTGTACATCCTTTATCAAAACTCCCTAGAATCGTAAAAAAGAAAAAGGAAATATTGACATCATTAAATTATTTTCTATTTTTAATTTTACCTTCAAGATTGTGTCCAATTACAAAAATAAAAATACAAAAAATATAATTCTTTTTTTTTTTCTTTGTTATGTATGCCTTCTTTATCCAAAACCATAATAGAAATTATATATATATATATATTTTTTTTTTATTTCTTTAAATGGTAAAATTAAAAATTAAATTAAATTATTTGATGATGTCAACATTTTTTGTTATTCATTTTACCATAAAGTAACAAAAAGAAAATCTGTAATAAAAACATTAAACCTCAACAGGGGTTTTTGTCATTTCATTAAACCTCAAAACAAGTTAGTATAATTGAAAATCAAACCTCAAGGGGGGTTTCTATCATTTTAGCAAATTCATTAAACCTCAGAGGAGGTCAGTGTAATTAAAAGTTAAACCTTAAGAAAAGCTTAAGCCATTTTAGAAACTTTAAGGGAGGTTTTTGCAGTTTCACCAAACTTCAAGGGGGTCAATGTAATTTATCCAAATAAAAAATATACCCAAAAAAAAAAAAGATTCCGACCATGTTGCTGAGCATTCATAGTGAGTATCAGCACTTGTTCATAGTCCTTTGCTTTCCTTGTAATTCCCATCCTAATAACACAAAAGTACAAGTCTGTCTCTCTCAAGAAATAGTAGTATCCAGATTAGGTGAGAGGTGGAGAGAGGGATTGACAATGAACGAGAGAAGATGAATAGTAAAGAGAGAATACTGTTGAATGAATCACTTGACCGGTGGTAACCGCTTACCTGTTTTGGTTTTGGAGAGTTACCAGTTTTGGTTTCGGTGGTAACCGGTTACCACTTTTGGATTGCACCCGACAAATCAAATATATATATGTATAGATATAGCAGCAGCATTTGAATTATTCTCATCACCATCATACTATAAATATAGAATCAAATTGTCTACTAAGAACCCCAACAAACTGAAATTTTCTATATCAAGCTACAAAGGCTAAGAAGAAAACAGAGGAGAGGAGAGAGATCCTGAACAATGCCAAACCCACAATGGGCAAATGTTAGGAACGAGAAGTGACTATTATTAATTCATCTGGCTTTCCTCTGTTTTTTTTTTTTTTTTTTTTTGGGGGGGGGGGGGGTATTTTTCATTTTTTTTAAAGATTTTTAAATAATTTTTTAAATTTTTATCAAAAAGTGTAAAAAAGTAAATAAATAAAAAGAATAACTGACTTTTTTATAGTAATTTTTTTGACCCAATACCCTACCCATTTACCTTCTTAATAAATCACTTGGTTAATTGGGGTTGGTACTTCTTGATAGATTGGCGATTTTATTGCACACCTTTACTCAGCCATTAAATATAATAAAATGATAAAAAAAAATACTTTAAAAACAAAATAAATAAAAAAAAATCTATTAATGTTTTTTTTTCCTTTTACTTTTTCATTTTATAGCTGATATTGACATCTATATTTCATTTCTTAACCTTTAAAATGGATAAATTTGACCTTTTTTTTTTTTTTTTTTTTGGTTTTTGATATGAGGGTAAATTTAACTTTATACTATTGTGATTTGACCTATATAAACATAATCTTTTATTATGTAAAAATAAAAAATATAATTCTTTTATGATTTGTAAATTAAAATATACTATTGAGCCTGTTAAGAGCTTAAATGATAAAAAAAAAAAAAACTAAAATATTCTCATACATAAATAATTTTGTTGTGCAAACACACATTTCATTACTTTTGAGAGTTAAAATTCACTTTAATCCTATATTTTAATTTTTTTTCACCCCTGACATTTAGGAGTCCAGATACTCTCCAGCCCTCCTCTCCAACCCTTTCTCCAGTCAACGGCCAAGATTTGGCCACGTTACCCCTAACTAGATCTATGGCTCACATCAGATTAAAAAAAAATTTTGAATTTCATTCAACACAACAAAGCAAAGCAGAGCTTCCTGAAATTGTGTTCGACGGCGAAGGAACATCGACGGTGACGGCTCGATGAACAAACGAACATCGACGAACAAAGCACCATCGCGGCGAACATCGACGGCTCCTTCTCGAGTCTCTCCCTCTATTTATCTATCTCAACAATACATATATTTTGCTACATATATTCATTGAAGAATAAACAGAGCAATCCTTGAAATTCTTGCCCTCCAAATATCCACTTCCTCCGTTCCTTCTCATCTCATATATATATATATATATATATATGTTTATATAATTTCTTTGTTTCGTTCATTCTCTCTCTCTCTCTCTCTCAATACACAGAAACTAAGCAATCCCAAAAACACCTTCTTTCAGACAACCACAAATTCCCTCTCTCAAAAGTTATTGTGTATGAGAGGAGCTACAGAGTAGCCTTGTGGGTTTAATCTAAGACTAGCCTTGTGGGTTTAATCTCTGAGTCACAATTCAATGTCCGTTCGCAAGAAAAACATGGACGGTGGCTGTGTTGTGGTGGAGATGTGGCTGTATGGTGGCGGCCGACTTGGATTTGCCGTCGTCGATGTCAAGAGATGGAGTCCCCAGATCTCAAGATATGGGAGGAAGACCTGTTTTGCTTTGCTGTGTTGAATAAATTTTTTTTTTTTTTTTTTTTTTTTGGGTTAGCTAATTTGATCTGAGCCGTAGATTTGGTTAGGAGTGACATGGCCAAATCCTGACCGTTGACCGGAGGAAGGGCTGGAGAGGAGAGTTGGAGAGGATCCGAACTCAACATTTAGAAGTACATGATCACCTTGCATGTGTTTTATATTTGCCATTAAGTTGGATAGAATACTTGATAGTATACCTTAGTTTACAAATTACAGGAAAGTTATATGGTTTTTCTCTAGACCAAATTTAGACTAGAGGAGATTGTTTAGGCCCTTAGGAGCTGTCACATGTCCTGTTTTGATAATCTAAATTATTTATTTTGTAAAATCTTTAATGTATACAATTCATACAAAAAAAATTAAATTGATTCGATAATCATAACTTATTCAAGTTATAGCATTTATCTATTAAAAAAATCATGAACGACAAAGTATGTTTTTTAAAATAGACCATTTATTTTTTTAAGACATGCATAAAATTGAATTGATTACGATTATCAGATTAATTTAATTTTTTTGTAGATGATATACATAAAAAATTTTATAAAACGAACAGTTTAAATTATCAAAATGAAAGTTGTCCTGACCGTACAAACTTGATCAGTACTCTCCAATCTAGATCTAAATGGAAGGAAAACCCAACCCTATTTTATATAAGTAGCTTTGTCTTGATAGTTCAAGCTATGCAATTGACATGCTCATTAAGCCACAAAAAGAAAATGGAAAATTATATAAATGCAGTGGAATTGTCACAATTGCCTATGGGACTGCAGCAGTATGATTAATTCAGAAAAGAAAAAAAAATAATATTCGCTGGTAAATTATACATTACGTCTCTATGCTTTACATCTGATCTTTTTTTATTTCTTAACTTTGTAATTGTCGTAGTTAATCCCTAAATTTTGAATCAAATAATAATTAGGCTAGTTGTATAGTGTGTAGCTATGTGGGAAAATACTCATCTTATTTGCAACGGCATCGTATTGGATCAAACTTGAAGGGTGGTTTACTTGGAAACACTCAAAAGAAAAACCCCGATTGGTTGTCAGTTGGGGGATTCTCCAATGCCTACGTCAATATGTGATTGACAGTATAAATTGTTATGTACCAATGGGAGCATTTCTATGAAGCGCGGACATGTCCCTGAGGCTTGCGTATGAGTGTCGGACACGGACACGCATACGACACACTGTTGACACGTGTCCAACACTCTCCCCTGCGTGTTCTCCTTTTTTCAAAATTTTTCAGAGTCAGACACGAGGTTGGACACGCGAGGACACGATTCAGACATGCAGGTGGGTGGATCAAAGAAGCCCTAGAACTGTTGGAGAGGAGAAAGAGAGAGAGCCAGAGATAGAGACAGATCGAGGGGGGAGAGAGAGAGAGAGGGAGATAGATCGAGGGAAGAGAGAGACAGATTGAGGACAGAGAGAAGAAACCCTAACCTGTTCTGCTTCTCTGTTCTTATATCTTCGTCTTTGTCTTCCTCTTCCTCTGTCTTGGTCTTCTGTCTTCCTTCTTCCTTCGTCTCTCCTGTCTCCTCTTTCTTCTCTTCTCTGTGTCTGATCTGTGTCTGATTTCATTTAGCCCCCTTTTCTTTTTATTCTCTTTTTTTTTATTTTCTTTTGTTTTATTATTTATATCCATGTTTTATTTTATTCTCTTCTCTTTTGTTTTATTATTTATTTTCTTTTATTATTTATATCCATGTTTTTATTCAAATTTATAAAATAAATTATTTTTATTTTTAAAAAAATCAATTTTTATTACAAAAATTTAGGTAATATATTTATTAATTTTATTATTATTGTAATTTTATAAGAATTAATATTTTTTTAAAATTTTAGATATAAAATAAATAAATAAAATTATATATATTAAACGTGTCCCAACGTGTCGTGTCCCCTATTTTTTGAAAATTTGCGTATTTACGTGTCCGTGTCGTATCCCGTGTTCGTGTCCGTGCATCATAGGAGCATTTTGACAAACAATGAGGTTTAAATTTATAGGAAGTTCATCCATAGCTTCATTAATTTGGCCCACAAACCCCATAAAGGAGCACACACTTAAAAGATCAGTATAACCCAGTTCCGAGTTCAGATAGGATGACTGAATCAAATTGAGATAATCTCAAATTGAAAAAAATGCAACCTTATTGTGAAAAATCGTGATTGTCATATGCACAATAGAATGAATTGATATTGCGCAATTCGAATTCAATTAAAGGACAATCAGTAAACCAATTGTCATACCAAAAGCTTGTGGACTTGCCATTGCCCATGAGCCATTTTGAGTTCAAAAGAATTGATATCATGAATCTTAGACTAAACATTGTGAAATGCAAGGATTCTGGGCTATTTCTGAACTCTTAATGAGGAAAGAAGAATCACCCATTAAAGGTGTGGAAGTAGGGATTTAAGCATTCATTAAAGCAAAGTAAACGATACACACTATTGGATGAATTTATACTATGCATGAGCATGCTTAAAAATAACTCATATCTTCTCCAGTAGGTTATAAAAAGAATCATACAACACTTCTTTATCATATCCAAAGAAAAAAGGGACATTTTATAAACGAATTTCCAATTAGTTCCTAAATACTGAACTGAATGTAGCTTTCCAATGCAGAGTAAGGAAACAAAATGAATCCATGTGAAGCAAGCTCCGGGCCTTGGGCAATCATATCCTGATTCAATGTAAGATTTGATTTGATCTTTCAAGGTTAGTTTACTGATGGAATATTTACATTATGTATTTTGGAGCCATAGGGGTAGTTTTAGTAACTCTAATATTCTCCAGACAAGTATTGCATTGCATGCAATGGTTACCCATGGGTCTTAATTTGTGTCAGGTAATGTTACTGAATATTAATATGTGCTTCATAAAAAATCTTGGATTATTTTTCATAGGCTTATCCTGAATTGGAACAATCCCAGCAGCCAATGAAACGTGCAACATATTCTTTTCATTGACAGGGTTGGGTTTAGAGAATTGAGGATTATGTGACATGGGATGTAACCCAATCTCCGGATGTGATACTAGAGAGGTTCTAGCTCTAATGCCCAAATACACTAACGCACAAAAAAATGGAAGGTGATGTGACCTAAGCTGCTGGGCTGTCTCCTAGATAACCACTGAATAGAGTTCCTTCGTTGAACTAACAATACTTTCTAAATGTAAAAACAAGAATACTGATCAGGCTTATGAACTTTAACAGTTATCTCAAATTATTCGCAATGTGCCAATATAAAGTCAAAACCAACATACAAAGCTTGCTCCAACATCAGGGACATATTACTTAAAATTAATAGGGAAGATCACAAACTCAATTACTCTGTTCCAAAGTATGTGACATGAATGGCTGTACAAACGATCAAAAACTACAATGCTTTCATAAACCAGTATGCAAAGGCATGTGCTTAAGCACCTTGCTTATTAAGCTTTAACTTAAAGAACCCTCCGCATCATATAGTTACATTTAAAGAGTCATCCTTAGTCCAATGGTCCTGGAAGCTTACAGAGTGCAAACCAAATACTTTTATTTGGTTCGAAAATGATGAAGTTAATTTTTGAAATAAAAATAAGAAAATCTGTAGCTCTGAAAATCTACAATTGGTTCAAAAAATGCTAAACTTAATTTCCGAAATTGAAACCACAAAACTAGTAGCTCAGAAACTTGCATTTGGTTTGAAAATGCTGAAATTAATTTCTGAAATCAAACCACAAAACATTGATTTGTATGCTGAAAGGAATTTTGAGATTAAGCTAGGGATATGGTTCCAAAATCAAACCACATAATTTTGAGGTTAATCCAGAAACTTCACCTTAACAGGCCTTTAGATTGTCGATTACCTAATATAGGAAATTCACCTTTAATAGAATGTTATCAATATGAACTCACAATCAACAAATTTGAGATTTCAATGTGAGTGAAAAACTCATAACCCTAGATATGGATCTATGAAGATGAAAAGAGAGAAAGAGCAATAACTATAACAACACCAATGTAAAACAAAGATTCATAGCAAATCAAACCACGTAATAGCACCTTAATTCAAACCGAACATCAACGAAAAAAAAAAAACAAAACAAAACAAAACAAAAAAAGAAGAATTACTCATTGAAATTTGTTGAGATCAGCGAATCAACAAATGGTGAATCCCAATCGATGAACAGTTGCCTTGTTAAGATCAACGAATCAAGAAATGGTGGATCCAAATCGATGAACAGTTGCTCCAAATTTGTAAATGGTGGCTCCAAATCGGTGATCAGTGGCTCAAGCCCGGCGATGAACTTTGAAGACTCTCATCTCATCACAGTAATGTCGAAGAAGTGAAGGTTGTAGAATAAAATAATCAACAAATATGATATATATGGAGGGTTAATTTGGTCATTTGATGAGTTAGTCTAGACTTTGGCTAATCTCTCAATTTATATCCCACCTCTCTTTGTGGGATTGAATAGTCCATCAAATGTGGGACATCATATTCGAAAGGATTATTAATCCGTACTTCAATTTTTTAACCAAACATCGGATTAATAGATTTCTTGGACTATTAATCTAATCTTAAGCCTATGTCCATTCAAACAAACATGACCTTATGGAATGATCCAGTGTGCTTATATAGGCTTTGAATGTGGCCATTTTTGACGGTAGAGAATTCCCTACTACTTCTCCTCATTATTGTATTTATATGTGATCATGTTCTACATTTGCGGATTTTTAAGAGTGGATAAGTCCACGTTCAACAGAATATGTACTGACTTTGTCTGACTATTTGGATTATATAATCCAAGTCCATTGTCAGTTCGGTGTTTGGAGCTAACTTATGGTCCTACTTGTTTTCCAAAATGTACTAGCTCTGTCATGCTGTTCTACTTCATCCTAGCTCGGCCCTATGGCTTTGCTCAAATCTTGTTCAGGCTTGTGTGACCAGCAGCTCAGATTTTACCTCCCATAGAAGAGTTACACCTTTTCACTTGTCATACTTTCAAAATCTTGAAAATAAAATCTAAGAGGAGTGAAGATTTTATTTATTTGTCAAATCCTCAATCCTAAACACATTTTGTTCATCTATACTCATTGTCATTTAATCATTTAAAAATCTTAGGATACGATGAAACAACTATACGCAAACAAGATTTTTTGAAACGTAAATTGTCAACCTTATTTCTTGCCTTTTTCGAAGCAAACGTTAATTGTAAATTTGAAACCAAACTTCAACAAACACTTCTAAAAGTGTTAGTGGTTACATTTTTTTTTAAGTTACCCTTTTCCCCCTTGAATATATTTGAAATGTTTGAGTATCTATAAGTTTAATTTTACATTAAATTGACTTTCTCTTCTTATTTTTTGTGATGATAGCGCAAGAGAGCAAAATCTTATTTCTTCCACGGCATTTCACGCCATTTTAATCCTTCTCATCTCCACTCTAAACACTCTCCTCCAATTCAAGTACCAAAGCAAGAGCTATTCTCCATTCGATGCCCACAACATAACTATGGTAGCCTTAATCATCGTTGTGTTCCTTTATGCTATAGCATTAGCAGCTGAGATAATAACACAAATTTGATACACAAGCTATCACACAATCTGCAGCCATATGGGTCTCTCCTTCGGAGCTGTTGCCTCAATTTTACTACTACTAATTCTTATCCCAATTTGTGGATGGTCTCTTCTAATCTTATGGGGCATTATCTTTGTAAGGATGTTGGGTGACTCAATGAATTAACTTACCAAATGTTGTCGAATGTGTTACACATGATTATGGATCATAACTCAAGAGAGCAACAACACAAGTTACCCTTATAATAATTTTGGTAACGTCCCGAAAATTAGGCAGGGTATATCTATTTATGCTATAAAACCCACCTGATAGACAAACACATATATATAGCTAACTATTCCGCACATCTATTTCCATTAAATCCCAAATGCCAAATACATGCTATTCACACCTCAATGCCTCAGTTCCAATCCGAAGCATACATTTTACAACAAGTATGAAATGGAAGCCCAACAGATAATAGGTGCCTTACAGGCTTACAAATGTATCCAAGAACATTCTTGATTACACAAAATGGAGTTTCAACTCAACGCAAATACAGCCCTAGGGTTACATTTAACAAATTACAATAAAACAAAAATAAAGCCTCAGCTCCAAGTCCTCCCAAGTCAATGCCTTAATGGAGGCATAACACCTGTACCTGAAATGATTTCCCTTATAGGGTAAGCCACAGTCTAGTAGAGAAATACTACACAACAAATGAACCATGACAAAACTAAAGATGAGTATGCTCATGCCATGCTCATGATAAAACAATTTATCTCTCTTTTTATAAAGCATGTAATGCTGAGATGCAACAACAAATATAAAACTGTTTCCATTTTGAACCATATATGTTACATGAATACATGCTCTATGAATCTCTAGATGTGTATCTGCAAGTACGCCCTAATGCACTACCACTGTCATTTTTATCAGTGAACTGGAAGGCTCAACACCTAACCGCGCGGTTCCACACCCCCTACCCAGATTCACCAAGTATTCATATTTTCGCAAACAGATACATTTACAAACATTTCCCAAAAACAAATACATTTCAAATAAAATGAATGTAATGCAATGTTCAATGCAACAAATGAGAAATATGGTTCAATTTACCTAAGTCTCATGCATTTCTACAACAATCATGGTTATCCTCCACCGATAGCTGTAGACACCCCATTTTTGACCGACCTTAAGACTCAGACGTCACCAATTGAGCGCTTGGTGATGTTGCATATCGTGCTCGTCGAGAGGTTTCAGAGTCTCGGCTGCAAGCCTTGCCTCCAGACTTCTGGACTCTTTCGTGCTTTGCCTCGGTTTGCGAACCAGGCTCTATTTTCTCTGTTTTCTCTTCCCGAAGGGAGGGAGAGGTCTCGTAGATCATCTCTCAGTGGCCGTAGGCTACGTTTCGTGGTCGCAGGCCATTTTTTCCATTTCAGAGCCCAGTTCTCGATTTTCGGAGCCGTCAGGCCGTGTGCTTCGGTTCGGGACCGCCTAACCACCTCCGTTTGCTCCGGTTTTTGGTACACACCTTATTTCCTCCCTTTCGAGGGACACTGTGGTCCGAGAGACCAACTTCGTGGTCGGACACCACTTCCGGTGCCTAACAGCCCACTTTCGAGGACCCGAATTGCGTGTTTCGGCTCCCGAACCTTCATTTTGCATTTTTGGGCTCTGACCCGAACTTGAGATAGTCATATTTTGAGGTCCTTTTCATGTTTGATTAAGGACCTTTTATTTTTTGAGATCTCCATCTGTCACTTGCCTCTTTACCTCTTTTTAGGCCTATTTTGCACGGTATTTTAGGCATACTTGTGGGCTGTGTTGGACTTGGTCGTAAACTACAAAGTGTCTTGTTTTCATCCCCTCTTCAACTTTGTTGAAGAGCTCTCTTCGGTTTGAGAACCGCAGCTACCACTTGCCTCTTTGTCTCACTTTAGGCCAATTTTTTGAGGGAAACTTGAAATATTTCCCCCCTTTTTTTTCCCCCTCTTTTCCAGCCTCTTTTGCCGATAAATACAGCACCCCAGGTATGTGTTGAGGGGTTAGAGATTTTTTTATAAGCCTCTCACATTAAATTTCTCTCTCTCTCTACTCTAAACCTCAAAACCCCTTAAGTTCTTAATCATTTTTACACACCATCACCTAGCACCACACCACCACTTCCATTTCCAGTAGCTTGGAGGTCTTCTCAGAGGCTAGGAGTCAGCAAATTTGGTCCAAGAAGTTGCTAAAGATTGGTCTACAAGGGTGAGTTACCATTTCCCTCTTTTTGGCTCATTTTTGTATCATTCTTTTTAGCCATTTTTCTTTCTGTTTTCAGCTCCGACCAAAACTGAAAGTAGTGTTTTTTTGAGCTCTTCTTCACCTTTCATTAAGGGTTCCTCACTGTTTGGGACCTCCTTGTTTCACTTTCTTCATTACCTCTCTTGGATGCCATATTTTTGCATGATATTTTTGGCCTATATATAATCTGTTTTAAGCTCTGTCATAAACTGTGAAGTAGCTTATTTTGAGCCCTTCTTCAACATTGAAGAAGGGCTCACCACTTTTTGGGACCTCCATGTATCACTTGCCATTGTACCCCTCTTTGGTCCCCATTTTTGCATGATTTGTTAGCTTATCTTGCTTCTGTTTTTCGGCCATGATCAGAACTGAAAGTGGCCCTATTTTGACTCTGTTGTCATGTTTCATTAAGGGTCTAGGCCTGTTTGAAGCATCCTTGGTATACTTCATGTTATAGCCCTCTTGGTGGCCGCATCTTGCATCATACTTTGAGCATGCTTGTGTTCTGTTTTGGGTCTGATCATAAGCTGTAAACAGCCATATTTGGGCCCCTCTTCAACATTGTTGAAGGGTCCTAACCTTTTTGGGGCCAGCGTGCACCACTTGCTTCTTTGCCCCTTTGTTGGCCCATTTCTTGCATGTTAATTTGGCCATACTTGTATCTGTTTTTGGGGGTTGTCATAAACTGTAAAACATCATATTTTTGGCCCCTCTTCAATGTTTTAGAAGGCCCCTTTCCTATTTGGGGCCAGAAGCTGTGAGTTGCTTCATCACCCCTCTTGCGGGCCCATTTTTGTATGCCATTTTTGCCATACTTGTGCTTGCTGTTTGGCCATGCTTTATACTGTAAAAATGCTATTTTTGGGGCTGCCTAGCTTCTTTCTTCACACTTCATGTACGAATCATGCATGCATTGCATAGCTATAGGCCATTTCATGTGCTTAATTCCATGTTTCGGGACTCGTTCCTTGCATCGGGTTTCATTTCGCCATGTTTCGGGGCTGTTTTGCATGTCATTTTGCCTTTGAAATTTGCATGTTTTCATATCATATTCCATGTCTTGCCATGTCTCATTAGAGTGGCATTCCGTGCCGTAGGTTCGGTCCTCGGTTTGCGTGCACGCGTACACGTATTTCGAGTTGTCTCATTTTCATCTAATGGCCTCCTATGTGAGTGTGGCTGAGGCTCTCTCATGTTGGTGTAAGCCCATTATTGCATTGCGTATGCCATTTCATCCATAGCATTGTGCATGCTCGATTGTGTATTACCTCGTATAGCGTGTATACCATTCCATAACATTGTGTATGTTAGGATTGTACCTTAGTTGCATTTCATGCATGTCATGCATATTGCATCCTGTTCGGGATAGGAGTTAGCCCAAGCACGGGAAACGAGGTAAGTTCTGTACTCCGAGTGACGGAACGTGTCTCAATTCCCAAGTCACCAACACTCCGGATTATCCATAATGAAGTTAGGTTTTGTTGTAGTGTTCATATGCATTCATTCTATATTGAGTTGTGCAATTCGGCTCCTCGGCCATCATGCATCGAGATGCGTGATTGGTGGTACGAGGATCGAGACATGCATACATTTGTGAAAATACATTGCTATGCCCCTTTCCTGCTCTCTGTTGCAGCATATCAAGGATCAGCAGTCTTCCGAGGCTTGGTGCGCTTTTCAAGAAATAATTACAAAACAGAGGCTAATCAGGGCATCGCCGTGGATTTCCGCGCAAAGGCACCCGGGCATACATCATTCATCAGAATCAAGGCAGTCCCTGGCTTGCATGCCAGTTTTACAGCTTTCTTAGTTAATTTGTTAATTAATTAGGAATTTGTACATTATTTGGACTGTATTATTTGGACTGTACTATTCTTTTATTCGGGACTGTATATTTATTCGGACCCTCTATACGAGGGCAAAATTGTAATAAGTGTGGGTGAGTGTGATGTATGTCTTCCAATCCCACGTCTTTCTTCCCTTTTATTTACCTGCTTATGATGGTTAGATTAGGGCATATTTCAATTAGCATACAGTATGATAGCATGTTTGCATTCATTCATCTGTTTTACATACACCGGGCTCGGCGCATCATACTAACTGCATTTGTATTTCAATTCCAAGTTGAATACGTGTTAGTTGTAGCATTCCATATGCCATGTTTAGAATAGCCGAGCCTGTTATAGTTGCATCTTTGCATGTGTTGCATTAGGCATTTCTGTATATTTAGGATCATGCATGATTTCTAACGAGCTTCTGTTTTGGCTTGGAGTACTCGGTGAGTTTTATGCTTTAGCATCCTTGCATGCGTGTGAGTGACTGACATGAATAGCATGCTTACCATGAGGCTATGTGCTTATATGATATAACTGCCTTGAATGCCTGTGGGTGAAGGTTGAGTTACTTGAAGTGGAACAAATCGTTGATTGTTTGTTTTAAGCCCACTAGATAGTGGCAAAATCATGTTTTTTAAGCCCACCTGAGGGTGGCAAATTTACGTCTTAGCCTACTTGCGGGTAGTATCATCAAACCATTTTCAAACAAACAAACATGAAATGTTTAGTTCCAATTCAGGCGACTCAGTCTATACTTGTTTGCTGCAAGCATCACATAGTAATCTAGGCTAATAACCGGAATAAAAACGCACAATGTTTTCAAAATCAGATATCATGGTTAGTAGAGGCCGGTCTTCGACCGGGCGAGCTGGGGTGCTCACGAAGTGACCTTCCCCAATCGTACCCAAGTTCCCGAGCCGAGGCAACTTTGGTGATGACGGACACGTGGCCTTTGGCACCGAGTCAGGGTTTTCTAAATTTCCCATTAAAAAACATTTAGGTTGCGACTCTGTATCTGGCAAAGCAGTCCATGTTTGGCACTTCTTTCAAAAAATCAATTTTCTCAAACGATTTGCCGGATTTGGACTCTTTGGTTCAAGATTAAGAACCGTGACATTTGAGTCCTTGAACTGTAGTAGACCCGATATCGAACCAGAATGGGGGGGGACTCGCACTCCTCGCCCGGGATGCGTTCGGGGACGTCTACAGTTTCTGGCAACTCTGCTTGGGAGTTAGAGAACTTGACTCGAACTCATGATATCTAGTTTTGACTACACTTGTGTGTTTCTTTGCATTGCATTTTCATTGCAAATGCATTTGCCATCTGCTATTCCTGAGCAGTTTGCCGGAGGCTTGTCTTGTCAAGGCATGTCCATAAGGCTGACCGGTTACGGGCTCTGCCAGCATGGGAACACAAACCCCGGTTTTACCGGGGCACCCTTTTTGACCATTCGACCTAGTGCATATCGAAATCCATAGTGACCATTCCAAACTAAGACAGGTTGCTTACCCGATATAGGTTGTTTGAAACCGCTGCGTGCGTAGTGAAACCCTAGCTCCTGACAAAATAGGACAGGGAAACCCTACCCCAACATAGGGGTGTTTGGCTCTCACTTATCTACTATGTGCTTTTAGAGTGTGTCTCTACATGAATGCATGTATCAGTTTACAAGTTTGGGCACCAAGCCTGTGGGCACCAGTTCAGTATTTTAGGTATCAAGCCTGAGGGCATTAGTATTTGGGGAATCAGTTTTACCCGAGGGTATCAGATTTGAGGCAGAATTCTGGGCAGAATTCAGTAGAGAGCATACTCATTCAACTATGCTCGTATCTGTTCAGATGGAATCAGGCTGAGATGCTGTCTGTTTTCTCTTTTGCCAGGGTAGTCTTGGAACCATAGCTTCAGAAGGCTCCAATATCCCCCGAGGTTCATCGAACTTGTGCTAATAGACTTTGTCAGGTCAGAGGTTCAGTTCAAGGGCAATCAGTGGCAGGGTAAAAGGGCGGTCGAGCACAAATCACCGCTCAGAAGCTACGGATCGGGCCCTTATCCACCCCATCAGTGAACAGTCAGGCTGAGGTCTCAGTTTCTATTGCAGGGATAGATATACCAGTCAGTCAGATGGATCAGCAGAACACGTCAGGGATGGAGGCAATGATGCGTCAAATACAGGAAACTATGAAACTCATGCAAAGAAGACGCCGTCTGCGAATTTTCCAAGCAGCAGGTTGCAATCATGGCTCAGCAAGCCGAGCTCATCACTAGGTTGCAACAGCAAAGTGGAGCGTCTGCTTCACATCAAGCTCCTCTCCCACCAGGAGCTCCAATACCTGGAAAGACACCAAATGTCCAGGTAGATACGGACATTCCAACAGGGTCAGCTCCGCCCCAAATTTTACCCCAGCTGTCCAAAACACCTACCAATCTACCGGACTCTCCCTTCGAGTTCGAGGTCGACCCTACAGCGTTGAAGTTGAGTAAGCTTGAAAAGTTGTTCAAAAAATCTCAAGGGGTAAAGTCCATCCCGGACATTAAAGACAGGTACACCGACGCAGCTGTAACTCTGCCGGATAGGTTCAAGATGCCTCACATCGACCGTTTTGACGGGTCGGGAGATCCCATGGTCCACCTGAGTTTGTTTTCAGATGTTCTGCGCCCGATGGGCTTAAAAAGATTACAGAAGCTCTCCCTTTTTGGCAGGACCCTGTCGGGTATTGCGGTCATCTGGTATGCCAAATTGGAGGATTCAGTGAAACAAAGCTGGGAGGAGATGGCCGAGGCCTTCGTCGCACAATATTCATACAATACCCAAATCGAGATTACGACCCGTGATCTTGAGACGACGAGGCAGGAGCCTAAGGAGAGCTTCTCGAATCGTGGTTCACGGAGGGCCAAGGCCTCAATGATGACCGTTAGGCCAACGGATAAGGATCAGATACGGATGGTTGTGCGCAACCTCCAGCCCAAACTAATGCAGAAAATGATCGTGCTCCCTTTCCCTACCTTTTCAGATTTGCATGAGATGGGAGTACAAATCGAAGATGCAAACAGGGCCTCATTGACCAGGAGAAGGAGCAGCCCAGGAGGGCGTTTACCCGCAGTTCGAATGCGACCACCAGCGGTGACGCAGCTGCAAGATCTTCCGAAGTGGGCATGGTCACCACCACCACACCAAGAGCAGCCACCCCCTTTGTTGGTGCATCCACTTGAAACCCCCAAACTTCAGACTATCTACCCCGAGGCAAGAGGGTTTTCACCCCACTATATATGTCTTTATCTAAAGCCCTGGGGGTCCTACTCAGGAAAGGACATCTGAAACCGTTGGAGCAACGGCCTCTACCCGATCCTCTCCCTCCAAAGCATGACCCGACTAAGTACTGTGCTTTCCATCAACAAACTGGTCATGACACCGACAGTTGCGTCCGTCTCCGCCACGAGATACAAAATTTGATTGACAACGGGGTCATCCCCGCACCAGGTCCTGCAAAGTCTATCGGCACTTGATCAGTGAACTTGTGGGGGATAATGTGATGTGATCAAAGGATGAACCACCTGCGGGCGGCGTTCAGTTTACTCCAGCTGTGGTGGATGGCATGCACTGTTTTGAGCAATGTACAAGTGCTGTTAATTTTGCATTCTGATTTGGGTATTGGGTCAGTCTTGTTGTTTTGTTTTGAGTCTATTTTTTTGTTTTGAGTCAGTCTCTTTTGTTTTGGGTTTATCTTGTTGTATCGAGTCAGTCCTGTTATATAGGAGTCGGGTGATTCCAGGGGTGTTACCTCGGGCGTCACTATTTTGTTTTGCGTTTGTCTTTTCGTTTTGAGTCTGTTTCTGCCAGGGAGCCAGTAATGCCAACAGATTTGAATGAAACAGCAGTGATTTTCACACTCTCGCGTTTGCTTCTGCCTTGTGCCAGTTATGCCGGAAGTTCTGAATGAGATGGCAATATTTGACTAAGAACTCTGTCTTTTCTGTGCCTTGAAGTCATTGTATTGACCTAAGTTTTTCAAAACTTTTTTGAACACTGCGGTGAAAACGAAGAGAAAGGAATTCCTCGAGATTTGCAAAATTTTGATCAACTAAAAGAAAGAGAGGCGTGCTAAACCCTTAATGAATGAAATCATGCTTGTTAGCGTGAGTACTGAGAAGGACCCTGGCTTGATCCAGACTGGTTTCACACTATCTTCAGCGCGAGCGATTTGTCGCTTTTTTAAAAATTTTCAAAAACAAAATGTTTTGCGTGGTCCTACGAAGACCTGTGTGGAATCGCTCTTGAGATTGTGCAGCTTAGGATCGCTCTCAGCCTCGAGACTTGAGCCCTTGCTTCCAAACCTTGAACTTGAATTCAGAAGGTTCAACGGTCAACTACGATGTGAGGCCTGTGTGGCCAGATTTGAAGCAGCCCTCGAACAAGAGGCACCAAAGTCAGATCAAGGAGATCAGACCTTATCAGAAGAAGGTTGTGAAGCCAAATCAGAAGCACCCCTCGAACTAAGGGCAAAAATATCCGATGTGCTCGAAGAGCTGAAGATGGATCCTTCTGCGAATCAATACAGCAGTCATTTTCCTAGATTCAGATGACTTCAGGATCTCAAAACCATTTGGCATGGACCTGTTACACTTTTACCCTTTGAGAGGCTCGTTGGGCCGAAAACCTGAAAGGGCGACCCAGGCAAAAGTTAGAGCAAGAAAAGATATATGCGAAAAGCAAAAAAAAAAAGAAAAAGAAGAAAAGAGAAAAAAGAAAAAAAGCAAAAAAGAGAACAAAAAAAGAAAAAGAAAAAGAAAGAAGAAAAGAATTGAAAAGAAAAGAAAAACAGAAGCTCGCAAGGTCGAAAACCCGCAATGGGCGCCTTGGCAAAAGTTAGAGCCTAAAAGGGAGAGGTTAATACCCGAGTGTACCTTACCCCGAACTACGTAAGGCTTGATTCCCATCTTTGGGATACGTAGGCAACTTCATCCTGAAGTCCACCAGAAACACTTCAATTTGATTGTGTCCATGCGATGGTTCGGTCATCTTTGTCTTCTCAGATCTAAGGATTTGGTTGTGTTCGTCACTCTGAGGACTGACTACAATGCGCCGCTGTGCTATCCAAACAAGAGACAACTTTCCGTTGCCATTCGATTAAAGTCTTTCGCCATCCAAACAAGGGGCAACTCTTCGTTGCCATTTAGTGTGCCGCGGTGCCGTTCAAACAAGGGGCAACTTTCTGTTGCCATTCAATGCGCTGCGGTGCCGTTCAAACAAGGGGCAACTTTCCGTTGCCATGCAGTTCTCTTCAAGCACGAGGCAGTTTTCCTTTGGATCCGAGGTTGTGCATCTCAGGAGTAGGTTTCACGCTCGTTGAGCAAGTGGTCGTTTGCAAAAATAGTTTTTGAGAATTTTTACTGAGGTTGACTAATTTTCTCGAAAATTGTTCCATTTTTTCCAAAAACTGGACCACTTCTTGGACCCAAAAAAGGAAAATTTTCAGTGCTCATAACCTGACTTGCATGATTTCAAATCAAAAATTGAACAAGCATGTTAATCTAACTCTCATCTCGGTCAAAATTACTTTAGCAAAAGCTCAAAAAAATAAAAAAATGGTCAACATGATAAACTAGGGGCACAGTTGAGTCAAGAGTTCTGTCTTTTCCCCTTTGTCAAAATACTTGCCAAGAAGGGCACTCTACCTGCCAGAAAAGGCACAACTGAAGGCGACAATAAAAGGGTCGAAAAGCTCCCTCATCCTCCGAGCAACGAGGTATCAAGCCCAGTGCGAAGCACGAACTGGAATGGATCAAGATATTCCACTCCCTCATCTGGGCACATCTGATTACGTCCAAACTCTCCAGTAGAGCATCGTCAATCGATGTCAGCTGCAAATTTGCTACACACCCAGTTGTAGCGCAACCTCTCTGTGGGAGGAATTCACTAGCTGTAAGCAGAAGAAAGAGAATCTAGCAGAATGCTAGGGGCACGAGCCCACAACTTGCTGTTTATCCATCAACCACCCAGGGGAGGGATTGAAAAATGAGAGATTGAAGAATAGAGAGATGTGCGATGAGAGGAAAAGTGAGAAAACGGCTTGTTCAGAAAACAGAGCTTGAGGGCCGAGTGATGTGAGAACCACAAATAAGAAAAGGGTGGGAAACACTACCCGGTGAAACAGGCTCCCTGTGCACGTCTGAGTGTCGTGTCTTTTTGTTTTATCTTGTTTCTTGTTTTGAGTCGTTTTGAGTGTTACTCGATGTGTCTAGGTTGTGTGCCTTTTATTTCCTTATTGAGTCGTTTTGCTGTGTTCAGTCGTAGACTCAATACCTGGTCAAAAAACTCATCTCTCAATTTCAAAAATAAAATTGTTTTGTGCTCCGAGTGTCGTGTCGTTCTCCACATTTGTGCAAAACAAAATTTGTTCTTTCATAAAACCGCAGGATTCAACTCAGGTCATATGAGAACAGTAGAACTAGGACCTATCTGAAGCTATAATGGTTCCGGACTGCAAAGCGAAAGCGAAAGAGGAAAATGTCGGGCATCTGAGTTTGTTCCAACTTCAGTAGGCTCCGAGATTGTATTCCGTGTGTACCTCTTCAGGTCTTGCCAATGCTCCGAAGTATGAGTGTGCCTCTACCTCAAGCTCAAGATCAAGTCTACCTCAAGCCAGAATGGCGATCAGAAGTGCTCTCTCTGAGTACCAGTTCCTTGCCGGGGTCATCTTGGCTGTGTTCGCAATGAGTTCCTAGGAGACCAATTGCGACGGTGGAAACTAGAGTTCGAATGGCTGTTGCCTAGAAAGCAAAGGTTCGGGATTTCCGAGACTAAAGTCTGGTTTAAATATCCAGAGGCGTGTCCTCGGCTTGAAATCCGTATGGAAGCCCCATAGGTTGAGATAGCGTGTATATACCTCAATTCTGGATACTGGACCAACCTAGTCTGTCACCCCGTTGGAGAACAGGGAAAGTTGTGAATATGATCAGGAAAACAAGCAGCAGTCGTAGCTCCTACATACAGATGTTGTTACTTGTCAGCATTTCAGAGCCTTTGTACTGTGAGTTTAAGGTAAAGTGTTCGAAGAGCACGAGGGGAGATCCCCGTCAGAGTAGAGCGGTTCACCGCCACTCACCTCAGGAGGTGCTTTCTAAAGCGCCGCTTTGTCCATTTATTGCTTTCCTTAAGCATCATGCATTGTAATGCATTGTACCTATCAAGTTTCCTTCTCAGTCATGCACAATATTGTATGTACGGTTCATCCAAAGAAGTTCCGTTTGAGATCATTTATTAGTGTATCAATCACACTTTATTCATTTAGTGTATCAATCACACTTCATTCATTTTGTGTATCTATCACACACATTCTCACTTTTGCGTATCTATCACACACATTCTCACTTTGTGTATCTATCACACACATATTCACTTTTTGTGTATCTATCGCACACCTTTAGTGTATCAAACACACTTGTTCACTCAGTGCATCTATTGTGTATCCATCACACACCTTTAGTGTATCAATCACACTTGTTCACATAGTGCATCCATCACACTTTGTGTTCACCTTTAGTATGTCTATCATACTCTGCTCACTTTGTGTATCAATCACACTATGCTCATTCGTTGCATTGTTATGCACATCTGTCTAGCATTGTTATGCTCATTACTTGCATTGTTATGCACACTTCACCTGCATTGTTATGCACCTTTTCACTTGCAATTATCACTCTTTCTCCTCGCGCGTGCGACGGGTTAGACCTCTTCGGTTAAAAGCATTTGGAATACGTTCCAATGCTTACACCTTTCCGGAACACTGGGATACGTCCCTATGTTACCCCTTCTTCGGTTAAAAGTGTTCGGAATACGTTCCAATGCTTACACCATTCTGAAACACCGGGATACGTCCCTATTTTTCTCCCTCTTCGGTTAAAAGTGTTCGGAATACGTTCCAATGCTTACACCATTCTGAAACATCGGGATACGTCCCTATGTTTCTCCCTCTTCAGTTAAAAGCATTTGGAATACGTTCCAATGCTTACACCATTCCGAAACACTGGGATACGTCCCTATGTTTCCCCTTCTTCGGTTAAAAGTGTTCGGAATACGTTCTAATACTTACACCATTCTGAAACACCGGGATACGTCCCTATGTCTCTCCCTCTTCGGTTAAAAGTGTTCGAAATACGTTCCAATACTTACACCATTCTGAAACACCGGGATACGTCCCTATATTTCACATTCCTTGCAGAACACCGGGATACGTCCCTACGTTTCTCCTCTCTTTGCGGAACATCGGGATGCGTCCCTATATTTCACATTCCTTGCAGAACACCGGGATACGTCCCTACGTTTCTCCTCTCTGTACGGAACACCGGGATACGTCCCTATGTTTCACATTCCTTGCGGAACACCGGGATACGTCCCTATGTTTCACATTCCTTGCAGAACACTGGGATACGTCCCTATGTTTCTCCTTCTTTTCTAACCTTTGGGATACGTCCCTAATCTTTGAGATACGTCCCTAATCTCTGGGATACGTCCCTAATATCTAGGATACGTCCCTAACCTTTGGGATACGTCCCTAACCTTCGGGATGCGTCCCTAACCTTCGAGATACGTCCCTAATCCTCTAGGATACGTCCCTAACCTTCGGGATGCGTCCCTAATCCTTGGGATATGTCCCTAACCTTTGGGATACGTCCCTAACCTCCGGGATACGTCCCTCTGTTCCCCCCTCTTCGGTTAAGAGCATTTGGAATACATTCCAATGCTTAAACCACTCCGAAACACTGGGATAAGTCCCTACGTTTCTCTCTTTGTTCCTTCCTCAGCATTTCATTCGCATTGTCTTGCGCACCTCACCTGTACTTGTTAGTACATTACATTGTTTTGCATACAAACCGGCTTCGCGTAGCGTGTAAGTCCAATCTTCAAACCGGCTTCGCGTAGCGTATAAGTCCAATCTTCAAACCGGCTTCACGTAGCGTGTAAGTCCAATTTTGAAACCGGCTTCGCGTAGCGTATAAGTCCAATTATCAAAATCTTCCCGCATATCATTTGCATTTTGCCCCTGCCTGTAGGCACATTTTTGTCTATCTTGTCTGCTTTGTCTAAGTCTTTGGCCTTGTCAAAAATGGGTCGTCTCTGGGCTTTGACATTCACTCCCGTCATTCTTATGACTTTCGAGTTCTGTCAAAGAGGGGCAACTGTAGACACCCCATTTTTGACCGACCTTAAGACTCAGACTTCACCAATTGAGTGCTTGGTGATGTTGCATATCGTGCTCGTCCAGAGGTTTCAGAGTCTCGGTTGCAAGCCTTGCCTCCAGACTTCTGGACTCTTTCGTGCTTTGCATCGGTTTGCGAACCAGGCTCTATTTTCTCTGTTTTCTCTTCCCGAAGGGAGGGAGAGGTCTCATAGATCATCTCTCAGTGGCTGTAGGCTACGTTTCGTGGTCGCAGGCCATTTTTTCCATTTCGGAGCCTGGTTCCCGGTTTTCGGAGCCGTCAGGCCGTATGCCTCGGTTCGGGACCGCCTAACCACCTCCGTTTGCTCCGATTTTTGGCACACACCTTATTTCCTCCATTTTGAGGGACACTGTGGTCTGAGAGACCAACTTCGTGGTCGGACACCACTTCCGGTGCCTAATAGCCCACTTTCGGGGCCCCGAATTGCGTGTTTCGGTTCCCGAACCTTCATTTTGCATTTTTGGCCTCTAACCCAAACTTGAGATAGTCATATTTTGAGGTCCTTTTCATGTTTTAGTAAGGACCTTTTATTGTTTGAGATCTCCATCTGTCAGTTGCCTCTTTACCTCTTTTTAGGCCTATTTTGCACGGTATTTTAGGCGTACTTGTGGGCTGTGTTGGACTTGGTCGTAAACTAAAAAGTGTCTTTTTTTCAGCACCTCTTCAACTTTGTTGAAGGGCTCTCTTCGGTTTGAGAACCGCAGCTACCACTTGCCTCTTTGTCTCACTTTAGGCCAATTTTTTAAGGAAAACTTGAAATATTTCCCTCCTTTTTTTTCCCCCTCTTTTCCAGCCTCTTTTGCCTATAAATACAGCACCCCAGGTCTGTGTTGAGGGGTTAGAGATTTTTGTATAAGCCTCTCACATTAAATTTCTCTCTCTCTCTCTCTCTACTCTAAACCTCAAAACCCCTTAAGTTCTTAACCATTTTTACATACCATCACCTAGCACCACACCACCACTTCCATTTCCAGCAGCTTGGAGGTCTTCTCAGAGGCTAGGAGGAAGCAAATTTGGTCCAAGAAGTTGCTAAAGATTGGTCTACAAGGGTGAGTTACCATTTCCCTCTTTTTGGCTCATTTTTGTATCATTCTTTTTAGCCATTTTTCTTGCTGTTTTGAGCTCTGACCAAAACTGAAAGTAGTTTTTTTTTGAGCTCTTCTTCACCTTTCATTAAGGGTCCCTCACTGTTTGGCACCTCCTTGTTGCACTTTCTTCATTACCCCTCTTGGATGCCATATTTTTGCATGATATTTTTGGCCTATATATAATCTGTTTTGAGCTCTATCATAAACTGTGAAGTAGCTTATTTTGAGCCCTTCTTCAACATTGAAGAAGGGCTCACCACTGTTTGGGACCTCCATGTATCACTTGCCATTGTACCCCTCTTTGGTCCCCATTTTTGCATGATTTGTTAGCTTATCTTGCTTCTGTTTTTTGGCCATGATCAGAACTGAAAGTGGCCCTGTTTTGACCCCCTTGTCATGTTTCATTGAGGGTCTAGGGCTTTTTGAAGCATCCTTGGTATGCTTCATGTTATAGCCCTCTTGGTGGCCGCATCTTGCATCATACTTTGAGCATGCTTGTGTTCTGTTTTGGGTCTAATCATAAGCTGTAAACAGCCATATTTTGGGTCTCTCTTCAACATTGTTGAAGGGCCCTAACCTGTTTGGGGCCAGCGTGCACCACTTGCTTCTTTGCTCCTTTGTTGGCCCATTTCTTGCATGTTAATTTGGCCATACTTGTATCTGTTTTGGGGGGTTGTCATAAACTGTAAAACGTCATATTTTTGGCCCCTCTTCAATGTTGTAGAAGGCCCCTTTCCTATTTGGGGCCAGCAGCTGTGAGTTGCTTCATCACCCCTCTTGCGGGCCCATTTTTTTATGCCATTTTAGCCCTACTTGTGCTTGCTGTTTGGCCATGCTTTATACTGTAAAAATTCTATTTTTGGGGCTGCCTAGCTTCTGTCTTCACACTTCATGTACGAATCATGCATGCATTGCATAGCTATAGGCCATTTCATGTGCTTAATTCCATGTTTCGGGACTCGTTCCTTGCATCGGGTTTCATTTCGCCATGTTTCAGGGCTATTTTGCATGTCATTTTGCCTCTGAAATTTGCATGTTTTCATATCATATTCCATGTCTTGCCATGTCTCATTAGAGTGGCTTTTCGTGCCGTAAGTTCGGTCCTCGGTTTGCGTGCACGCGTGCACGTATTTCGAGTTGTCTCATTTTCATCTAATGGCCTCCTATGTGAGTGTGGCTGAGGCTCTCTCATGTTGGTGTAAGCCCATTATTGTATTGCGTATGCCATTTCATCCATAGCATTATGCATGCTCGGTTGTGTATTACCTCGTATAGCGTGTATACCATTCCATAACATTGTGTATGTTAGGATTGTACCTTAGTTGCATTTCATGCATGTCATGCATATTGCATCGTGTTCGGGATAGGAGTTAGCCCCAAGACACGAGAAAGTGAGGTACTACGTATCTCAATTCCCAAGTCACCGACACTCCGGATTATCCATGATGAAGTTAGGTTTTGTTGTAGTGTTCATATGCATTCATTCTATATTGAGTTGTGCAATTTGGCTCCTCGACCATCATGCATCGAGATGCGTGATTGGTGGTACGAGGATCGAGACATGCATACATTTGTGAAAATACATTGCTATGCCCCTTTCCTGCTCTCTGTTGCAGCATATCAAGGATCAGTAGTCTTCCGAGGTTTGGCGCGATTTTCAAGAAATAATTGCAAAACAGAGGCTAATCGGGGCATCGCAGAATCACCCGAGCATACATCATTCATCATAATCAAGGCAATCCTGGCTTGCATGCCAGTTTTACAACTTTCTCAGTTAATTTGTTAATTAATTAGGAATTTGTACATTATTTGGACTGTACTATTCTTTTATTTGGGACTGTATATTTATTCAGACCCTCTGTGCGAGTGCAAAATTGTAATAAGTGTGGGTGAGTGTGATGTATGTCTTCCAATCCCACGTCTTTCTTCCCGTTTATTTACCTGCTTATGATGGTTAGATTATGGCATATTTCAATTAGCATACAGTATGATAGCATGTTTGCATTCATTCATCTGTTTTACATGCACCGGGCTCGGCGCATCATGCTAACTGCATTTGTATTTCAATTCCAAGTTGAATACGTGTTAGTTGTAGCATTCCATATGCC
The DNA here is from genome assembly GCA_025200525.1 of Camellia lanceoleosa. Lineage (NCBI taxonomy): Eukaryota > Viridiplantae > Streptophyta > Magnoliopsida > Ericales > Theaceae > Camellia > Camellia lanceoleosa. The sequence continues at coordinate 39,753,755 of CM045760.1, forward strand.
ATGTTTAGAATAGCCGAGCCTGCTATAGTTGCATCTTTGCATGTGTTGCATTAGGCATTTCTGTATATTTAGGATCATGCATGATTTCTAACGAGCTTCTGTTTTGGCTTGGAGTACTCGGTGAGTTTTATGCTTTAGCATCCTTGCATGCGTGTGAGTGACTACCATGAATAGCATGCTTACCATGAGGCTATGTGCTTATATGATATAACTGCCTTGAATGCCTGTGGGTGGAGGTTGAGTTACTTGAAGTGGAACAAATCATTGACTGTTTCTTTTAAGCCCACTAGATAGTGGCAAAATCATGTTTTTCTAAGCCCACCTGAGGGTGGCAAATTTACGTCTTGGCCTACTTGCGGGTAGCATCATCAAACCATTTTCAAACAAACAAACATGAAATGTTTAGTTCCAATTCAGGCGACTCAGTGTATAGTTGTTTGCTGCAAGCATCACATAGTAATCTAGGCTAACCGGAATAAGAACGCACAACGTTTTCAAAATCAGATATCATGGTTAGTAGAGGCCGGTCTTCGACCGGGCGAGCGGGGGTGCTCACGAAGTGACCTTCCCCAATCGTACCCAAGTTCCCGAGCCGAGGCAACTTTGGTGATGACGGACACGTGGCCTTTGGCACCGAGTCAGGGTTTCCTAAATTTCCTATTAAAAAACATTTAGGTGGCGACTCTCAGATTCCGCAAGCGATCCATGTTTGGCACTTCTTTCAAAAAATCAGTTTTCTCAAACGATTTGCCGGATTTGAACTCTTTGGTTCAAGATTAAGAACCGTGACATTTGAGTCCTTGAACTGTAGTAGACCCGATATCGAACCAGAACGGGGGGGGACTCGCACTCCTCGCCCGGGATGCGTTCGGGGACGTCTACAATAGCCCAAACAGATATTTCTAAACAGATATTTAAACAGTTAAATTTCAAAAAATTTCGATAAATACAATCTATTCCATATCTCATTAAATATGAACAACTACACTAGTTTTCATATCACAATCACGTCCGGTAACCTCTCAATGTCCATTTCTAATCGTGTTGGTTTTATTCCAACAGTTGCATTAAGCAAAATAATTCCGTTAATGCCCAAGAAAACATCATTTCCTTTCCAAACTCATTCTCCAAGCATTATTTAACTATGGCATCCTATTTTGATCAAAAGCCCCAAACGTTAAACATAATTCCTTTGTTTTTTTAAAAGATGCTCATTTGGTCGCAAACCTGTAAAAATTTCAAAACTGATCGAATCGAAATCCATTTTTGTTCAAATTTGAAACATAACTCTTTTATAACCTTACAAACATATTCCAAGTTTACACTTTCGCAATTTGGGCATCAACTCTTTATTTTTCTCAAAATTTCCCTTTTAAACAAATAAATCACAAAATTTTCAAAAATTCTAATTAAATTATATACAATTCTAAACTTCATATAATCAAGTAAAAGTGCATAAAGAAGTGTAGGAAAAATCTCTACCTCAAGCTAAGAAGCTTTCAAATTTTTCGGCAACAGAAATTAAATTTTTTTGGAGCCAAACAATGCCTTTTCCACCCTCTACGTTTTGATCCAAAGCACTAGGGGTCAAAAATGACTTACACTAGATCAAACCCAAGAAAAACCAACTTGGAATCCCTTTTCTCTTCTTTCCCACAGCAAGAGCTCCAAGAACTCCCAAAAGTTTAACAAAAATCTATTTGGTCACTTTTTATAGATATTTTCTAAATAAATATCTAACTAAACAAACATCTAACCATATATATATATATATATCAATTTAAAATACATTTCAACATCTTTAATGACAAAAGTAAATATAATATTTTATTACCACAAAATTCATTTAATGGTACACACCATAAATATTCACAATTCTTTTATGGTAATCAAATAATAATAATAAAATCACAACAATATTACATGGTTACTAAAAGGTCACGATTCAATCGATTGTATCCAAAATGAATGGAGTTTAATAATTTAAAATAAATCTCCAACTGAGATTGAAATATAAATAAATTTTAAAAGACTTAAGGTGGTCCCTACCATTCACATAATTAAATATGAACCAAAATGATTAAGTATGGGCTAATCAAATAAAACCCAAAAATTAAATTTATATCTCATTTATTAATCAGAACCCAAAAATCACTATAACTAAAACTAAAAAAGAATAATTTTGTCAAGCAGGCCTTACGAAGCCGAAATTAAAAAGTAATTCAATTTATTTTCACCAATTTAAATAGAATGGTTCACGACACCACAACAATAATAATAAGGGCAAAATTCAATTTGATTCAACTCATTACAATTTTTGTTATACATCAAATTATATCAATTTAGGGATACTTACGTATAGGTCCTAATAAATAGACTTATTGTCTAACAGGTCTTATGAGAAAAATTTGCATAAAAAGCCATTAAGTGTAAGTTTTAGTGACAATTTATAAAAATCATGACAAAAAAAAGTCATTAATTGTCAATTTTTAGCGACGTATGTAAAAAATTATCACAAAAAATTATTTTTAGCGACAATTTTATCAAAATTTATTTTCAATAAGATTTTATAGAAATTAAGTCTAACTATTAGGATCTATTGGTAGTTTACCTATCAATTATTTATATTGTTATATTTTTTGTCAATTTAGTCTATATATCGTTAATTGTATCGATTTTTTTAAAATTAATTTACTTTAATTCAACAAATAATGACCGAGAATTTTTTTGAACAAAAATGTCCACATGCCACTAAGATGCCTACTACATATGAGAATTTTGGAAAATGTTATAGTACATACCCCTCAAAGTATGTACCTTATAAATCAAGAAGAAAATAAAATAACTAAACAATACATGAGACATAATTAAAAATTTCATGAGTTATAATTAAAATAAAATTATAACTAAAGAAAAAAAAAATTAGTCATAACTAAAAAAGAAAATAGCAAAAGTTAGAGGTGTATATGATAAGGGGTGTGTATATTAAAAATTTTCAAAAATTTTAGATATCGCATGCATCTTAAATCAATGAGTTGACTCACTCTGATTGAATCTAAAGTTAACTCAACTCACTTCACTCCTTTCTTTAACACCATCCTCAAGATTTCATGGCCACATTCATCCGATCACAAATCTCTTAGAAATTATCACCACCACAAAACAATGTAAAGATGTTAAACAAATCAAATTATTCAAACTCAACTCATTTTATTTGAGATTGATTCAATTTGTAAATAAATCAAATTTAAATACCATTTTAAACTCATCAAGTTTTTAATCAAGTTTGAACAATCTACTATTTGGATTGATAATCTTATATATACTATTAAAAAAAATCAAACTACTTAAGCTCGATTTGTGTTCAATTTTTTTACTAAATTCAACTTATTAACTCTTTTACCGCCCTAATTATTTGCAACACTAATCATCATAAACGCAATGAGATCAAAAGCACTTAAACAACTAGTCAAATTGGAAAACATAGTCTTGCAGTCCAGGCCCAAGGCCCAACTAAACATTGAAGCTAATCCAGGCCCATTTACAAGTAACACAAACAAACAATAATGTCTCATCATTTATAGTGGGATATAAGGGTGAGCAGCGGATATATCGATCCATCCAAACCGATCGAACCAAACTGATCCATCACATTTTGGACGGGTGCGTGATAACGAGTGGATAGTTGCGGATTGATTTTTTCTAATCAGCCTAGTTTGAACGGATGACAGATTTGAAGTTCCTTTGGCTGCAATCGAACCGCCAAACCGCGAGCACCCTAGTAATTAATAAGACTTTATATTTTCAATTTGTTTAGATATTCTGATTATATTTTCAATTGACAAATAATTCAAATATTATGTTGAATATATTCTGTTAAAAAAAAGTTTTTAACTTAAATATATTTTTTTAATTAAAAAAAATTATTATTTATCTATATTTTTTGGTTTTTAAATCTAAGTCTAAAAATAATAAATAGAAAATATCATATATGCTGGTTGGTTTTTGTTTTCAAAAACAAATATAGATGTAACAGTATAGAGGCATACAATCTCTATTACTGCTTTGTTGTTTTGTGGTTTGAATTGTTTTTATATTTTAAGAACCACATATTGTAATACTTTATATGGGTGAGGCATACTGGAATTATAATATGTGGATGAGGCATACAGTGAATGTAATATTCTAAAGTTTCAAACTTTCTTTCTTTAAATGAGGCATGCAGTGATTGTAATACCTTTTTAAGTCATTAACTATAATACCTTTTTTTTTTTTTTTTTGAAGAAGTGTACAAGTTGAATAATATTGAAAATTTATAAAATTTTAAACTGCCAAACCAATTCGCATCCATCCGTCAATCCGCTCAATCCACATCCGCCGGATTAGAGGACGGATGTAGATTGATTTTCTCTAATTCGCCATTCTGACGGACAGACAACGGATTAAAAATTCCGTAACCGCAACCGACCCGCGCCACCCTAGTCGGAAATATCTATTTTGGTCCTCTAGTCACGGTTTGTCGTGCAAGAAATTTCACAAACATTGTGGATCTGACTTATTTATCATAAAGTCTTTCTTAAATTTTTATTAATAATTTTGTCACTATAAAATATATATATACACAATTCCACTACTTACACTTCCTATATCATATTCAATACAAATAAACTAAAAATAAATTAAAACTCATAAATAAAAATAAAAATGTCTCAGTTTTTTATCACTAAGATTGTCAATAATAAGTGATCATTCCACAAACATAGAATAACACATCTAAAAAAATTTAAAATTTTCTCATTGTCCAAACAATGGGTAAATACATTACAAAAAAACAAAACATTGAGGACTTATGAAAAAATAAGTCCACTCAATAAAACATACCGGCAATTGTTAAATATTTTGTAATAACACTGGATCCCATCAAAACTCTACAGTAATTATCCCCTCAATTTTCTATCCCTAATTTGTTTTTTGCATAAGAATTGTGAAAGAATTATTCCGTATTTTCTAAAATTTTGAACTATTAATTAGATCATAGTATATAAATATACGCATGCTTCTATAGTTTTTTAAATTATAAAAAAAAAAAATGACATTATATTTTTCATAACTAAAATTGACGTGATGAATGATTCTCAAGTCCAGATAATTTTTTTTTTATGTTGAATTGAAACAAGCTGAGCTTAATCCCAGTTCTTCGAGAAAAACTCTACACTCAACAACACCAACCCCAGTGTTACTGAAGTATTTTGGGACGCAATTGGCGCTCGCCTAAGGCTCATTTTTTTTTTTTTTTTTTTTGTGAAAACTTTCGTATTTTATCCTATTTGATATTTGTCAAAAGGTTTTCTTGAAAAAAAAAAAAAAAAAAATCTCTTTGCCTAAACGGCCCTCCAACTTTTATTTTTTTAAAAGAAAAATTTGTCTAGAGGCTCAACATAAATTTTTTTTTTTTTTTAAAAAAAAAATTTAAATCATCTCTATCCAATCACCCATCAAAAAAACAAAGGGTTAATTAGCAATTAGTCCCATTAAGTAAACTTAAATACCATTAAGTCTTATTAATTTTTTGAATGCACTAATAAATCCCACGCTCATTAAGTTTTTTTCATCTTCTTTTCTCTTCTCTATCTATTTCTCTGTCTCTCTCCATCATTTTTCCAAAAACTTCATATCGCCATTGTCTACCACCACCATCGCTGTCTACCCACCACCACCACTATCATCATTGTCCACCTACCACTATCACCGTTGTTGTCGTCCACCCACCACTTTCAACGTCGCATATCTGCCGCTATCGTCGCAGATCTATACTCTATCGTCTTCGATTTACACTTTATTATCATAGATCTACACTGTACCCAGGGGCGAAGAGAGGGGGTCAGGGGGCCTTGGCCCCTGCTCAGTCCACACCAGTCTCAAGCATAGATATAATATTTATGAAGATTATACAAAATTATTTTCTTATAATTTTATTCATATATGTTATATACATAATTCCTCAATATTTTTTTCAACAATGATTCATCCCCCCTTTTTAGGACCCCCTTTGGACCCCCTCTCTCTCTCATTGGTCACCTTTTCTTTTTCTTTTTCTTTTTTTTCCTGCTCCTCCAATCACCTCTTGCCACGTGGCAAAGGGGGGGTCAAGGGGGTGACCCAAAAGGGGGTCCCAACCTTTATTCTATTTTTTTTTAAAATAATCAATGATATATTACACCATAAGGATTCACAACATAAAAATAATTGTTCATAACTTTTCTTGTCACAATAATTCATAATATTTTAATGTTCATAACATTATCACAATAGTTCGTAACTAAAATTTTTTTAATTTATTTTGTGGTATACCCTTTCACAATATAGACACAATAGTTCATACTAGTGTATATTAATTGTATATAAAATAAGGGAAAACTAAAGAGTAAAAAGAGAAAAATAAGAGACAATTTTGAGTAAAATAAAGAAAAAATTTGTCTATCGTATAAATAAGGTTGTGCAAAATACCATCCAATTCACTAAAATCACACTGATCCGCATCAATTTGAACCGTTCAATCTGCAAATCGCAGATTAAACTTTAAATTTTATAATCCGCCTTCAAAATCCCTCCGCTCTGCTCCGCTATAGTTAATACATATATATTTTTTAATCTTTAATGAAATATCAAAATAAATGTAAAAGAGATTTAAGATGTGAAATTTGTTACAAATTAGTAGTTATATATATAAAAAATATCATATAAAATTAGTTTGTATTATATATATGAAAAATATTATACAAATTAGTATTATATATTATTCAAATACTTGATAATTGGTTAAAATATTCTTCAATCTGCCAATCTCCCCAAAACCATCCAAACTGCGATTTGTCAATCAGTCAATCAGTCAATCCCCTATTCGATTTATAATTTTATTCTCAAACCGCCCAAACCACACCATGCAAACCCCTATATATAAATGAGGGAAAGAAGCAATTACATTTTTTTGATAATATATCATTGAAGTATAAGTTTCTAGAACACATTTGAAATTTTCTCATTATTTATTAACTTATTTTTAATTGTAATTTTTTTTAAATAATTGTTTAAGTAGTCTAAATTTATCCTGACTTGGTCAAAAAACGGTTCAACCATTAAGTCACTTAATTTGTTGCTTAAGACTCACTAAGAAAATATCAAAAAGATCTTATATTGAAGATCTACATTTTTCAAAAGCTTAGTAAGATAAAGTTTCATTTTAATGTTTAGTTTAATGCCTCAAGAAATTTGAGCCGCTACTGAACCAACCACTTAGACTTTGCCAATGCCTTACTTCCGGCCCCCTCCTCCCTTTCCCACCACCAAGGGAAACCTGGCTTTGCCCCTAACTCTACCGTCGTCGATCTATATAATCACCATGTCACTGCCGCCTCCTTTATTTCAGTGATAAATTTATCAACATCTCTTATTCTTTGTGTATGTGAAAGATGATGGTGAATTCTCGTAAGTGAGTGAGTGAATATGAGTAAGGATTGTGGATATTATTACACTTGGGCATCATTTGGCATGTGCTTGTTTTACCCTAAAAATCAAAAAGTTATTAAAAAAAAAAAGAAAAAAATCTAGAATCTATATCAAAAAGTCAAAGATTCCTTTTTATCTCTACTTTTTGCACATCTTTTCGTAAAAAATCAAAAAGTCATTCCAAATATACTAATTTTTTTTTACCTCATATTTGAGCCAAAGAGTCACTAAAATAGCTTGTTTTCAAACGAGACCTATAATTTTTTTTATTAAATTTAATGACCAAAATGTTAATTTTTCCATCGATTCTCAGGTCCCTCTCATGCTTTCCTTGGATTTCCATAATTGCAACCTTGTGGCATTAAACTGCCAACACAATGGGAAATTCTTTGCAACACAAACGTGACCAAAAAGTGCCAAAAACAATTGCCACACAAACATAACCAAAAAGTTCCGAAAAATACAATTGATAACGTCATCAATTACAACACAATTGCAACCAAAACTTAACCAAAAAATTGCAAAAGAATAAAACTATACACACCAATTAATATACTAATTGTACAAGTATGAAATAATTTTCACTTGTGTAATCCTGTTGATCAAGTTTGTGCTTCTCCAAACGTCGTAACACCTAAAATCATAAACGTGAGCTGGCCGATGGATATGTGCCGGAAACCTCTCCGATGCCTAAGTCAGCAAATAGACTCTCTGTGAATTCGGGAATTGTCACAGCCCCAACCGCCTTATGGGTTTAGCATCGTAACCGGCCAGCAATCCTGGGATTACCAAAGGCCTCTGAACAAAATAATAAATTCAGGGGCTAGCGAAAGCAAATAAATATAAAGATACATAGTCCATTGAGCTGTGTAAACATACATGGGACAAGAAATTTAAACCTTTACGCATAACCCATATATAACATAAGTATACATCCATCTTACAATGCCACAAAATGAAACACAAAAGAACTGTTCACAAAAACAAACAAAAGCCTTAATCTTATAATTTGTTCCACAAAACTCGACCACGTGACTCTTTCCGGAACCTCTTTAGAAGACACAAAGTTTGGCCGACGAAAGGACTTCCAGGTAGTCATCACCATGCCTGGTCACGCGCCTGGCCACCTACATACATAAATAATAGAGTGAGCGGGAGCTTAGCGAATAATAACAAAATAAAGATTTTAATAAATGACGTCCATAACAGATTCAAATTCAGATTTCACATCTCTTGTCAAATCAAAAACATATGCATGGTACATCCATTGGCATTAACATATCACATTGGTCATGCATATCAAGTTCCATAATGAAACCTCCGGTACCAGGTATCATATAACATACATGAGCCACGGAATTGTTTCCTCCGAACAAGGGCCTATGCCACGATATTATCTCCCCCAGGCAAGGGCCTCATGACCATAAGCCACAGTATTATTTCCCCTGGGCAAGGGCCTCTGTTGAGGATTCCACAATTACATTTCAAGGAAACTTGGACAAGCATTCATCCATACGAAACATAGTATTTTAGAAAACTGATCATTTCATATTATTAGAAAGTAACTAAAGTCAGACATAACTTTACAGGGTTATTACTCACAAATAGCTTCAGTAGTAGAACAAATGAATCAAACCACTCACGGCGCATGACCTACACAAACATATAACAGATACACTTATTGAAACACGCACGCGGATAGTATTTAACTTATTTTGTTTCGTTCTTAGCGTGTTTCTAAGTCTTATCTTCATTATTGTACCTTAATTATATCCTAGGAATGCCTAGGATACAATGAGAATGCCAAAATGTAACATGAAACACTTAACAAAATTTTCAAAAACAGGGCAACTCGCTCGAGCGGCACTTTCTACGCTCGAGCGAGACCCTGTTTTCAAAAGTACTGGTTGTGTGAATTTTCCGCTTGACGGTCACTCAACCGTGAAACTAAATGAACAGGGTCTCCGCTCGAGCACAACTTTGGTTACTCGAGTAGTCTGCAAAATTTTGTAAACTTTTGAGAGCATGCATTTTATGCTCGAGCCAACTTTTGTTAGCTCGAGCGGAAGTGCAAAACCAAGAGTGGTTGCTCAAGCGCAGAATTTGTCGCTCGAGCAGTGATGTAGATTCTGAAATTTCCATATTTGCTTCCAAGCTTATTCAAAGCTGCAAATCACATCTTTTTGGAATCAAAACTTGAGAAAACACTTGTAAACTTACAAAACATCACGAATTAAAGATCATTTTATAAAATCAAGGCCCAAAGGCGAGTGAATTATCCAAAAATAAACTTGACTTGTATGTATAGATAACATGCATGTATTAAAACATGATCAATTAATGTCAAATGATATGAAATGAGACCAATTGTCAAAACCATGCTAGAATGAACACATGCATGTAAGAATTCCTTGGAAACAACCTCAAATCATGATAAAATGAGCATGCATGCATGAATCATGTTCAATTCTACCATCTAAACTCAATTCTCTTTGAATCATGTATAAAGTAACTTAAACTCATAGAGTGTGAGTTAATTTCTTACCTAAAGTCCACAATTCCCTTAGATTCTAGCTAGGCATAAATAACTATCACCATTTCCTTTCAATTCTTGATCAATCTTAGCAATTTTCCCTCAATCTTCTTGAATTCAATCTCTTTCTTTGGTCTCTCTTTCTTTCTCACGTTTCCTAGCTCAAGGAATGAAAATGAAGTGGTGTATGAGAGAGTCCTAGAGTTGTATTGGCCTTATATAGGCTACTTAGTGGGGCTTAATTAACTCTAGGCTTAAGTTAATTAATTTGCATTATTTTATTCTAATTATTTGGTTCTGAATCGAATTTCAACTAAACTTATCACAAAATTCTAAAAATGCTAAATAACCCATAAACCAAGTCAATTTCGTAATCAGATGCCGATAAGGCTTTCAATTCACTTACCGAATCAGAGATACAGACAGATATTCCTATTATGAATAGATATAAATGCAAATAACACGTAACGCATGTGATTAATGCAGAATTTTAGCTTAATTACTTATTAGGCATTCTTAATCAAAAATTAGTGGCTAAACACAAGTCGGGGTTGTTACAGGAATAACAATTGCAATACATGAGATTAAGGTTTGATTTGAATTTTTGTAAGCTCACATCGTACAATCCTAGTAGGATTCTAACTCTCCTTTGTAGAGTACTCCTAGTAATCACATTCCTAAAGGATAATGCTTATCTTTTAACACTTTCCTCTCTGCAAGCCACGTAAAATGGAACAACTTTTTGCACGGCTTCCAGCCGAGCAACTGAACTACTTAACTCTGTCTGCCACTAACTTGGTTGTGCAACATGCAGCGCTATGTAGGGTTTGCTCAGTGCGCCACCTTGCTAACATTGCGCGGCTCTTTCCCTAACTCGATCAAAGCTTCATTCTCAGTTCCGTTTGACTGTCTTCCATGTAGCTTGGTCAAAGTGTTGACCACCTTTAGGAAGTAGCTTGCTTCCAAAAATATATGAACATTTACCAATCTGATCAAACTCCTTTGACCAGCTTGATCGTTGCTTGGACCAAACCAAACTATCCCCAAGCTATCTCCAATCTATAGCTCGACCCATCACGCGGTCCAAGCCTTAAAACCACTTTCACCTAATTCGGCCCAATTTGACTACACAAATTATCATCTCATCAATTAGTGTACTAATAGATGATGTGGTATAATTTTATTGGTTTTGAATTTTTGTAGTTTGTATAATAGGTGGGGTCTATAATTTTGAAATTGCAATACTATAACATGTGTTGGTACACTAATTGATATACCAATTAGCACATGTAACACCATTGATTCCAAAAACAATATTGATCACGTCATCAATTGCCACACAATTGCAAGTTGCATCCAAAATGTGGAAAGAAAATAGTAACCAAAAAGTGCCAAAACAATCGATCTCACCATTCCAACCAAAAGTGCCAAACAATTTCAGCCTTGTGGCTTTAAATAGTGCCAAAACAATTGATTAGATTAGATTCATGTCAACCAAATCTTGAATAGCACCATTCAATAGAGAATGAATTATAAATTTTTAATAGATAGACATATAAAATTTGAGATCCAAACATAGCATGAATGTATTCAGAAACACATACCACTATAGAAGGTGTGATAGACAAAGGCGTATCCACATGTTACTTTTGGGGTTATTTGAAATGGTGAACCCTCTGAAATTTTGAAAATTTGTGAAGATTAGTTTGAAATTTTATATTATTTTTTGGATTTTCAAAAAATATCCCCATTAAACTATTTATTTAAGAATACTGAAACTATTTTAAAATTTACAATTGCTATGTTCAAATAAAAATAGAAATTCCAATGAAAAAAAGGTCCAAATATAAATTTAAAGATATTCTTTAGTTTCTTTCTTATTCAACTCAATCAAATGGAGTTGTTTAAGGGTGTGTTGATCCCTTTTCATCAATTATTCATTAATCATTAATGGTATGACTAGAACAATAATGTTTTCATTACTTTTATATTAAAATATATATTTTAACATTAATTATCTATGTGATAACACATTGCTTGTGAAAAATCTAAAACCCTCAAGATATTGATTCATGATTTTGTTTCAATTTAAAACAGTATCAATCTCAATCAAACAATCAATGACAAATTGGCACAACAATTTAACGTGAAAAAAATCACAATTGGAGCACCTCCAATTGTGATAAAAAAAAATCACAAGCTAAAACTACAAAACAATCCACTAAGAAGACAAAAAAAAATTATACACAAGTACCCTCAATTACCTAGCGAATCCACACCCGAATTGAACCAAACCCAATGTACCTCTTCCACTACCGTATTCACCTTGGAATTGCATCCAATGTTGAATCCACAACGCCGATGTCGAATCTACGACGATGAGCCACTCCAGAATCTTCCAAAATTTCATGTAACGCCCCAAAAATGATTACAATAATCCAACCCAACACAATTAACGCAAGATAACATGATCAAAAAAAAAAAAAAAGAAACTTTCATTAATCTGAATTGATATACAAAAAGTGACACATACAATATATATTCATGAATAGTTCATTCTGAATCTACAGCATGTGCTACAAGTATTAAAGAGAAATGAAAGTTAAACAGATATTTAAGTGCCCTAGAGGCTTACATCTTTCCAAGTCTTAGCTTGGTTACAACAAAAGTGAGACTAGCTCAATACAAGATCAAGCCCTTGGCTATACAAAAGAAAATATAACAAAAGAAAGCCCCTTGCTCCAAAGTCCCGCCAAGCTATTGCCTTGGCAAAGGCATATCACCAACACCTTAAAAGGTTTTTTCCAAATAAGGTGAGCCAAAACCCAGTAGAAACAATCCAACACAGTATATAAATATTAACAAAGATATAAGTACAATGCACATATACGATGCCTGTAACAAAACATTCATATCCTACATGGTTATAGAGTGCCAAATTTCATAGCTCAATCCATTTTCCTTTAATTCGTTTCAAGTTAGTTCATTTCATCTCAATTCATGAGTCGACCTTTATTACCTTTCCAGCAACCCAACTGAGACTACAACTCAGTCGTTCTCAAATCAATCACAAACATCACACAAGCACTTCAATTTGTCATTTTATAGAAATTCCGTTTGCAGGATCGGCACCGATGTATGCGGGTGGTTTTGGGACTTTCACCCTAGATACACAGGCCAACTTAATTTAATAGAATCCATCCCCTATCACCTCCCAAATATGGAGTACATCCCCTTTCTCCTCCCAAACATCATACATATACAATGTATTTAAAACATAATCATATTCAATGACAACCAACAAGAGATTAGTTTCATTTCACCTAATCCTCATGCAATTTCCACAACAATTATAGCTATCCTCCACTGATAGCCCAATACAGATATTTCTAAACAGATATTCAATCTCAAGACAAATAAATTATTCAAAATTTCACAGGTGTGAGGTAATGCATATCTGACTCCACCATTTATATCAACGTCCATCCAATTTCATATTTACAATATCAATTTCATTTATTTATATAAAATAAATATCTGAAGCATTTTAGGGCAAACTTCATTTTTTCCCCAAATCTCAAACCAAATGCCAAAATCAATTATGTTGACACAATATAGCCTCATATTCAATCCCATAACCATCTATAGCTCACTCACTTGGAAACCCCCAAACCCTAAGTTTGTCCACAATACCCCAAATTCCACTATTGTTACACAACAACCTATAACTAAGTTAAAAGTCATATAAAAGTGTAGAAAATCTCTACCTCAAAGAGAAAAGGCGAGCCAAGCAAGGATGAAACTTCAAAAATGCTTAAACTTAACTTTATTCGAATCAAAACGAAGATCTTGAGATGCTCACTATTTTTAACAAAGGCAAATGGGTGGAGAACTCATTAGAATTAGGTGAAAATGTAGAGAGAGAAAGAGCGTTTTAGAGAGAGAGGGTCTCAACTTTAGGGCTTAGAGAGAAAAGATCTAAAAAAGTGATGTAAAAAGTCACTTTCACGAACTGATATACGCATAATCCGCTCGAACGCAAGAAGTAATGCTCAAGCGTCAAACACAATAAGTTGTTCTGCTCAAGCGCAAAAAGTGTCGCTCAAGCGCTAAGACACAATGAAAGAGACGCATCTTGCTCGAGTGCAAGAAGTGACGCTCGAGCGTAGAAAACACACATCCAGCAGTTTTATAGACATTAGACCAACCGTTCGAGCACAAGAAGTGGTCGCTCGAGTTGGCCCACTTGAGTACAAAAATACCTGCTTTAGTGTAGAATACACTCTCTCAGTAGTTTTGCAAACCTGCAAAAGTACTAAAAGTTTGCAAAGCCCGCTCAAGCACAAGAAGTGTCGTCCGAGCGGAGGAGCAAAATTCTAAGCAACGAGAGTTTGGAAAACAAGCAACCAACTTGTTCCAAAACTTGTTCCAAACACAACCACAACAATCCAAAAGATAAACTTAAGGAAAAACAAAGGGGAATAAGAGATGAACAACCACACTAAACCACGAAACTTGAGTCCATAATACAATAAAGATCGGGTCAAAACCGGAATCGCTGTACTTCAGGCCCAAGTTCTTTGGAATCCACCAATGAACACCTCTCTCTTTTTGTGAATAAACAAACAAAATCAACCCTTAATGTTTATCAATATGTAGTTTGTTGATTAATAAATCACTTTCTATACATCAAGGAAACTCATATAAACCACCCTCCTATATAGAACACTTTGTATTTTATTCCTCTCTAAGAATTTAGACGGGTTCAACTCTAAAATAAGTAAATGGTGCACTTTATAACAAATAAAGCCACGAAGACCGCTCAAGCGCACACTTCATTGCTCAAATAGTGTGAGTAAAAGGTGATGCAAACATATAAGCCAACTGCTCGAGCGCAACATCCACCACTCAAGCAGTGAAACGTATTTCACAGAAGTTCAGTTTGCAGGCAAAGATACTAGATGATCCAATTCATCCCTCAAACGCAAAAATGATTGCTCGAGCAGTCAAACAACTTTGCTTTGGGGGCGCTACCCCCTGGAACCCTGCGAGTCAACTGGACAGTTCGATCCCTGCACATAGTTAACGAAGTGGTAAATAAAGAATGCTCAAGATACAGAATGTCTGCACAAACTCTTCTACACATATACAATTCGGGTTGGACTAGCATCTAAACACTCAAAGCCTCACTGAAACAAAAGAACAAATAAAATTACAATTGAAAAAAGTTTTGTCAAACGAAATTGTCAATTACAAAAACCTAACAGCTTGTATTAGTTTTATTTGTTTCAATCTAACAAAAAGAAAAATTAGTGTAATTATCTCAAATTTATAATATATATATATATTTTTTTTTTTTTTTTGTCCAAATGTCTCTATCTAAAGGATCCAGAATGAAGCTTCTCAAAGTTTATCGCTTTCTACATGTGAAAAGTTCGTTGTCATTCCCAAGCACAAGTGTAACCAAAAAATAAACAAATTAATTAATTAACTTTTTACAAAAAAATATATAAAAAAAATTTTATAAAAATAATATAATGATTTATCGCAACTTTTAATTTTTTAATTTAGTTTTGAACAATAAGTACTAACAATTCGTAGCAAACTTAAAATTTCTATATCAAGCTAAGGAGAGAGAAGAGGTTAGACATGGTGAACGTGCCCAACCCACAATGGATAGATGTTATGAATGACAAGTATTAATTCATCTGCTTTGCCAATTTTTTTAATTTTTTTTTGTTTATTTAAATGTTTTAGATACTGGTTAGTTTATGTTTGTAACTTTCTTTTTTTTTGGAAAATTTTATTTTTGAAACTTTGTACATGGAATTGATTGAAGTTTGGGTTGTTACTACAGTGGCCTGTGTTAAAACGCTCTGGGTTGTCCATATTCCAGTCATTGGACTGGATCACGTTATTTGGGGTTGTAAAATTTATTGTGGGTTCAATTTTAATAATTTAAGTCATTTATTTTTCGAGTTATTTTGTGTAGATTATTCACATAAAAAATTAAATCAATCTTGTGTGAACTAAGTAATTCTTCTAAATAAACGGCGAATAAAACACTTGGACCCATCCATCATAAAGCCCAAATCCAATCAGTCCCAATGGGTTTGATGAGAACTCAATGTCAAACAGTACAATCGCCGACCAATAGGAATGCCGACTAAGAGATGCTAGTGTAAATTGCCGATACCTATGCCGAGAAGATAAAGTGGGCCCAAGATGTCCCTTTCCGGGGGTATAGTAGGAAACGGGACATTGACATACAAGTAATGATGACAAACAAAGATTATGTAAAAAATATCTACACCAAATAGCTATATAAGGAAGAGGAGTTGAACAAAGAAATGTATGCGCTATTAACCCACTAAACTCTCTCTCTCTCTCTCTCTCTCTCTCTCTCAAAAAATATACTCAATCCTTCCTCATAATTTAACTTGTCCGTCAAATTGTTTATCCTAACACCTCCAACCGAAGTGTTTCCTATTTCAGGCATCAAAAGTAAGGATCAAGTGAGAGATTGTTTGGATTGAAGGAATAATATTGTAGAATTACTCCTCACAGATCTAATATTCATAATTATAAAATTTTATCACATTTGTTTTTTAGAAAATGAATGACATGAATAATTTTAAAAATAGATCATACACTTTTCTCAAGAGAAACATAATAAAATTACATAGCTATAGATCAACTTGATTTTTTTTTGTTTTTTTATTTTTCTGTAGATGATCTACACAAAATAACCTAAAACATGAACAATTTGAATCGAAATAGAACCCATAGTAAGCCCCACCAACCCGACAGCAACCATTCCCTTGTTAAATACCCTATTGTTTTTGGCAGCACAGCTATCCATTAATGTATTCACAAAATTTCTCCCATTCAGTATGTTCGTTCCTAAGTTTTTCCATTTTTTTGTCTCAAAATATTTAAAATCATTTAATTATATAAATCTTAAGATATTAAAAAAAATCTTAAGATATGCTCTAACAAAAAAAAAAAAAAATTTGAAGGAAAATGGTATGGTGTGCACGCTTTTAGGGGTACATACCATATGAATCTTACCACAAAATATATTATTTTATTACAAAATTTCGTAATATCAATCATAAAATACAAAAGCTTGTCATAAATTGAAGTAACAAAATGTTCATAATTTTGTAATTGATATTGCAAAAGTTTGTAATTTAGTTATGACATTTTTTATTACGCCAATATATGATAAACTTACATATTTTGTAATTAATATTACAAAATTTTATAATAAAATTACACATTCTATAATAAAAGTGCAAAACGTGTGCACCTCTTTAGAGAATGCCGTATTGTCTGTTTTGTTGTTTGGTTGTTATTTTGTTTGCGTAGACTTTACTTCTCAATAAATACAAATGTTGGAAAAATATAAATTTATGTAAGTAATCTTATAAAAATATATAAGTTAAATATAAATTTGTATAAATTCACAAATTCACATTAGTTTTCACAAGCTTACGCAAATTTATATTCAAGTTGCATATTTTTTTTAAAGCGCTTATGTAAATTCGTGAAAAGGTATATAATTTTATGTGAAGATTGTGTACGGCGTGCATTGCACACTAGTGAGTCTTTTAGGCCTCTTTTTTTTGGGGAGAAATTAATGGGGGAAAAAAAAACTTTTAGGCTTTAACCTTATAAAAATAAATTCAGAATTTTTAATTTTATCAATTTAAATTATAAATTATTTATTTTTTTTTTAATTTAAACTATTTATCTATTTTTATTAAATAATATATATATATATATATAATCATTAAACTCAATGAAAATAATATTGTAAACATTCCATAGACCATAAATAAGGAGAAACCACCTCCAATACCTTCCAAGTGGCCAATGGCCTCTCTCCAAAGAAAGACTATAAGGAACTTCCAATAATTGGAACGAAATTGAAAAATTCACCTGAATAAAAAAGAATCTCTACATATCCATAGTCAAAAAAAAAAAAAAATTTACCAAGTTAAATAGGTCTCTCACAAGTTCAAACTAATATAAACATCAACAACAAATCGAAACCATCAACAACAAATCGAAATTTTACTAATTAAGATTACGTATAAATCATATTCTAATCAGGACATACAATTTTTCTAGTGTATATTATGTTAAATAGTAATACATGTGCCACTTTCAAAGCGTGAGTGCCATGTCACCTTTTGGACTGAGTGTTTTTCCCCCACTGGTTATATATATATATATATATATGTGTGTTTTTAAATGTTAGGTCTCGTTTGGAAATAAATTATTTTAGTAATTTTTTAAATTTTTACGAAAAAATATATAAAAAGATAAATAGTGTGATATGATAAATTATAATGACTTTTGACTTTTTAACTAAAATATTTAATCCGCAAATGAGGCTTTAGTTAATTGTTAGTAAGGTTAGGTAATATTTTTTTGAGTAAGTGGGTTAGGTAATATTTGATAAAACTAAAAATTGAAAATTAAGTATTGAAAACTGAAAGCTAAATTTTTTTAACTGAAAAGTTGTTTAATAAAAATTTAAGTATTGAACTTAGAAATAAAAATAAAAAAAAAAAGTTATTTGACATGTATAAGATTAAATTTAAAATTTATTATTTTTAAATTGTATATTTTAATTTTTATATTATGATAATGATGATGGTGGTGATAGTGGCAGTGGTAGCGGTGGCATAGTGGTGGTTGTGGTTGTAGTGATAGTGGTTGTAAAAACATTAACAATGTTGGTGGAGGTGATGGTAGTAGTAGTAGTAGAAGTGGTGACATGATGGTGGCAGTGGTGGTGGTAGCAGTAGCGGTAGCGATAGCAGTAACAGTAGTAGTAGCAGTAGTAATGGTGGTGATAATCGTGGGGATGGCATGATAGTGGTGGTTATAATTGTGGTGATAATGGTAGTGATGGTGGTGGCATGTTAGTGGTTGTGGTAGTTGTGGTAGTGATAATGGTGGTGGTGGCGTAATAGTAGTGGTTGTGGTTATAGTTGTAGTTGTAGTTGTAGTTGTGATAACGATAATAGCAGTGGTGGCATGGTAGCGGACCGATGGTGGTAGCGATAGTGATAATGATGCTGATGGTAGTGGTAGCAGTGACATGATATTGGTGGTGGTAACGGTGGTGGTGGTGGTCGTCGTGGTGGTGGTGTAGTGGTAATGGCATGGTGGTAGCAATAGTGATGGTGGTGGTGGCAAGTTTATAATAGTGTACATTGATATTTATATTTATATTATGTTTGGTTAAGAGATTTAGGAAGGGATTTAGAAAATGAAAAGGAAAAAATATGTGAAAATATGTGAAGTATAAGTATATTATATTCACATTTCACTTACCATTTCCCTCTTCCTTTCCAAATCTCTTCCTAAATCTCCTAACCAAACACAGCATTAATATTTATAAATTCAATTAGAACTATGTAAATTTTATATGAATTAAAATTTTATTTAATTTTAACTTACATTTTAAGATACACTTAAATTTTTAAGTGGTATCAATTGTGATTATCAAATAGACTTAATTTATTATCACTTAATACATTTAATTTTAAGTATTGAATCAAATTATCAAACACCTCCTAAATTACAACTTAAGAAATTCGACACTACTCTATCAACTTAAATTTCAAACCTTTTTCTCACCCCCACCCTAAAGTATAATTAGAAGACCCAAGGTAACACTGGAAGGCCACAGGGTGAAAGCCGAAGATCTGGTTATATATATCATCCTGTGCACTTCATATCAATTCATTTTGCTTCGTGTGCTTTTTCCTCTAATATCCATCTCAATCTCTCAGTATCTCTGTCAATTTAGTTATTTTGTGGGTGTTTAGGAAGTTATTATTTTAATAGATTATTTTAATTTTTGATTATTTTAGTATGTTAAAATTTTTATGTTTGGGAAGATAGTTAGATTTTTTAGTAGTTGGATATGATATTTGTGAGAGAAAAAGTAAAATGATTATGGGTTTGATGTGACATTTTATCTTATTGACTATTTTAACCTATTTTGTTTTTATGTGGATTTTGCCCCCAAAAAGCCCCAAAAAGGCCCTTCCCATCTTAACTCAACAAATAAAAATAATAATTTTGGCTAACTGAATATTAAAAAAATCAGTGTGTTTGGTTTAAATTTTTTGAATTCAGTTTTTTAAAAATTGAGTTTTTTATTTTTCGTGTTTTTTTTTGTTTTTAGTGAATATTTTTAAAATTTTAAATAATTTTTTTTACTTTTTTAGATACACCTTACTTAGATGTATCTAAATAGTAAAACATTTGTCAAAAAATATTTTAAAAAATTAATAAATACACAAAAATATAAAAAATTTATTGAATTATAGTTTTTTTTTTTTGTATTTTTTGGTATTTAGTGTATTTTTAAAATATTTTTTCACAAATATTATACTTTTTAAGTATATTTATGTTAGGTGTGTCTAAAAATTAAAGAAAATTGCTTAAAATATCAAAAAAAATCATTGAAAACATTAAAATACGAAAAATAAAAAAGTAGAATTTTTTAAAAATTATTTTCTAAAAATTAGAACCAAACAAGCTAATATTTTTTATATTTGGAGTTACTTGGGTCGAGATTATAAAAAATAATTTTAAATAAAAATAATATTTATATATTATAGAAAATTAATAGAAAGTTTATTGAAATATATATTAAAAAAATTGTATAGCCAAAATAAAATAAAAAAATAATTTTTAAGTTAAAATATAGTAACATTTTAATTAACTTGATAAAGATGCACTGAGAAGAGGATTTTTCTAGCGCTTTGTCCATCTAATTCAAAGACGGTAACTAATGATAATAATTAACTGTTAAATTATCAATTAATAATAATGAATAATTATCAATTAATAATAATGAATAATTATCAAATTATGATATTTAAATGGATAAATATCAAACTCAAAAATAATTATAAACTAATGATAAATTTTATGAATATTAATAATTAAAATTATAAATTTTACCATAAATATGTAATTATTTTTTTTTAAAAAAAATCACCAGGGTGTAATTGTCCCTATTTAAATCAATTGGCGAATGATGACGATTAGAATTGACTATTAATTAATTTTTTAAGGATTGTTTTGAGAATTTACTCAATTGACATTTTAGTTTTTAACAAAAAAAACATACGGAAAAATAGAAAGAATAATTGACTTTCTAACAGTGACTTTTTAATTTTTTGATTATTTTAAGTAATTCTCAAAAAAAAATTTAAAAAAAAATGTGAAAAAATAAATAAAATATTATAATAACTTATAATGACTTTTTAATTTTTTCAAGTAAAAATTTAACTACCCAAATGGACCTAAAAATAATCTTGAACAAATTTCACTTTATTCCCTATAATTTGGGTCTTATGTAATTTATCCTCTAATGTTTGAAAATGATCACATAACCCTACATGGTTTGTGAACTAAAGTATACCGTTAAAATTCCGTCCAACTTAACAGCAAGTGTAAAACATGTGACAGACATAAAGAGTTATATGCTCATTTTTAAATTTCAAATAAATAAATCGCATATGAAATAAAGTACAGAGATTAAAATATATTTTACCTTTCAAATATATAATAAAAATATAAAAATATTTTAATTTTTTCATTAAATCATTAACAGATCTAACAATATACCTTAATTTACAAATCACATAACATCATATAATTATTTTCAAACCTTAAAAAATAATTCGCATACAACTCAAATTACATAAGTGTAGTGGGCCAAATAGTCTAATACCATAGGCCTTTTTTTTTTTTTGTTTTTTTGACAGCGGGACCCACCAAGAGAAAAAGTCCGTACATATGAGTTCACGGTGGGACCCACCAAGAGAAAAAGTCCGTACATATGAGTTGCCTCCTTTTATTTTTTGACGGTGGGACCCACCAAGAGAAAAAGTCCGTACTTATGAGTTGCCTCCTTTTATTTTTCAAAAATGTTTTAGAGCTCTAATATAGAAACTCTAATAGCTCTAATGGAAGGTGGGTCCCACTTTGATGTGATGTTTATGTCTTTGCTTTGGTTTTTTTTTTTTTTACTTTGACACATCACTAGAGCTCAAATTAGAGCTCTAAATTTAGAACTCTGTAGCATTTCCTTTTATTTTTTTGACGGTGGGACCCACCAAGAGAAAAAGCCCGTACTTATGAGTTGCCACTTTATATTTTTTGGCAAGCCAAGAGAACAAGCCCGGACACCTTTTATTTTTTGGCAAGCCAAGAGAACAAGCCCGGACTTGTGAGTGTACCTTTTATTTTTTGGCGGCGGGACCCACTGAAAAAACAAGCCAAGAGATCAAGCCCGGGCTTATAGGTTCCCACACTAAGAAAACAAAGCCAAAAGATCAAGCCCGGACTTATAGGTTACGACCTTTTATTTTTTGGCGGCGGGACCCACCAAGAGAACAAGCCCAGTCTTATGAGTTACGACCTTCTATTTTTTGGACGGCGGGACAGACCAAGAGAAAAAGTCCGTACTTATGAGTTGCCATCTTTCGGTGTTTTTTTCTCCGAGCTTATGAGTTGCCATATTATTCACATTAAGACTTAGTTTGGGTTATACTATATAATTTATTTTTTTATTTTTTTATTTTTTTTTATCATATCATCTCACTATTTTTCTGTACATCTTTTTATAAAAAGACAAAAAGTACACTTTTTTAAGACACTCCAAACTAATCCTAAACTTCCTGGAAGTCTCCGACACGTTGGGTAAGCAAAAGCCCGGACTTGTTTTTTTGTTATTTTAGTCAAAAATAAATAAATAAATAAATAAATTTTTTAGTTTAATAATATAAAATATTAAATTTAACTCATAATTATTATATTTTTTCTTCTATAAAAATCAAAAAAATTAAAAAAATCTTTCTTAAACGAGACTTTTTAGCCCACGCTAAAATAATAAAAAAAATCAAAAAACCAACCCACTTCCCAAACAAATTTGTTTTCAAATTCTGTTTTAATTTAACCTTTTATATTATATGAATTTAATCTAATTTATTACAAAAGAGTAAAATAATTTATTCATAAATATAATATATATACATATATATATATTCGGATTAAATATCAACCCTTCAATTATTTTGAAAATAATGAATAAATTATTGGGATATTTACCAATAAATTCTATCTCACAAATAGTTTTACCGATTGGTCCTAAGGTTATTTCAATTGTTCTGATTAGTCTTATTAATTGGGAAATATCTTATCAGTTGATCATATTTCCTTTGTTTAGTAACATTGAGTGGTCAATTATACCCTTCCGTATGTGTGTCACGTGACATACATCATTCTAAGGTAAAAAGCATAAAGAGCCTTAGTGTACTTTGTTGATGTGTGGCACCCATTTTGTGTGTCACGTGACATACATCACTCCAAGGTAAAAAGCATAAAGAGCTTTAGTGTACTTTGTTGATGTGTGACACCCATTGTGTGTGTCACGTGACACTCCAAGACAAAAAGCATAAAAAGCATTAGTGTACTTTGTTAATGTGTGACACACATTGTGTGTGTCACGTAACACACCCTCATAAAGAACATACATCTAACAACATCTAAATGAGGGCATTAAGATCCCTCAAAATATCTAAGGACTAAACGGTTTATTAAAAAAAAAATTGGAACTAATTGGTTCATAAGTTTAACATTTGAAATTTATTGATAAATCTCCCAAAATTATTTTACTTTTTAATTTTAGTTTAATCTCAATTTGACTAAATCAATATAATGTGAGCAATTATTTTTGTAAAATTGACAAAAGCGACAAACAAGCTGTATAATTCGTCACAATAAAAGAGGGGAAATGATTTGGAGCCCTAAAATCCTCACCCCTAATCTTCCTAATTTCTTTTTTAGGAAACTGTTTTTTTTTTTTTTTTTTTTTTTTACTTGATATGGAAATTAGGGAGATTAGGGAGGATGTTTTTAGGGGATGTAGCAAGACCCATAAAAGAGGAAGGAAAACAAAAGAAGATAAAATGGGTGAACTCCTTTAACATCTCTAGAGACTTGAGAGAAAAAAAATACTAAATCCCACGAGTTCAATAGAATTACATTTTAGTTTTTTAATGTTTGAATTCATATAATAAATTGCTTATTTTCCATCAGTCATTCGTTAGTTGTATGTAAGGGTGTTTGTGGATCGAACTAGGTTGAGTCGTCTCTCATCCACTAACTATCTGAAATTAGGCGAGTCCACTTAATTAACGAATGCAGATTGAGTGAAACGCACAACTTGATTAATAGATGTGGATTGGTTTGGTGTTTAGAACTTTATTGGTTTGGACCTTTTTTAGAACTATTTTTTAGTAATTTTTTATTATTTTTGATCTAAAATCTTTTGTTTTTTATTTTTTATAATAAAAATAAAAGCCCAACTTTCATTTTTTTGAAGGTATTAGCAGATCAAGTTAAGCCAAGTGACCTCTCATATGTCATTTGTCTGAACTTAAACGAATTTAAAAAAAAATACATCTATATTCATCCGCTCATATCATTAAAACCGGTAGCTAATTGGTTGAGGTTGGCCCCGTTTGGTGTAGCTGTTAAAATAGCTTATAGATTATAGCTTAACAGATTATAGATTATGACTTTAATCAGAAGTTGTTAATCTGTTTAGTGTAACTGTTGGATTATAGATTTAAGTTGCTGAGTAGTGTTTGTTAAATAAGCTGTGAAATAGTTTTTTCAATTAATTTTTATTTTTTATTTGTCTACATTTCTCATAAAAAATAATAATAATAATCTATAGTCTATTTGAGTCTTTTTCTATTTTTAAAAAAATAAAAAATAAAAAAATTTAAGAGTATAACCATAAATTAACATGGCTACAAAGCAGGTTTCGATAATCGAAGCGAGGGTGAAGCTTTTCGTAATCTATTTTTTTGAGTTAAAATAAACTGTTAGAATCAGAAGCTGTTTGAAATAAGTTTAACCAAATAGTCCAAAATAACTTTTTCAAAATTAAAAATCATAAGTTGACTCTGAAAAACTAAGACAACCACCCCCGTTTTTGACCTTAACAGTCGGATAAATTCTTGTCCAGCTATGGTTGTCCAGTCAATGAAAATGAAAGATGTCGTCATCGTTATTTTTAGTTTCGCTGCATTTGTGTCCACACGGTTTTGATTCTTTAGTACGGAAAAAGAATTTAAATAAATAAATTAATCCACAATTGGATTTGTCTCAGATCAGACTATAAATAGACTGGGGTATCAATATCAAGCTGAGCAAGGGAGAGAAGAGGAGAGAGATTGTGAACATGCCCAATACACAATGGACAAATGTTGTAAATGACAAGTAAGTATTAATTCATCATTCTTTCTTTCTTTCTTTTCTTTTTTTTCTTTTCACTTTTTTTTGTTTCGATTAAAAATTTTAAATATTGGTTGGTTTACGTTTTTGTAACTTTGTACATAGAATTTGTTGAAGTTTGTGTTATTGCTATGACAATTCAAATCCTCTATAATGGTCCTATTTGCTACAACTTAAAAGTTGTTTATTTCAACTTTCAGTTTAATTTAAACTATTTTGATGTGTTTGGTTTAGCTTATAACTTATAACTTATAACTTTTTAAAAATCAGAAATTAACTTATTTTTTGAGTGGGGCAAGAAATGCTTAATTTATAAGTCAGAAATCAATTTATGTTCATAATTATAAGCTATAAGCTGTTTAGGCATAAGTCATAAGTACTTTCTTACAGCTCTACCAAACAGACCAATACAATATATAAAATGTTAGACAACATTTTAGGAATATAAGAAAGAGAAAAGGATCATGTTTTATTTTACTTTATCAAAACACCCTATTATTTTTGGCAATACACTTTGCCAAATTTATAGAATTTCTCTTCCCTCGCTAGTAAAATTCTTTGGACTACGGATAGTAGGAAATAAAAACCTGTTTCGAAAGGCTTATTCAGACCGTAGAGATTTAGTCTAATGCGTGCAAGTTGGCACAAGATACTCTACATATCCAAAAAAAAAAAAAGTATCTTTATTCCTAAATTTTTATGTTATCTTAAAATATTTATGATCATTTAATTATGTAAAAAAATTTAAGAGTAACTCTAGAGATAAAAAATATTCTATCAAAAAATTTATTAAACACTTACACGGTATGAGACCCACATAAATATGAGATTTATACTCATGTGAGTATTTAATAAAAAATTTAATATATTATTTGAGTCTCTACCATTTTTTAATTTTAAAACACAATGTAATGAAAATATTTTGAAGCAAAAAAAAGTAACAAGAATTCATGCCATTTATCTTTCTTGTTTGGTTGTTATTTTGTTTGTCTACACTTTCGAATTTAGTTCCTCCGTAATAGTACGGGCAGACTACTATCTAGACTCAACTTTGTCAATTCATAATGTTTGATAATTAGTCTTGACACTTGAGGCCTGGTGTTTTTCTTTTCTTTTTTTTCTTTCTACCATTCTGTGCTGGCAATTGACACCTCCGTTTTGTTTCCTAATCAATCCTCAAAATTAATGATCTGTAAGGAAAGATAATTATATATGGTTAGATAATGTACTGGGCTGCACAAACATAACTACCACATAATTTACATAAGCAGATTTGTTGAGATCTTTCCAACTATGCAATTGACGTACTAATTAAAGTCTAGTTTAGGGTTTGACTTTGTGGTGATTTTTTTTGTCTTTAATTTTTTTGATGGGGTAAAAAAAATTAAGATAAATTGTAATAAATTTTCTTAAATTATGACATGTTTACAATTTTGATCCCCTGAATTTCAAAATTCAACAGTTAAGAGCATCTCTAACGTTTCATCTTTTATTTTATCAAATTTAAATTTGATGAAAAACGTACAAAGCTGGTGTTCCAACGTTAACACCAAATCAATATCAAATTGAGAACATCTCAAATTCTTCATCAAATTGAGGATGCTGAAACATTTTACCAAATTACTATAGATAGCCGTTAGCTTTATAGGTGGTTGTTGAAAAATGTATGAGCACCGGATGACTATCGATTGTCCCCCGGTTGATGTTTGGCCGGTTGACCAGTGTTTAATTTTCATAATAAATTGACGCCTTCTCTTTCTTTTTCTTTTTGTGATGATAGCGCAAGAGAGCAAAATCTTATTTCTTGCAAGGCATTTCATATCATTTTTATCCCTCTCATCTCGACTCTAAGTAGTCTTCTCCAAGTGAAGTACCAAAGCAAGAATTGTTCTCCATTTGACGACGCTCACTTCATAATTATTGTAGCCTTCATCGTCGCTGTGCTCCTCTATGTCGTAGCATTAGCAGCTGAGATAACTCAATGCACAAGCTATCGCAAAGTTCTTGGACATATGGGTTCCTTCTCCGGAGCTCTTGCCTCAATTTTATTGTTACTGATTCTCGTTCCAATTTTGGGATGGTCTCTTTTAATCTTATGGGGTCTTATCTTTGTAAAGGTATTGCATAACTCAATTATTGAATTGGCTTACAAAATGTTGTTTAATGTGTTACAAATGCTCATGAATCATAACTCGAGAGAGCAAAGATATAGGTTGCCTGTGTAATGATAATTGTTATAGGATTTATTATGCCTCATTTTGAGATGTATTATGCGCTTATTTTTATGATCTGAACCGTCATTTTGTAAGATTTGTTGAGTACTTCAAGCCTACCAAAAATCATATTAATCGGATATCGATAACTATATGATCGAATTGCATATTTTTATACTATTTTTCAAAAGAAAAACTTCTTGTTTATTTTTTTGGTTATCAATCATATAGTTATTGGTATCCAATTAATATGATTTTTGATAGGCATGAAGTATTCAACAAACCTTACAACATGAACGGTTCAGATTATAAAAATAAATTCATAATATAACACAAAATAAGGCACAACGGCACAGCAGTGACCCCAAATCCATTGTTATATTACAAATTATATTAATAATTTGTTTCTATAATTTAAATTTTGCGTCATTTTGATCTCCAAATGTTAATTTAGTTCCTAATATATAAAAACTATTTTTAATTTGATCCTCAATGTTTGCATCTATTAACTGCATTAGTGTGTGAAGACACTTTGACAATTTGTTGTATTCAGTCAATCCGACAAACCAAGTTCAAAATTTTGTTCCATACCTATAAATTTTTTTTAAGCTTAAATAAGTCGTCTTACAAACACTAAAAATCTAAACCGGAATGGCACAATGTATCACAAAGAACAATAAACTATAAATGCAAGAGATAAAGGTAAAACCACACAAGTCTAAATCAAAGGACCACCATGATTAGGCCCACTCAACCTAATTTTTTCTTAAATTTTTTGTGAACTTTGACCTGTATTTAGAACTTGAATAGTTTCACAAGAAGATAAAAAATGTGGTACATCACATTTTATAACATGACGGAATGATAAGAATGGATTTCTTTAGATTACATTATCAAAATTTAAGTATTTTAAGAATAATTTTCTATCAACAAATATTTTCAAAATATACAAAAACAAACTTATCAAATTTACTAGCACCATTGAATAAATTCACACTCAAAAGGATCTCTGAAAAATATTTCAATTCTGGCAAAAAATTCAATAGTAATGATTAATATATATACATACAAGTTCATCAAAACTTTATAGAGGATATTGGTTACAGAATAGAATACAGGTGAACGCAAAACACAGCTAAACGTTCATTTCCTACAAATTTAGCCAAAACAGTGCTGCTACTAAAAATGAGTTCTCCCACGGATTCTTCAGCTTGATCCATCAATCAGGTGATCAGATGATACACTCTGCAAACCAAAGCATTTTCTTTGGGAGAATGGAACGGCCAGCCTGCGATTCAGCACCAACAACCCCAGTATATGCAATTCCATTTCTCATTTGCCGTCCCGGACCAGCCTTGTTTTGTATAATTTAGACTTTTCATGATGTCAATAATACTTTTGGTCGTCCTTTGGCAGGGACCAGACACAGTTCATCAGTCTTGTCATTCCATCTCTGTCCCAGAATACAAATTCGAATAAATGAACAAGGACGATAGTTCTTGTCCTGGATGCACCACTAATGCAGGCTCTCACTCAGCACTAGCCTCCGGCTAAACACACTTGAATCAAAGATAAATCGAAGCACCTTTTGAAAATGCAACATTTTCAACAATAATCTGTTTCTCAATTCAGATTCTTTTTTGGGAAAAAGAACCAGTGAAAATATTGGAAGAGTAGAACCATCCGTAATAACTCCTGGTGAATGGATTGGATCCGTTGTTGAAGATCAAGGATCAGAAGTTCTAGAGGAGACTTTTCTGTCTAATTTGGTTTTGAGATGCTGGTTACTATGCACCGGCCTCACTTCTAGGCTTTGTCAATCCTCTGTTCACACTGAGACAGCATGATTGTGTTGACTTGTTTCTCTTTTGATAGAATTGTTACTCGTTTTAGAACTGCAGAAAGAGTTTGAAAAGTCACTGCAACAAATTCCAGTTACAAAATAATACTACATCCTGAATGGACTGAGAGGTTAAGCCAGGGACAAGAAATAAATCATTAAAAAACAAATAGTCAACTTTTCCAAAGCTGGAATTTGTGAACTGTGAATGCCCAGAATACAACAAAGATGCATTGGAATTACCTAGACAGCTTCTCATAAATGGATTCAGAGTAACATCTGTTCACATTCCGAAACAAGGTAGACCAACTAGTCTGACATGCCAAATCCAACGTCGGGCAAGGAAACTTGGTTCCTCACTGACTCAACACCCCAATTTCAACTGAAACCAAGCAACCACAATGATTTGAATGTTAGCAAAACAAGAAGCATAATAGATGAATGACAACTAAAACTCTAAAATGCCTTCCAGGAAACTGATGTAATATTATGATTGACCACACAATTCACAAAATAAAAACACCCACCATCATCTTTAAATCACACAAAGCTATTCATACCTTATAGTTGCATGCAATCAATATTCAACAAAGCTCAATTATAATACCAAATTTCAAAGCTTTCAAGAAACCATTCACGGAACAAAAAATGCAAACGATGCTAGGATTACATCCTTACGTTGTTAAGCTGTTTCAAAGGGGCACCACTTGGGATAACAGTTTCCCGATGCTTTCAGCACAGGCTGCAGAGTCCAGAGGATTCATCAGATCAAATGATTAACTGCAGCTTATATCACACATATAGTTCTGTCCACAGACAATAAAATATCATAGCATCAAAAGGAATTCAACTCATGCAACAAAGAATTGAATTGCAACATTAATGATGACAAACTATGCAATATTTACTATTCCAAATTTGTGAAGTACTTGTGTCGTACACTTGAGTAAAGGTATGGGATACATGTCCAACATGTGTAGTTGGACATTCACCCAGTAAGCATGTCCAACAATTTTATTTTTCCATAAAACCATGCATAAAACTCCCTTATTATTCAATAAATGCTTTATGTGATCTTGTAAACACCATTTTATTCTATAAAATAAAAGAAGCAAAATTACGAAATATAAATATTTGTCATATCCCCTTGTCCTTGAACATGAGAATTGGATGAATCCGACACGTGTACACATATCTATAGACTGTATATAATCCTCATCCTTGTGCCCACGTAATATAGACGACAAGGAAGTTCTATTTAAATTGTATGAGAGGAAATATAAGAACAATCAGATACAAAGGTAAAATAATGTGAGAAAAACAAATTGAAAATGAAAAATATAAATCAGCAATTTCTCCTGTCAGTGAGGTGTCATAATGTCTAAGAACTTCTCATGGTTTACAATTCACTAATATAAGACAAGATTTAAGGAGAGTCCACTACCAACTAAGGCAATTTGTTAGACAAAAGGGAAGATGAAAAACAATGGAGACTTCCATAATGTCCAAACAACGTGTGCAATGACTATCATTTGGCCCATATGGCCCAAAAAAGCAAATAGACTAGTATGGTGTAAAAGTGAGAAGGGTAGGATCCTTGGGAAAGGTCGAGAGGCCAATAGATTACTAGAATGTCTATAAAAAAATATATGTATATTCAAAACCAAAAAAAAAAAGATCATTAGAATGCTTGTAATTTCTTCCCTTGATCACTAGAACTTGTAGTTGATTACAAGAACTTATAGTTGATTACTAGGGTCCCTTGTATGATTAAAAGAACACATGATTGATCACCAGCGGGCGAGGGGCAAAGGGAAGAAGGTATGAAATATTATAACCTCCTGGTAAACAAACCAGCTCTAATTTACATGCAAACACAAAACATACATCAATTATCCTCTAAGAAAATGCATTGGTGTTCATAGCATATATTCGCTTCAAATGTGGGATCCTTTTTTTTTTTTGACAAGTTCAGATCTGGGATCTATTCCACACATGTTGATGCCATATCCAGCCTTAGTCAGTATAATGTTGCTCAACATATGCTCAACACGGAGACATATCATAACCCTCAACACCCCCCCCCCCCCCCCTCCCTAATATTATGTGCACACCACTTCTAATACCCACAAAAGGGAACCAAAAAAAATTCTTTTTACTTTTCACGAGGAAAATTTACAAAGATGAAAAAATTCTTCTTATTTTTCTTATTGTACTTACAGATAGCTTCTACCTTGTTATGAAAGAAAAAATATCATGAAGCATGTTTAATATTTAAAATGGTAGTCTCTTAAATTAAAACAGAGCCTTTCCTTTAAAAATTCAAGACTTAAAACCTTCAAATTTATTATTTGGACCAAGGCATAAAATCCAACCCAATTTTTTTTTTTAAGTTCCAAATTAGGAAAGAAAGATCTTTGAGACTTCAATAAGTAGATAATTTCTATAGCACTCAAAACAACAGAAAAATAAATGAAAGGAATATATCTATATGAGCTTCTGTAAGTACCTTCCGAACATATAGAGATTCTTCATCTAATTGGAAGCCCTATAAAAGACCGATGCTTGGAATAATTTTTGGAAGTAGATTATATACAGGCCTTGTACTTGATTCACCATTATTGGGAAGACATGTAAGCTCATTCTCTAGAGTGGAGTAAGCATCTGCAAATGCCTGCATCAAACAATGCGATTGAATGTAAGAAACATAGCATCAGAAAAATCATACCTATTAGGAATATTTGTTCATATAACCACAGATTAGGCCTTGTTTGGGGACTACATGTTTTAGTCAAAAAGCCAAAAAGTTACTAAAATAGCTTGCTCCCAATTCCGCCAACAAATCAAACGGTAATAACCTCTTGGCAGTAGGTGAATGTTCATAACTGGAGTACCACACATCTTGCAAAAACTTAGATTAGGTTAGGCAGATATGGTTAAAAATCAGAGGTCACACGTCCTTGTGAATTAGGGGATTTTTTACAATGACAAATTCATGAAATCAACAAAAATTTACACGACGCTTCATTCATTTGAGTTTACTAATGAGCAAATGGACTTGCAGATTTATAAAATCACAAAAGGAAACATGCAAAAGAATTAAGATATGAAACTCAGAAATATGCTAAACTTTTGTCCTCGAAACCTTCAGATTTTGTCCACAGTGAACCTGATATTTTTTTGAAAAGGTAAATGATTCTATTGAAGTCACCAAAAGGGGCACAACATGTGTAATAATAATAATAATACTTGTAAGAAAGACATAAAATGAAATCTATGAAATGGCAATATTTCTATAGAGAGTATGGCTGACCTTGATACATTGGTGTATTCGGAAGCAATTCCGGCCCACATTATTAGTTGGAAAAAGTGGATCATCAATGTAGATTGGATCGATGCTACAAGATTCAATAGTTGATCATCAAGAGTAGATAGAAAAAATAAATAAATAAGAGAGCACCAATAAAACACGAATCTCGATAAGTAAAGAAACCATTTTCTTCCATTACCTGTATCCTCTTTCCCTATTTATGTATACTCCACTTCCCCGTACTGAAATACACATTTGGCGAGGATCAAACACATTCCTGGGTTGAACAGTCATCATGGTTAACAAACAAAGATGCTAAAAACTGGAGCACATGCATCAAACAGAATAATTACAATAAAAAATAGAGCCCAAGGCTAAAATATAAATAAGATTTTTTTAAAAAACCATCTAAGATATACAATTTAGTCTTACCCAAAAAAGTAGAAAAAATCCATCAAAAGGCTTCCAAAGTTCTACAAAAAAATAAATAAATGACCAAGAAAATTAATCAATTAAATTGCAGATAAAAGAAAAGCACTAATGTATTAATGACAAGCATAAATATGAAGCGAAAAAATTTGAGCCTTCTATATAGCCAAGAAAAAGTGAATTGGAATTTCTCCCAGAGAAAGGAAAAGTATATAAACACGCATAAACTGAGATAAATTAGACATGCATCCTGTGCCTATATGATATGATAAGAGCAAGACCATTTCCCGGGCTTAAACAATCAATAGATATAAGTATATGACCATAAATGAATTTTAGGAAGATAAATACTATGGTAGTAGGGAGAATGTACACATAAATTAGAAAATAAAAAACAGTAAAGAAATAGGAATATTATTAGATCTTCATGACATGTTCAATGATGAAGAATAACAACAACAACAACAATAGAGGTGGCATAGATAAATTAAGAACATGTTTTCTTGGCACCACAGTACCATTACTCATTGCATCAAGTTTAGAACAATATTTGGAAAGTTGGAAATGATCTTGTAATGCCCTAAGGTCCCCAGCAGCCCAACTATATGCTATGTCATAATAATCCAACTTGAGTTTGTGGACATTTTCCCAAATTTGTCCACAAGGAGATGAAAATTGAATTAAGAAGTTCCTATCATACTTCTATTTGGCTCTTAAGACTTACAAAAAGATTAAAAATTCAAGTCCAAGAGTCTCTTTCATGAAGGAGGTGTTGACGTGGTTCGAGTGTTAGTATGTCCCAGGGGAAAAAAAAAAATAGAAGATACAAATGAAGAATGTGAACCCACGAAGAAAATAGGAGACAAGTAGCACTTGAAAAGAAGAGGAACAAAATAAAAGAACATAGATCGAATGTAGAAAAAACTTATAAACTATATTCACCCCACCTCAATAGCAGCAGCAGAAAGCTCACAATTACCATGGAATCATTCAGCATACTTTAATAAACGAAAAAAGAATAGAATAGTAGTAATGAAAGAAAGAAAAGAAAAGCTTCGGTATGTCCAATTTTTTAAGCAAACAGCCTAAACAGCAATCAGGGATAACAAAATGTGAGCCATATTCATCTTAGTTATGGGATCAGAAAATTGCTCCTAATATTATGTACTGAACAACCTAAGTTATATTGGGAAATTGGGTTGGGCTATTTTTTTTGGCTAAAATAGTCAATAAAAACAAAATAGATTAAAATAACCAATACGACAAAATGTAACATCCAAACCATAATTATTTCACTTTTTCTCTCACAACCATCAAATCAACTATCAAAAAAAAAAAAAGCCAACTATCATCCCAGACACAACTTTTTTAGCCAGGCTAAAATAGTCAAAAAGCCAACTAAAATAGCCAAGTTCCCAAACCAGCCCATAGACTCTTACGAATTCTTTTTTTTTTTTTTTTGGTAAACGAAAGGCCGAAACCAAGAAACTATAGACTGACAACTCAAGGGGAACTCCCTCCTTGCTTGTCATTTTCTAGAGCCAAAGCCATAAAACTACAGACTCTTATGAATTCTGCGAAGTGCTTATATAGGCTTTATACAACATGGGCAAAAGTATTACCACAGAACATCACAAACTATGCTACATGGACCAGTATGGGTGTTGGGCATAAGTGTGCGTCTAAATGCTAGATGCACTATTTCCCAACTCCAGGGATACCAAGACACCTACTTCTCAAAAAAGAAAAAACATAAAATAAAAAGATGCAAAGGCACAGCTATACATTCAAATTTCTTGATACCAGTCCTTTTTTTCTCAAGGCAAAATGGTGCTTTGTTAGCATAGTGCATAACACAGCAGACTTCACTAATTTTGAAGCAATGATGACACAAATTATAATAAAGTAAAATAACTAGACATGCTTGCAAGAGCATGGTCCACTTGATGAACACTTTGAATTGCTTGTCAAATATAATACAACTAGGAATGGATATAGATATCGAAATTAAAAAATTAAAAATTAAAAATTTTAAAACAAAAAACACCCTAAATGGCAAAATTGGTAACCCACTCTAATATGAAAATACTTAGAAATAGTGACCCAATGAACAAGGCTCCTGCTAAAGCAAGATCTGGGTAGGGCACAATGTACACAACCTTGCCCCATTTCTGGTGAGGCTGTTTTTGTGACTCGCACCCGTGCCACCAAGGACGCTAGTGCCAAGCCTTAATATTGAACCAAGCCACCCTTTAATATAACATACTTAAAGATAAAGATAGGGGGGGGAGGGGGGGGAAGTTAATTATCCCACAAAATCGAAGTTCAAAATCTTACTTGATTAACAGGCCGTCCATGGTGATGCTCATGCTGAAGAAAACGTGTGATGAGTAACACCTGTAAAAGGAGATAAAGTAGTAAGATTGGGTTAGTAGTTGTCCCCTACCAAGTTTACAAGAAGGTCAAAAAAGTTTTATGATAATATTCAAGATATTATACAAAAGAAAAAGCTTTGACAATAGGGTGCATCTATTTACCAGTATCAAACTCTTGGACAATGGACATAATCATAAATATCAAATTTTTTTCTGAAAAATTAAACATCACAACACCTGAATAAACTGTACATCACAACTCACCAGACAATATGAACTTAAGCCACCTGAATAAGATTGGTCCAGGCTACGATCTGCCAAGAACTGTTTTAGTACCAAAGCAAGGGGTGTAGCAGCGGGGAATCGTTCAGTCAACTCTTTAACCTGCATATAAAATTTAAAGCATAGAGAAAAATTAGTGAAATAAAAACAAATCAAATCAAATCAAATCGTTATTAAGAATACTTCAGAAAGTAGGAAGAATTAACTCTCAAGATAATAATAGATGTTAGGCAGGGAAATTCTATGAAACATGAAAGGGACCCATGCACTGGTGAAGAATACACAAAGCTTCCAAAGCTTTAAGTATAAATTTCAGAGAATGTAAAGATTCAATAAAAGAAATTCCATCCCATATGCCTTCCAAATATGAAAACTGAAATTAGAACATTCTCAACCATTCTTATATTCGTCTCCTTCCAAAATTATTCAGTTTCATTATAATTTTGCAAACAGTGGCAGCAACCAGGTCAAAACACTGCAAAACCTAATTTATATAGCCTTCGTTATGCATGAGAAGAATGTCAGGTAACAAGATTTGACTTTGCAAAATAGAAAGAGGGAAAAGTTTTAATCGAACCAGTTCAGTAGTTTGGAGTCCTGTGTGTGATGGCGACAAGAAACTGATGTCAAGACGAATTGATTTCATATCCTTGCCATCATCAGTATTCATATTTGAACACTTTGGTGAAGCAGAGCTTTCCAAATTAGCCATATTGGTCTGAAAAGGATTGTCTCCACTAATCACCTCAGTCGGTTCTTCTTTCAGTGTAGATATGGTGGAAACAGCAGGGGTAATCAGATCATGAGGAACTTCAACAAGAAGCATGATGATGGGAACCTACAAGCAGAAAGGCAGCAAGATGAGATGACACATCAGCAGAAAAAGGTGTCTGAAGATAAAATATAACGAAAATAAACAGAAAGAAAGAGGCATTACTGCAGTATTTTCTACAATCTTGAGAGAATCACTTTTAACCCACTCCTGGTTAGCAAGATACCTAGCTGCATGCTGGAAGGAAAATTTGGCAAAGCGTCAAGCCTAGAACAGGCTACAGCAATATCAAAGATGATAAAATTGTCATATTGCACTGCTCAAATAAATATGAGAAGATGGCATTCAATACCCAATTTTTACATAAAAGTTTCAAGAGAATGAAGAAGAGCTGTGCAATCGCAAGGAGGCTAGTGAAAGTATAAAGATGAAATCCGTGACGAGCATTCAAGTGCAGCACAAGTCAACATTCACACTGGAAATAAAAAGCCAAATGATGCAGAACCCCACTATTTTAATTTTAAAGCCTGCAACTAGGAAGTGATGGTTTGACAGATCAAAAGGGATGTAAGATTATGGTTCATGAGTCAATGAAATTTGATAGGTTGGTTTTTGGTTTCATAACTAAAGGAGATTGAACAGTACTGGAGCAGAAAAATATTAAGCAAAAAAGAAAAAATAGAGAGAAAAAAAAAAACAATGAGGACAAGACTTGGGATTTCTCCCAGACGGCGTACACCCAATTCCTTCCACCTGGATGCACGAAATAATTTCCAAAGTAGAATATCTTCAGAACACCAATCATCGAACACCCTAACTCCACTTAAACCAAGAAAAAAAACAAAAACAAAACCAAAACAAAAAAACAAAAGGCAAGAACAGAGCACTCTTGAATAAGAAAAAATAGGGCTTCAACTGCCTTATGCTAGACCATCTCAAACAAAAGGCAAAAATAGGGCTTCAACAACCCTTTCACACCTGTTTCTCTTAGCCCTATTAAGGTGAGATGCGAATATGCTTCTTTGGAAAATTGATGTAAATATTTACTTTCAAAATCATGCAAGAATAACTACAGAACTTTCCTTGCTGCAGCAATGCAGACAGTTTTTAGTAATTTGATTAACATTTACACACTGAGACAAACAAACACAAATTACCTGGAGGCAAGTTTCTTTAATACCATTGCGTCCCTCCAAAATCCCAGCTTCTTTAATAGGTTCCTAGAAAATGACATCACGTCAGTGTTTTTTCATTACAAATATAGACGTAACCAGGGTAGTAACTCCAGATAGTTCTCACCAAATTCCTCACTGGAGGGAGACAAACCACAAGATCCACATCACTTGTTGGAAGGGACAACCCAGTTGCATTTGAACCAAATATGTTTGTCCTAGAACGGGGCCATAAGACTTGAAGAGAACGTGTGACCCGCTTGATAGCCCAATTTGTGTAAGGTTTCCTTGTTAAATTCTCTGCAGCAACCTTGGATATCATCATAGATATGAAACATCAATTATCAATTATGTTCACAAGGATCCAGGAAAGGGAAAAGTTCAAAGCAATGAAATATTAATTGGAAAGTTTGGCAGCAGACATTAGGAATAATGAAACATATTAAAAGCAAGAAACAAAAAAGAGTTAATCTATCCTTATACCTGCTTGCAAAAGGCATCAATTTCATCATGAAGGAGGCTCTGCATCAAAGATAGAGATGCCTTGGGTGTCAGACAGTTCAATGACTCTGGTGGCTGAAGAGGAAATGCAACATCTGGCTGTGATAAAACAATTTTGAGTCAGTAAACAAGAAGAAAAAAGTCATTTGGGAGTTTAAATAAGGTGGAGACACAATCAACAAAACAACACACTTACATGATCCTGATCACGAGTAAGCTGGGAGATTGCAATTAGGCGATCCTGCAGCAGAGCCCCTGGCAGCGGTTGAATCATTGTGTGTGATGATAGGCTTTTATTTCTCCAAGATGGCCGAATTACTTCACTGCCATCCATGCGTACACAAGCTTCCTCAAAGCTAATGCCATCATGGAACAAACCTCTAACACCCCAGTGCTTTGGACTGGAGCTACCAGATCGAACAGTTGGAAAACCCCTGTGTTTTCTGGAATCGCCTACAGGAGAGGGTGGAGGTGGCCGAGGAGCACGTGGAACACAAAGCACTACTGGTGAAGGTGGCCTCTTGATCCGAGGTTGATCCCGCCTGTTGGGAGGGACACATGGGCTTTTAAGATCATGACGCTTAAACTCAGACCTTGATCTATCCCGTGTTATACTTGGAATGATAATGGGACGCAAAATGGGGTAAGGAAGTGAATCTCCTGTCTTCGCTTCACCATCACCAGGCAAATTGGACAAAGATCCAGAGACATTATCCTCAGACACTACATCTGTCATTGTTGAGGAGTGCAGCAACTTGCCAGTTACCTCACCTCCTGGTATAACATAGCCAACAGCCTGGTGTCCTGGTGCCAAAGGATCAAAAGGAGAACAAAAAGAAGCAGCAGAAGGTGAAGTCAATCCATTCGTACTATAAGATGAAGAGAAGGCAACCATATCATCAACAGCCCTATTCATGTCTGCTTCTCGCCAAGCCCATGAACTATCATCAGAACTAAGAGAGGGAGGACGAGAGAAACTGGTCCCTGGGTGATCAGAAGGATTCCAGTACATCACACCACCACCAAAATACTGACTATAATCCATTCCAGAAACTGCATGTACCTCCAACTCTTCTTCAGATATCCAATGGTTATCTTGTTCATCTGTTAGTTCATGAGAATTTGTCATATCAGACAAGTCCACAAAATCCCCAGAATATATTATCCTTTCATCATCAGTGGTTGTGGTGCTGTGTTGCACGCTTTGAGCAGCAAAACCCTGATGAAAAGAAGAGTGCCGCCTTGGGATAAACCCGGAGTCATAACTGCATGTCACTGATGGAGACAATCCATAGCCATTACGTACCATTGGTGGCCAGTCTAGACTCATCGGCAGTGGTTGAGACAGAATTCGACTGCACCCATTTTCAGTTGGAGGGTTTCTCACCTGATGCACTGTTGGTACAAAGGGTTGGTGGAAATGATTTTTCCAGTTGTGGCCAACATCCAGATGCAATCTATCAGTTGCAGCTGGGAGATGTGAATTAACAGATGGAAAGTGCACAGGAGCTACACTAGGCCACTCATGTGAAGGAGAATGCATGGGTTCAGTGTTGTAAATGCTTCCACTATTTTGGTCTTGAATTGGGGTAATTTCCTCTTGTGGTTCAACACCTTTGGTTCTTGCTTCAGAAAAGACTAATTTAGAGTCTGTTCCCCTTAAATGTTCACAGTTTCTACAGTTAGTATCTTCATTGTGGATAGCATCATCGAGTCCAACCACGGGTATAACAGGAGGTATTATGTTGGAGTCCGCAATATTACTTACAGTTTCTGACTTGGAAGAAATGGAGTGATTTTCTTTCACTCTGTCTGAGTATTGGTAATGCCTCGAACCAGAAAGACTGCTCTCTTCTGTACAACCAACAACATAATCTTCATTTCTTTCAGTCAGCTTGTCCCCCATAGTAGGACCACCAGTACAAGGGCTTGAATTTGGCACAAGTTTGTCATTACCAGTTAAAACATGATTTGGAACTTTCTGAATAACTGATTTTTCAGATACCCAATTAGACTTTGCAGCCACAACTTCAGAAATAACAGAGGGAGAGGAAACTTCCGTGGCTCTGGTTTGAGAATTTCCGGCTTCAACTGGATCATTCAAGCCAGACTTCTTAACTTCATTGTTCTGTTTCCTAGTCTTCCTGACAGCACTTTGGACATTTCCATTAACCAATCGTCCACTGCATTCCTGATTACAGTCAGTGAGTTGTATGAGTCATTACTACTAGTAAATATGATCCAAATGGAAAAGACAAGTACAACCATGTCAACTGCTGAAGAAGCAATATCTTTATCTAGATCCTTCTTCTGAAGTGTACCAGACATCCCATTCGACTTGATAATATCAACGTTCTTGGTATGATCCATTTTACATTCATGGTCCTGGAACATCCTTACCAACTATTAAAACTAAATCTTCTCAAGAACTTTATATACATACAATAAAACTTCTAAAAACAACAGGAAAAAAAAAATTTGTTACCTTGGTGGCTTTATCAATTCCGACATCATCTCCAGAGGATCTTGGAACAGGATTTAACCTTTTCATATTGTGTGTCCTACCCTTTTTCCTTCGAGTAGCTGCACCAAGTTTCTCTTTGGATTTCTTTGTGGGAATTTTTGAATTTCCTTCTTCTAGTAGCTCAAGTTTGGTACAATCAAGTGAAACAACCATGAGAAGACCCCGCAATTTCCTAAATATACAATCCGAAATGGAACTGACAGAAGCCAATGAGCTAAAAAGTACTTTCTCTTTATCGAATTCGCTGTGCTGACATGCTAATAAAATAGTGACAATTTCCTGAAGAACAAACAAACCATAGAACATATAGGCTACAGAAGAAGGCTTTCCAGAAACTGAAACAGGCCTCGCAGCCAGGCTAAATTCTGCATCTGTTCCTGGGAGTGTTGGGATAGTCCTTTGTGATGACATGGTATAGTTGAATCTCAATGACCGTTCTGCTCCTGAACTGAAGAGCCATGTTTGATCCTCCAAGGTGCAATTTGTCATCTTCAAGATTTCAGCCGTCTGAAATTCACGAGCATCAGGATAAGGCCATAACATTTACTAAGGGTTCAGACAGCTAATATTTTTAAAGCTTCACACAATTGCCATTGAATGATAAAAATGATTTGGACACAAAAAATATATAAGTTAAGGATATAAACCTTCGCAAAGGAAAGCAAAATGTCAAACACAAAGAGGGTACTGTGGCAACCCTTCCAAAAAATCTCTTCAATTCAAAGCTACATATACCATATATCATT
This sequence comes from Camellia lanceoleosa, assembly GCA_025200525.1. Lineage (NCBI taxonomy): Eukaryota > Viridiplantae > Streptophyta > Magnoliopsida > Ericales > Theaceae > Camellia > Camellia lanceoleosa. Next base: position 39,795,303 of record CM045760.1, read on the forward strand.
AAAAACAAAGGCATTCACAAAAAGATATTGTTGATTGTGTCCCACTTACTGAGTTCGGATGCAGCTCCAGTCCAAGTACTTTACAAAAATATAATGCAAGACCCTCTTACTAACAACACTTTAGCAGTTGCAATTTGTAACTTCTAATTACATACACTTTTCTCCATCTCCTTATTTAGTTGAGGCAATAACACTGAGAACAAAAGATAGATATACTAGCTTATGGAATTCCTAGAATAAGAAGCGAAGTAGGACATAGGAAGGCCCTATTAATAGAATGACCATTTTAAAATACAATTGTATAAAGGGTAATAAGCAGTAGCAGAATCTACATATATACATGAATGCCTATTCAGCTGAAACACCTCTTCGAGCAAATACATCAGCAGTTTTTACATTTCTGAAAACAAGGAACCCTTGCCTTTTTAAACACAAGTAGGGCAAGACCACCTTTAGATTGAAGGCATAATTTAAAAACAATTAAGGAATGTTTTACCCTGATAGCCACTAAACACATACAAGCCTAATTGAGACATTAGCACACGTAAATCCATACGTTTTTATTTAATCCCTGACCTCCATTTTATCCACACACAAAAAAAACGCATGGATGCTTGCCAACATGAGTCTTGCATCAACTACTGATTGTTTCCATGTGTTGGAAATGGACACAGTATGCTAAAAGGTGTGTTCATGCTCCATAGCTCAACACAATCAACCTAGTTCCCAAATAAACTTGCCAACGATTTTTCTCCTCTACTAGGCCCAGATTCAAGGGTTCAATGCACAAAGCAGTAATTAGTAAACAATCTATCTCCTGCTCAAAAAGTAAACAACCTCTCTCCTGGTAATGTAAGAACCACCAAATACTTATAAATTGAATTTTCAGCATGACATCGATTGTAGATAAGATGTATAAAAGTTGTCTATGACCATGGGAAATGTAGGTCCATCTACACCTTCATAGGGAAGAGTGATTTAATTTATGTTGAAAACACCTCAAGGATGTCCAGGAAACAAATTGAGGTTGTAAGGAAGGTATAATTACTGTGGATTTAACCTATGACAAGGCTCTAGATAGAACTCATTATAGAAGACAAAGTCCTATATCCATTGATCTTCGAAGTAAAGATTCACTAACACCCTCCACTGCCGGAGTACAGGGAGAGCTGATCCCTCCATAGGGTCCTTTTTGGACTCTATAGAATTCCTGTACAATTTTTTTATTTTTTTTCTTTGGTTGCTAGAATATGTAATGTAGCAAATAAATTAGTTGCACCACGATGCGGAACATAGAGTTCAATATGCATGCATGCAACAAGTTTGACATGGAGATTTTTATTACAATTTTATAATTTTATGACTTTAATATTTATATTTATTTTCTTTATAATTACAGTTTAATTAAGAGTCATATTAATAACTGATTCCTCTTTTGTTCGTGATCTTAGTTTCCTTTTCCTATTAGGTTATTAACTTATATATAAGGATGTTAGGCATGACCTTATGTGGACATTGTGTTCTTCCTCTCTCCCCTTTCTCCATCTCCATTCTGCATCACACCCCCTTTGGCTTAATGAAATATCTCTACTCTTTAAAAAGGAAGATATGTCTTGTTTTTCCCAATAATACTATCTCTTTCCGCAATTCATCTATTTCATAATTTTTTTAAGGAGTCAATAATTTCTAGAAGTAATCCTCAACAATACTAGTACCAATATAAGTATGCATCAATCCATCCCTGCCTACTATCCAGCGAAACTAATAATTAACATGTCCACAGGCATAAATGTTTTAAACTATAGTTACATGGCAAGACATTTGAACAAACACCAGTGAGAAAATGCCGCAAAAAAGTAGCACAATCCATTCAATTACAATATTTGCCGCAAAAAACAAACAAACAAAAATAGATGTTCTTTGTCCATCTTTTCTTTTCAAGATGCTGCATAATGTTTTCCCACCTCAAAAAGTCAATGCACAAGATTCTATATAGGGTCGCGTGGAAAAGAAGGATTCATGTAGCTGACCCCATTTGATAAGACTTAGTTTGGTTTGGTTTGGTTACCCTTCCTTTATCAAAATTAAATGGAAATTCAACACCTAGTTTAATGTAAATGGACGGTGGCTTTGAAAATTAATATTTTTTTTAGTTGAATGTGAGTACACTTACGGTTATGTCCTCAAAAAGTTAAATTTCTAAGATGGACCAATATTTAGCACGAAAGGGAGATATAGATGAATGTCCATGTGCACATGAACACCTAGCAAGCTTAGTAGCACATAAAATGACCCAAGACATGAACGTGGCACAACTCCAAAAATCCATGCAAAATAGGACAAGCAATATATATAATTATAGTAATTAAGATCAGGGCAATATGTATAATAATACTCCAAGAATGATGACCAGTATAATAATACTCCAAGAATGATAACGTGAACTTTCAAGATAGGATTTGTTAATAGCCACTTAGCTGTGAGAGTTAATAAGCTCAAACCACAAAATGCTTACAAAGCAAATAAATAGCCATTTGTCTATAGGATTTGTTAATTATTAGTCTTTCAAGAATTAGTTGAGTCCCCTTCCAAACTCAAAATCCTTTATGCTCGAAATTATTATTTAGAAAACCTAATAATTTCATCTATTTTCTAAAAGTTTCTTATTTCCAAACTATCGAGTGTTTTTCATTATGAAGCACCAACACTTCAAAACAGGTGTCACAACCGTGTTGAACATGTATGGGACACGCCACATGGTGTATCCATTTTTTTAGTAATTTTTTCCCATGGGACAAAGCGGGTTTTTATTTTAATTTTTCAAAACTAATTTTAGGGGTCATATTATAATATTTGGAAAGAGAAGGGTTGAATATCAACCATCAACAAAGCAACACATGTCTAACCACAATTGTGGAGTTGAAACAATGACTTCTAACAATCCCTGGAGCCTAACGCAACACAAATCTAACCTCTAGCTTATTTTAGTTTAGTTTTTTATGTCAAATTAGTGTTAATTTTCATTAATTTTGGTTGTTTATAGATATAATATTTATATACATAGCAAATAAAAAATATAAACACATTTTTTTTTTTTTGGCCTTATCCCGATTGCGTCTATGTCCTCATTTTTTAACTCGCCATTTCATGTCCATATCTATATCTATGCCTGTGTCCATGCTTCCTAGATTTTTCCACGGCCAGCTCAAGCCTATAGCAATTGAAGCAATGGCTATAGGCCTCAATTGCAAAAAGGCCCCAAAATTTTCATATATTACCATAAGTCAAATACAATTCAATTGTTTCTCATAAAACTCTGTTGAAGGCCTCCACAAAACCAACACAAGAAAAAATAAAAAATAAAAAAGATATACTCCCATGAGCTTAATACAAGTTATAAAATTTTGGTAAAAAGGTCCATCGATTTTGTATATGTTTGTCATATGCACACTTTTTTCCTTTTCTTTTTTTTTATAAATAAAGGTTCACATTGAAAACGGCTCCATAAATTTTAAAAAGCTTATAATATATAATTTTCAGAAAGCCCACTTTAAAAGAGACCCCCACCAATTTAAAATAGGTTCTTCTACAAACTATTCTTAGTTTTTGCTTTTAATTTATAAGTTTTATTTATTTGATAACTTTTGGCACTTTTAATTTTATTTTTATTTTTTTTTCATAGCTAAATATTTTAAACAACTTCCAAATTTTAGTCATAAGAATGGAAAAGACATGATATATAATTTACTAAAAATAACAAATATTATTTACATTTAAGTTTAAAATATAGAAAGCCTCACAATAAAATTTTGCTTTAGGCCTCGTGAAGGCTTAAGCCAGCCTTGGGTTTTTCAAGTCTAAAAATTTCTTTGGAAAGGTTTTCTTTCTAATTATTTTCTTGGAAATATAGAAGATCCTATTTAGTACTATATTGATTAGTCTTTATTGTAGAACGGTTTCACCTACTTTGAACGCCCTATAAATAAAGCATTCTCTACCAAACTAAGATTAAAGTGAATTAATTGACAAATATCAATCAACTAATGGAAATTGAAATCAAAGAAATTAACCAATAAACATTAGTGATCCTTTTTATCCTTCCCTCCAAAAATTTTCTTCTCTTTCACCCTTGTTGCATGGATATTCTAAGATGCTTCTTTCCTAAAAACCAACCTCTAGTCATCAGACCTCATCTATCGGAAAAATTCCATATAGAAACCATACACATTTATTTATCATTACAAATTCCGAAACCGCGAGCAATTATAGGCCTTAACCCACCATGTATCATAAAAGCAAAAAGATACTGTTGTCCTACAATAAAAAGTGAATTTTCTGATGTACACCAACAATCATTAACATATAATATTGGTCAAAACATACGAGCACAGCTAGCAACAAAAACAAAAAAGGAAAATTGTGTTCCAATATTCTTCAAAGTATGTTGCTGCTTTTATGGGCACAAATGGGGATGGGGTATTATAAAATATATCATCAAATGTGCACAAACTCTATACATGCAAAGTATACAAGAGGAACCCCTATACACCTCTATATCTACTTGGACATAACTCCCAAAAAAATCCACAAAAGAGGGGAAAGAAACAAGGAATGACTCCCTAAGCCCAAAACACAACAACAAACATCACCTTCAAGCTATGAATCCAAAGCTCCACCCGCTTCAAAGATCTATTTTTTTTCCCTCCATATATACCACATCCCACACAAAGGAGTACCATCCCAAGACTTCCTTTTATTGTGTTCCATAATTATTTCCCAAACAAAGAAAAATTTCAATTAGATGACATATGGTAGACGGAACACAACAATTTGGAAAAGCATTCTAAACCAAGTGCACATATCCCTAATATACTCGCAAAAGATCCCTTTGTGATATTCTATTCATTTTAACCTAAATAACAGCCTACTGAAAAGTTTATAAGCAAATTTGAGATATCATTCCTTTCATTCAGCCTCCAATTCATTTAGGTATAAATCAATCTCAACAAGATGACTCAAACTAGGATAGGGGACTAGAAAAGACCAACACAGCACACCAACATTGTTTCCAAGACATTAAGACTTCGTGCATAAGTATGATAAGATGGACGTGAACATCTTATTAGTACATTATTGAACTGTTTGTAAGTTTAAAGTGGCTCTTCCTAATACCCACACACTAGTCTCCTTTTTTACAGTGCCAATTTTGGCCCCATTTGGGGATTGGTTCTAGGGGAGTGGTTCTGCTCAACGGGGCATTTGGTTAGGGTGTTTCTGCTTAAAAATTAAACATAGTTCTAGCTTTTTTGAGATCAAAAGGTTCTTCTTAGCTTATTGGCTATGCCACTCATACTCACATTAAATTATACTAACTCACAAACTTGGCTTCAGCATGTTGTAACCCAGCTTTACCAAACAAATTCCCAACTTATGTTTTATAGCCTTTATTCTTTTTGCACCTCCAAATTTGCACCTTCAAATAAGTTCGGCAACCCCAAACAAGACCTTTATGTCGCTTTACTTCTACTTAAGAAGAAAGAGGTCAACCTCCCTCTGAGAAAGAATTTTTTACCAAACTCAAACTCCACCGATCAGCTCACACCCAAACAGGCCCTTGAGGACATTTTTCATGGAGAATTACAAATTTCGACTTTTTGCACTCTCTGCTCACATAACACATTACTGTAGCGTTCAAATTGCTTATATAGTATGTGAAACTCATTTAAGAGCACATTGCTTATATAGTTTGGAAATGTTGCATTACACAAAGAACACCAATTTGTTACAATAACAAGTACCCAAAAAAGTACCAGAGATTTAGCTGATTTTCCCAAGACGACCCGAAAAACGTTCCTCCTAGTTGCAGCTTCCAACTTCCCCCACCAATCCATGCACCCCCTCTTCCTCCAATACACATTGGCTGCCACGCCCGCAGCACTCACCTTCTCTTTCAATTTCACCCCTCTCTTCTTCCCATTATTATAATTCAACCATGACAACCTCAAGGCCACTTCCAACCTGTTCGCCACGAATGCCTCGATACTGTAATACCCTTTCCCCTTCAACCACTCCAATTCAACCCATTCCGAGCCCAACTCACCTTCCTCCTCCCTCAAAAAACCCCCACTTGAGACACCATCCATCGCCGCAACAAACCTATCCACACTTTCCACAAACTCCTCACACACTGTAACCGAATCAAGACAATTCGCCGAACACGAACAGTCCTCAACTCTCTCTCCTTCTTTCGAATTAAACAACCGAATGGACCCATAAATTAACCGTTCCAACTCGTCTGACTCGCTTACCCTAGCTAACAACCCATGAGACCTACGATAACAGAGACTCGGAAGCCCCAACCCATCACTCGAGGGTATATCCGAAAGGACGATGAAGAAACCATGACCATTCGATCGGAGCTTCCCCTGCATTTGGAGGAGGACTTGGGCGAATTTGTGATCGACAATGGTGAGGTGGGCTTGGCGTTGATGGACAGAGAGAGAAGAGAACCATTTGAGAATTGACGATCTAGGATTAGAATTAGGGTTTGAGGATGAAGATGAAGAAGAGTGGTAGAGAGAGATGTGTGAGGTGAGAGAGTCAATGAGCTGCTTCGAATCCATTGATTGGGATGATGATGATGATGGGTTGGTTAGAGCATTGCGGGGTTTGAAATTAGGGTTTTTTTTAGGGAGTTACAGAGACATTGATGGACATTGCAAAGGGGAAATTTGCTGAATGATCGCCGTTAGGTTGGGGACGGTGTAAGAGAGGGAAAAGGTGTCGCGTGGGAAAAAATATTCGTTGGACTGGAGCGTCACGGAGTGATATTTCAAACCAATCATAATTTATCATATATTTTATATATTTTAATTATTTAGGAATTGTTTAAGATATTCTAAATAAATGTACTTTTTGACCTTTTATGAAATATGAATTAGATTTAGGAATTGTTTGGGGGTGTCCCAAATAAGTGTACTTTTTATCTTTTTGTACTAAAAAATTGAGAAAAAAAATATGAATGTTTGGGTTAATTTTTTGACTTTTTATGAAAAAATGTGTATTAAAAAATTGTATAAATTAATGTGTAAGGGAAAATTAAGATTGGGAGTTGTGCAGCCGTAATTTTTGAATTTTGGTGAATAGTGATAACTTTTTAACTTTTTGAGTAACTTTTTGACTTTTTGGCCATATGTTATACTTAGCCTTAAAGTGATGTGATAGAAAAGTAATGTAACTTAATGCCTGTTTGGCAGAGCTTAATTACAGCTTATTTCAGTTTTCGGCTTAATTTAAGCTATTTTGATGTGTTTGGTTTAACTTATAGCTTATAGCTTATAACTTTTTGGAAGTTAGAAATCAGCTTATTATTTGAGTAGGGCAGGAGATGCTTTAAGAATAAGCTGGAAATCAGCTTAAGCTGAAAGTTATAAGCTATAAGCTGTTGAGGCATAAGCTATAAGCACTTTCTCATAGCTCTACCAAATAGGGCCTTAAATAAAATAATGTAATTTAAATAGGATAGTGACTTTTTAATTTTTTGACTTTTTCAAAAGATGTCAAATCTAACCCTAATATAAATTTATAATTTTTATTTTTTATTAATAAAAATATTATTAAAATATTTTTATCAATCACAATATTATTAAAATACTGATGGAACTACCCAGATCACATTATTATTATTATTATTATTTTATTTTTTTTTTAATAAAGTGATTTAGATTGTTACAATCTCTTAAAATGAATCTGGATTGTTGCAATAAGAGAGGCTAGTAAAGACACCAGAAGAGTAGAGGATCCTTACTCGGTGTGTTGTGGTGTGGCGTTTGTATTTTGTGAATGATGACTGTGTGCGTGAAACGCAATCAAGATTAAAAGAATAAAACGAAAATTGTTATGCAAACGACAAATGATTAGGTGATCTTTATGGGATCAGAGATTCTCTGCAAATAACGAATTAAATGTAAATAACAAATTAAAAAAAAAAAAAAAAGAAAGCAAATTACCCGTGAGTTGTCTTACAATAAAAAAATTTTTAAAAAAAATAGTGATATATCTAATCTAACACTGTATTTAATTGAGAGATTTAAGAAGAAATTTAAAAAGAGAGAAAAAAAATATAAGTAAAATATAAATAAAATATACTTACATTTTATTTAATTTTACATACATTTTCTTTTTTATTTTCTAAATCTTCAAGCTAAACACAGCAGTATAAGGTGTTAGTCCAATAGATTTTTTTATTAGTGAGAAATCTACCATTTGTAAAATAGTTTGATGAAAAGTTCTTTTTATTTATTTTGAAAGACATTTTATTTATAATTTTACCCATTTAATTTATCTATTGACTTTTTTATTTGTTGAATTTTTTTGACTATCTGTTTAAATTTATATCTTTCTGTTCAACTTATTTTCTATATGTTCAATTTTTTTATCTTTTTAGTTCAAATTTTATTCTTATTTGTCAAACAACTCTATCTGATGTCAAAATCTTTTCTATCTGTTGAAGATTTGTATATGTCGGTTGCAATTGCTAGAGAGGTGAAAGAGTTATCTATTGCAATACCAAGCCAAACCAAACCTCTTTGTTTAAAAATTATTATTTTTTCTATTTGTTCAAATATCTCTCTCTCTCTCTCTCCTATCTATTCAACACAATAACTACAACAAATAATCTATTTTTTCATTATTATTATCAACAACAATCTAAACTTACATTAAAAAAATAAAAAAAGATCTAAAAAAAAGAGTTGCAGAGAGAGATAGAGGAAGAAGAGAGAGATAGAGGGATTATCCACTACAACAACAACACAAATTTTTTATCTGTTAAAATCGATTTGATCTGTTAAAACCAACAAATTAGAAAAAGGAAAAATAAATGTAAAATATCTATCTGTTAAAGTACCATGGGATTTGTTGTGTCCATTGCTGAAGATGACAGAAAGAGCTCACGAATCATCGTAACTCTTTTGTGCGTTTTGATTCTGAAACCTCATACGCTCAAATTATAGGGTTTCTCTAATTCATCTTTCTCTTAGTAGTAATACATACACACATATGTACATACATTACAAGTACATATATATATATATATATATAGAAGATGATTGAGAATGGGAAATTGATGCCGAAATAGTGATCAATATGATAAATCTGTAGTTCATCAAATAACTCTCCAATATACGCACTCAATTCCTCAATTGAGCCCAAATCCTTGCCAAGAGGTTTCTCAACAACAATTCGAGTCTATCTACTAAGATCAACTAAAAAAGATTTCATCAACATCAATATCTTGAGGTTTTGAATTAAAAGGACCAGAATCACCAATATTATCACATTCAATGATTACAAGATGCCAAACTGTATAATAAAACCAAATTTGATCCATCGATTTCCATTTTCCGATGCCATGCCACTCGTGAAATGAATGAGAGAGTACATATGTTCCACTTAGGGTTTCATCCTAGGGTTTCAACTCAGATCAAATGATGTACATGTAGTGGTAGATTTGCGACAAATGAGATACAGAGGTAGTGGCTGAGGAAAAGATTGCCAGTGGAGATGGACATAGAGAAAAATATAAGAAACAAGATGTAGACATACAAGATCTATAAGATCTATATCTTCATCGCCGATCTTCGTTGAGTAGAAGAGAGAACTAACATTGGGGTCACCATCGAAATTGAGAGAGTCAAAGTGACCGGATAAGCAATTGTTGCGATTGGCATCAAACTCTTCTTAGAAACCGCAGCCTTTGGTCTTCTTGAGAGCAATGGCGGTGGCGAATGATGAGTCGCTGGCAATGACAGACTTATGCTTTGAAAAAAGAGACCTAGGCAAAGCAACGTCGATGTCAACAGCGTCGTCTTCGTCCATGAGATCGTCATCCTCCAGCTCGAAGTCCACTGCTTCTACATTTGTCTTTGGTCTTCTTCGAAGTAGTGGCAGCGAAACGGGGCCTTAGATTTGCTGCCGATCTATTCAGATGAAGAGAGAGAAGATAATGGGTTTGGGATTTGAATAGAATGTATGTTTATTACATGGTATGTAAAAAGAGATTTGGAGGCACTTGTACTAATGGAGAATGAGTAATTTGGTCTTTTTGTAGAATCATGTCCTTATGGACAAAGTAAATTCACGCGTGGACTATTAGACCAAAAAACTTCAATATTGGATTTTTGAACTAAGCGTCCAAAAAACTTCAATGGTGGTGCTCAACTTCAACAACCCCACAACCAGCAATTATCCTCACCGAGCCCTCTTGGAGGATATCAAATTCTTGACGCACAGATGCAACTGTGTTGTTAATCACATACCCCGTGAAGGCAACCAATGTGCAAATAGTCTTGCTAACATGGGAGTGCATCATGGAGAACACCTTGTAGTGTTAGAAGACCCACCTAATAACCTTGTTAGTCTGCTTGTTGTAGAAATGGTTAGTCTCTCTTGTGAAAGGGCTTAAGCTAGTTTAGCCCTATTTTGGTTTGTTGTTTGCTGTTTTTTTTTCTTTCCTTCGTCTGTATCATTTCCGTTGAATCAAAAAAAAAAGAACTAAGCGTTCAAAAAAATTACAGAATTGTGAAAAAAATTTGATTCTAATTATTAATGGCCTTGTTTGGGAAGTTAATTATTTTAGTTGGCTATTTGACTTTTTGATTATTTTAGCTTGGCTAAAAAAAGTTGTGTTTGGGAATTTGTTGGTTTTTTTGTTTTGTTTTGTTTTTTTTTTTTTTGTGTGTAGTTGTTGGCTTTTTTGGCTTTCAAGGGTTAATGGTGTAAATTTAAGCGTGCCAACAAGGATCAATCAGTCCTTACAAAATTTTAATTGCCAACTAATTATCAGACAATTGTATTGAAGTTCTTTCAGCCTCAATGAAGAGGACTTTTGCTGGTGGCTTATTTTAAGAGAAAGCTATAAGAAATAACGAGTATAGAATAATTCAGAAACTAAGGGTGAGCAGCAGATATACCGATCCGCCAAAACCGACCAAACCGAACCGATCCGCCGCATTTTGGACGGATGCGTGATGACGAGCGGACGGTTGTGGATTGATTTTCTCCAATCTGCCAATTTGGCGGACGGATGGCGGATTTGAGATTTCTTTAGCCGCAACCGAACCGCCAAACCGCTAAATCACGAGCACCCCTATTAATTTATAAGACTTTGTATTTTCAATTTGTTTAAATATTATGTTTGTGTTTTCAATTGAAAAAGAGTTTAAATATTCTGTTGAAAAAAAGTTTTCAACTTGAATATATTTTTGAATTGAAAAAAATAAACGTATTATTTATCTATATTTTTTGGTTTTTAAATCTAGCTCTAAAAGTAATAAATAGAAAATATGATATATGATGGTTGGTTTTTTGTTTTCAAAAACATATGTAGATGTAACAATACAGAGACATACAATCTCTACAACTGCTCTGTTTATGGTTTTGGTGGTTTGAATTGTTATTATATTTTAAGAATCACAGATTATAATACTTTATGTGGATGAATCATGCTATGATTGTAATATGTGGATGAGGCATGCAGTGATCGTGATATTCTAAAGTTTCAAACTTTCTTTCTTTGGATAAGGCATACAGTGATTGTAATACTTTTTTAAGTCATTGACTGTAATACTTTCTTTTTCTTTTTTTTCTTTTTTCTTTTTGAGGAAGTGCACAAGCTGAATTATGTTGAAAATTTATAAAATTTTAAACCGCCAAACCGATTCGTATCCATCCGCCAAACCGCCAATCCGCTCAATCCACATCCACCGGATTGGCGGACGGATGTGGATTGATTTTTTTTAATCCGCTAATCTGGCGGACGGATGACGGATTGGAGGTTCTGTGGCCGCAACCGACCCGCGCCCACCCCTATCAGAAACTGAATTTCATTAAGTAAATAGGAACTTAGAATGCAATGACCTAGCCTTGAAAAGGTTTACATCAATGACTATTTGAAACTACTCCTAGGAAATGAAGTACGGTACAAGAATTGAAGTGCTGAAATGTAAAGAACTGGAAATGTAAAACTGGAAAGAAATATGAAGTAAATAAATTGGTTTCTGGATCTGAGTCTGAGTCCTTCATTCTGAGGCCTTCTTCCCTATTTATACTTTCCCATGTTAACCGTCGAAGTGGGCTTCTAACCGCCGAAATGTACTTCTACGATCTTTGGTTATAGCCATGAACAATTTGCTACTACGACGCCCTCTTTGCAGTTGGGCTTCCCTCTTGAATTTGAATTTGAATTGTCAGTAACCGTTGAGCCACGTCACTTCGCGCCTTCTAACGGCTTCCATGCAATGCAGACCCACCAATACCAATATGAACTGCACGTGTCTGTCGTTGGTTGGAGACTTGCATTAACTCCCCAAATTACCCTTTTCGAGCCACGTGTTAAGCTGCAATTAGCCTGTACAAAATATGTAGCCAATATTACCCTCCACACTAATACACCCAATACTTGGTGATATTAGTGGATCAACGCACTCTATCCACGTCCTAGGACGTGCATGGACTTGGCTAAAGCATAACCATCTTCTTAAAAATGAAACACTGAACTTCATTAAATTCTTTCATTCCATCCATTATCTACGAATACGAGAAGACAAATACACCTTCAATGCCCAATCAAGTATTCTCTTACATTGATCGAGCATACGAGGAGGTGTTTGATAATGACAACCGTCCTCGAAAGAACCTTCATGCATTTATTGGCCACACTTGTCCGCCCCCATTTATACAAGTTATGGAAGTTTTTGCACCGTACGAACCTCTGAACCAAGCATTTGCACAAATGGATCTTGGAAACTCTTCATCTGCTCCAAAACTCTTTACATGGGATGAAGTTGCTTCATCTTCTTCTGGAAATACTAGTTAGGATACTTGGTTAACACCAATTCAACCTCAAATAAGAAAGCGTATTCATCATAGAATCGTTGAATTCGACGATCCTCTTCTGGTGTCTCCTTCTTTCCGAAGCTCAGTAGTATATCCTTACGTACCCATTGATCACTGCCGTTGTCTGGAGGACAACCTACTTTCGGCATGATATACTTTCTCTCTACCAACTAGAATAGTGCAGAAGACTCCCCATCCAACCGAAGCATTAGGATTTAGTCCCTAATTTTTTGCTAAGAAAGCCAAACATTGTTCTTCTGACTAGTTGGAGATGGTGAATGATCCCTAATTCCCTCCTTCTTTTTGAAGGGACCCTTCTGCACCTCCTCTTCCTCAAAATCCGAACTAGATGGAAAAATTGAAGCTTACTCTCTTCGAGGGTCAGCATTTCTCTTCCTATCAACCTCCAGTTCTTCCAACTGCATTTCAGCAGTATAAGGCTCAACTTTTGCTTGTCGCCTCCTCCTGTCTGCCCTTCGAAGTCCTTGGAGATGATGTTCCTTACCGGAACTTCTTATGGGCTTATGACATTGTGTCTCGAGGTCATGCTCTTAACCCTATAGCCCAAACAGAACTCCATACCTTCTTGGACCAACTTCCTCTCCTACTTAGCTAGCATAAAAACTCTTTGGCCAGCAATGACTCACTGGACAAAATCACTACCAATCGGATTCAAACTCAATATGAAGCAAAGAACCCTCTTGAAGAATATGATGCCTTCAAGAATAAGGACTCAGCATACTGGGATGATGTGGACATAGATGAGACAGAGCAAGATTTGAAAGAGACGGAGTTCGAGATGAAAGCTGAGTAACTTTTTCACCAAATAAGGGCATATCAACTGCAACAACCCAATTTAGATAGAATTGAAGATAGAATAAAGAAAGAACATAAGTTCATAGAACATTGCTGGGTTAAATTTAATGAACTTGTTACTCTTTCAATCCTTTATTATTACGAAATTGAATTTGTAGCCAAGTAGGCCTCTTCAATGTAAATATCTATATCAATACAACTAGGTTTTTCATATTCCAATTAATATGCTCTTACTTTGTTCACATAATCTGTGTGGTCAATAGCTTCAAATTAACCATTTTTTGCTTCGAAGCTTGGTTTAAGTGATTTCAAAGCATGGAATCTCTTTTTAAAGTGACAATAACTGTCTTTGAAAAGATTTCTTTTAGTAGAAAAGCCAAGAAAGCACTTTCATGTATGGGTAAGTCCTCTTGGCCTTTGAAATTTTCACATTACCTAACCAAATGCTGGCTTTGCAATGCTTATTCACTTTGAAGTCCAAAAACCAAGCAAGAACCATATTCTATTCATAGAATGCTATAAAACTCCTTCGCAAGATTTTGCCTTTTATGGAAAGCCTAAAAGTATACCTTCAAGACTTCCGAAGTAAATAAATCCTAGCTATGCTTGAATTTAAGGTATAAGACTGGCTTCGAAGCCAACTTCCTTTTTCAAAACCAAGCCAAGTATTTGAAAATTGGCTTCGAAGCCAACTAACCATTTTTGAAGCTAAGTTGAGTGTTTGAAATGTGTTTCCCTCCTTCATAAGGTATCCATATACTGGTTCAAAAATAGTTTCTTCCTTGTGTTCTTAGGAATTTTAAAACAAAAGTCTTAATCACACATGGGTTAGAACTTTGGTCTATTTAACCCATTATATTAAATGAGTAACTTGGATAGAAAGGTTTTAAACCCCCCATTCTTACGCTTTATTTGCATGCTTGTCCAAAGCTTTCCTTTCACTCATGTTGCTCCTATTTGCAGCTTCTTGCCCTTCCACTCACTTTCTTCTTTTAACCCTTCGCTAATGGCTTCTTTTTTCAAAATACCAGTCGTCGAGCGTGCGAGCCCATCTGTGGTTTTAAGGAGAATCATTAACGAAGAATGTGACAAATACAAAGCCAGTGAACGGTGTGCTATCAATGGGCGCATCATGCTCAAGGGGAGTTTGTTCTTGGACCCATTTTCAAAGAAGATCCTGTCCAACTCCCTGCTTTGTACCCGTACTTAGAGGATCAATGCCTCCTTTACAAATATGGCCTTGATTGGGAAAACTGGAGAATGAACCGTCCACATCCCTGCTGGCCCACATTGAGGCCAGAATGGAAAGAATGGTATGACCGAATTATTCCTGCTAGGACGCTGGACCTCCAAGAACTCTGTCTCTTCGATCAACTAGCCAGGTTTTCTATTCTTGAAGACCTTTTTCTCATACCTGTTGCACTTTGTTTTTAGAATCCAGCTTTCAACTTTTTCTAGTTTCGGTGTAGCATGATAGCCCCCCACTGTCCTTGATATGTGCCATCTTCTATAGTTATCACCTACTAATACTCCTTTCGGTCTTGATTATCTTGATCTTAATGTTTCCTTCTTTATTTCCCCTTTGACCTCACCTTCAGTGATTTTGTGAAGTCTAAGAATAAAAAGGAAGGTCTTGTGACTGATCGGGAGTTTTTTCCTTTTCTCTTATATTGGCTTTGCAAATTTTTATTTTGTACCTCATCACAGAGGATTATACCAAAATTTGCCCCTCTTGCCAAGGCTCTTGCTTCGGATAAGAAGATAACCTTAGCTCCTTATATATATTGGGTCATGTATATAGAGCTTGATCTCAGTTTTGTGAGAAACCTGTAGATGCCAACCAAAAAGGACCACTCTGGGTACTGCAACTCTGGCTTTTTGCTTATTTCACTGACTTACATTCCAAGTGCTTGAGATTTTTGGTGTAAGACCCTACTACCTATGGAATGAAGTATGCTAGAGTCTTACTCTGCCCTTCTAGCTTTGCTTATTACCTCACTTTCTTTCATCAACTCCCAGCTTCCCCCCTTTCCACTTTCTTCTGCCTCTTTGCGGCTAATATAGGGTCAGCATGGCTGAGGACTTTCCTGGCCGACAGCACCTGTTCCAACCCCTTTCACAAAGATATGTGGGCCTTTATACTGATTCCAAGGGAGCTTTACATTGGTACCTTGAATTTTTGAGCTTATAAGTGTATTCCTGAACCCTATTGCCTTGCCTAATTTGCTAGGCAATTTGGGCTTACTCAAGGAATTCTTGTCCCTCTCTGCAGCCAAACTAACCCAAATCTTGCAACCAGAGAGTTGAAAGTGCCAAAAACTAGGCTAGATGAGGCAACTTCCAAGTTGATCCAAGACTTGGTCGAATTCAGATTCATTCCTTTCATCCCACACAACACTGCATTAAGAAGGTACTAGAATTTGTGGACAACCAATACGGAGATGCACCTGGCTATCTCTTCCCAGTATCTGTTGGTAGGACTAGCTGTGCCCTCTCAAGCCAAGTCTAAAGAGACATAGGCCACTATTACTGTCTTCATTGTACTTGTCATTCCAACTCCTACTCTTGCTGCCTCAGTGCTTGCTCTTGCTGCCTCACCCCCTCCTACTAGAATCACTAGGGCTACTTTTAAGCAAGGTATGCACTTACGCTTTCCCTTTCTCTTTCCTTTTATGATGTCCTGCTTATTTACTTATAGCTTCTATTTGATGCAGGTATTTCACAGGAAGACTCCCCTCAAATGGCTCAAGCCTTGACCATTCTTGGGGGCAAGCAACAACAACAAATGAAAAGAAAAATTTTGTTTGATCTTGAAGAAAAGGCACCTGAAGCTCCTGCAGAAGAGAAGGAAGTAAAAAAGGAAAAAGAAACTCCACTTAAGAGGAGGAAGAAAATGACAGTTTCTCCTTTCTGATTTTTCCAAGGACCCTACTCATGAGGTAGTTGCCAAGGCAGTGGAGCATGAGCAATCTAAGGAAATTATTTTTTTCCAGAGTTTTGAGAAAAGAAGGCAATAACAAATGCAAAGAGAAGAGGTTGTTGTTGCTGAAGCAATACAAAAGGAGGCTGCAAGGAAAAAACAAACTGTTGAGCATTATATCCTTCGCAGCTCTCCAATTATCACCATTACAAACTCTGAAGCTGGTAATTTTCCTTAGTCCCTTTTGATTCCTTCTCCAAAATTTAGCATAAAGTTAAAATTTTCTTTTTATTTTCTAACATGAAGCAGCAGTCATTTCGGTTCCTCATCTTTCGACATTGGCTTCCTCTACTTTGCTTATAGATGAAAGGCCCTTAAAGGCAGCCTCAAAAAGAACAAGGAAGGCTAATACTGAAGTGCCAATGAGCGTAGAGCCCATCCAGATGATACTTCCACTTCCCAGCTCTACACTTCCCATGCCTTATTCCCTTCTTTCCTTTAGGCCTAGTATCCCAGCTTTCCTTTGTCTTGGCCTTTTTAATTTTTTGAACTTGCCTCTAGTTTCTATTGTCGTACCTCTGCAGGCCCCTTCTAGAGTTCTAGCTACCCCACTATCACCTGAGAGAGCCCCAGTTGTCACTTCTCCAGCGGCAGTCGATACTTCCAATGATGACATTGGTAGCTCGCCAACTTCTTTCCCACCATCTAGCTCAAGTCCTTCTTCTTTTGACTTGTTGGTGGCTAGGACAATAGACACTGCTAGGGACTCATCTACTACTTCTCATGTCCCTATGTTTCCATCTCTTCTTTCAACCAGCGACTCTTCTATATTGCCAATGTCAGAGGAAGAGATGGACATCTTCGCGGCTCAATTGGCTAGCTTATTTGGCATATCTTCGCTAGTTTGAGCACCAAGCAGTGAGACTGAGCCATTAGTCCTTGCAGACTCCTTTTTAGAGATTATTGAGAGCTCTGCAACTGCTACTGAAGCCTCTTTACCTCAGGTGGACTTGAGCACCTGCTTGGATCTACTACAATCATTCTTAAGGATTTCATTTGAAGCCTTACAAAAGCCTATTATTAAAAATGGTTTCCTTAAGTGTTGCAAAGTTTTCGAGTAATCCAACATGGCCTTCTTAAGCCACTTATCCTAAGCAGCAGCCACCATAGATTTCTATATCAATATCTGCCATATAGCCAAGGCTACAAAAGAAAAGCTGCTAAAAGATAAGGAGTTTGTTTCCCATATACATGCTGAAGTGTTTAAATTAAAAGGACAACATTCCTATGCCTCCCAGTTTTGAACCTAACTTTTGGAGAAGAAGGCCCAACTGGGAGAGGAGCTAGCAGCAGTCAACCTAGCCTTGGATCGAAATGCTAAAAAATTGCAGATTACTAATCAAGGACTAGCTAACATAAGGCAAGATATGGTTGCAGCCATTTAGTTGTTCTCATCTATTAGGAGTAGAAAATCAATTGTAAGGGAACAACTGAAACATTGTACTGATTTTTGGGCTAATTTATGGCTACATGTACTCAAGTCTATATGAAATGAAAACCCTTTATTATCTATCCAAGTGTTTCATGCTCTTTTATTATTCTTACTTAGCACTTTCTACACTCCTTGTGTTTCCCACACAGTTGGATAATAAGACTTCAAGTATCTGTCATTAATTTTCTTGAGATACACATAACCATTTAAATTTCTCAGATGGTAGGCTCCCCCAGGTAAGACTCTATGAACTTCATATGGTCCTTTCCAATTAGGTGACCATTTGCCAAATTTATGGCTCTTAATGCCTATTAGAAATATTGTCTTCCATACCAAATCTCTTTCATCAAAGCTAATGTACTTGACTTTTTTATTATAACTTCTGGCTGTCTTCTTTTTTTGGAAAAGAATACTATTTAATGCCAAAATTCTAGCTTCATCTATATTCTCTAATTCCAAGAACATGCTCTAATGGTATTGCTCAATAGTCAACTGGTCTTGGCATTTCACCCTCAAGGACTTATTGTTAATTTCTACAAGCAACACTGTATTATGCTCATATACTAAGGCATAAGGAGTGATTCCTGTACTTGACCTTGGAGAAGTCCTGTAAGCCCATAATGTGAGAACCCGAATATACAAATCAAGTAAGTAATTAAATAATAATAATTTTACAATCTCAAATATTTTGATGTTGAATCTTAAAGTGCAAATTAAATATTTGGAGGGTCTTTAATTTAATTAATTTTAAAACCTAAAATCAATCTATGGTGGAAGTCTTCAATTTAAAGGCAAGATTTATTATTTTAAAAAAATAAAATAAAAAAAATAAAATTAAGTGTCAAATTAGTAAATATATTTTGATCTAATAATAGTTGTATTTTATTTAAATTAATGGAGAGATAAAATAAAATAAAACAAAGGATATTTATCTAGAATCATTTATGTTATGTATAATAAAGAAAAGAAAAGAAAAGAAAAACCCTAGCTCTTTCACCAATATAGCAGCAGCAGCCTAGCAACGTGAGAGTGAGGGAGAAAGAGAGAGCAAGAGATAGAAAAGAGGGAGAGAAAATAACTTCCAGCACCTTTGTGGCTCAACAACTCTAAGGAATTAATCAATCTATTCTTGTTCTATTATAATATGTTGTTTACATAGTTATGGTGCTTGTGGGTGTTGTGAGTTGGTGGAAGAAAAAGGAATGGATTGGCTGATTGGGATAGTACTCTAGAAATTTTAATTGAATTCATAATGTTGTTTCTAAGAATATTAATCTGCTAGCAAACTTTAGAAATCATGAAACCATATCAAATGAATGAATTTTGAACTGAAATTTTTACAGTAGATCAATTACATATTGAATTGCATATCTGAATTTTTTCATAATTTTTGGGAGTCAAAATCTATATAAACTGATGTATTCAAATCTGTCCAGAAAACTGGTTTAAACAGTAAATTCGAGAGTGTTGTTCTCTTTGGGTATAAATCCGAAAATTATCAAATCAGCGTCATTAGAACCGGTTATGAGTCTAGTTTCTTAAATTTTTGGCCTTGTGTTGATTGCTCCTGTATACTAAGAGAACCATTAATTTATTTAAAGTGCTGCAGAAAACAACCTATTTGAGCATAATTAATTGTAAATAATTATTTTGATAAGCAAATCAAATAAAACCAATTGGGTTTGAAACTTAGGATATATTAGTTGATATTTGGAGGGTTTTGGAATTTTTAGAATGGTGTAGAGCGGGTTTTTAATTTTTAGAGTTAGTGAACAGTTCGGGAAAACCTATCAAAAATTCTATTTTATCTCAAAGTCACATTTAATTAAGTTTCGACCGGAACCCATGTCTTGGGTGATTTTAGTCCTTGAAGAACATGAATTTAGGTAATATTTAAGAGTAACGATGAGTTGGGTTGAGCCGTGTTAGTGCGCTTTAGTTGAGGTTACTTAATTCCTATTCTTTAGTATTTTTAAATTAGTAGTGACGTGTAGTTTTTATACTTGGTTCAGGGCACTAGTTGGACTTTTATACTTTATTCGAGGATTACATTATTTTGTTTCTAGGTGAGTAGTTTCATGTTAGATATTTTTATAAATGTTCCCCTACCCTGAACTGTTGAAAAATTAAATTATTGTTTCATGACTAAACTGTTTTGACAAATTATTATATTATCAATGGAATCAAATTATTTCTGAAACATGTGTGAACTTTACATACTGTAAACTATTTGTTTTGGTCTCATGTTTATAATGATGAACTACCATGTTTTGCGAAACTAATGTGTATTGATTATTGGAACCATCTGTGTATTTAGTCCAGGGAAATTATTCCATTGTGTGTGGTGACTCTGGCCACTAGGGAACAGATCCGGGTTGGGCCGTGATGACTCTAGTGCTCAACGATTGTAAGGAAAAGACCTAGGTTAAGCTAGGTGACCTTTAATCGGATCGTCTTCGAGAAAAGGCCCAGGTTGCCACCTTGAGAATGACTTTTAGTTCGGTATTGGATCCAACAGGGCTTAGAGTCTTGAGAACTGTGTGGCATATTACTTGTTATTTTCTTGGTACCTAGAAAATTATTGGTGTTCATGTTGTAATCTGTTTTAAGTGAAAAATGTCATTCATTATGTTCTCGAGAGACGTGAGTATTTTAACTATTGAACTGTGGAACCTTCTTTTTGAAACAGATTCTCTTTACCAAACTGTATGTCAATCTAGTTTCTGTGATATATATCTTATTTTGGAATTGATCCCTATTTTCAAAATTATATATACTATCTATGTTACTACTCACTGAGCTATCAGCTGACTTAGTTGTTTACCATTTCCAGGTGTTAGAAGGACTTAGAGTGGACTCATAGCATAGCAGGGACTCAATTGCATGGACTTCTAGGACATTCATTTATTTTGTTTTAGATTGTTATGTCAAGTTTGTGCATATTTATTTTTATTTTTTATTGAGGTTCATTTAGGATTATTTAAATATGTGGGTTATTTATATCCCATAAGTTTGGATGGTATTGATTACGGTTGGTTTTGCCGTTTATACTTGTGGCATGACACTAGATTGAGTTTTGGTTATTTACTAAAGGAATATTTTATAGTTATTCAATGTGCATGGATTCGTATTTAGGCTTACATGTGCCTTGGGCTAAGGCCCTGTGGACCACGGCCGGTCATACCCGGGTTTGGGGCATGACACATAATACATTTAACAACAAGTTATGTAAATCTCTAGGATTGTCTTCCACAACTCTTTGTATTCCCTTTTTCAAGGACTTATTAGATGATTCAGCTTGATTATTTGCTTGTGCAGAATAAGGGATGGCATTGATAAAACTAATTCCATATTCTACGGCAAAAGACTTCAACATTTTTCCATCAAACACAGTCCCATTATCCATAGTTATGGTCCGTAAGATGCTGAATCTATGGATTAATTCTTTAATAAACCCAATAACTTCAATCTAATCCACAGCCTTATAAGGCTTAGCTTTGACCCATTTAGTGAAGTAATATGTGGCCACTAGAATGAAGTAATGATGCTTCGAAGAGAGTGGACATATTTTTCTTATCATATCCATTGCCCATCCTCTAAATGGCTATGGCTTCACCACTGCATGCAAATCAGTTATTGGCACATGTCTTATCATGCCATGCTTTTGGCATGCTTGACATCCCTTTGCATACTCTATGTAATCTTTAAGGATAATTGGCCAATAATAGGAATGCCTTTGAAACAACCATCTCATCTTCACACCAGGCTGATGGGCACTACAAATACCTTCATACTCCTTAGCCATAACAGTGAATGCCTCTTTTGGCCCTAAACATTCCAATAGCAATCCATTTGCTCCCTTTTTGTAAAGAGCATTGCCATATACTATATATTGCATGGACAGTAATTTAATCTTTATGCTGGCCTTCAAAGAAGGGCCAGTCAAATATTAGATGATTGGATGTCTCTAATCATGTTCTTCTAAGTTATTGTGGTTAACTTCTACCATGATACCCCTTTTGGCCAAAGATGGTATTAACTTTTGATATGTTGCTTGACTTATGTCCACTTGAGTGTTACCCTTTATTCTGAAATTCGAGGCCTTCTGAGCTATATCATTGGCCTTGTAATTCATGAATCTTGGGATATAAGTCACATTGGCTATCCGAAACTGAGAAAGCAAATGCAATGCAGCAACATAATATGGTAACATACTTACACTTTAACATTTGAAAATTCCTTTTACTTGGTGTAGACGTCCCCGAACGCCCCGGGAAGGTGAGTCCCGTTCTGTTCATTTTGGGCTCACTACAGTTCGGACTCAAATTGTCACGGTTCTCAATATGAACCAAAGAGTCCAAATCCGGCAAATCGTTTTGAGAAAAAAGATTTTTTTTAAAGAAATGTCAAACATGGACTACTTTGCCAGATACAGAGTTGCCATCTAAATATTTTATTTTGGGAAATTTAGGAAACCCTGACTTGTGCCTAAAGCCACGTGTCCGTCATCACCAAAGTTGCCTCGGCTCGGGAACTTGGGTACGATTGGGGAAGGTCACTTCGTGAGCACCCTCGCCCGCCCGATCAAAGATCGGCCTCTACTAACCATGATATCTAGTTTTGAAAACATCATGCGTTCTTATTCCGGTTATTAGCCTAGGATTACTATGTGATGCGCATAGCATACAAGTATAGACTGGATCGCCTGAATTGAAACAAAACATTTCATGTTTGTTTTTTAAAGTGGTTTGCTACTCGCGAGTAGGCTTAAAATGCAGATTTTGCCACCCTCGGATGGGCTTTAGAAAACATGGTTTTGCCACTATCTAGTGGGCTTAAAACTCACAGTTGATGATTTGTTCCAATCCAAATAACCCAACCTTCACCCACAGGCATTCAAGCAGATATATCACATAAGCATATAGCCTCATGGTAACCATGCTATCATGGTAGTCACTCACATGCATGCAAGGATGCTAAAACATAAAACTTACCGAGTACTCCAAGCCAAAACAGAAGCTATGTTAGAAATCCATGCATGATCCTAACTATACAGAAATGCCTAATGCAACGCATGCAAAATGCAAATAAGATAGGCTCGACTATTCTAAACATGGCATATGAAATTCTACAGCTAACATGTATTCAACTCAGAATTGAAATACAACGCAATGAGTATGATGCGCCGAGCCCGGTACATGCAAAACAGATGAATGAATGCAAACATGCTATCATATTGTATGCTAATTGAAACATGCCCTAATCTAACCATCATAAGCTTGTAAATAAAATGGAGAAAGACGTGGAGTTGGAAGGCATACATCACACGCACACACACTTATTACAACATTGCCCTCGCTCGGAGGGTCCAAATAAATAATACAATCCCAAATAAATAATACAGTTCGAATAAATACAAAATCCTAATTAATTAACAAATTAATCTAGGAAAGCAGGGAATTAGTATGCAAGCTGTGGACCGCCTCGGCTCTGTTCCGAATAATGAATGATGCATGCTCGGGTTGCCTTGCGTAGAAATCCATTGCGATGTCCAATTAGCCTTTGTTTGCAATTAAGCTCGGAATGTTGCACAAAGCTCCAAAAGACTGTCGGTTTCTGATTTGCTGCAACAGAGAACAAGAAAAGGCATGGCAATGTATTTTCACATATGTATGCTTGCCTCGATCCTCGTGCCATCAATCACGCATCTCGATGCATGATGGCCGAGGAGTCGAATTGCACGACATAATATGAAATGAATGCACATGAAAACATAACAAGGCCTAGACTCCATCATGAATAATCCGAAGTGTCGGCAACCGGGAATTGAGACACGTTCCATCACTCGGAGTACGAAACGTCCCTCACTTCCCGTGCTCAGGCTAACTCCAATCCCAAACACAATGCAATATGCATGACATGTATGAATACAATCCTAACATGCAACCTAGCATACGCAATGCTATGAAATGACATATACAATGCTCGATGTAACATGGCATATACAATGCTCTAACATACAACCTAGCATACGCAATGCTATGAAATAGAATGGCATACATAATGCAATATGGACTTACACCAACATGGGTGGACCTCAACCACACCCACATCAATAGCCATGAGATGAAAATGAGATAACCGAAATGCGTGCACACATGCACGCAAATCGAGGACCGACCCTAAGATACCAAATGCCACTCTAACAAGGCAAGGTAAGGTATGAAATATGGCATATAGACATGCAAATTCCAGCATTGAAACATGATGCTAAATGGTCCCGAAACATGGAAATATGGCACCCGATGCATGGAATAAGCCCCGAAACTCAAAACTAGGCACACGTATTGATTTATAGCTATACAAAGCATGCATTATTTGAATATGAGGCACAAAAACAGAGCCAAGGCAGTCCCAAAACATGCACATTTCTAGTTTAAAGCATGACCAAAAGATGCTAGCATGATGGACTAAAATAGCATGCACTTTTGATTAGCAAACATGGTTTACATGGCATGTATATGAAGACAAGAGAACTCATCAAACCAGCCAAAATCAGTGAATAAAACATGTCAAAATATGCCCAAATAACTTTTGAAATGCAGCCAACATATGCAAAAATGATAAGCTTCTTTAGAGGGCCATACAAGGAGTTATTAAGCACCTACAAGATAGACACTTAGAAAGACCAAAAAAACTCTGGAAATGGGTTATGACAGTCCTAAAACCCACCAAATAGGCTCTGGAATCAGTCTCAGAAACATGCAAAGAAAGGCCTCTTTGAAAGGCCTTGAATGGGATTGCTCTACACATGCATCATAGACATAAAATATGGCCAAGAGGGCCTCATAAAGAGCCAAGGAAGACCTCAAAACCCTTAGAATAAAGCCTGAAAAGTGACTTCAATGCATGCAAAATAGGGTCCCTTTGGAAGGCCAAACATGCTAGTAAAGAGAATGAGGGGTGAGAGGGTCACCCCTCTATGATTTCAAAGCTCAAAACCTCATCAAAGCCACTAAAAATCTACTAGATTTCAGTGGCTAAGAGTCCAAAACAAGACTTATGCAAATGCTCAAATGCATGGCTCAACGCATGTGGAAATGAAGCATGCAAGGAAGGAGATGACTCCAAAAAGAAAAGTGACCTCAAGAAAACTTAAAGAGGAGGTTAAAACAAGATTTTTTTCCATTTTATACCAAATCTCAAAAATCTTCACAAATAAGGCTAAAATATGATGAAAAAATAGTCCTAAAAGAGAGATAAAGGACAAGGGGTAGCAAATGGTCTCAAACAGCAAAGAGCCCTTCAACAAAGTTGAAGAGGGGTTCAAAATAAGATACTTTATAGTTTAGGTCGAAGCCCAAAAATGTAAGAAAAAGGGGCTAAGAGATGAAGCAAAATAAGGCTAGAAAAGGGAAAAAGAGGACTTACCCTTGTCGCACAGCAATACAGCAGCTTTTGGTCCAAGAAAATGAGCTCCTAACCTCTGAAAATCAGCCTCAAGGTGTTGGAATAGATGATGGAGGTGGTAGGCTATGAGTTGGTGTGTGAATGGTGCAAGAACAAAGGTGTTTTGAGGCTTGGATGAGAGAGATATGGAGGAGTGTATGCAAATGCTCCAGCTGGTTTTTCTAACCCTTAGCAATGAAGTAGGGTATTGGTTATATAGAGGGAGAGGAGCCAAAGAAAAAGGGGGAAAAAACCAATTCAAATATCTCCCCAAAAGGACAGACCCTCGGACAGAGGGTCTGGTGCAAAGCAGCTGGCACAACTGGAATGCACCAGGAGAGAGAAAACTAGCCAGCCAGGTTCAAAAGGGCTAGGTGGCCGGCCGGCCACCTCCCCTGGTCGGCCGACCAAGGATCAAAGGGGTCAACAAGAATTGCTGGCCGGCCACCCCAAAAAGGTGGCCTCCCAGATGAGTGCAACACAGCTGTATGGTCAAAACCCAGAAAATGTGAACCAGGAGAGAGAAAAACCAACTTTTTAGAGGGGTTCAAAAGGGTCAAGAACAATTTCTGGCTGACCTACCCATATTGGTGGCCTCCCAGGTGTGTATAACATAATGGTGTAGTGGAAATTCAGAAAAAGCGGCCCGAGAGTGGGAAAAACTAGCTTTCTAGTGAAGAAAATGAGCGATGGAGAGCGATGAAGAAATAAAACTGATTTTTCAGAACAATTGCTGGCTTCCCACCTTCCTACAACCTTTCTAACAATGAAAATAAGGTCCCCGCCAAAAATGGATCAAGATAGATGCAAAACGAAGGTTCGGGGGCCAAAACGCGCAATTCGGGGCCCCAAAAGTGGTCTCTCGGGCCACAGTGTCCCTTAAAAGGGAGGAAACAAGGTATGTGCCAAAAATCGGGGCAAACGGAGGTAGTTAAGTGGTCCCGAACCGAGGCACATGGCTGACGGCTCTGAAAACCGGGAACCGGGCTCCAAACGGGAAAAATGGCCTACGACCACGAAACGTAGCCTACGGCCACTGAGAGATGATCTACGAAACCTCTCCCTCCCTTCAGGAAGAGAAAACAAAGAAAACAGGGCCTGGTTCGCAAACCGAGGCAAAGCGCAAAAGAGTCCGGAAGTCTGGAGGCAAGGCTTGCAACCGTGACTCCGCAACCTCAAAACGAGCACAATATGCAACATCACCAAGCACTCAATCGGTGACATCTGAGTCTTAAGGTCGGTCAAAAATGGGGTGTCTACAGTTGCCCCTCTTTGACAAAACTCGGAAGTCAAGGAGTGACGAGAGTGAATGTCAAAGCCTAGAGACGACCCATTTTTGACAAAGCCGAAGACTCAAACAAACAGGCGAGACGAACAAAAAGATGTGCCCGCAGGCAGGGGGCAAAATGCAAAGCGATATGCACAAAGCCGGATGTAACTCAATGATCATGCGAAGTAGCAAGCTGTAATGAAGCAAATATTCACAATAGATGCAACAGTTTTAAGCAAGAATGCAAAGCAATACTACATTTCACGCAGTTGAAGAATGCGGAGAATCATTGAATTCTCGCTACGTCTCACACGGAGAACATAATACTTGTCCGGCTCGTCTGGTCGTGCCAGCCTCAAATGAATCGTATATACAATATCGTGCCTCATGTTGCTGGGGATCTTTCGCTTCTTCTTAGTTGAACCACAGGTACTACTGTTCTCCCTGACTATAGTCGCAGCTTTTCCTATTCTCCAACAGGGTGACAGACTAGGTTGGTTCAATATCCAGAATTGAGACGCATACACATGCTATCTCAATCTATGGGGTTGCCATACAGATTTCAAGCCGAGGATATACCCCTGGGTATTTAAACTAGACTTTAGTCTCAGAAATCCCAAACCTTTGCGTTCTAGGCATGAGCCATTCGAACTGTAGTTTCCACCGTCTCAGTTGGTCTCCTAGGAACTCACTGAAAACATAGGTAGGTGGCTATACCAGACCGCCGGAAGTCGTTCGGGTACGACAAACACCAAAGGAATTGCACTTTTAGAGGATTTAAGGTCTCCTAGACCAAAGAGTGCACAAGACAGTGCGATGCAAGGTGGATGCACAAGACAGTGCGATGCAAGTGTGTGCACAAGACAGTTCGATGCAAGTGTGTGCACAAGACGGTGCTAAGACAAAGGATGCGCAGAACAGCGCGAGTGATAATGCATGCACCATGCAAGTAAGGTACATAGCTTACGACACAGCATTCCATTCATTTGGCACGCAGCTCACAACATAACACTTTGTTTGTTTGGCACGCGGCTTACAACACAATATTCTGTTTATTCGGCACATAGCTCGAAACATAGCACTCTGTTTATCTAGGCACACAGCTCTTTTGGGCACACAGCTCATTCAGGCACACAGCTCATTTCGGGCACACAGCTCATTCTTCGGGCACACAACTCGTAACACTGCTCAATCCGGACACTCAGTCTATAACACAGCATTTGGTTTGCATTTTGAACACACAGCTCAAGCACTTGAGTTTCTGAATACGTAGCTCAAACTTTTGGCATGAACACGCAGCCCACATTTTCTTGAAATTTGAACACACAGCTCAAACTTGTTGTCGTGAACACACAGCCCACAGTTTTTGAAAGTTGAACACACAGCTCAAACTTTTGAATTTCTGAACACGCAGCCCATCTTTGAATGTGAACACGCAGGACACATTTGTTGAAAGTCGAACACGCAGCCCAAACTTTTGAATTTCTGAACACGCAGCCCATTTTTGATTGTGAACACGCAGCACACACTTGTTGAAAGTCGAACACGTAACCCAAACTTTTGAATTTCTGAACACGCAGCCCATTTTTTTTTGTGAACATGCAGCACACACTTGTTGAAAGTTGAACATGCAGCCCATTTTCGAATGTGAACACACAGTGCACATTTGTTGAAAGTCGAACACGCAGCCCAAACTTTTGAATTTCTGAACACACAGGCCATTTTTGATTGTGAACACGCAGCACACACTTGTTGAAAGTTGAACACGCAGCTCAAACTTTTGAATTTCTGAACACGCAGCCCATTTTTGATTGTGAACACGCAGCATACATTTGTTTGAAAGTTGAACACGCAGCCCAAACTTTTGAACTTCTAAACACACAGCCCATTTTTGAATGTGAACACACAGCACACATTTGTTGAAAGTCGAACACCCAGCCCAAACTTTTGAATTTCTGAACATGCAGCCCATTTTTTATTGTGAACACGCAGCACACACTTGTTGAAAGTTGAACACGCAGCCCAAACTTTTGAATTTCTGAACACGCAGCCCATTTTTGATTGTGAACACGCAGCACACATTTATTTGAAAGTTGAACACGCAGCCCAAACTTTTGAACTTCTGAACACACAACCCATTTTTTAATGTGAACACACAACACACATTTGTTGAAAGTCGAACACGCAGCCCAAACTTTTGAATTTCTGAACATGCAGCCCATTTTTGATTGTGAACACGCAGCACACACTTGTTGAAAGTTGAACACGCAGCCCAAACTTTTGAATTTCTGAACACGCAGCCTATTTTTGATTGTGAACACGCAGCACACATTTGTTTGAAAGTTGAAAACGCAGCCTAAACTTTTGAACTTCTGAACACACAGTCCATTTTTGAATGCGAACACACAGCACACATTTGTTGAAAGTCGAACACGCAGCCCAAACTTTTGAATTTCTGAACACGCAGCCCATTTTTGATTGTGAACACGCAGCACACACTTGTTGAAAGTCGAACACGCAGCCTAAACTTTTGAACTTCTGAACACGCAGCCCAAACTCTTGATGGCGAACACATAGCTCACAGTTTTCGAAAGTTGAACACGCAGCCCAAACTCTTGATGGTGAACACACAGCCCACAGTTTTGAAAGTTGAACACGCAGCCCAAACTCTTGATGGTGAACACACAGCCCACAGTTTTGAATCTGAACACGCAACTCAGACATTTGGATCTGAACACGCAGCTCAGACATTTGAATTTGAACACGTAGCTCACAGATTTGAATTTGAACACGTAGCTCACACATTTGGATATGAACACGCAGCTTAGATATTTGAATTTGAACACGCAGCTCATACATTTGAATTTGAACACGCAGCTCGCAGATTTGAATTTGAACACGCAGCTCATACATTTGAATTTGAACACACAGCTCACAACACAACACTGCTCGATTTGAACACACGGCTCATAACACAGTAGTCTTTTAATTTTGAACACACAGCTCATTCTGAACATATAGGATGCGGCGACGAAACTTATAGAAATTGAAACAAACTCAGATGTCCAACATTTTCCCTATTTTTTTGCTTCGAAGTCTGAAACCTATATAGCTTCAGATAGGTCCTGGTTTTACTGTTCCCATATGACCCGGGTTAAACCCTGCGATTTTTTAAAGAATAAAATCTTGTTTTGCACAAATGTGGAGAACTGCACGACACTCTGAGCACCAAACAATTTTTTGAAATTGAGAGTGAGGACAAGTTCTCAACTAGGTATTGAGCCTACGACTGAACACAGCACATCACGACTCAATAACAAAGAGAAAGACAAGGTAAAACAGCCTAAACACATCTACAGACACACGAAACGACTCAAAACAAGAATCGAGACAAACAAAACGACTGACACGACACACAGACGTGTTCCAATGGCAAGAGACCTCTTAGTGCGTGAAGAGCCAGTTTCTCTGGGTATTATTCCTCACCCTTTCTTATTTGTGATTCACACATCACTCAGCCCTCAAGCTCACTTTTCTTTCAAAACTCTTTTCTCGCTTTTCCTCTCAGCGCACATCTCTCTATTCTTTAATCTCTCATTTTGCATCCCTCCCTTGGGTGGTTGATGGATAAACAAGAAGTTGCGGGCTCTTGTCCCTAGTATGCTGCTAGATTCTCTTTCTTCCGCTCACAGCCGATGAGTTCCTCCCACAGAGGGTTGCACTAACACTGGATGTGTAGCAAATCTGCAACTGACATCGGTTGACGATGCTCTGCCGGGGAGTTTGGACGTGATCAGATCTGTCCAGATGAGGGAGTGAAATATCTTGATCCATTCTAGCTCATGCTTCACACTTGGCTCGATACCTCGCTGCTTAGAGGATGAGAGAGCTTTTTGACCTTTTTGCTGTTAGCTTCAGTCGTGCCCTTCTTGGCGAATAAGGTGCCAGTTTTGGCAAGTATGGTGCCCTTTCTGGCAAATGCATTGACAACAGGGGAAAGACAGGAAGCCTGACTCAACTGTGCCCCTAGTTCATTATTTTGACCATTTTTTGTTTTTTTTTTAGCTTTCTACTAAAACAATTTTGACTAACATGAGAGTCAGATTAACATGCTTGTTCGATTTTCTGATTTAAAATCATGCAAGTTAGGTTATGAGCACTGAAAATTTTTCCTTTTTTGGGTCCAAGATGTGGTCCAGTTTTGAAAAAAAATGGGATAATTTTCGAGAGAATTAGTCAACCTCAGTAAAAATTCTCAAAAATTGTTTTGGCAAACAACCACTGCTCAACGAGTACAGAACTTACTTTTGAGATGCATAACCTCAAATCCATGACAATGGAAAATTGCCCCTTGTTGAAATGGCACTGCACGGCAAAGGAAAGTTGTCCCTTGTTTGAATGGCACCGTAGCACGCTGTATGGCAACGAAAAGTTGCCCCTTGTTTGAATGGCACCGCAGCGCGCTGTATGGCAATGGAAAGTTGCCCCTTGTTTGAATGGCACCGCAGCACATTGTAATCAGTCTTTAGAGTGACGATCATAAACGAACTCTCTAGTACAGAGAAGACAAAGATGACCAAAACCATCACATGGACACAATCGAATTTGAAGTGTTTTACAGCTGGACTTCAGAATGAAGTTGCCTACGTATCCTAAAGATGGGAATCAAGCCTTACGTAGTTCGGGGTTAAGGTACACTCGGGTATTAACCTCTCCTTTTGCGCTCTAACTTTTGCCAAGGCCGCCCTTTCTGGGTTTTCAACCTTGCGAGTTTTGTTCTTTTTTTCTTTTCAATTCTTTTCATTTCATTTCTTTTTCATCTTTTGTTTTCATTTTCTCTTCTTTTCATTTCTTTTCTTTTTTATTTTCTCTTCTTTTCTTTTTTCATTTTTTGCATTTTTCTTTCTTTTCTTTTTCTTCTTTTTCTTGCTCTAACTTTTGCCTGGGTCGCCCTTTCGGGTTTTTGGCCCAGCGAGCCTCTCAAGGGTAAAAGTGTAGCTTTTGTCCATGTGGAATGGTTTGAGATCTCGAAGCCATCTGAATCCAGGAGAATGGCTGTTGTTCGCTGATGATGTAGAAGTCCATCCAATGGGGGGCTGAATTTGTCCCTAATGTTGTGGATAGGAACTTGGTTGTCCTTTACCAATGCTTTCTTCTTTTCTCCCTTCTGGGATTTGGCATTCTCGCTGATCTTCATCTTTGACTCTTCGAGCACATTTGAAATTCTTTTGCCCCTAGTTCGAGGGGTGCTGCTGATCTAGCTTCGCAAGCTTCTTGATCTAACTTTGTCGCCACTAATTCACGGGCTGCTTTTGATCCGGCCACACAGGCCTTACATTGTAGTTAACTGTTGAACATTCTGCATCCAAGTTCAAGTTTTGAAATCAAGAGGGGTGGAGTCTCGAGGCTGAGAGTGATCCTAGGCTGCACAATCTCAAGAGCGATTCCACACAGGTCATCGCAGGACCGCGCAAAACATTTTTTTGAAATCTTTTAAGAAAGCGACGATCGTCATGTGAAAACGATGTAGAACCAATCTGGATCAAGCCAGGATCCTTCCCAGTACTCACACTAACAAGCATGATTTCATTCATTAAGGGCTTAGCATGCCTCTCTTTCTTTCAATTGATCAAATTTTTACAAAACCCGAGGAATTCCTTCCTCTTCGTTTTCACCGCAATGTTCAAAAAAGTTTTGAAAAACTTAGGTCAATGCAATAATTTCAAGGCACAAGAGAGCAGATGGAATGCACTGCCGTTTCATTCAAATCCCGGCACAACCAGTACACGGTAGAAGCAAACACAAGAGTGCGAAAATTACCATTGTTTCAATTAAGATCTGTTGGCATTATTGGCTCCAAGGCAGAAACAGACTCAAAAGAAAACGAAAAGACAAACACAAAACAAGCAAGTGATGTCCGAGGTAATACCCCCGAAATCACCCGACTCCAACAAAATAGAACTGACTCAGTACAACAAGACAGACCCAACTAACTCAATAAGAAAAGACTGACTCTGTACAAAACAACAAGACCGGCCCAATACCCAAGTTAGAAAGTACAAAACTAGCATTCGTAAATGCTCCAAAATGCGTGCCATACGCCACATCCGAAGTAAACTAAGCGTCACCCGCAAGTGGACCAACTTCTGATCACATACTCGCAGTATCCTTGAAATCTAACAACTCAGCAGTGACAAACTTCGCTGAGGTAGGCGGGAGGATGACCTCATTATTGATCAAATCCTGTACTTCATGACGAAGATGGAAACAGCTGTCGGTGCCATGACCGGTTTGCTGGTGGTACGCGCAGTACTTAGTCTGGTCATGCTTTGGAGGGAGCGGATCGGGTAGAGGCCGTGGTTCAAGGGGTTTAAGGTGTCCCATTTCAGCAAGGATCTAGAGCGCCTTAGACAAAGGCATGTAAAGGGCATGGAAGACTCTGCGCCCACGGGGTAGATACTTCGAGTTTTGCTGACTTTTGCCGGGCGCACTGACAAAAGGATCGGCAGGTGCTACCTTGGCCTTCTGATCGTTTCCCGGTG
This sequence comes from Camellia lanceoleosa, assembly GCA_025200525.1. Lineage (NCBI taxonomy): Eukaryota > Viridiplantae > Streptophyta > Magnoliopsida > Ericales > Theaceae > Camellia > Camellia lanceoleosa. Next base: position 39,828,689 of record CM045760.1, read on the forward strand.
CAGAGTTGGGATTGAAGGGAACTGTTTTGGCATGACGGGGCCTATCTCGATTTTCTGCCTGGCTAGAACTCCCCTCGGTTGGAGTGGGGAAAACATCATCCACAGTCTTGGCCGCGACTGCGAATACCTGTTGCTTATTCATCCCCCCGGCTTTCAAAGCCTCAACTACCCACAGCAGTTGTTCAATGGGATCAGCACATGTTCCCACTTTGTTCTTACCTCTAGCCTCAGCTTGATCAAGGGTTTGGGTTGCTACATCAGAGTAGAACCCGGTTGTTGTTGCCATGTCATGGCCATAGCTTGAGACAGCCTCAGGTTGGCTGAGCTTGATCACAATTCGCCCAATAGTGGGGGCTCCTGTGGTACGAAATTCCCGGTGTAGGATGTGGTTGGTGGCGAAGCCGACATTCCGTAGGCGAGATCAACCGCAGATTGTTGAAGATCGCCGATCATTCCCATTAATTCAAACATGGTAGGCTCACGAGCTTAACACGACTGGGGCATCCAGATCGGGTGTGCGACAGGCGACCTGGGCGGGTGCGGTAGATCAACATTGGTTTCATTCTGCAAGATGATTCCTTGGTCTAATGCGGCTGCCATAACCACAATTTCCTCTGAACTTTGCGTCATCATAAGTCTGCTGAACTGAATGGTAACTGACGGATTAGATGTCTATCTTGCCTCAGCAAAGGAGAACATTGGTTATTCTGTACTAAATCTCTGAACCCTGAAAGAGAAAACACGCAGCATTTCGGCCCAATCAGAACAGACACAAGCATAGCTGAATAATCAGATTTATTATCGATCATGTTCCCCAAAATCATCGCCTAAAAATCAATCTGATACCCGCAGATATAACTGATTCCCCAAAATATTGAACTGGTGCCCGCAGGCCCGATACCCAAAATACTGAACTGGTGCCCACAGGCCTGATACCTAAATTTGTAGACTGATACATGCATTCCTGTATAGACGCACTCTAAAAGCACATAGCAAGCAAGTGAGAGCCAAAAACACCCCTATGTTGGGGTAGGGTTTCCCTGTCCTATTTTGTCAGGAGCTAGGGTTTCACTACGTACGCAGCGGTTTCAAACAACCTATATCGGGTAAGCAACCTGTCCTAGTTTGGAATGGTCACTATGGATTTCGATATGCACTAGGTCGAATGGTCAAAAGGGTGCCCCGTAAAACCGGGGTTTGTGTTCCCATACTGGCAGAGCCCATAACCAGTAAGTCTTATGGCACGCAGCATCTGGCAAACCGCTCAGGAATAGCAGATGGCAAACACGGTGTCCTAGGCACACCAATGCAAATGCAATGCAAAGAAACACATAAGTGTAGTCAAAACCAGATATCATGAGTTTGAGTCAAGTTTTCTAAATCACCAGCAGAGTCGCTAGAAACTGTAGACATCCCCGAACGCCCTGGGAGAGTGAGTCCCGTTCTGTTCATTTTGGGCTCACTACAGTTCAGACTCAAATTGTCACGGTTCTCAATCTGAACCAAAGAGTCCAAATCCGGCAAATCGTTTTGAGAAAATAGATTTTTTTGAAAGAAATGCCAAACATTGACTGCTTTGCCAGATACAGAGTCGCCACCTAAATATTTTATTTTGGGAAATTTAGGAAACCCTGACTCGTGCCTAAGGCCACGTGTCCATCATCACCAAAGTTGCCTCGGCTCGGGAACTTGGGTACGATTGGGGAAGGTCACTTCGTGAGCACCCCCGCTCGCCCTATCAAAAATCGGCCTCTACTAACCATGTTATCTAGTTTTGAAAACATCATGCGTTCTTATTCCGGTTATTAGCCTAGGATTACTATGTGATGCGCACAGCATACAAGTATAGACTGGATCGCCTGAATTGGAACAAAACATTTCATGTTTGTTTTTTAAAGTGGTTTGCTACTCGCGAGTAGGCTTAAAATGCGGATTTTGCCACCCTCGGGTGGGCTTTAGAAAACATGATTTTGCCACTATCTAGTGGGCTTAAAACTCACAATTGATGATTTGTTCCAATCCAAATAACCCAACCTTCACCCACAGGCATTCAAGCAGATATATCACATAAACATATAGCCTCATGGTAAGCATGCTATCATGGCAGTCACTCACACGCATGCAAGGATGTTAAAGCATAAAACTTACCGAGTACTCCAAGCCAAAACAGAAGCTATGTTAGAAATCTATGCATGATCCTAACTATACAGAAATGCCTAATGCAACACATGCAAAATGCAAATAAGATAGGCTCGGCTATTCTAAACATGGCATACGAAATGCTACAGCTAACACGTATTCAACTCAGAATTGAAATACAATGCAATGAGTATGATGCGCCGAGCTCGGTGCATGCAAAACAGATGAATGAATGTAAACATGCTATCATACTGTATGCTAATTGAAACATGCCCTAATCTAACCATCATAAGCTTGTAAATAAAAAGGAGAAAGACGTGGGGTTGGAAGACATACATCATACGCACGCACATTTATTACAACATTGCCCTTGCTCGGAGGGTCCGAATAAATAATACAGTCCCAAATAAATAATACAGTCCGAATAAATACAAAATCCTAATTAATTAACAAATTAATCTGGGAAAGTAGGGAATTAGTATGCAAGCTGTGGACCGCCTCGGCTCTGTTCCGAATAATGAATGATGCATGCTCGGGTTGCCTTGCACGGAAATCCATTGCGATGCCTCGATTAACCTCTGTTTGCAATTAAGCCCGGAATATTGCACGAAGCTCCAAAAGACTGTCGGTTTCTGATTTGCTGCAATAGAGAGCAAGAAAGGGGTATGGTAATGTATTTTCACATATATATGCTTGCCTCGATCCTCGTGCCTTCAATCACGCATCTCGATGCATGATGACTGAGGAGTCGAATTGCACGACTTAATATGAAATGAATGCACATGAAAACATAACAAGGCCTAGACTCCATCATGAATAATCCGGAGTGTCGGCGACCGAGAATTGAGACACGTTCCGTCACTCGGAGTACGAAACGTCCCTTGTTTCCCGTGCTCGGGCTAACTCCTATCCCAAACACAATGCAATATGCATGACATGCATGAATACAATCCTAACATGCAACCTAGCATACACAATGTTATGAAATGACATACACAATGCTCTAACATACAACCTAGCATATGCAATGCTATGAAATGGAATGGCGTACACAATGCACAATGGACTTACACCAACATGGGTGGACCTCAGCCACACCCACATCAGTAGCCATGAGATGAAAATGAGATAACCGAAATGCGTGCACACATGCACGCAAACCGAGGACAGAACCTAAGGCACCGAATGCCACTCTAACAAGGCATGTCAAGGTATGAAATATGGCATATAGACATGCAAATTCCAGCACTGAAACGTGATGCTAAATGGCCCCGAAACATGGAAATATGGCACCCGATGCATGGAATAAGCCCCGAAACTCAAAACTAGGCACACGTATTGACTTATAGCTATACAAAGCATGCATTATTTGAATATATGGAACAAAGACAGAGCCAAGGCAGTCCCAAAACATGCACATTTCCAGTTTAAAGCATGACCAAAAGATGCTAGCATGATGGACTAAAATCGCATGCACTTTTGAATAGCAAACATGGTTTACATAGCATGTATATGAAGCACAAGAGAACTCATCAAACCAGCCAAAATCAATGAATAAAACATGTCAAAATATACCCAAATAACTTCTGAAATGCAGCCAACATATGCAAAAATGATGAGCTCCTTTAGAGGGCCATGCAAGGAGTTATTAAGCACCTACAAGATAGACACTTAGCAAGACCAAACCAACTTTGGAAATGGGTTATGAAAGTCCTAAAACCCACCAAATAGGCCCTGGAATCAGTCTTAGAAACATGCAAAGAAAGGCCTCTTTGAGAGGCCTTGAATGGGATTGCTCTACACATGCATCATAGACATAAAATATGGCCAAGAGGGCCTCAGAAAGAGCTAAGGCAGACCTCGAAACCCTTAGAATAAAGCCTGAAAAGTGACTTCAATGCATGAAAAATAGGGTCCCTTTGGAAGGCCAAACATGCTAGTAAAGAGAATGAGGGGTGAGAGAGTCACCCCTCTATGATTTCAAAGCTCAAAACCTTATCAAAGCCACTAAAAAACACTGGATTTCAATGGCTAAGAGGCCAAAACAAGACTTATGCAAATGCTCAAATGCATGGCTCAACGCATGTGGAAATGAAGCATGCAAGGAAGGAGATGACTCCAAACAGAAAAGTGACCTCAAGAAAACTTAAAGAGGAGGTTAAAACAAGATTTTTTCCAGTTTATACCAAATCTCAAAAATGTTCACAAGTAAGGCTAAAATATGATGCAAAAATAGCCCTAAAAGAGAGATAGAGGACAAGCGGTAGCAGATGGTCTCAAACAGTAAAGAGTCCTTCAACAAATTTGAAGAGGGGCTCAAAATAAGATACTTTATAGTATAGGTCGAAGCCCAAAAATGTAAGAAAAAGGGGCTAAGAGATGAAGCAAAATAAGGCTAAAAAAGGGGAAAAAAGGCCTTACCCTTGTAGCACAGCAATGCAGCAGCTTTTGGTCCAAGAAAATGAGCTCCTAACCTCTGAAAATCAGCCTCAAGGTGTTGGAATAGAGGATGGAGGTGGTAGGCTATGAGTTGGTGTGTGAATGGTGCAAGAACAGGGGTGTTTTGAGGCTTGAATGAGAGAGATATGGAGGAGTGTATGCAAATGCTCCAGCTGGTTTTTCTAACCCTTAGAAATGAAGTAGGGTGCTAGTTATATAGAGGGAGAGGAGCCAAAGAAAAAGGGGGGAAAAACCAATTCAAATATCCCCTCAAAAGGACAGACCCTCGGACAGAGGGTCTGGTGCAAAACAGCTGGCACAGCTGGAATGCACTAGGAGAGAGAAAACTGGCCGGCCACCTCCCCTGGTCGGCCGACCAGGGGTCAAAGGGGTTAACAAGAATTGCTGGCCGGCCACCCCAAAAAGGTGGCCTCCCAGATGAGTGCAATACAGTTATATGGTCAAAACCCAAAAAATATGAACTAGGAGAGAGAAAAACCAACTTTTTAGAGGGGTTCAAAAGGGTCAAGAACAATTGCTGGCCGGCCTACCCATATTGCTGGCCTCCCAGGTGTGTACAACATAATGGTGTGGTGGAAATTCAAAAAAAGTGGCCCGAGAGTGGGAAAAACCAGCTTTCTAGTGAAGAAAACAGGCGATGGAGAGCGATGAAGAAATAAAAATAGTTTTTTAGAACAATTGCTGGCCTCCCACCTTCCTACAACCTTTCTAACAATGAAAATAAGGTCTCGGCCAAAAATTGACCAAGACAGATGCAAAACGAAGGTTCGGGGGCCAAAACGCGCAGTTCGGGGCCCCGAAAATAGGCTGTTAGGCACTGGAAGTGGCGTATGACCACGAAGGTGGTCTCTCGGGCCATAGTGTCCCTCAAAAGGGAGGAAACAAGGTGTGTGCCAAAAACCAGAGCAAACAGAGGTAGTTAAGTGGTCCCGAATCGAGGCACACGGCCGACGGCTCCGAAAATCGGGAACTGGGCTCCAAACGGCAAAAATGGCCTACGACCACGAAACGTAGCCTACGGCCACTGAGAGATGATCTACGAGACCTCTCCCTCCCTTCGGAAAGAGAAAACAAAGAAAACAGGGCCTGGTTCGCAAACCGAGGCAAAGCATAAAAGAGTCCGGAAGTCTGGAGGCAAGGCTCGCAGCCGCGACTCCGCAACCTCAGAATGAGCACAATATGCAACATCACCAAGTGCTCAATCGGTGACGTCTGAGTCTTAAGATCGGTCAAAAATGGGTTGTCTACACTTGGTTGATTACCAATTGGGAATTCCCAAATATATCAACTGCATGAGCTTGTAATCCAATAAGTATCTCAAGTCTCATTACTAAAGCTTCATATTCAGCTTGATTATTGGAAAAAGTAGCTTCATCAATTCTGAAACCATGCATGGTTTTTATCCGTGTTGGTGACTTAATCACAACATCAATTCCAACCAAACCATTGGCTTTTGATCTATCGAACCACATTTGCCAAGGCTTAACATTAACCATTCCAAGGTCCATTATCTCTTGGCTCTCTATTTGACATAGATGATCAGCCAAAAAGTTAGCCAAAACTTGCCTTTTTACTACATTTTAGGGAACATATTCTAGATGAAACTCTAATAAAGCTAATATCCATTTGCCAATTCTTCCTCTTAGCATAGGTCTAGATACATATATTTAACCAAATGTGTGGTTGAAATTACCAAGACAATAGTAGACAAAAGATAATATCTTAATTTTATTGCTGCAAAGTACAATGGTAGGCATAGCTTTTCTACAGCTGAGTATTTACATTCACAAAAATTTAAAAACCTACTAAGGTAATAAACTGCTTGTTCCTTGTCTTCTTTATTTTCCTGAGCCAGAAAAACTCCCAATGAATCTTTTGCTACAACAATGTATAACTTCAAGGGTTTATCCCTTCTTGGTGGCATCAACACTGGAGGCTTGGCCAAGTAGGCTTTAATTCCTTTGAAAGCAGCTTGATGCTCAGTTGTCTACACAAACTCTTCTTCATTTTTTAGCTTTAACAATGAAGAAAATACTTTAGCTTTCTCTACAGTGTTAGAAATAAATCTTCGAAGGAAACTAACCTGGCCAAGGAATTTTGTAATTCTTTCTTACTTGATAGAGGTTTGGCCTCAATGATGGCTTTGGCTTTATTCTAATCAATCTGTATTCCCTTCTTTTGCACTACATATCCTAAGAAGTTTCCAGCTGATACAATGAAAGCACATTTGAGGGAGTTGAGTTTCAACTTGAACTCTCTTATTCTATCGAAGGCTCCTGTCAAATGAACCAGGTGCTCCTCCATGGACTGAGATTTCACAATAATATTATCAATGTAATACTCTAAGTACCCTCCAATGAGATGATGGAAGATAGTGTTCATTGCCCTCTGATATATTGCTCTAGCATTCTTCAACCTAAATGGCATCTTGGCTCACTCAAAGGTGCTAATGTTTCCAAGACACTTGAAAGCTGTCTTGTGGACATCTTCCTTTGGTAGAATGCCCATCCATCATGGACAGAATCTTGTGACCTGCTGAGCTATCCACCAACAAGTCAACTATAGGCAAAGGATACTCATCTTTTGGAGTTGTTAAATTTAGGTTTCTAAAATCGATGCATAACTTCATTTTGCCATTCTTTTTTACCACAGGCACAATATTAAACAACCACTCAACATACCTTCCTGTTCTAATGAAACCTGCTTTAAGGAGCCTAACAATCTCATCTTTCATCTTTTAAACCACTTCAGGACTCATCCGTCTTGGCTTCTACTCATGTGGCCTGAAATTAGGCTTCATTGGGAGTCTATGTTCCACTAATGATCTGTCTAACCCAGGCAGTTCATTATAAGACCAAGCAAAACAATCTCTATATTATTTCAGGACAACCAACAATTGGTTCCTATTATTAGGATTTAACCAAGTACTGATATAGGTAAGTTGTTGTGCTGAACCTTCACCTAGGTTGACCTCTTCCAAGGGGTCTTGCACTTGAGCACTCACTGATGCTTCTCCCTTGACTTCTTCTATCTTCGAAGCAACTATTTCATCTAGTTCTACTTCTATCCTTTCTGGTTCAACATCCTTGCTCTCTTTTTCATAGACAAAATCTGTCTACAAAGCCTCTTCTTCCTATATTTCCTAGACTTTTGTTTCAATGTCCAATGCACAATATTTACCAAGAGCCAACAATTTGGCCTTTTGTTGCTCCTGATTACAGCTAATCACCATGGCTTCCTTCTCTTGTTCCTGCACCTTCTGGATTATTGACTTTACGTCCAATGCTGAAAACTTGATTAAAGCCAAGGGTCTGGCTTCTTAGTCTTAATCTTCTTTCCTACAACCAGGCATCATTGTCATCTTTGGTAATGAACTTTTCATTAGCACTCTCCTGCACTCTTCATCGTCACTTCGGCTGTTCCATCAGGCTTCCTCAGCACTTTAAGTGGTACAACCCCTTCAATGTATAGCTTGGCCTCTACAAAATTAGCACAAGCAATAAAAGGCTGTGGATAAGCATTGATTTCTTCTATTTCCCCATTGCACAGAGCCATCATCATCTTCTGATGTAGAGAGGAAAGCACACACTTACTAGTGTGAATCCAATCCCTGCCAAGTAAAGCATTACACTTGGCATTACTGTCTATAATAAAGAATGCTGTCATGCAATCTCTGGTTCCCACACTCAGGTTGATGGGAAAAATGCCCTGAGCCATTTGCTTATCCCCAGCAAAACCAGCAATGGTTTTGCTAGTTGGGATCAACCTAGGGTTTCTTTTCTCCAACTTCTTCAAAGAGGACCTCGGAAGTAGGTTCACTGCTGTACCATTGTCCACTAACACCTTGTTCATTTGTATCCCATCAAAGTAAGCCTTGATATACAGGGGCTTAATATGCTAGATCATAGATATTGTAGGGTACTCGAAGGGGTATGAGAGGTTAATGCTTACCTCCTCACTTTCTTCATCAGTTTCTATTGGCTTGGCCACTTTTAACTCATCTTGAACCATGCTGGCCTATGAATCTTCACTAGAAACTGGAATGGGGTCATCTTCCTGACCTTCTTGGTTTCTCTCTTCGGCCTAAAATTCCTGTGGTAGCACATATACCATATTTACTAGCACTGGAAGGAATGAGCCAAACTGTCACAACCCGAACCCGCCCCTATAGGTTTGGCATCGTAACCGGCCAGTAATCCGAGGATTACCTACGACCTCTGAACAGGTTAACAAAATATTAGGGGCTAGCGGAAGCAAATAATAATATACAACGTCCATTGAGCTGTGCAGACTTATATGAGGCAGAAATTTTTTTTAACTTTTTATATACATATATACACATTATCTTTAAGTCATCATATATACACAGATTAGACCAAAAAGGAACTTAGCCCTATTTACAAAATACACAAGACTTGTTTAACCAAACAAGAAAACAGAACTTAAACTTAAAGTTACTAAACAATAATCACTTGACACATCCGGAACCTGCACGGGAGGCACATTGGTTGGCTGACAAAACAAATTCTAGGCAGATGCCTCTAAGCCTGGTCATGCGCCTGATCACCTACATACATAAATAATACAGTAAGCTAAAGCCCAGTGAATAATAACAGAGTAAAGGGTTTAATAAATGATGTCCATCACAGAGTTAGAAATCAAATTCTTATCAAAAGTAGAGTCTTACGCATATTCAGATTCCAAATCATTTCGTAATCATTTTCATAATCATTTCCATATTCAGATTTTACATATAATCATACGTGGTACATCCAATAGCATTCACAAATCTGATGACCCATAAAGAGACCTGATGACCCATAAAGGGACAGCCTTGAAGGCTTTCTGATGACTCATGTGCACAGAGACGTTCTGATCACCCATAAAGGGACGTATATCATGTAGTGCTAAGGATGCCACGGTTAACTTTTAGAATCTTGGACAATCATTCATTCATTTCCAACATATCATAACTTTTCAAAGATGAAAATACATAACATTGAACATAACTTTACAAAGTTATTACTCACAGATGGCTGCAGAAGCAAATCAGATAGACTGGACATATCAGATAAATCAGGCAGACAATGGCGCATGACCTACACAAGTACATAACACATATACATTGAAATACAACATTACTCCATTGATTAAACTTGTCCTTTCTAGTCCTTATAGTCCGAAGTTCTACTACATTTATTCTTTCTCAATTAAGTAAACTGAGTTCTTATTTCACATATTCTTTTGTTACTAAGTCCCTCTTTTCCAAATAGGTTGATCCTTTACTTAGCTTCTTAAAGAATTACCACAAGATCAATGATTCATTCCTTAACTAACTAATCTATGTTGATTAGTAGCTTATTAATCTTTATTGAGTCATAAATCATGTCTAGAATGTTTTGGAAAGAGATGAGGATAAAAATATGAACTAAATGCAACCTTCCAAAATGTGCTGAAAATGGGGTCTTCGCTCGAGCGCCACTTTGGTCGCTCGAGCGAACTGTAAATTTGGAAAACTACTGGGAGCTTGATTTTCACGCTCGAGCGAGACTTCTCTCGCTCCAGCGAACAACGAAAATTATGAAATTCTAAAATCGAAATTAAAGTTCAAATTTGGTATTTAAAGCTTCAAAACATGCACTTTAGTATACCAACATAAAAAACCATTTATTAAAGTCATAAATTGCTAAATCATTTATTCAAAAATCATTTATTCAAAATCATGCCCCAATTGCCAAATCTAGTTTGAAATCATTTTCTCTATATCAAGCCAAATCCCAACTCAAAATGATTAACTTCTAACTAATTTAATATATTCAATAACATGTTTAAATCAAATAAAACTCTTAAATTACCTTACATGCACGGATTAGAGGTTAAAATCAAACCAAATTCCTTCCATACTTTTGAATCCAAATCAATTTTTCTTCATTTTACTAATTCCTCTTAAATCATGAAATTGAAATTATAAAGTCTTTTACAGAAATAATTACTTATGCAAAACATTTATCAAAACTCTACTAATTTTACCTTATTAAGCTCCAACCATAATTAAACTCTTAATTTACACCAAAACTCAATCACAAACTTATATTCTTTAAATTATGGGTTAATTTCTTAACTTACTTCACATGCATGGGTTAAAAATTTAATTATGAACCCAAAACTTTATCTAACATTGTAAATTTCCATAAACTTGATTCTTATCAAACATTTCATTTTTCTCTTCAAATATGAACTTGAATAAATTTAGATTTTTCATAATTCATGAAATATATTATAATTAGAGTATTAATTTGCTCATGCATGTAACATTTTCATGCAAAATCACCACATCAAATCCATAGAAAATAAGTTCCTAAATTTATTCCATAATCATCCACATGCATGCAACCCATTTCATGTTTAGATCCCAAATCCAAATTAGTTTCCATAATAATCTTTATTTTCTAATTTCACCCCAATTATATAAAATGGAACTCAAATTTAATAAATTAAAAGGATCATAACTCATGTTTTTCAACCCAACTTGATTTAACATGCAAGATTATAAAAATCAATCCCAAAATAATTACTTTCTAAATTAATTTCCATGATCATGAATCTAATTTAATTTCTTCATCTTTTTACTAATTTCCTTTTAATTACATGAAATTGAACCCATTTACCTCTTAATTTCAGCATGTAGGTAATTTATTTACAAGATTGAGCTCAACTCATAATTAATTTCAAGTGTACTACATGAATTCTACAAAATCAAAGTTGGAATCCTTACCTCCTCTTTTCTTTTCTTTTCTTCATTTCTTTCTCTAATCCATGGTTTTTTTCCTTTAGCTCTCTTCCACTTCCAGCAACTTTTCTTTCCTTCAATGACCAGGTAAATTAAGTTCTCTCTCCCCCTCTCTCTCTCTCTTCCTTTCTCCCTCTCACAGTTTCTCTCTCTCTCTATAATTTTTTTTTCCACATGTTTTGAGCCTCCTGAAGCCATACACTTCTTGAACTCAAATACTAATATTTTTATATAAATATTCATTGCTGCCTTCACCTTACACGTATACACACACATCACCACCAGATTGCTCAGTACACCCACCTAAAGTTTCTCAGTGCACCCACACCCAAAATTCTAGCTTACTCCCTAAAGCAACTTATGCTTAGGATTAATTTCAATTAGGCAACACTTAGTCTTGATAAATCTTGGTTGCACTTAATTAATTAATCATAACTAATTATATATGTCCCACATAATTTAATTAGTTTAGTTTGACTTCCACCAAGGCCCAGTTAATTATTTTAATTTTATCAATCCGAATCAGATTTTTAATCAATATCCCAAAAGGCTCCAATTATTAAATTAAACTTATTTCCATCCTCAATTTTGGCTTCTTAGATCATTTAATCCTTCAATTTCTGATCAGACTCAAAATTTCGTCAATAAATTACATATTCAAATTGGGCACATCATAATTAAATTTAATTCATAATAACCACAATCCTCAATCCTCATGACTTAATCAACTCCAATTGGGACCTAATTAATCGAATCTCAATCTTACTAAACTGAATCGAATATTTAATTAAACTCCCAAATCGGTCCGTAATTAAGATTAAATTGATTCAACTTCCTAACCTCACTTCCTTAAGCCATTTGGACCCTTAATTTCTAATTCCAAAATAAACCTTCAATCAAATCATATACGAGTCAGATTTCACAATTCTCATAAACCCCAAATAAATTATAATACTCGGCAATTAAATCTCAAATCCTCTTAATTAATCAAGTACTAATAATTATACGTGATGGGGTTGTTACACAAACTGTACCACTGGCTACGATTGCTCTCCTTCCATATGAGTCTGCTCTAAAGCTTATGAGGCATCCTCCATACTGCACTCTGGTACCTCGGTGCTGGTGGGTTCCTTCGAAGCAGTTTGTTTAGGATATACTTCTGTTAGCTTTTCGATCAAGAAGGTCTGTTCAGCCAAGAAGGCTTCGAACATCCCATCTTCAACTAATTCCTTCTCTTAGCCTGGTTTAACTTCTCCTTCCATCTCACTATCACTTTCTATCAAGACCTTTTCAAGACCTGCTAGGCTGGGTCTTTCTTTGGCTTTCAGTTCAGCATGAACTTTGGCCAACTTTTCTCAACTAGCACCCTCTTTGATCATAAAAGCAGATCTTGAACCTTCTTCTTCTTCCACCTGGCCCTTTAACTGTGCCAAAGAAGTACTTTCTCCACCTTCTTTTAGGTCTCTTTGATACTGAGCGTATCTTCGCTATATCTTCCTCCTTTAGGATCTGGAAATTATAGGAACCATATCTGGTTCCCTTGTTTTTGGGTTTTTTAGCAGAACCCAATTGTTTGGAGCCACTAGAGGGGGCTTGATCATCTTTTCCTTGTCTCCGATAGTCCTACTTTGGGTAGGTATTACTTCAAGTTTGTTCTGCATGATAAACCAATCTGGAACCCCAGGGACCCATGAACACACTACTCTTGTTGCTAAGCCTGTAACTCTTATCTTTACAACTGGCTTCAAAGTAGCTCTTGGAGGCCAACCACTAGGCCTGGTTCCTTGCCTTAAGCCAAATTTAGGCCTCCCTTCAGACTGATTGCCCACCTTGTAATAGTTGGGTTGCCTGGTTTCATGCAAGGGCCTCTTTCCTTTTGATTGTATCCTGGTGTCTGGTGGGGCAACCAAGGATGAATGTTGTCTAGGATCAGTTAGGTATGGCCTCTTGTTATAGGTGCTGGCTATTCGGTCTTTTTGTACCTCTTTATAATACTGCTTCCCATCAATTGGGAGCCCTTTCAGCCACTTGTAACACATCCTGCACTTGGGACACATCCTCTGCACCATAGCTACTTCGAGGGAGTTATCATCCAGTATCTTTTCATTAGAGCCATCCTTTTGGCATGCAGAGTTTTGCACACTGGCTGGTGAACTTCTGGTGTCTTTCTTGAAGACAACCTGGCTAGCCACATGCATCTGTACAGTGACTTCCTTCAATTCCTTCAAGAATAGATTTTAGAAATTTGGCATGCCAACATTGACTACAGCCTCCCCAATCTTTGGAAACGGGTTGGTATCAATTTCCATGGCTTTCTCAGTCTTAGTTGGAAACTTTAGCCTCTCATTCCGAATCTGTTCTTGGATTCTGTCTCGGAAAACAATATAGTTTTTAGTCGAATGAGATCAAGAATTGTGCCATTTACAATATAGTTTTTCTTTAAGTTCTTCAGGAGTAGGGATCTTAACTCCCTTTGGTAACTTTAGGAAATTTGCTACAAGTAAATGATCAAAAATGTCATATGCTTTTGTTAAGTCAAAAGAATACTTCCTATGAAGGTCTTTCTTTTTGAACTGCTGGTCTATTGTAGTGTCTTACTGAATTAATGCTTCACAGGTTGTAGTTCTTTCCCTATGATCTCTGATACATCAATTTCAAAATTAGGGTCTCTATAATAGGTCTTATATGATGCATTGTTTCGATCTTGTTCTTCTTCAAGTAAAGCTTCATATCTAAACACTTTATAGGTTAATTCTACCAAGTCTCGAAACTCAGTTGAATCAAACTTTTTTTGCAACCTAAACTCCAACCCATTTTGAGCCAATCTTACAAATTCAGGCTCAGGTAACATGACCCTACATTTGTTTCGTGCCCTTTTAAATCTGGCAATAAATTAAGCAGCCTTCTCATCAGGCATTTGGCTCAATCTTGCCAAGTCTACCATAGAAACCTCAGGCTTTGTTTAAAAAAATTAGGTGTGAAATACTTCCTCCATTTGTTGCCAGGTTTGAATAGAGCGAGGTGTAAGGTTTATATACCATGAGCAGGCTGCTCCAATTAGAGAGTTTGGAAAAAGTCTCAGTTTGATGTAATCATTATTAGCGAACTTACCACACTGGCTTGTAAACCTAGCAATGTGTTCTACTGTTGGCTGATTTCCATGTCCATAAAAAAGGGCAAAGTCTGGTATTCTAGACCCCCTTGGATATTCATGTACCCAATCTACCCATTCTGGGTAAGGTTTTCTGTACACCGGAGTTTGGACCCCTTGAGCTATAGGTCCACACATTTCCCTAACAATATCAGCAATTTGGTCCTTAGGAACCATATTTTGTGATGGTTAGACCACTACAAGAGGAACAAACACAGGGTTTGGAGGAACTTCATATGCCTAAGGGTCTCTTGGTCCATATATCAGTACATTCAAGGCTGGTTGTCCTTGTTGTACTAGTTATTGTTGGAGATATGGCTAACCTCTTAGAATCTATCCTAGAAAAGGCCCTACGAAAGGTGCTACAGGAGAAGGAACAAGTGTTATTTCTCTTCCAACCGCAGGAAATCCTTTCAACCCCTCGGGTGTGAATTCAAACACAGGATTAGTGAAACCCCATGTGCCATGTATGACTTCGAACATAGGATTTGAAAACATCTTCATACCATTCCTTTGTGCTGGCCCAGATCCACCAATTTGTATGGTTTCGCTGGTGGGCAATGGTACATTTTGATTTGCTAGTGGTCTCGAAAGAGCTTCGTACCATGACTGAGGTACAAGTGATGACTTATCATGATTTTGATTACTAGTCTGACCATTAGTTTGTCTATTATTTTGCATAGGCTGTTTATCTCGAGCCAATCTATGCTGAAGGGAATTCTCGTTCTCTTTAGCCTGTCTTGTAACAGTTGGTTGATGGGAGTTCATTCGATCCAAAAAGAATGTTGCCCATCTTTCTATTGTATACATTAGTTGCTGCTCCATAGTGTGTACTAAACCTCCCCATAGATTTATTGGTTGGATAGAAGGGACAGTTGAAGGGCTAGTTTCATGGCCCTGTCTAGTATGTTGGACATGTGTTGTATATTTTGAAGTGCTGGTCTGTTCGACAATTTGCGGAGGATCTGATGGGATAGGTGCATCCATTACATTATTCTCCGGGTTAGGTATTTCTACCTCTCATTCCACACCCTCTTCTAGATGTTCATTTTCTTCTCTTGCTCTACGTCTAGCCATTTTAAATTGTCCCACTGGGCGTGCCAAAAAATACATGTTGGCTTTTTTGGCTATTAAGGGTTAATAGTGTCAATTTAAGCGTGCCAGCAAGGATCAATTAGTCCTTACATAATTTTAATTGCCAACCAATTATCAGACGATTGTGTTGAAGTTCTTTCAGCCTTAATGAAGAGGAATTTTGTTAGTGGCTTGTTTTAGGAGAAAGTTATAAGAAATAACGAGTACAGAATAATTCAAAAACTGAATTTCATTAAGTAAATAGGAACTTACAATGCAATGACCTAGCCTTGAAAAGGTTTACATCAACAACCACTTAAAACTATTCCAAGGAAATGAAGTGCAGTACAGGAATTGAAGTGCTGAAATGTAAAAAACTAGAAAGAAATATGAACTAAATAAATTAATTTCTGGATCTGAGTCTAGGTCCTTCATTCTTGGGCCTTCTCCTCTATTTATACTTCCCCATAGTAATCTTCGAAGTGGGCTTCCAACCGTTGAAATGCACTTCCATGATTTCTGGTTATGGCCCTAAACAATTTGCTCCTACGATGCCCTCTTTGCAGTTGCACTTCCTTCTTGAATTTGAATTTGAATTGTGAGTAACCGTTGAGCCACGTCACTTCGCGCCTTCTAACTGCTTCCATGCAACACAAACCCACCAATACTAATATGAACTACCGTGTGTCTGTCGTTGGTTGGAGACTTGCATTAATTCCCAAAATTACCCTTTTCGAGCCTTGTGTTAAGCTACGATTGGCCTGTACAAAATATGTAGCCAACAGTTGTAACAACCTAGATTTTTTAATTATTCTGTAGAATTTATACTAATTTTATTTAATCTCAATTCGAAAAATATATAATTTATTATATATTATTATGTGTAATTTTGTAAAACAATATAATTATTAAAAGTTTATGGGTCAAAATAATAATAATAATAATAATAATAATAATAATAATAATAATAATAATAATAGATGTGGTAATAAAATAAATAATTAATTTTCTGTTGGTATACAATAGAGTGTAATTTAATTAGGAAATATAATTATTTAAAGAATTAGGGTGAGAATATAATTATCAGAAGTTGGTAAGATAAGTATAGATCTAAATGATTTCAATCCAAATCTTCAGAAGATTTCCGTGGACACGTGGTATGCAATTACCAGGCTTGCCTCCCTATAAATGGGAGGAGATCAAGTTCACTGCAAAAAGAAAAGGAAAGGAAAGAAGAAAGAAAAGAAAGAAAGGGAAGAAAGAAAAGAGGGGAAGAAGGAAAAAATTGTGGAAGCTAAAAGGGTTTTTAGTAGTGGAAAGAAAAAGTAAGGTATTAAAGATAAGGTGAGTTATATTATACCTTGAGTCACCAAAATGTATTTTACGTATGTTTTGACAACAGTAGTTGATTGGATGATTCTGAGAGAAAAAATGAAATAATTATGGATTAGATGTAACAATTTGTTTTATTAACTATTTTAGCTTATTTTGTCTTTTAGTGTGCTATTTTAGCCCAATCATCTTCCTAACACACTCGGGGTGAGCATGGTTCGAATTGGGATAAAATCAGGACCAATTCGTTATCTACGGTTCCTGAAAAATTAGAATCAATCCAATGCGTTTAAATCGTGGAACCAATCCAAACTAATCACGGATTGGATAGATTTAGAACAACGGATTCACATAATTAAATAACAAAAAAATATATATAACATTTTAATTTCATAAAAATATAAATATAGCATCAAACAAAAGTAATAAAACTGGATATACATTACACAAAACAGAGTTCTCCTTTGTATTAAAATTAAACACAGCATCAAACAAAAGCAACAAACAAAAGCAATAAAACCGGATACACATTACATAAAGCAGAGTTCTCCTCCGTATTAAAACTAAACATAGCATCAAATAAAAACAATAAGAAAACTGATTTTAGACAAACATAAGCAAAAAACTCCATGAACATAAGCAACAAACAAACAAAAGCATAGTAGTAGTAGCACAACAGCAACAACAAACAAAAGCACAGTAGCAGCACAACAGCAGCAGTAGTAGCACATTCCACATCACAACAAGCCAAATCACTTTCTAACAGCTATGTTGACATTGGTTAGGGTTGCAAAAAAATTAATGTTAGTTTCAAGTAAAAAATAACACAATACATGAATGTAATTTAAATGATAAATTGAATATTGAAATTCCATTACCTTTTTTTATATCCTCCAAATCTACAAAGCTTTCTTCCATCTCAAGTAGCAATGGCGAAGCATGCAACTAATCTTGTGTACAAATTAAACTTTCAACAAGCTTTGGAGTAAGAGAACTACAAAATTGATCAAGAATATGACCTCCAATACTGAAAATAGACTCGGAAGCAACAGTAAAGACATGAATGGCCAAAATATCCCTTGCAACTTGAGGAAGAACTTTATATCTCGAAGAATTTGTCTTCCACCAACTTAATATGTCAAAGTTTGCAGCTTCCTTTTCATAAAGTCTTCCAAATACCTATATACTTTTGACTTGCCTCCATCATCTTCTTTTTCCTCCAAAAGTTTTTAAAATTTTGTTATAAAAGACGCTTGGTGGTCACTTGCACCAATGTTTACTTGATCAATAATGTCTGCCTCATGAACCATTTCATTGGAAGACAAAGCAATTGTCTCAAACTGTTTATACTCATAAAAAATGTTATTCAAAGTCTCTCTTACTTTTTGAGTGAGCTCATTCACCATGGCAAGTTGATAAACTTCAAAATAATAAAACCTTACATATTTCAACTTATAACGAGGATCTAACACAACAACAATTAATAACATCATATTATTTTTTTTCAATTTTTCCCTAATACTTGTCAAATTTAGTCTTCATTTTTATTGCCATGGCTTTTAAAGAAGGATCTAAACTCTTTCCCCATTCAGTTAAGGAACTTTCTATAGAACAAAATTTAGTGAAGTACAAGTTGGAAGTGACATACAAAGAACCAGACAAGTGAACAGTTGCATCATAAAACTTTTGCAAAAATTATGTAAAAACACGAGCATCTTCTCAATCTTGAGTGGTAGGAGATTCATGATTAAGTTCTAATTTGAAATGTGGGTCCTCATCCTCTAATCTCTCAAATACTTTTTGAAACTTTGTTGCAACATCTAGCATTAGATATGTGGAGTTCCACCTAATTTTGAAACGTTGTTGCAACATTTTGTAGAGATGTCCATAAATCTATAGTGAGACAAAGTCTATAGTTTGATTTCTTCAACAAATTTTCAATTTTCTCTTCTCACTAGAATATAAATCCACAATATCCCTTGCCACTGTAAAGCCTGAAAACTTTTTGAAATTAGGTTGCATCACACTACAAAAGTAACGAAATCCTTCATGCTCTACAAACCTAAATGGTAATTCATCAGTGATTACCATTTTAACAAGTGAATCCCTACATGCTTGTTGACCAAATTTCCAAACACCAAGTTTTTTTTCACCTTCTGTTACGGATTGAAATGCCAAAGTCTTTGTTTTTTTATTTTCTTTATTGTGAGGAGACTTAGGATAGTTTGCAATATGTTTTCTCAAAGTGCTAGTTCCATTTGCACTAATCCAAACATAAGAAGCTTTACAATGGTTACATTTAACACATGTAGCAGTCTTACTCCTTTCTTTAAAATTTTTGGGAAAATGCTCCCAAACTTCAGAATATTGTCGAGCTTTTTGCTTAGGAGGAGGGGGCACACCTTTGAACCAGAAGGAGTTTCAAGTTGAGGATTATGCTCTGGCTCAGACTAAGACCGAGAGAGGTCGATGACATCATTTGTGTCTCCAATACTTGACATCTATCAAACAAGAAAAAAAAAATACATCAAAAAACTAGGATTAATATTATTAGAGAAAATAATAAATAAATAAATAAATAAATAAAAACATAAATAAAAAACCAAATAAACAAATCAACATGAACTTTTTACTTACATTTACCAAATCCATTAAAGAAAAGATCAACAAATATAAGATGAACAATCAATTTGAGAGTGTAGAGTTTACTGCATATCTCCAATTTAAGATTAAATCCACCGATTTGGTATGAAATCCACAAATAATTAACAAAGTGTTAAAGAGAGAGAGCTCACTGCGAGAAAGAGAGAGAGCTTACCGAGAGAGAGATAGAGAAAGAGACCAAGTTGCTACCGATCTAATATGATATGGAAATCCACCGATTTGATCTGAGATGAAATCACAAGAATAGAGAGAGAAAACTCAGTCTGAGAAAGAGAAAATAGAGAGCTTACTGAGTCTAAAAAGAAAGAAACCAACAAAAATAGTGTTACCGAGAGAGAGAAAGAAAGAGAGCTCACCGAGAGTGAGATAGAGAAAGAGACCAAGCCGCTACCAATCTAATCTGAGATAGAAATCCACCGATTTGATCTGAGATGAAATTACAAGAATAGAGAGAATTCAATCTAAGAAAAGAAGAGGAAAAGAGAGAGAAAGAGAGAGAGATGAGAATGTGAGAGACAGTGGCGTGTGATATATTAAATTAGGGTTAAGGTTTAGCTTTTATATGGAATAAGAAATGATATTATGTCGAAGGGTCTATAGTAGAAATATAGAGTATTTATATACGGTCCGGATCGGTTCCAATCTGGGACCGTGGGGTTCAATCCGGAACCGATCTATGGCCTACGGATTTTTAAATTTCCATTCTGGAATCGTACCACAAATTCAAAAAACCAATCCAAACCTACTGGATTGGATTGAACTAGATCGGATTACGGATTATACGGATTTCTTGCTTAGCTCTACCAAACACCCCCCAATGTATATACAATTTATTACTTTTTTGTAATTTTTTTAAAACTTACACTGATTTGAAATTCTCAAAAAATATGCATATTTATTAAACGCACTCTAGTATATCAACACTCTAATTAATTTCAATCTTACCTCATTCCACTCTACTCCACTCATCTATTTATCCATTCATCATTGTTGTTGACTTGTTGCCCCCTTTCCATCACTACTCCTCGGATCCAGTGTCACTGTTATGCGTAAAGCACAACAGTGACTATTGAGTGGCCCGTGGAACTCATTTCGGATCTTATTTTGATGATCCGAACCGTTGAAAATATAGAAAATATCGGGAACAATATACTTGTAAAAATCAAATTGATCGAATATCAATAACCTGTTCATCAAATAACATTTGTATTTAGTTTGATACATACATATTCATTTTTTTTATATAAAGATGTTATTTGATGAATAGGTTATTGATATTTGATTAACTTGATTTTTTACAGGTATATTGTTCTCGATATTTTCAAAATTTTCAACGGTTCGAATCATTAAAATAGGATCCAAAATGAGTTTAACGGGCTGTACAACAATCACTGCTATGCTTCACACACAGCAGTGACACTGGCTCCCTACTCCTCGATACCTCCTTCCCAACGTCTCAATATTTCCTTTCCTTATCTTAATCCTACCCCTTTTGGTTCCCTTTTGAATCTCCTAGTTTTCTCTCTACCATCAATATTACCCTTTGTCACCTCTTTCCTTTTTCTCCTTTGCATCCATCACATAGGGTCTTCTCTCTTCACTATTTGTCATCAATATGATGTGTTTTAATATGTTAAAATTTGAAATTTAATTTGTTATAACTTGTACTAAAATTTGAGATTTTAATATATAAGAATTTTGATTGATACATTTTTAATTATGAATATTGTGAACAATCCATAATGGAATTGAATAGATGACCAAGGGAACATAGTTTGGTTGTGAAAAATTATTTGATAGTTTAGGGGTGTTACTTGCCATTGTCTTTCACCAATCACCAATCACCAATCACCAATCAATATATCGTTACTGTTTTTTCATGACCAACACAAAATCGTGACTCTTATTTTCTACCAATTATAACACATTTAGAGTACCATGTAATCGTATCCCGGAACTACTAAATAAATGCTCCTTAGTTGTGTGGAGACATTTATGATGTCATTAATAATGATGAAAATTAATTAAATTAAATTATTACGATTTACGCATTGTTTAGGCAGAATGGAAGTGAGCGAAAAACATTTCTATGGTCAACAAAATTTACTTTTAAAAAATATTTTTTAACCTAAAATCTTGCCAATATTATCACATTACCAATCCTATTATCATTATCAGTCACCACCTCCACCTTCCTCCCACTGCCACCATTACCCAATATTTTTGGTAAATATTTTTATAATTTTTTTTGGTAGTAATTTGAGTTCATTAAAAAATATTTTTCTTCTAAACAAACTATTATATTAAAAACTTTTATAATGAATCTTAGGTCAAGTTTGGTAAGTTGTCAAAAAATTAATCAAAAAGTTAAAAAGTTATCACTATTCACCAAAAGTCAAAAATTACGGCTACACAATTCCCAATCTTAATTTTCTCCTACACACTAATTTATACAATTTTTTAATACACATTTTTCTGTAAAAAGTCAAAAAATTAACCCAAACAACCATATTTTTTCCCCCAACTTTTTAGTCTAAAAAGTTGAAAAGTGCACTTATTTAAGACATTCCAAACAACCCCTATATGTGTTCATGCTATATTAATTCAAAAATACATGTTACCATTTTATTCTCTCCCTGTTAGGGGTGTGTGCGGTGCGGGTCGGTGCGGTTTGAGAGAAAAATAGAAACCGTATGGCGGGTGGCGGATTGATAAAAGTGTCACTAGAATTTGCCATTTTTCTTATCAAAAACCGACGGTTCGGTTGGCAAATAATGACGGATTTGTCTTGGTGGTTCGGGCGGATTGGCGGTTTATAAAAAATATAATTTAAATTACAAAACTTAAATCAAAGAGTAAAAAAAAAACGAGAGATACCGTGATGTTAAGTATCTTGCGAAGCTTTCTTCTGATACAACAAATGTGGCAACAACATGATAATATCAACGACTATGCCATCAGTTCATTACAAGCATCTGTGGAAGCTACAATGATCAAATACAATACATAAAATTAATATCATTCAAGGTTTACAATATATTGAAAATGTTTACTGTTGAAAAGTATTTAAATTGAAAAGTGAGCTGATGCAAGTTTGTAACATGGCCAAAAAAAAAAAAAAAAAAGATTGAAAAGTGAATTGGAATCCAACTTTATTTTGGATTACTGACATCTTGAATTCCTCTCGAGCAGTAATGTAATACTATATTCTAAGGTATAGAACAACAAGCAAACTTAAGTAAAAAAAAAATTTTAGAATCTTATAAAACATGATTTAATAGCTGTGCGGGTCGGTGCGGTTTGGAAAAAAAATAAAAACCGGCGAATTAATAAAAGTGTCACTAGAATTTGCCATTTTTTTTACCAAAAATCGACGATTCGATTAACAAATAATAACGAATTTAGCTTAACGATGCGGCTCGATTTTGACGGTTTCAACGGTATTTATGCACACCCCTAATTCCACAATGCCCAATCAAAACCCACACATCTTTCCATCTACGCATTGAAATTCGAGGAAAAACATAGATAAGACCGAAACAAGCGTCAAGATTAGAAATCTGCTTCAATTTTCGTCTGTTTTGGTTCGGCAATTGACACACTGAAAAAATGATCGTTGTACAAAGTTTTGATGAACCTAAAACAACCACTTTCGACGACCCCATTTGGCTCAGGCTTTTGGAAACTCTGTTTCCAAAATCCCACTACATTGGTTCGATTTCTTCTTGTTCTCTCTTGGGTTTTTTTCTCAATCCCTTGATTTGTTTGTATTTTTTTTGCACATTAAGAAGTTTATTTTTTACTTGTTTGTCTTTTGTGCTCCACATATGTGTAGTTAAAATCTCTTGTTAATTTTATACAAGTGTATGTGAGTCTTGCAGATCACATGTTTGATGAAAGACTTCAATGGTTGTTGAGAACATAGGAGGACAATTCACTTTCTTTCACTCTGTTTATTGGGGCCCAATAGATTTCTAATCTCCAAATTAATGGAATTGAAATTTGATTGGAAACATGAACCTTTTGTTAAGATAGATATATGCGCGTGACGATGCATGTTTGATAATCGGTAAACGTTTTGTGGGTTTGACACGAATACCATGGGACGATGGACGGCATTAATAATAGAGTGGGGATATTTATACTATATTTGATTATAATATGATGATGAGATAAGAGGGGAGAATTATTTTTAGATTAACAATGCCATGGGGGCGGTGGATCACTAAACCTACCATTTTGGGTGATTAGCAATCCCATCAGGCTAGTAATCCGAAGCCTATTGCCAAACAGACACAAGTTTAGGGAACTACAAAAAATGTATGGGTTCCATGTGGTTCTACATTTTTGTTAATCTCTATCAAACTGGGTTGAAGGCCTCCAAGCAAGTTATCAAACATGGCCATAGGTGTGTAAAGCCATTGCTTATTCAAAAAGTGTAAGTAACATAGAATCTAAAAGCATATCTATGTGACCTTCCAATTGTGTGAAGCAAACTTTTTGGACACTTTTACACATATGGTATGTGTGTCAAAGGTGTAGTTACACATTAACCAAGAAAGCACGTTTGGTAATTCGTGTTTACTAGTAATTAAGATTTGTATGAAGAAGAAGAGAGAGGTGCAGAGCGAGTGAGAGTATAGTGTGATGAAAAATGAGTTGTGTACCCCCTGTTCATTCTTGTGTTGGAAATTTCTTTCAAATTATTGAGTCTATAGTTCTTTTTTATAGTTGAGTTTGGAGAAGATTGAAGTTGAAGACTAAAACTATAATTAGAAAACACAAACAGACTTTGTTGAGAAGGTAAGATGTATTGCATTTGCGTCATTTAGTGGCTTTTTATCTAATGCCAGGCTAGTAGGGTTCGATTTAAATTGTGTTGATGACCTTAGATAATTTAGTTTTGAACCTAAGAAACATGAGTACGTACACATGACATGACACATACAAGCTAGAGCGCCAATTTTTAAAACAATACGACATGTGGTAAACATGCACAAAATGTATGGCTTTATATATTTATTATATGTCATCATGAATATTTCATCTAGAGATATGAAAAATAGAAGATAACACTAATTTCTAAAGTTTAAAAGAAGAGTAATTAATAGGTATAAATCTATGTTGTTATTCTTTTATTACTGGATCCCAAATTATTTTGTTCAAACTTATAATGAGTTTCCAAGTATGTCTAAGGGATGGACACATGTGTCTCCCAAGTGTTTGAAATGTGAAGGGAAAAGATATAAAAAATAAACATGTATGTTTGGACCTGTGTCTGACACATGCTGTGAAGTGTCCAACGAGTGTCAGTGTTTGACATAGACCTGCCACCTTCAAACACATTGGTATTGGTGCAATACAATCAAAAATATAAAAATACCTGTTTAATTAACTGTGATTTTTTTTTTTTTGTAGATTTTAGTGGTAGAGGTCTTTTGTTGTCTGTTCTCTCTTTTACTTTCCAATTTATGTAAATATGTTTGGTTATATCATAATCAATATTCATCTCAAAATAGCTCAGGAATAAAGTAAAGAAGAAAAGAGAATTAATTCCTTTGTTTCTTTAATGAGAAAATGATTGTTTGAATGGAGTTTAATTCTTCTTGTTTCTTCTATTTGTGTTCTATTAGATCAACAATTGATATGCAATATTTGGAGGTAAATGATGATCAAGCTCACCTTGGACTGAAACCACTTTGGTGTGTTTTGGCTCAGGAATGGGCCTGAATAGAAAAATTCATATTTCTGAAATAGCAATAATTTTCTATAACTATGAATCATGGACACCTTTCTGGAGGTCACATACCGGTGTCGGACACGTTTTGGACACATACATGCTTGGACACGCTCTGGACACATGTTGGATATGCTGGAAGTAATCGGACAAGCCAGGGACACGTTATGACACACTAGGGACATATTGGGGATCCATTTTTAAAATTTTTAATTTAAAATTATTATTTTGAGTGAGGCAACATACCAAGGTTGATGAATTTGATGAGAATAAATATTTGACATAGAATAAATATATAATATTAAAAAAACGTGACATGTAATAATTATACAAAATTATATGTTTTGCATGAGTCCCTGACGTATCGTGTCCTACATTTTTGAAAATTTGCATGTCCACGTGTCCGTGTCGCGTCACGTGTCCGTGCTTTGTAGGTCTGAAATGCTGATATATATATTAAAAAAAAAAATTGTCTGAAATGATATTCTTTTTATTTTCTTCATTGTGCTTGTATCATAGACCAGTAATTTGCAGCTGTAGGAATCCTCTCCTCCTTGGAGTTGCTGGTTGCATCTTAGTGTAGACTTATTTGTTAGCGTTAAATAGAATAGTGATTCTAATTGGTTTATATCTGTTTATTTATTTATTTATTATATATATACATATCTTCCATGCATTTCCCACTTTGTTTCCTGATCCGTTGGGTATGTTAGATGCTCTCCCAATTCAAAACTTCACAAAATGTATCTTCCCCTATAGTTAGTTTTGACTTGTACTGTAAGAGTTTAGGATGTTCTCCTCCTCTCTGTTTCTGATTAACGCACTGATTTCTTCAAATACTTTTCCATTCGAAAATAGACAGAAAATGTTGTTGTAAAGATCTTCTACGAACTTTGACAAATTTATTGTGAATCTAAAACCACTTTAAATTCATTTCTCATTTCTTTTAGTTCCATTTTTTAGTTTCATCCATTATAGATTGCATCAACTTTTCCTTTTCTGATGGAAGTTGCCTAGTACCATGAATAACTTTTCGATTTTCCTGTAGTGGTATAATCTTCTAACTTGAATTTATATCTTGTTTTTGGTTTTGCTTCTTAATTATTATTTTTATTTCTGCACATGATCAGTTTTAGACCTTTGACCAGTCTTTTATGTGAATGTTTCTCTTTGTCCCACCATTTTTTTAGTCAGGCTTTGTCTCACTTCAAAATCAGCACTTTTTCCTAGCGTAACTGCTGAAGACGTGTACTATCATTATTTTTTTTAAAGAAAATTTGATTTACACTAAACTGGTCAAAATTTGCTCTTAACGCACTTCTGATGATCTTCCTCAATCCGTGTATCAATCTCCACTCAATCTCTTCATAAAGTTTTTTCATTAATCAGAACTTAAATTCTCAACATATGGGAGTTTACTTCAGGGCTGGTGGTGTTGGCTTAAATTTTCTTTCCCTTCGTTTTGTAAATGACACTTGGGTATTACCTAGTGAGGTCATTAGCCGTTTCTATATCAAGACCACTCCAATCCAGAGTTATTAGTCTTTTCCACTTCTGTTAGGGGCATACCATTGTAACCGATTATGCCGTTTTCCTCATATTCTGCTTTTTTTCGGGGTTACTTTTCCGTTACGGACCTGTTTCATTTACTTCACCTTGTCTTTCTATATTTCATTTTTGTAATTTAAAACACGAGCAAGGGTAGTAATGGCAACTCATGCTAAAAAATAAGGTTACTTTGTGAAGATGAAAAATTGGCAAGATAATAAAACCCACCCCAAATGCTCTTTCACGCCGACTCGCTTTCCCTTTTCTTCAATGACTTCTTCCTCAATTCTCTAGCCTCAAACCCTATGAAGGTCCGAGGGATTTGAATTCAATCTATATGTAGGTAAAAGGAAGAAGGTTTCAGTTGGGTGGCAACGCACTCACAATAGAAGTTTGAAATCATCAAACCCTAGCTCAAGAAGAAGATAAGAGGGATTTGATTTCCTTCTAAGAATCATGTATTCTCTTTTATTCCATCACATACACACATGCACATATTGCTTCTGATTTACTATTAGTGATTATCCCTTTTAGTTGATTTGTTTTTCTTTTCGCTAATTTTGTTGTTGAATGACATGGTTGAATTTTTTATTTTTAAGATTTTAGGGTTTAGGCCTATATCTATGGTTCTCTCCATTTAGAGGCTAGTATATTGAAGATTTTACTAGGAAAAAATTGAACTGTTGTTATATATATATGAAGAGTACATGGTATTTTAAAACTGTAAGCTGAAAATTCTGTCAGAAGCTGTTTCTGTTCCAATGGAAAACCTAAATTGATGACAGGAACCCATTTTATCTCTTTGGTAAATTATGGTTTCATCAAACTTTTGTAAGTTCATTTAGTTTCTTTTATTCCCTTTTTGTTTCCATTTGATGCAATTGAATTTTCAAATTAGATCTCTTGAAAATAAATATATGACCTTGAGCTGGGCAATACTTCTTATCAGTTTCAAATTTGTTTGGTTAGTTTTCTTGTCTTTCCATTAATTATTTCTCACACTGTGTTGATGAAGATTAATTTGATTTGAAACTATAAAAAGATGTGATACCGGCCTCAAATGAAGGTAATTTTTACTACTCCTAAAGGGGGGAGGTGCTGGGTTTAATTTCAACTATGCATGAAAGTGAGAGCAATAAAAAATGTAAAATTGTTTTAAGCCTATTAACTTAGGGCACACGCTAACGATATCCATTATTTATTTTTTTAATCTTGGTTTAAATTTTTTGATTGGTATGTGTTCTCTTCCTTTTGTATTTGATTTTGAGCCAAAGATATGCTAGTCCAGACCTGAATAATTTTATTTTATTTTATTTCTTTTATAGATGTGTAAACAACTTTATTTCTTTGTCTTAACTTGCCTTCTCAAAGTTTTCTAATTTTTATTTTGTTCTATACATTATTATAGGACGATTTCTTGCTCTCAAAGTAAGAATCAGAAGAATGACACACCGTTTCTTCCGGAGCACATCTTCTTCCACATCCTTATTTTGCTTCCTGCTGAGTTTCTGCATGACTGTGGGAGGTATGTATGCAAGGCGTGGGCTAAAATTATTCGTGACCCTGCTTTTATCAAGGCACACCTCCTTCAATCAAAGGGTGGTTTGTTCATCCAAAAGTATTGTAGGCCATATCCAGCCCATTTCCTTGAGTTAAAAGGTGGAGAATTCAAAGAGACATCTCTTAATCGCTATTTTCCCGGACAAATGGTCTCTAGTAGTGGGGGTTTGTCACTTTTTTGTGGCTCACATCCTCAGAAATTTCTTTATGTCGGAAATTATGTTACAATGCAGTACGAGAGCTTACCTTTTCCTATTGCAGCAGATGAGCTTTTTCCTGCTTGTCATATTGCATTCGTTCCTCACAGTGGGGAGTACAAGGTGGTATGCCATTGTGTAAGCTTGAGAGGAGTACATAGATGGCTCGTGTTAACTGTGGGTAAAAATATGTTGTGGAGAAAACTAGAAACTCCATTAACAGGAAACAACCTAGATTATGTGGAACGGACTTCTGTCACTATTGGAGGGGTGCTGTATTGGTCCCAGGGGAGCAGTGGAATTTATGCTATTGACCTTCGTGATGAATCTTCATACTCCTTTCGAGTTCCAAATGAATTTGTTGAGGAGTCCTATTGGCTACTTGAATTGGGGCATCGTTTATCTTGTCTTGTGAACCATCAGAGAGAGATTCATGTATGCATACTGAAGGACATGTATCACAGTGAATGGGATAAACTTTACAAAGTTAGAGAAGTAATAGACACACAGAAATTTTCATTTCGGACATTCATACCTGTTGGCTGGATGGACAATGGCCAATTATTGATCTTCATTATTCGGAGGTTTGGTAACTGGAAGGAAAGGTTGATAGGGGCTTACAATGTGAAGACGGGAGAGACAAAAGCTTTCAATGATTTCGACACTCAGTTGATACATCTTCACACCAATGGCCTAGCTTCATGGTAAATAAAATATGCTTTCATTTCATAGCTATGAACATTTACTTTGGCTTATTGGCTATGAGGTTGTCCTTTTTGTTTATACTTTTGAATCTGGGAAAATTACATTGACCTCTCCTGAGTAATGAAAATTTTACAGCTAGCTCATAATTTTGGACTAATTACACTGTATTATCTTGAAATACAAATTCCATAGAATTTTGGCCCAAACCGTAAGAGGAAGGGTTTTGTGTCATTTGACATTAGTACATATTTAAATGCAAAATATCTAAGGCTAATGTAATAATTTCGTCACCTCCATTAACACCTGTAAGGTTTAACTGTGGGGCTAGCTGTAGTTTCTCCATTACTTGAGGGAGGTCTGTGTAATTTACCTTTGAAAATTTTATACAAAAATTTGAGAACTTTATTAAGATTTTTATTTTCTCGTAAGTTGTACCTTATTTGTAGCATCCTGTTGGGTGCAGTATAGAATATATAAGTAGATATTATGACTTCTCTTTTCTTTTTCTTTTTCTTTTTGTCATTCATGACAAAAGATACAACACAAGCCAGAGGGGATTTAGAATTATGTCAAGTGTATTCCAATATAACTCTTGATGTGTAAAGCAATCGTATTTATGTCATTAATTTGCAGACTGGAGAATGGTGACAACATGTTTGTGCTTAGGAAAAATAAAGAAAAAAAAAATTCAGTGATGTCTGTCTGGCATGCGAAAATGACCACTATATTGACAAGCAAACAAGCTTCAATAAGTACAAAAGGTTGGTCTCGAGACAGAAAATCAGTAAATTGTGATTAACTGCAAGCAAAAAGTCCCACAGTAGTTTGTAAATTTTTTTCTTCTGTTTTTTTCTAAAACCAGTAGGTCGACTCATCTGGACTTGTTTTCTGGTATCATAGCACAGTTTATGTTGGGGTATCAATGGAAAAACAGAGAAAAATAGAACATAGATATTTACGTTACATTTCTTTGGTACATATATAGGAAACAGTTATTGTTACACCATACTTAACATTATTTTCCTCTCTCTCTCTCTCTCTCTCACACACACACACACAAACACGTCACATGCCCTCGTATTCAATTGGAACACATTATATTTCTTCATTGTTTTGGATCCTTAAAAATATGGATGGTCTTATTGTCGGACCACTTGCAGGTAGGCAGCGTTTGCAGTGGAAGGAAAGGAGAGAAGATTTGCAGCAGTGTTTGGAGCTCGAAAGCTATTTCTCTCCGCAAGTGAATAAAAGACTATACCAGCTTGGTGTCCAAGCTGGTATGATAATTCTCTTGCAATTTGTTTTGTGTGACAAAGAGTTTGCTATATAATTGTCTTGGAAGTTACTTTAGGCAACTAGTAAGGTCTTGAACCCTAAATAGTAAGCGGTTGGTGCTTTGGTTTTTTTGTTTTTGTTTTTGTTTTCTGCTGTCCTAGTTTGCTTTTGTTTATGACATGTGAAGTTATTTGGTACTATCATAAAACAATTTAGTAGCTATGTGCATTTTCCTTCTACCTTTATGTGTATGTCTTGTGCTCGCTTTTCTTATGAATGTTTCTTAGGGAGGGACTCGGAGCGGGGAGGGTTGGGAAGGAGCTGTGGGGTAGTGAGGGTGGCGGCCAAACCACCAGAGGTTGGTGGTGGGTGTTGGCTAGGTTCAAAGAAAGGGGTAAAGTTGGAAATATGATGGGGGTTCAAAGAAAAATAGGTTAGGAGCAATTTTAGTGGGCGTTTGGAAAGTTGTTATTTTAGTAAGCTTTTTTAGGTTTTGGCTATTGTAGTTAAGTTAAAATTTTTGTATTTGAGAAGATGATTGGATTTTTTTTATAGTTAGATATGATGTTTGTGAGAGAAAAAGTGAAATGATTATGAGTTTGATGTAACATTTTAGTTATTTTAACATATTTTGTCTTTTTGTGAATTTTAGCCCAAAAAGCAAAAAAATAGCCTTTGCCAAACAAGGCTTTAGAGAGTGGGTTCCAAACAGTAAGGGTTGTCTAAATAAACAAAAATAATAAATAAATAAAGAGGTGGCAATAGCAACACTATTTTGATGAAGGTTCACATTCAATATTCAACTATGTTGTTTTGTATGAAAATTAGGTATAATTTTTTTTTCGTTTGTATATAATTACTATTATTTTGAAAATAATGGACCACTTTGACACATTCTTTGATTTGAAATGAGAAGACCAAAATTTGCCACATAATTTGCATAAATTTTCTTTTTATATATCTCTATTGTTTACTCTCTTCATAATGGTTTGAAATTGTATTTTGAGAGATGTGGATAGTGAGGAGGTTGACCAGTCTTTTAATATTTGTTAGCAGTAACACCTCTAGTTAGTCTTTCACAAAACATGTAGTTGTGTCTAACTAGTGGTGTTTCTTAAATTTTCTAAATTATTTTTATTTTTTTCAGTCTGTGTAAGTGTAGAAATTTATATCCATTTTTTATAATATTATGCATGGATTTAATATATCATGGCAAATTTTTCAAAAAAAACGGTGTCTCTACAATAAAATTTGACAAGTGAGATTTCGATTAAGTGTTTACATAATCAGTCTAACTTCAAAAAGAAAATGATCAGAAAATAGTCAAGAAAACATAGGTTGCCTTGACAGGACAAAAGGAAGATTTGTAGCTCGACATAATTCCTTACTATGGGATGGGTACATCACCAACATGACTTTTCAAAAAGATTGAATGACTATCCCTTCTCTTGGGTAGTTACAACTTGTCAATCTCATCAACTCAAATTATCAAGTCAAAGCATGAAACAACCATTCTGCAGGGATCTTCTTTTTCGATGTCACATACTTCTATTTCAAATCACATTTCTACCACATGATCAACTCAAAAAAGACTCATTCTTTGATAAAGAGTTAGCTTTGGACAACTGAGAATTCAAACACAGAATCTAGCCTTTAGGCAAAACCAAGATCCTCTGTATATCCCAAGCCACATCTGACAATTAGGCCAAAGAGCCCATCTTGTGATAGAAAGCTGACTTGGGACAGTAGAGAATGCAGACAGAAAATCTGGCCTCCAACTAGAGCTGCTATTACCTGTAAATACATTATTGGACTTCCAACACCGACAGACCAATTGTCAATCTGAAAACCATTACAGCGAAGTTTTTAACCACCCATCAAATGTATGAACATGATAAAGGGGAAATAAGCCCAAAAAAAGAAAAAGTAGGAAAGGAAACAAGTAAGGTCGATGCAGATTGACTAAGGTGTAGGTATGATTTCAGTGGAGCAAAACAACTGTCTGACAGAATTTTTTGAGGAAGTTGAGACGCAACTTACGCGGTTATGAATGGCTCAATCTTCCCTGTATTGGGAACCCAGGCTGATGACTTATGAAAAATATATGATGAAAGAAGTTGGCATTGCTTCATCCTCCATTCTCAATTGCCAAGGTCTGAAAAATGCATTTCTATGGCTTAACCTTGTGGCCATCAAAGATCTGAAAAAGGTGTTTTATGGCTTAACCTCTTGGCCATCAAAGAGAGATACAATGCAAAAGGCAAACAAATTCCACAAGAAGGTGAACTTAAATGCCAAATAAGACAATCCAGAAACATTTCAGAGACCCCCACATTCCAAAAGAATTGTGATAACCTAAATGGTCAACAATATTAATTACTGAAGAAAATCCTTACAAAATATATTCAGGAAAAAAAAGAAGAAAAAATAATGAAAACGATGAGCATTCTCACAGTCCGGAATTGCAAGGGCTGTCCGTTGCTATGCCAGAAAGAACTTGCTCAGCTCCATAATAAAGTTATCAGTGCAAAGATTATCCTCCAATTCAAACTCTGACATTCCATTTTCAAATTCAGTCTTGGCACTCGCAACTGGTTCAGCTTTAGGCTTTATTGAGAATCTGAGACGGGTTTCTGTTGACTTTTGGCTTCCACCATAGCAGCATCTTCACTCCCAGCCTTTGATGTGACTTGTAACTGTTCAGGCTTGGGATCTTGATGATCCCGGCTCTTTGAATTGGACAGTTGAGCTGAACCCGATGTGGGTACCACTCCAGGTGCTGATGCTTGGCCAGGAGGAAACAACAAAGGTGCCAACTGATTAAAAAGGCCTTGAGAATCATGAACACCTTGATAAGATTGAGGACCCAAGGAAGTTGAAGCATCAGGGTTAGGTGGGTAAAGTGCTTGAAGCGCTGGATAAAGCGCCTGAAGTGCCGGGTAAAGCGCTTGAAGTGCTGCTTGTCCGAGCATAGCTTGGTGGCCCTGAAACCGTTTTGTGTTTGCAACATGCTTTTTACCAGTCAAATGACTTTCAAAAACCACCTGCGAGTCACACTTGACATTGCACAACTCACATACCAAGGGAACGACTTGTTTGGGTTTGGGAGGCTCAACTGGCCTTCTCGACCCTTCATGAGTTCTCATCCACTTACCGCCCCGCCCACCTCTCATCTTACGCTTGAAACCAAGCCCTCGACCTTCTGTTGATGCTGCTTCCTCTGAAATTTTTTTCTGCTCAGTCTCAACTTTATTTTCAGTGACGGCGCCAGAAGCCAAATTATCTTGTGGGGGTTGTTTATCCTCAGCTCCCTCGACTTTCTCAGGCTGAATAGGAACTTCTTGTTTCACTTCAGCAACAGTCGTTTGCTCATTCTGTCCAACAAGGAGGCTGTTGAGTTTCTGTAACTCTTCATATACCTGCAAGTTCTTTCTATGTCTCTTACCGTTCTTATGCTGTTCGAGAATGTCAAGAGTGTTGCAATCAACCCTACAGAGTTCACACCATGCCATACGTGGAGGTGGCCACACTGGAGTAGTATTTGCAGCAAACGGTGCCTGACCGGTACCTGATGATTCTCCTTGCACAAATGCTGATGGGTTGTTAGCTCGTGCTGGAAAGGGCCCACCACGACCCCTACCCCGTCCTCTACCACGAAAAGTGGGACCTGAGCCACGCCCTCTAAATGGTCTACCACCCCTTCTACCTCCACCTGTATATGGAGTTTGCCCGATCTGCAGAATACCATTCAAGAATATATGTGTACTAAACATTTCAATGACATTTACAAGATAAAAAAAACTAACATAAGGAGGGTAAGTAACCAATTTGAATTGCAGCATGCGGGGTCCATATCATAGAACAGCAATCAAAGGCATTTGTACCACAATCAGAAATGGTTAATGTCACGGGTTTGTCATACTTAAAAAATGCCTAAACATTAGTTTCTCATCTTATGAATTACAAAAGTTGCCCAATAAGGGGTAACCAGGTAAGTAATTACAAAATATCTAAACAACAGTAGAGCATGTGTTATGGTCTAAAATTTTTCACTTTCCAACCCTAAAGAATTAAATGAAAAGTGTAATTAAAGAACAAGTTCAACTTTCACCCAATATATGAACCATCACCAACCCCTGGGTCCACTGAGATAGGAATGTTCCTTTAATAAAAAATAATAGGAGATGAAGTTCAGATAAAAATAAATAAAATTCATCCACTGTGACAATAAATAGCAGATAACACAGTTGCAAGGAACATAGAAGAGCATAAACAGAGCCTGTGAAGATATATTTATATGTTAGTGATGTTAAAAGGAGGTAGTGACTAATTATCACAATTAAACCGATCTTATCAGCCATAAAATTATAGAATTTGATACATATAGAAAATAAATAGCATAAGAGACATAAGATAAGCCCAAAGAAAGAAACTATTTTGGCCATAGGTGAATATTAATAAAACATGGTCAAATCACACGTACAAAAACACATGCCAAATGGTCCAAATATGCAAAAAATCATACAAATTCAAGAAATGGAAAAAAACAATATAAGCACATTGAAGCATGCTGTGACAGCATGCTTGATCAGTTCCAGAAAAGTGTACAATTTTAAATTTCTTCCCAAAAATTTTACACTCATTAGCATTCTCATTTGTGCTTCCAAAAGTGCCAGAGTTCTATCATGTTCAACACAGTACCATGTTTAAAATCGAAACAACTTCTCTGGATGAATCACTCGTTATAAACAAACAATATTTTTGTGGAACATCGCATTAACATGTTTCATTTACATCTTAAATATCTCACCTACCATTAACTAATCTAATGAGATGGAGTTTTGCAGGAAAGTGAGAAGCTTACATGCCTTCATTTTATTTTATATTTAAATGAGATTACAAGCAAAACAGGATAGAAAGAAGTTTTTGCAGTTACAGATAAACTATAATCCAAGAACATTAATAATGGACACTTTAATGAACCTAAGTACTACAGAAGATTCACAGGAACAACACTGCTTCACCGTGCATAAATTAGAACCAATGATTGTACTACCCTATGAAGTATGGACACTTCTAAGAAGGTGTGTGTCCATGACGTGTCCGTGTTCGACACCAACATCCATCGGACACTTCCCGACTTCTGTTGGGCACAGATCCAACTGTGTCACTATTATTATTATTATTATTAATTTGAATTTTTTTAGAATCGTACATGCTTTAGACACTTGGGGGACGCACGTCCATTGTCCATTGCTTCTTCACACACGAAATACATTATAAGTTTGAACAAAATAATTTATATGATACAATGAAAAAAGAAAACAATATAAATTTATATCTATTAATCCATTCTTCTTTAAACTTTAGGAATTAGTGTGATGTTGCATTTTTTTATTATCCTTGAATGAAATATT
The DNA here is from genome assembly GCA_025200525.1 of Camellia lanceoleosa. Lineage (NCBI taxonomy): Eukaryota > Viridiplantae > Streptophyta > Magnoliopsida > Ericales > Theaceae > Camellia > Camellia lanceoleosa. The sequence goes on from CM045760.1 coordinate 39,864,738, forward strand.
AATAAATATGACATACTAAATATATAAAACCATAAATTTTATGCGTGTCCCCCAAATGTCGTGTCCTACATTTTTTTAAAACTAGCACGTCGGTTTGTCGAGTATCCATGTCCGTACTTCTTAGGTACTAGTATTACCAATCCATCAAAATAAACTGCTATTTGAAGAGTATGGCCACCAATAATTTCCATCAAAACACTAAATGCATCCACCTTCCTCCATAAATATCGAGCATCATGAAGCTGTAAGAGGTTTACAACTTGCATGGAAGTCTCGGTTAAAACTCTGAACAAAGAATCATTGCTTGCCTAAGTCCCAAAGTAGAAAACAGAAGACCTAGCTCAAAGTAGAACTCTTGTAAGAAATGATATCAAGAAAACAAAACACTAATCAGAGTAAAAATTTTACTTCACCCTCAACAGTAAAGCACATCATATGAAACCTGTACAAGGCCATACAGTTAAGCAGTGAAACAAATATGCTACAAAACCCAAAAATGAGTGTAAACAAACCTGTTTCCACACAAATTTGGGAAGCAAATAGGAAAATGCAGCAGCATATGATGCCAGCATGCCCACAAGAGCTCTAAAGCGACCAGAAGAGATCTGTTACCACAAAATGATGACACGATGTAACAAGGCACCTATAGCTATTGCTACATTTGCCTCATAAACAGAAATGAAAGATCTGTTCGTAATTACTCTTGAAATGGTCGCTTTAAGCTTCTGTGGTCAAGTTAAAGAAGTCTCTCAACTTGTGAGAGTAAATGGATAGACTTGCCGAAAATCTAACACCTACCAGCATGGGAAGGCACAAAAGGTTCACTCTATGGAATTAAGAAAGATGTTGTACCATCAGGCACTCGCAAAATCTTCATACCTTCTGCAAAGGAAACAAGAAATTTTAAGTATGGAGGTTAATGAGCCAAAAAATGGGTTGTCCAAGCTTGGTTCAGATGTAAGCATATTCAAGCCAGTTTGAGCTGAGCCCGGGCTCCAGCCAATCATATGATCTTAGGATTGAGCTTATGCGCAGCTCCACTCTGCTCACTTAATAACACCTCTTGGTCATTTAACGTCATCCGAAAGATTTTCTTTTTCTTAGCTCAGTAAAGATATCCTCTGCTCAACTCCTTATATAGAAGCTTTGAAGAGGGAACCACAACTTCCATGGACCATAGTTGATGCATGATTTTCCTCTCTAAAGCTTTTATATAAACTACTGGACACATTTTTGTACATCCAAAATCTTGAGCTTATAGCATCAAATACAGGGTTGCTCGAGCTCAGCTCATTCAGGCCAGTGACTAAGCTTGAAACAAACTCTAAACGACCCAAGCTTGGGCAGTGGCATTAACATAATGGCCCTCATAGCATCTGCCACTGCTTTGATTAACCAACAAACAATTAAATGAATTTCCCAAGAGTAAATTAAATTGGTAGAGTACTGAACCAATAAAAGAACAATATCAAAAGAAGGTTGTATAGTAGAAATTATACCCCAACTAATACTGATAAAAAAATCTATAACACAATCAATACAGCCTTCTACACAACCAAATTACAAGTTTGTCTTTCATTATCAAGACCATCAATCATCAAAGTACTCTCGCCACCAAAGAATGAAAAGCGCAATGTTTTAAAGATACAACTGGTTAAAACTTCCCCCAAATGCACACATAATACACCAATGAATATAATTGAACTGCTAGATCATGGTATTAACACAAGTAAAGGTATATAAAAGTGTAAGTACAAAATCAAATAAAACAAATAGATAACATCGTGACATACCTCATACATTTTATATCAGGTTTTAGATCTTAGTTTTGGTGGTCACACTCTCATAAATGATAAAATCCATGTTCCAAAAGTTGCTTAAACTTTATCCTAAAAACTGGCATGGAGTACATGAACCTTGTTTAATTCCTCAATTGAATTCTAACAAAGAAATCTTCATCCAACTACATTCAAAACTAGTTAGTTTTGGTCATCCACTTTTTCCCAACACCATCCTTGACCACAGACTAGTCACTCTTCCTCAGTGGATCATCCAATCTTAGTCAATTTCCTCTCATTTCATCCACCATTTACCAAATTACCATCTCATGAATGTCTCAATTTCTAAGTTTATCCTTTCTTGTCCAAACATTTATATCAATCCACTTTGCATCCACCAGATGGATGCAACACAAATTACTGAAGTCAGGAATCACAGATCTATGATACACGACGGCCATGTTTGACAATTGGCTAAAATAGCCACACAAAAATATATATATATACACAGAAAGTCAACCCATTCTCTCTACTTTTTTTGCACTTCTCATGAAAAGATTCCCCTGAACCCTTAAACTAACCATTAACACATAATAGAAACAAACATCAAAGCATCAACCATACACCCAAAGATGTGCATATATTATATAGGCATATACTTTTGACTGTTTGTATCAATGAATAAAAATGTTGAACTTTTAACAAAAATGAATGAGCAATAAAACACAAGCACAACAGATCAGAGTAGATATATCCAAACAAAAAACAGAAAAACAAGTACCATGTTCATAACACCCAACTAACAAAATCACTAATAATATATAAATAAATAAATCAATACTTTTTAACCACAACCCAATTCATATCTCCCAAATTGCAATAAAAACCAAACAAAAACTCATACCGGTCCAAACCCTCCACTATTCACAGCGAAATTCGACGAATCCAACACTTGCTGTGGTTGCTGCTTCGCAACCTCTTGTGGGTAATACGGAATCGGCTGATTCTGAACATGGGTTTGCCCTAACCCTTGTTGCGAACCCAATACATGTGTTGATTCAGGCGCAATTGGAACACCAGGAGGGTGAATCGAAGTGTGTTCTTGCTGAGATTGATAAGCATTTGAGTAATCTTGGGGGTAATATGGATATTGTTGTTGTTGAAGGTATTGATTGTAATGATGGAATTGGTAGTAAGCTTGGGCCGATTGATCATAGGTTTGAACTTGAGATGGGCCATAGGTTTGTTGTTGTTGTTGTTGTTGGTACTGGGTTGAGAGATCCATGACGAATTAGGGTTTGGAGATATTGTGAAATTCAGCGAATTGAGAGACTGTTATAGAGATATCGAAACGCATATAGACTCCATTGTCATCAAGAAAGAGAGAGAGACAGAGATGTGAAACGTAGCAATAGGGGAATAGTATTGAGAATTTGGGAATGTGCTTTTCTGCATTTGGATTTGAGGGCTTGTTTGGCAGCAAGCAGGGTGGGCTTGTTTGGGAGTCTTAACAATTGGCTTTGACCCAATTTTAGCAATCTTAACAATTGGCTTTGAGGTTAATTTACATTAGGGTCGGTTTGCTAAATAATTATTGTATTTGTTTGGTACAATGCTTTGTAAGTTAAAATTGGATAATCATAAACAAAAACTAGAAATATTTCTTTCATACTTTTCAATAATCAATTAAAAAAAAAAAAGCTTTCAGTCTAATAGTCCTATTTTGAATTTTTTCAATCCATAGGTCCACACGCTAAAATACTCTGCTTATAAGGACAAGCTTTTAAAAAATGACCAAATTGCTCCTTTTTCTGTTGTAGATCAGACTTTATAAAACAATGGGTTAATTACAAAAAAAATTCAAGATTTTACGTGTTTTTCAATTTAAATTCCAGAATTTCAATTTCGACAAATTAAACCCTAGAGTTTTATATGTGTTTCAATTTGGACCTTCTAACCAACTCCGCCATATTAAACTAACTAAAATCTAGGCAGAATTTTAAATTCAAACACTTGTATCTCCTTCGTCGTTACTCCATTTCCCATCATTTTTACGTCGTTGGATTCACCTTATAGCCTAGTTTTCATTTCATTCTTCATACGTCTTGTTCCACATCTTTTTACTTGCCGTTGGAACTCCGAAAGTTGGCCAAAAATAAGATTTTTCTCTCTTTGGACAAAATTTTCATTTTCAAATTCAAATTTACATATTCAAGCACTTGTATCTCCCTTATCGTAATTCCATTTCACCTCATTTTCACCTCATTAGATTCAATTCTTGGCTTAGTTTTTATTTCACCCCTCATATGCTTTGTTTCACCTCTTTTTGCATGCCGTCAGAACTTTGAAAGTTGACCAAAAATAAAGATCGATCTCTCTCTCTCTCTCTCTCTCTCTTGTTTCTTTGTTTTTTCTTGCTACTATCACAACATTGTTCTTGGCAGTGGAGATGCAATGATGATGCTTAATTAGCAACCAAGGCACCCTAAAATGCTCATCAATTCATTTGATTTTTTATTTTTGATTTTTGATTTTTATGTGTAGTTGTATACCTATCACTATTCGACGACACCGCCACCATTACCACCACCACCTCATCTTGTAGATAATGATGAAGAAGCAACAGTGGTAGTAGCAGCAAGTTAAGAGGAGCTGCAAATGAGGAGGAAGAAGAAAAGGAAAAAAAAGAGAAAAAGCTTATTTTTGGCCAATTTTCAAAGATTTGACGGCATGCAAAAAGAGGTGAAATAAGGCATATGAGGGGTGGAATAAAAATTAGGCAATGAGTTGAATCTAACGACACAAAAATGAAGTGAAATGGAGTTACAATGAGGGAGATACAAGTGTTTGAATATATGAATTTGAATTTGAAAATTTTGTCAAAAAAGAAAAAAAAACTTATTTTTGGCCAACTTTCGGAACTCCAACGACAAGTAAAAAGATGTGGAGCAAGGCGTATGAAGAGTAGCATGAAAGCTAGGCCATGAAGTGAATCCAATGACGCAAAAATGAGACGAAACGGAAGTACGACGAGGGAGATACAAGTGTTTCAACACGTGGATTTGAATATGAAATTCTACCCATATTTTCGTTAGTTTAATATGAAAAAGATAGATAGAGGGGCCAGATTGAAACACAGATAAAATTCTAGGGTTTAATTTGTCGAAATTGAAATTTTGAGGTTTAAATTGAAAAACACGTGAAACCCTGGGTTTTTTCTTTTTGTAATTAACCCTAAAATAATCTGTTGAAACCCATTCGACAAAGATCATTCTTTCTCTCGCCTCCATCTTTCTCTCTCTACCTTTTTTTTTCTCTCTCATCCTTCTCTCATATCAAATCGATTGAAATGAACCCTAATCTCTCTCTTCTTTTTCTAATCCCAAAACCCTAGTCGATGAGTTCTGCTTTGATGCTCAGATCCGAATCGAATACGTCATCTCATTTCGGCGACGAAAATGTTAGATCAGCACACTGGGCTTCTTGTGGTTCCGCTACTGCCGCCTTGCCTCCTCCATCTGTCACGACCCACCTCGGTGCCTAGGATTGGATTTGCAACTAGTTAAATTCTATAATTTCTAAGATTAGTTCGAAGTAACTACATTAAATAAATGCAGCGAAATGAAATAAAAGATGTAGATAAATATCTGAAGCGTACATGAGAATTATTATTTATGTAACATAACTTAGATAATAATTACAAATGAACACAAGAGGAAAAAAAGAAAAAAACATGATATTCACCTCTAGTCTGGGTTCTGATTAATGAGGTAAAGCCATTCTTCTTTAAGTTTCTTCACCTGAAAGGGTTTTAATAGCTATAAACACATGACAAAGTGAAAAATATTATACTAAGAGCATAAGGGTATACAAATTGCCATAGATAATTATTTAGGCTAAATAATGAATAGATTGGTTCGAATAAATTATTTGAAATAACAAATATATAATACAAAAATCGTATGTGCAAAACAATCACAACCATGGCATAAAACAGAACAGAGGGCCAATGAATCTATGACAGACAGATGGTCATGAAGTGACTAATTAGAGGGGCAATGGTTATTTCAGTCTCTCAAGGCATGAGACCGTCAGAGAGTCACTAAAGCGATAATTCAGAGGACCAATAGTTATTTAAGTCTCCTAAGGTATGGAACCTCCGTGGTGGTACTTATAAAAATAAATGATTATATACTCATTGTCAAATAAATTTCAAAATTTAAGCAATCATAGCCATGAGTTTCAATTTTAAATAAGTAGGGCTCATAAAATAAATAACATAATTAAATATTAATATAATTTTTTAAAAATTGATTTACATAAAATAACTTATAAAATAATAAAATAATTTATGACTACTCAAAGTATAATATAACTCATCTCAATATTGATTCCTAACTTTAATTCCCATTCCCGACTCCAGTGACAGAGTCATGAAATTAAATCAGAAGGGACACTTATTAATTACAGCTTTATTTTTTTTTCATAACTAACAATAAGAAGATAATAATAATTTTTGAATTAATATGAAGTACAAAAAATTAAATAAATTGTTACAAAAGCATTTCACATAAAATTTTACGATTAATTTCGAGTAAAATCAAAAAGAAAGTATTGTGTGTAACTAGTATATCATGGATAATGTAAAAAAGTCATATATTTAAGTCGTAAAATAAATTATATAATGGTAAGATAAATCAAATTTTTACAAAATTTAAATAAAAATTTCTTATAATAGTGATATCACGTCATTATTGACATATGACATCACCAACTTATAGTAAAACAACATATGAAGGGTGAACTCTACATGCAAATATAACTAACACTCTAATAATTTTTACATATATATAGTAAAATTAATTATATTTTTGCATATCAATAATGATGAATATTACTTTTATATTAAGGTTTTTTCATAAAATTTTCATACATAAAAATATAATTTGTTGTAGTCACTTCATTTTCAATAAAACAATCATTATTGTTTCCATAAATTTAAAAATACCTTTAATATTTAAAATTTTATTTTAAATATTAAAATTTTATTTATATACATATATAAGAAAAAAATTTAAAAATCCAAGAACACGTGACGTCCCTAGTCCACATGTGACTACGCTGCCCGACTCACTCTTTTTGCTTACTATTTCCTTTACTTCCTCATTTTGTTTTTTTCTCTATTGCTACAGCCTCACTCCCTCCTTATATGAGAAAAGTTAAGGATCATGAAAATTTTTTCATGAAAATGATTATGAAAGAGTTATGATCCTTGAATTACCTTGATTAGTGTGTGGTACTTTATTCTAAGTGTAATCTAAAAGTCACAAAATTTTCATGATTATTTTCATGAAATTTTTTTCATAATATCTAACATTGCTGTCCTTATATATACGACCTAACCCACTAATTCACCTATCCTAATTTTCTCTTTAATCATTGCATCCACAACTGGTGGCGCACTGGAATGCCTCAAACCAAACCATTTCTTCATACCTTCATTAGATATTTTCCAAGTCATTTGTCATTTTTTTCTAAATTCTTCCTTGGCCCTTTAATAACATAATAATCTTATGGTTAGGCTTTTGATTTGACCCAACTAATATATTAATTATATGGTTATGTTTTGATAAACCAATGCCTCTTAATTCAAATTGGATTACATTTTAGCATATACAATTATAAAATTAAATATATTCCTATTATTTTATTTTACTTTCTATTTATTTTTAATTTAATTAATTAAACAATTAGGGTGTCACACCATATCTCTCTCTCTCTCTCTCTCGCTCTCTCTCTCCGTCTTTAGCGCCGCTTCGACTCTTACTCCTTATCTACTGGTGGCCTTACTAGATCCGAAAAGATTTGACCACCAGAGGCCCACACACATTCATCGCTATGGCCAGATTTGAAAATCTCAAATTGAAGGGGTTTGAAGCTTCAGTATATCTTTCGGTGGTGAATCTGCTATCGCCGCCATGATACGACGGTGGATCGATCTTCGATCTAACAGATCTGTGCACGACAATCTAGAAAGATGCGAGGGAGATGGTGCATCAGTTCCTGTTGAGTTCATCAGTTTCATCAGGAGGTAGGTGTAGGTTGTGGCATCGCCGCCGGAGATAGACGAGAAAGACGGCGGACGAGGAAAATCATACGAGGTGGTACGAGTAATGTGATGGTGGTAGTTAGGGTTATCTATTCATCTTCATTCTTCTTTTTCTTCTTCTAGTTTGTGTTTTTTTTTTATGATGATGATGAAACTAATTGCAGATTACAATTTTGTTTTTTGTTTTTTGTTTTTGTGTTGAATAGATGAGGAGTGAGAGTGAGAGTGAGAGACTCAGATCTAGTTTTTTTTTGTTTTTGTTTTTGTTGAAGATGATGATGATGAAGAAAATGATGAAATAGATTGCAGACAGTATAGATCTATTCAAAATTTAAACAAATAAAAAAATATAAAATGACCTTTTATAGATAAAAAAATAAATAGATAGATAGAAAGATCAAATTTATTTTTCAATTGATTTTCAACATATAAAATAAAAGATCAGATTTGTTTAAAAAGATAAAAAAGTTTGTACAGATAAAAAATTGGACAGATAAAATTTGGACTAATAAAATTTGAACAGATAGTCATGATTTTAGTTAAAAGTTGTTTAAAACATGGGACAGATAGCCATTGTTGAGAATTTGAACAGGTAAAATAGTAGGATATTTCTCTATCTATCTTTGTATGTATGAGAATAAATTAAATAAATAAAGGAAAAAATTGAACATATAGTAAAAAAGTTAAATAGATTGGATAAAAAAATTGAACAGAAATTCCACGAAAGTCAACAGATAAAAAAAGTCAACAAATAAATTAAAGAGTAAAATTAGAAACAAAAATGTCCTGCAAAACAAATAAAACGACTTCTCACCAAATTATTTCATAAATGGTGGACCTCTCACTAATAAAAAATATACACTAGACCTAATGTCATATACCCTCCTTAACTTGGACTTTTCAACAATTATAAAAAAAAAAAAATCAACAGATAAATTAAAGGGTAAAATTAGAAACAAAATGTCTGCAAAACAAATAAAATGACTTCTCACCAAATTATTTCATAAATGGTAGAGTTCTCAGCAACAAAATATATACTAGACCTAATGTCATATAATCCTTTTTAACTTGGACTTTTCAACAATTATCCAAAAAAATAAAAATAAATTATTGTTGTTACATAAATTGTAAGGGTAATTTTATTTACATACCTCAATTATATGGGAAATTCTATTTCCATGCACCTTTACTTCAGTGCACATTATTTCTTAGTGCATACACTTATTAATTTTGTTATTGATTATTTTTTTCATTCCACACACTTTAGGTTCCAATTATACCCTAATTCATATCTTTGTACACACACCACTTAACCACTCCTCCCATGTACCTTTATCCATTCAATTGAAAATCCTCTTCCACATATGTATGAAAATGACCCATTAAAGAAACAATGAAGACCCATCGATCTTCTTTGAAGGCCCATTGACATCTCCAAGACCCTATATTTGACAACTCCATTGAAAACCCTCCAATTGAAATCTTTTTATATATTATCTATTTGCAATCCATTTGGTTTGCGTCCCATTGGAAAACCTGCATGTTTTTCTATGATTTTTTTGATTTTTCATTGGGCACTAGTTTACCCAAAAAAAAAAAAAAGCCAAAACTTCCGAAACATTAGATATTTTTAGAACTTGGTTTGTTGTCGCTTTTCTCTAGAACCTTTCCGTTTGAATCTTCGGTTCGTTCACTTTTTTCAGCTTGCTCAACAGGTACACAATGTGGGCAACTGTATGATCCAATGTTTTTCTAAATATTGGTAGGAATAAAAAGACATCCCATCCATTAACAAGTGCAAAGAAGAGACAAATATGCTTGTAATCAAGGCAAATTGGCCTAATAGACTAAAAACAATGAAAGAAGTGATAAATAATAAAAAAATTATGGTTAAATTTTTGTTTACTTAAAAAATGTGAATTGAAATTTTTTTTATTTTTAAAATGTGTATAGAAAATATTTTGATATAATATTATGGATATGTTTTTATGTCCATTATGATCATTTTACTTTAAGATATAATTATCATTAAAACAATATTTTATGATGTGCATTGAGATAAATAGGTGTGTGAAAATAAAATTTCCCCAACTATACTCAGTTTACACCATTATTCATAATTTTTTAGTTACAATTTTATCCTTCAATTAAATATTCAAATTGCCATCATCTCTATTCCATCCCCTTCATCCATAAACCCCAACCTAACTTATTGACAACCACCACCACCGGCCAACCATCACCGGTTGGCCAACCACCACCATCACGACGTCATCTTCACCGTCGCTGTCGTCGTCGCCACTCTCTTCTTCCTTTTTCTTCTTCTTCTTCTTCTTCTTTTTTTATTTTTCCTCACTCCGTCGCTATTGCCATAACCACGTTCCTCTACAACACGCCCTCCCTGTCGCTCCGCCGTTGCTGCCATTGCTGCTTCGCCTTCTCAGTCCATCGTTGTCGCCACCATCTCATAACCACCACCATTACAATGACCATTCCTAACGACCTACCACCATCGCGCCTTTTATCACGCGGAGACCACCACTATCCTAACTAGTCTTCGGTCGCCGACCAACCACACGTAATCCGTAGATAGAGAGTGAGTGAAATCTGTGGAGGTTGCGACAGCTGTGCATGAGGGTTGCAATGGTGGTGGGGCAGCGGTGGTAGGAACGAAGATGAGGGTTGCGACGAGGAGGGGAGAGGGGTAGAGGTCAGTGGCTGACGGCTGATGATGGGCAAGGGTTAGGGTTAGGGTTAGGGTTAGGGTTAGTTGGAGAAGATGATGGTAATTTGGTATTATTTAAAAATTAGTGGTGTGAATTGAGACAAATTAAAGCTTTAAATTGTGTGTGGTGTAAATTGAGCAAGTAGTGTGTACTGAAAAAATTTGTAGTATGTAAGTAGAATCATTCAAATTGTAAATGATGCCAAATTTTAAAATAACAAATTATAAACTACATCATAAGTTGCATTAATTATGTAATTGAGCAAAATTTTAATTGGGTTGAAAAAATTGTAACATAAGACTGTATATATCATGAATTTAAATAGAAATTTCATTTATAATTGTCTCATTATTTTATTTTATTTTTATTTTTATTCTTTTTTAAAGTTCCTGGTATTATGATTTTATAGCATAAAGGACACTCAATATTTTTATAATGTCTAAAGTCCCTCAACATCAATCTAGAAAAAATTCAATCCAGAGAAAATTTAATCCAGAGAAATTCTCTGGTCCAAGCCAGAGAAAATTCAATTTAGAGAAATTCAATTCTATCTAAAATTTACCTCTCATTATAGCCAAAATGAGGTGTATAGTTCTAGAAACCACATTCCTTGGTGGAGAGTGATGGTTCCCAAGGGTTCTGATGAAGTAATGAATGAAAGCAAAAGGAGTGACTGAACTCGTTCTCCGCTCCAATGCATTCAATACCAAAAGCTCCATTCTCTGAATAACTTTGCTCTCAAAGTTGCATTCCAATTGAAACTCTGAGGGTGATGGTACTCTGTATTCCTCCATCTTTGTTGCCAAAGACAAGCATGCCACTGATAACAATTGCATCGCCCACCACTTGTCACTCTGTTTTTAATTATAATAACCAACAATCAACCAAAAAACTTTAAAATTCATAATCAAAATTGAAATTGAAATCAAACTTACATCAATAGCTCGCCTCGAAAGAAACTGGTCAAAATGAACCCAGGGAAAATTCAAATTTCTCTAGTCCATTACTCTCTTTACCATTGCACCATTACTCTCTTTGTTGCTGCTGTGACCGGAATTATGAGCAACCTCATGACATTTGGGTTCTTCTTCTAACTTAGACATTTGGGTTCTTCTCTCAGAGAAATTTACTCAAACTCAGAGAAAATCGCCCTCCAACCTAGAGAAATTCACTGAAATCTAGAGAAAACTAGAGAATTTCTCTGGTTTCAACCCAGAGAAAATTCAGTTAAAAAACCAGAGAATTTCTCTGGTTTCAACTGGAGAAAATTCAGTTCAAATGATCATCTGAAGAGCTGATCTCTTCAAAAACCAGAGAATTTCTCTGCTTTTCTTCATCACTCAACTTATTGGTTTCAGTGTTTGGGCCAAAGATCTCTTCAATCATGATCCCAGTTGACACAAAATCAAAATCTTCAAATGGACTCATTGGGTACTTGGCTTCCCAGAGTTTAGCATCACATGGTTCCATCAAAAAATCGGGGTTCAACCTGTCACTCGACCCATCATCAATCCTAAAAAAACCCAGACTCGCCAATACACAGGTCGCGGAAGTGCAGATAGAGAATCCGCACCCAATAGAGCTGAGCACCATGCACATGAGTGTGAGGCCGTAGACACGCCGTCGGCCCATACGATCGCCGAGGTATCCGAAGATTAGTTGACCGATGACGGTCCCTAAGAGTGTGATGGCAACCATGGCGGAGGTGATGGCGATGAGGATTGAGTTATGGCGAGAATGGCGGCAATCGATCCGAAGATTAGCTAACCAATCGATCCACAATGTTTAGTCGGGAGAGAGAACCTGGAAGTTGAAGCTGGGAAGAGAAGAGAGGTCGTTGAGGATTTAATCGGAGGGTTTCTTGGAGCTGCGACGCATCTCATCTTCGACCAATCGATCCACCTCTTCTTTGACTTCGACCAAATTTCTCTGATACATGTTTAGGGACCTTAGACATCAAAAAATAATTTTGTGGATCTCTTCCATTACGAAAAGTAGGAGAGGGCCCCTAGACTAATTTTCCCTTTTTTAAATCCAGAGATTTGTCAATTATACTTATGGATGCCGCCATGAATGGCACTTCGATAATTTCAGTCGTTTATTTTGTCAAGTCTGTAAATAAATTGATTCAATAAATATAGTTGCATAATTTTATCAAATTTATTTTAAAAAAAAAATAGATAACAAGTATTATTTTAAAAATAATTATATTTTTTTTAAATTGATAAAATTATGTGATTGTGCTTATAAAATCATTATCTACACATTTTTTTTTTAATGAATAATCCATGCATGAGAATTAACAAAATAAAAGGAGACTTGAATTGTTAAAGTGAGACGAGAATAGAACCACAAATCCATCTAAATAGAATCCAACTTCTCTCCAATTGAAGAGAAACCAAATCTTTTTAGCCATGGATTTTTGGTTTTCAAGTCCAAACCATTTTAAAGTAGACTTGGAGGATCCTTTGACCATTATGGGATCTGTTAAATTTTGGATCCAGATTCAGATGGATGGCTAATGAGATCAGATTTTCTGAATCCCATCCGTTGACAGACTTATTTTGAAGTGAAAGTAAGCTATTGATTGGACTGATAATAAACATCATATTGTTGGATGGAAATGTTATGTAACAGTAAGGTCACAAACTCAGGACCAGACACAAAAGGTAGTCTGGATAAAAACAATGGTTATATTAACATTGCTGAAATTTCTTCAAATTTGTCCTGTACATCTTCAATAGGATAACCAACAACAAAAACTAACGAAGTGGGAAAATTGTCAGAGACAGAGAGTTCCCTTTTCCTAAAAATTAAAAAAAAAAAAAAGAAAGAGGTTAGAACAAAAACTATTCAGCCTTTCATTTCTGATATTATTGTGTGATTGAACAAAATTTGATTATCAACATGAACAGTGAAAAAAATGTGAACTAGCAAACTTTTTTTTTTTCTTTTCTTCTTTTTCTGTTCAATTGGAATAGAATGCATTTTCAGACCCTCCTCTACTGTCATCAAAGCAATCCGTCCCAAATAAATCAACAAATGACCTGTACAACAATATGCCAATACTTGATCTTCTTTCAGAGAACATGAAGCTCCTCCAATGGCTGAAGATGTCTGTACCTTCAATTTTTAGGCCAAATTTTGGTTGGACGGTACGCATCTTTATCGGAGGCCACACATACCATCACTCATTTCCTAATTTCAGCCAAACGATGGTCAAGAATCTCTGTAATTGGCGTCGCATGGCAATATGTCAAGTGTAATTCTATTTGCACACCACACTCAATCTCAGTGCATACCTTTTTTACCATTTAGATATTAACTTCCGAACAAAAATCAATTGCTTGGATACCAGCTGTTGAATGGAATTTTTGTTTAAACAATTGGTTTTTATTCACAAGTTGATATCTGAACGGTATAAAATGGTGTTGTACTAAAATAAAGTGTGGTGTGCAAATAGAATTAACCATATGTCCACGTGAAAGTGAATATCCACAATCTCTTGCCCGGACACCTCAAAGTTGAACTTCATGGAGGTCATCCCCAATATTACCTCTATTCGTTGAGGAATCACCGGGCATAAACAAAGATGGAGGCATACCTAGTGCCTCACCAAGAGATTTTATTTCAGTCGTTTTAGATGGATTAGATGTATCGGAAAAGCTACCACTCCAAGATGCTGTACGTCGAGAATGTGGGGGAATGGAACTTTCACAGTTCACCATCGCTCCTGTTCTTCTTGTAATGTTATCCATGCTAGGAATCCGCTGCATTGTTGCCATTGATGATGCCGACATCGGTGAAGATGGCAATGAACTGTTGTTCGCAACAGCTGCAGAGGGATTTTCACTGTTGACAATGGTTTCTTGCAAGTTTTCTACTGTTTGCACCGTCCCATCTCCTGAGGTCACCGTAGTGGGGATGAAAAACTTGGCGTTGGAACCGACTGACGGCTTTGCAGAAGGAAGAGAAGGCGACTGAAATATGCTTGCCGGGGTTCCACCACCCTTGTTGAAAGTGTCGACATACCTGATTATTTTCAATGCAAGTGGTAAACAATTGAGTACAAGAAAGGGGGGAAATCAAATGCACTAGCCGACGGCAACACAATAAACACCCCATCACCAAACCAAACCAAGCCATATGTTCCAATCAAGTAGGGTTGGTTACACGAATACTTTTTACCATTCAGCTCTGTCAAGGGCTATATACTCAATTAAAGCAAATAAATTCATATAAATTTTTTACTACCACATTCTATGTCAGCCTAGGTCTTCCCCTTTCCCTAGCATCTCCATTTGCGGTGATCATATTACTCTTCCTTCCTTATCGTTGCATCTATAGGTGTTTGTCGTACATGACCAAACCATCTTAACCTTTATCCCTCAACTTATCTTCAACAGGTGCTACTTTTACTATTTCACGAATATATTTATTTCTAGCCTTATCACACATTTATCGAAGTACTTTCATTTCAGCTCTACTCATTTTATAAACATGTTTTTTAGTTGCCCAACACTTTGTCTTGTAAAGCATAAAAAATGAAATCCAAATAAATAAATAAATAAATAGGGGAAAAAATAGATGAAACAGAGAGGAGCTTTATGCTTTGCTTATACCTTGCACAAACGCCCACACGTCCATGGGCAGAGAACTGGTTTGAACTGGGTGGAATGGGTGGGACCCCTGAATTCCATTCAGAAGAACTTGGGTTTTTATGTTCTGATCCGCCATTAGAATGTGAATTATCAATTTTAGATCCTTCTATTCTGTTCCGGAAAGCTACACTTGGTGGAGGTGGCAAGGTCACTTCCTCAGCTGGAGCTTCAATGCCTTCTTCTAACCATCTCTTAAGCTTTTCATCATAATAAAATTTGTTTTTCTCACCCAGCTTAGCCTTCAGTAGAAAAACATGGAAGTATTTAAATGAGCAAGTTAGCCCAAAAAGATCATGCAGATAAATTTGCTCAAGGACAAAGAAAAAAAGACAAAATAAGAAAAAGAAGGTTCATCTAAAAATTACCTGTCGATCTTGGCGGGATCTTAATACCAACCCCATGGTCTTCTGGAATAACTGTGAGCCAAAACGACCAAAACGAGAAGACGTACCTAATCCTGATGCCTTTTCTTGCTCAGAAGAACTTACCTGAGCAAAAGCAGAGTTAGAATAAAAGGACAGTCCCAGTGCATGAGGCTACCCCAAGCAAATTGGACATAGAACAAATATTCATACAAGCTAATGAATCTTTCTAGGCATGCCTGAACAAGGACGTTAAGCTAAGTGCAATTATTTACAATTTTCTTTTTAATTTTTTTCCATCTCTAGTGTTAATAATTTAAAAAATTAAATCGAATGTGAGGTGCTAGAGAGACAATTCTGATGAAGATCATGGAAAGAAGAAAAAGAGCAAATCTGAAATTTTAGATGAAGCACATTTAAAGCATCAAGAATTAAAGATTTGGAATAATTTTGAGTCTTCATGTTATTATAGTAGGTTTTAGTAATTAAGGGTATAATGGTAATTCCAATAATTGTTGGACATGGGTTGTAGGGGTCACTCGTGGGTTTTATTTTGGGTCAAGTTATTAAATGGGATATTATATATGGGTTTTATTATGTCTAAAATAATCTTAGGGGTCAAAAGTAAGTTTCTTATTTTGATATTAAAGTAGAATTAGAAGTCATTAAAATTTCCTATTATAAAAGAAGTAGAATTGGAAGTCATAGTTGGTCTAGAATGTTACTAAATATGTTTAGTTTCTAAATTTGAGAAATAGTACTTATAGAATTAAGAAAGTCTTTAGCCAATAAATATATGTGTAATCTCAATGATTCAATAGCAGAGTTAATATTATGAAAATTTGAGATTGTGTTTGTGTGATTGGCCTATCCTTTGCGAGGGTGAAGTACTTCTCTCTCTCTCTTCTTCTTCTTTTATCCAGCAAGGTTACTGTTCACGTCACTATTCATAATGCTTAGAACAACCACCCAACTGCCCCTAAACACTTGTGTTTTCGTTCCCAAAACCTTACCCGTTTACAAACCCTTAAACTCCTATTTTTTTAAATATTTCTATAGTTACAAAATCCCACCAAATCCATCCCTACAACTCTATTGTTGCTGCTGTCAGTATACTTAACCCGGGCTCACTACTTGTAGGAAAGTAATCCCTACTCATCTTACATCAAATTCATACATTCCTCAAGATTTTATTCTTATCTTCAGAGCAAAAACTTCTTCGCCTCACCTGTTATCAAAGATGAGCATTCCAACATATCTTATCAACTTCTCAACATCATCATCTTCTTATTCTTTGTTTCTCTTTTTTAAACTGAGTAAATAATTTACTTCTAGGAACCTCATAGACAGGTTTAAAGTTCAAGAACACGACTGTGATGGGGGTGTTTGGGATAGGGTGTGAAATGGTGTGGTGATAGGGTTGTGGAATAGAGAAATTTGCATTTGATACATGGCCACATGTTAGAAAGAGGGATTTTGGAGAAAAAGGAAGGTGACGGGGTGCAATGTGACTTGGTTTCAGGTTCACCTTTCTTAAAATAGGATGATGATGTGGTGCAATTTGACTCTTTGTTATTAAAAGTTTATATATTCATTTAATTAATTTACAATTAACTTTATGAGACTAAGGCAGGATTGGTAATTGAAAAAATTAAAACGATGATATCAATTATATTCATCTGTCTCATTAACTGACCGTAATGGAGGTCAGGTATCAAATATTGTTAGATGAAGTACGGGGTGTCAATGTAATTTTAGAAACTACATGGAAGGTCCATGTAATTGTTGGAAATCTCAAAGGGTGTTAGTGTAATTTTCCCACTGACTTCTGAAAATTGAAATCAGTGATACTTTTTCCCTATATGACTCACTAGGCTTACGCTTAACCCCAAAATAGAAAAAAAGCTTGTGAAAACTGTAATGGTTAGGAAAGCAGGACATCTTCTATTAGCCAAAAAGAGTAATATTTACCTTTCTTGGTGATTTACCAAAGTCTGGCTCTGAAGCGCTTCTACTGTGCTTCGGTCGATTGCTCCCACTATTCCATTCACTCATCGGTTCCGTTGATGCTGAAGGCATCAAAGAAGACATGGTCATTGTAGATTGACTGTTAGGCACCCTTGGGCCCACTTTTTGGCGATCATATTCATTGCGCTGAGCACTACTATGTGATGCCGATGGTACAGGTGGTGGAAGCCCTCCCACAACCCGATGAGCAGTACTATCAAATAAGTTCAGCAATTTACCCATCAGTTTTGCTGGAGCCAAATTAACAGAGTATCCACCCTGTAAATGGTGTCTTTGTAAGATACCAAAATAAAAAGGCTCAATTGAGGAACAAACCAAATATCATGGATGTACCTGCTGGTGAATTTTAATCCGCTCCTCAAGAGATGATACGAAATTCTTCCATGCATCCACTTCTGGTACCCGGCTAGTTTTTAAACACTTCAAAATAGCTTGACAGTATCTGAACCAGCAAATACACATTACAGGATGCGAAGGCAAAGGGGCATAACCAAATCTGAAACAAAAGATAAATAATAATACTTACTTTAACGAATCTGACACCTTTCCCACTTCAGCTAGTATATGTGCATAGATAAGCTTATATGGTTGAAATGGTAGTAGAATGAACTGAGGATTTCCAAGCACCTTTGAATATTCATATAACTCTGTCCTCTATCCAAATTTTCAGAAGGCTATTTCAGTCATATTCAGGAAATAAAGAAACTCGAACTTCAAAAAGGGAATGATTTACCATGTAGTCCACTAAGTGATCAAAATAGTGCCAGTCATACATTATATTCACCATGGGCATTAGAACAAAGCACTAAAACCATACATTGTATAGATCATATATTGGTAAATTAGAGAATTTCAAACTCTTTTCTTATACATGTGATAAAAAGGAGGTGCAGCACACCTGAATGGCCTCAGGACTAGCATATGTTCTCGGGAATTTCAAATGATCTGAACCAATAAGACAGATTCGTGCACTGTCTGAATATGACTCAAAGTTTGCTTCAGCAACTAAATAACAAATGTGGGCAGCAGTAACCTGCAAACATCGTTATAATTAACAAGTCAGAGAAGACAATCATCTTTCTAGTGCTATTCTAGGAAGCACGGATACAGATACAGGATACGGGTACGATACGATACGGATACAGCGATACGACAAAATTTGAAAAACTAGGATACGGGAACAGCGGAGATACATTCATAAAAAATATTATTTTTACAATTTTTAGTAATGTAGCATACATAAAAATAAAACTTCAACAATTTTTAGTAATGTGGCATACATAAAATAAAGCTTCAACAATTTTTAGTAATGTGGCATACATAAAAATAAAACTAAAAGCAAAAGACAACTTGATAAAAAAAGAAAGATTCCTATAAAGCTAAGAGTCTTCAAGGTCAATAGCTTCAACTTGTTCCCCTTCATCAGGGAATATCCTTAAATATGTATATGAACAAATAAAGTGACATATATTTGTTTTAATTATAACTTTTTAGGACATTTTTGATATTTTTCACACAAAAAAAAAAAAAAAAAAAAAAATTGTGACAATTTATTTAGCTATATAGGTTCAACCTTTTTCATAACCAAACACATTTACAATTGCAACATATTTTAATTCTTTTAAACTAATAATCAAAAATTTTATAAGTATAAAAGCTAATATATAAATGATATCAAATGGGGCCAAATCAGGAGTATACTTGTAAAAAAAAAAAAAACAAAAAAAATTGTACCAGACCAGAGAGATCGAAAGGGAGAGCGAGACGATAGAGGGAGAGGGAGAGATCGAGTGAGATCTGTCCAGACCAGAGAGATCAAGCGAGAGGGAGATTGAGAGAGAGAGGGAGCAAAAGGGAGAGAGAGAGGGATGAACCTAATCGATGAGCTGCTGTTCGCGAACCTGATCGACGACTCCTTGCTAGTTGGTTGATAGAGATGACTCCTCCTCCTCTCCTCCTTTGCTGGTGTTGTTCGCGACCTAGGTAGGGGTTGGTTCATTGATTTTTTTGTTTTATTTTACCTGACTTTTGTTATTTTATAGTTTGATCCCCATTATAAGTTTTTAAAATTATTTTTTCACCCCGCCGTATCCCGACCGTATCCCTGAAGTATCCTCACGTATCCCAAACGTATCCGAAATTCAAAATTTTTTTAAAAAAAATAGGGTACTTCTTTGCCATATCTGATACGTATCCCGCCGTATCGGGCGCATATCCGTATCCGATACGTATCCGACACGCGTACCAGGGCCATTTCGGAGTATCCGTGCTTCATAGGTGCTATTTCTTTGTAAGAAAATGAATGAAAAGAAATGAAATTGAAATTTTAAATGTTAGATTTTCATTAATTAGGGTTTGATAAAACTAATACCACCTTTCAATTGAGCCAAACAACTAATTGATTTGCTTGAAGATAGTACCCATCAATGAGGTAGAGGCCATGTATATATAATATATTCATGATACAATTTAGGAAACAATATACATAAGGTAAGATTCGTGCAATCAAAATAATTCTTATTATAATTTTCATATTCAAACATAATATTTTGATTTCTATATTCAACACTCCCCCTCAAGTTGGGCGTGAAGATATTCAACAAATGCAGCTTGTCAATGGAAGACTGGAGCAAAGTTGGTCCCACAGATTTCGTGAACATATTTGCCAACTGCTGAGAAGAAGAGACAAAGGATGAACGTATAATGCCAGTCCAAATCTTTTCTTGAATGAAATCTATGTCGGTCTCGATATGCTTGGTACGCTCATGAAGCATAGAATCAGAGGATAACATAATGGCAGATTTATTATCATAAAATAAAGAGAAAGGAACAGTCTCCTCAAAACCCAACTCTGCCAGAATAAAGCGAATCTAAAGAATCTAACATGTCCTCTGTGCTATAGCCCGATACTCAGCCTCTGCAGAAGACCTAGAAACCACCACCTGATTCTTACTTTTCTATGAGATAAGATGATCACCATAGAAAGTACAGAAGCCAGAAGTGGAACGCCGATCAGTCCTAGATCCTGCATAGTTTGCATTGGCGAAACAAGAGAGCCCAGATTGGAGACCAGCGATAAAGAACAATCCCAAGCCAAGAGAAGTCTTCAAATACCTCAAAATATGATGAATTGCGTCAAGGCGCTCTTTACGAGATGCATGCATGAACTGATTCACAACACTAACTGCAAATGTCAAGTCAGATCTAGTGTTGGTCAAACAAATGAGGCATCTAACAAGACGCTGATACATGCTTGGGTCATCTAGTAACTCGCTAGACTCTGATGTGAGTTTGACACTAAGATCCATAAGAGTAGAAGCAGGTTTATACCTTAACATACCAATATCCTGAAGCAAGTCAATGGTGTACTTTCTTTGAGACAAGGAGATCCCCTCCTTTGAGCAAGCCACCTCAATTCTCAGAAAATATGAGACATCCTAAATCCTTAATATCAAAAGTTTGGCCAAAGTCCTTCTTCACTTGACTAATGCCGACAGAGTCATCACCTGTGAGAATAATATCATCCACATAAAATAACAAGACTATACACTGACCTCTAGAATTCCGGCGAATGAAACAAATGTGATCGGAGTGGCATTAAACAAAGCCCATAAATATAATAATAGAATTGAAGCGACCAAACCATGCTCGTGGAGATTGTTTTAGATCATACAAGGATTTGCATAATTGGCACACTTTTGCCAAATACTCTCCCTTAGCCCGAAAACCGGGTGGAGGAGCCATGTAAATCGTCTCAAGAAGATTTCCATGGAGAAATGCATTCTTGACATCAAGCTGATGAAAAGGCCAAGAATGCGACGCTGTAAGGGAGATAAGGAGACGTACAAAAGTAAGCTTGGTGACAGGAGCAAAAGTGGCACCAAAATCCTTACCAGGAATCTGTGTGAAACCTTTGGCCACTAAGCAGGATTTGTAACGGTCAACTGAGCCATCAACAAGGTACTTTATAATGAACACCCATTTACAACCAGCTGTGCTTTCCCTAGGAGGTAAAGGTACAATATCCTAAGTGTGATTCTGTTCTAAGGCCGCCATCTTAGTCTGCATAGCCGCTACCCATTTGGGATTCTAAAAGGCCTCAGACACAGAACGAGGAATGGACTCCGACTCAAGCTTGCCAAGAAAAGAACGGTAAGAAGGGGAAAGTCTGTCATAAGAAAGATACTGGAAAATAAGATAATTAGTACTACTCAAATAACTCAAACGATTTGGAGGATGTCGATCCCGATGTGGGTTATGATGGGAAGGTGGAGAAGGAGTTAAAGGAGAAGAGTTACCTGACCCAGAGATCGGAGAGGTGGCAGGGGGGCTAAGTGCATGGGCTACGGAAGTCTACTTGCAATGGGGGAGGAGACGAAGGTTGAGAAGGAGGAAGGGGGACAACCTCATTCTCAACCTCGTTCAAAATGGTCACAAGCCGAACAGTGGAAGTAACATGAGGAGAAGCCTGCAAAGAAGGGTTAGTACCAAAGAAAGGAAGATCCTCACAAAACGTAATATCCAAAGTGTGCTGAAAGTGATGAGACACAGGGTTATAACACCTATACCCTTTGGACATGGAAGAGTACCCTAAGAAGATGCAACGAATATATTTGTCATCTAACTTTGTGCGAGTGGGACTCCGATTTTGAACAAAACAGGTACACTCAAAGACTTAAGGTAAGAGTAGAAACAGAGTGGTGATGGGCATAAAGGTATGAAACGGAGTGAGCCCATGCAACGCACGACTAAGAGTCCTATTAATGAGGTAAACAACAGCAAGGATAGCCATATGACAATAAGACTTGGGAACACCCATACCCCGAAAAAGACACCGGACAACAGACATAATATAATGGTTTTTGCATTTAGTAACACCATTTTGTTCAGGGGTCTGAGGACAAGTAAGTTGTTGAAGAATACCGGTTTGATTAAGATGGGAACAAAATGCATTAGAAATATATTCCCCACCATTATCAGAACGGATAATCCTAATAATTGTATGAAACTGAGTTTTAACCATCTGTAAAAATTGGACAAAAATGGGAAAGACGTCAAACTTACGACAAAGTAGATAAACCCAAGTGCACCTAGTGTGATCATCAATAAAAGTCATATAATATCTATGACTAGAAAAAGCAATGATAGGAGAAGGGCCCCAAACATCAGAATGTATAAGATCAAAAACACTAGGAGCACGAGTCATATGAGGGATATAGTGCTTAGACAACTCATAAACCACAAAAAGAAACTTAGAATCTTTGCAAGCTTTATTAAATGAAAGAAAAAGTTGACATAAATACTGAAAATTAACATAACCCATATGAGCGTGCCATAATTCTAAAGTCCGAATATTAAAAACACAAGACATGGAAGTAGGCAAAACAGAGGCCTAAAAACTAGCTAAGGAAGAAGAGGAAGGCTCGTCTGATGGATCTCCAAAGTAGTACAACCCATCACGCTCATAGCCCTTGCCAAACATCCTCTTCGAACTTATGTCTTGTAAAAGGCAAGAAGAGGGTAAGAAGATGATAGCATAATTAAATTATTTGGCAAGACGACTAACGAATAAGAAATTATATGCAAAATTTGGAACATGTAAAACAGATGATAAAGTAATGGTAGGAGATAAAGACACTACACCCTTATGACGAATAGAGGATAACGAACCATCAGTAAGACACAGATTGGGCAATAGTAGTAGGGATTGGCGAAGAAAGAAAGGAAAACTCACCTGTCATATAATCATTAGTCCCAGAATCCAGAACCCATGAGGGACTAGCAAATTGGACATGGAAAGCACTAGAAGTACCTATTGCAAGGGTGGCAACAGTGGTGGATGATGGCCAGGAGAACTGGCAGTAAGAGATCCAAGTTGAGCCTAGAACTGACCAATCTGAGTCTGTAACTCCTATAAATTAGGGAGATGAGGAGACCCAAGAGTAGGAATAGGGGAATCCACTAGAGCCGTAGTATGAGGGGTGCCAGCACCATCAGGGCGAGAGGAACATTGTCTCAACTCAGGATGAAGTTTGAAGCAACGAGCCTTAACATGACTAGAAACGCCACGATGATGACAAGTAACTGGACCAGTAGAACCTCGAGAACCAAACTTTACAGCAAGTGCCATCCGATTAGATGAAACTGGAGACAGGGGAGAAGGATTCGGCTGAACCAGACACGTACGACGCTCATCATTATTAATGGTGGCAAAGGCCTCATAGAGAGAGGGTGTAGGTGATGTGTTTAAAATATGAGTTCGAAGGGATTCAAACTTAGAGTTTAAACCCATTAGAAACTAGTAAGTATGTTGGCGAGCAAGATGTTTGGACACAAGAGAGGCAACATCTGCTGATAACTCAGTCCAGGGCTCATATGGAGCCAATTCTTTCCAACAAGTCTGAAGGTATCCAAAGAATTTTGACACAGAAAGACCCAAGGCAAACTGGGAAGTATGAGCAATATCTTGATAGAGCTCAAAGATGTGAGCATCGTTATGAGCATAAGCATACATTTGTGACAAGACATGCCATAGACTGGAAACTGTGTCGCAATAGAGAAACATGTGATAAATACGATGAACAAGAGTGTGATGAGAAAGAGAAAAATCAAAATTAATTGGGACATGCTTAGTGGGTATATCAGCAAAGGATGGATCAGTCATGGTGGGAGAAGAGGGGCTGAAAAACACACAAAGATAGCAATACAGTCCAAGAAAAAATAAGAATCCGAAAAAAACTCAGCGGCTTATCCAAATAGATGCTACTGAATAAACCCGGTAGCCCCAAAAAATAAAAGGACAGACGAAGGGGCTTAATACAGCAGTCCAATCACCCCAAGAAGGGGAAAAAAACAGCCACAAACCACCTAAAGAGGCAGCCGAAGCACGTAAGACCAGAACCAAGTTTGGTCGGCAGCAACCAGAGCCTAGGCAGGGATAAAAAAGGCCTGCTGAGGTGAACACAAGGAAGGAGAGGGGCTGCAGAGGCTGGGTTGAGACTGGGCTGAGGCTATCAGAGGGAGAAAAGGGCTGTCGGAGGCTAAGTGAAGGCTGAAAAAAGGCTGGGCTGAGGCTATCGGGGGGAAAAAAAGAGTTGGAAAGGGATATCGGATGCTAGAAAGAAGGCAGTTGGTGGTGATGGGTGGTTGAGAGAGAGATGGCTAGGGAGGCTCTAATACCAAAAAGAATTGAAAGAATTATTTGGCTTACCCATCAATGAGGTAGAGGTCATGTATATATAATATATTCATACAATTTAGGAAACAATATATACAAGGTAAGATTCCTATAATCAAAATAATTCCTATTCTAATTCTCATATTCAAACATAATATTTTGATTTCTATATTCAACAGTATGAAATTCTGTTGGAAACCAAAAGAATGTAAATTACAATTTTTTTATTTGGTTTTACTCCCTCAAGTCAGAGAAGACAACATACCTCACCCCTCTCCTTCCATAGGCAATCTCCAAGATGAGTGATCACAAACTCATTATCTTTCGTTCTGTTTACAGTTATGATGGCTAAATTCTTCTCCCATTCATCAAGCATATAAATAGCTCCAATCTGTAGTCCATGCAAAACTATATAAACCAATAAATAACTGATAGAAAAATAAATAAATAACTATGCAGGCAGAGATTGTGCCCAGGAAATCTACGGCTATGTACAGCGTCGCATGAAGTAAGATATCATAAGCTTAACGATCATCTAGTACTTCAATTATATATATTTTCTCTGAAATTTTCATACAGAGTTCACAAACACCTAAGAGAAGACCTTGAACTTGAGTTGTTAAACTTATATCACCACTTGACCTTCTCTAGTAGTGGAATTTAAGTGAAATTTGGTTGAAAATTGAATAAGTCAATCTGTATAAGGTTAAAAATTTCATGCATGTATCATGAAAGCAGAAACCCTTGATTTAGCATGCAGTTAGACGTTAACAAATGGTTTCCCTGTGTTAATAAACGAGTGTGAAACTCTTCTTTTGTTAAGTATGGATCTCAAGCAAGTCTTGTGTAAAGTTATGTACTTGAAAAAAAATAAAAAATAAAAATGGAAGTCATTCACTTATCTATCCCCTTTTTTCTTCTCTCTTTGATCTCCTTCAGATTATTATAAGTTTCTTCCATGGAACCTTCACAGGCATTTCGATTAAACCACAAGAAGAGGCAAAAGACCTATTGGGAAACATTTGGAAATTATGCTGCCTCAGTATTACTATCAACTTGATAACCCAT
Source organism: Camellia lanceoleosa (assembly GCA_025200525.1). Taxonomy (NCBI): domain Eukaryota; kingdom Viridiplantae; phylum Streptophyta; class Magnoliopsida; order Ericales; family Theaceae; genus Camellia; species Camellia lanceoleosa. The sequence goes on from CM045760.1 coordinate 39,890,647, forward strand.
TCCGACAGAACATGTATCACTTCATGATTATACAAAGTTATGGCTAATAATCAGTCATATGGATGGATTGTTGCATTAGGAGTCAGTGGCTGAGAAAGACACTGCTTTTGCAGCTATGAATTGAAGCCAAGTAGTTGAGATGTATAAGCCTTTTCCTAGTAGAGTTGAACTAAAAATGACAAACAAAAAATTATCCAGAAAACAAGTCTCTTTCCAGGAACAGTTTCAAGCTAATATATCACCTCAGAAGAATGTTGAGAGGCATTTACAGCACCAGGCAGACTACTACTGCTCGTCGTATTGGAAAATACATCTGCAGGTTGCCCTGCAATTAGAAGGCATAATGTCCGCAAAGGTGATCCCACAATTAGCTGGTGAAGTGCCATTTGTTTCACAGTATCACCATAAAACTGCATAATTAAAATAGAAACAAGCAAATGTTAGCCTCAAATACAAATAAGCTGTGACATCCTTCTCCACAAATGGACTAGCTTGATAAATTAGGGACCAAGTCATTCCAATTAGGCAAGGAGAACATTGAATGGACTGGAAATTAAAAGAAAAGAAACCTGGTCACCGAGTTGAGCTGCAAGAACAAGGGCTGGCCCCCACAATTGACCTTCTTGTGCACAATGTAAAGCCTCTTTTACACTACCAGAAACCAGAAGCTTCTGGACCTCAAAAGCAGTAGCCTAAAGCACCAATACATATTAAATGAGGAAACACCAAGTTCTGTGACAAATGTTTGGAAAAACCAAGAAGAAGAAGCATCTCTACCTGAATCGCTCCTTCAGAGGGCAGGTTCTGTAAGCAGTCTCTAAAAGCACCATATTCACCAACATTTCTCTTGGCAGATGCAAAGAGCTTAGCTACAGCTGATTCTGGACAATCACTTTCCTAGTCAAATTAAGAAATCAAGAAGAAGACCAAATCTCACTAATCAAAATCATAAGAGATCTTTCAACTTGCAATGCGTAACAGTAATAAAACACAAAATCTACATCATATTTTTTCATATCAGGGATGGCCAAAGAAATTAAAAATAAAAACATTACCAAATTAATGAGTTTTCAAGCCAATCCAAAAAGAATGACCAGGCTACATCAAGATAAGTTGTTGAATATATAGGAAGCCTCCAATAAATACACAATAAAGCCAAGTAGCCAACTCTTTATATTTTTAGGATGTACTATAAGAGCATTACAACTACATTAAGGCAGGAGGGTAAGGCAAAGTTGAGATACAATCATAAAAAAGGTTAGGCTCTCCGCCCATCCTTGGTGAGCCGGGAAAAAGTTTTTATGAACCAAATATCAATGCAGAATTTTTCTTTGTGTGTGTGTGTAGGTACATTTACATATATATACACATATATATAATGTATAAGTAATAATAATTCTGTGTGTTGCAATTGACTAGGCATTTTATAATGGCAAACCAAACCAAACTAAGCCTTGTGTCCCAATCAAGTGGGGTCGGCTAAATGAATAATTATCCATTATTCTACTTTGTCAAGAGCAATATGCTCAATTTAAATTAATTAAATTCACATTCTTTTTTACTATAGCATCTCGTTTTAGTTTAGGTCTTCCCCTCCTCCCTACATTTCCATTTATGGATATTGTATCAGTACAAATTATATGAAGATGTTGAGAACCAATAAGAAGAGAAATGTGCTTTTTCTCTCCCTTAAGAAGCAATATTAGTGCTCAAGCCCCAATGTTACTACTCTATAAAAATCACAAGCAAGATACAATGAACATAATAGGGAAACAAAAAACAAAAAGGTAGACCAGGTATACGAAATTTACCTTCAATGCTTGGTCAGTGCCAAAGGGAGATCGAAGTTTTCCGTAATACTGACATGCAATCTTCAGCAAAGAGAAGAGCAACCTTAGAAGTTCACCTTTTCTGTAGTCCATGTCAGGAGATTCACAGTTAGAAATCTTCTCATCAATCCATTTATTCACCTCTTTACTTCCAACATTCCCACCAACCAATGGGCCGGGAAATGATTGCTGACACAATGTATAGAAATAACTACAAGCTCCTGATCCAATGCTTGAAGCATCAGTTTTGTCCATCACAATATCCATCAAGTTGAGAATATTAATGACACCTCCAGCTGAGTCCTTCGCATGAAATAAACATTAAAATTGAAACCTTTAAAAACAACAATGAAAAGACAAGTATGCTTAGATATTAACAAAACACCACAATTAAATAAAACAATGAAATAAAAAACATATTTTAGGAATTTGACTTTATCGAGTAGGGAGTAGGGGAGTATAACCTGGCCTCCGTAAGCTGAATTCATGAAAGAACTGGTATCCTTCAAGACTATAAGTTTTCCACCGAATCCAAAAGTCACCAGAGCATGTGGAGGCTGCTGATCTGGTGACCTCCCCTCAGTGGAGCCATAAAGCAATTGGGTGCCACTCTGAAGTGGCTGCTGTGAAATATTAGTTGATTTCTGATTATCAAAGTAAGCAGGCGAGAAATGCATCTGTTGGCTTGGCTCCCTCTTATGCTGATTAATATGCTGAGAGAAGCTTACAGCAGGGATAAAGGTTTGAGAGCCAGAAATGCTATTAGCAGTACCAAAACTGTGACTCGTCTGCTTGGGTAAAGTAGCTGTTTCAGACGGTTTAAACCACATATGTTGATTTTGTTGATCAGGGGGTTTGTTTGCATGATAACTGGAAACATAAGGATCGTGTGATTGTTGGATATCACTAATATTAATAACTCCACTGTTAGGAAGTGATGCTGTTATCCATGTATTCCTATTTTGCTGATTGTAATTACTCGTGGATCCAGACCCACCCAAAACTTGGCCTTGGCTACTTGGGGCTCGGGACCCAAACTTCCCAATTTGATCAAATTTATCATGAATGCTATGATTTTTTTCAGGCAATAAATCACATTTTGAAACATTCCCATCTTGACTCTGCTGGTTATGATAGACACTGGTTGGCTGATTCATAGCTGCCGTGTTGGACTCCAATTGACGCCATTCTTGGGCAATTGTATCATAGTACCAACCAGGGTACTGGGGATCAAACACCATATGGTCTGGGTACACCAGATTTTGTTGTGAAGCTTGATTCCAGTTAGTAACACTGGCTGTTGTACACTCTGCCACACTGCCCAAAACAGAGTCAGAATAATAAGCGTCTGACCTTTGCTCTGTAACTACACCATCACCAGCTGACCCGATATCAAAATTCTCCTGGGTATTCACAGTTGCATCATAACCTTCCAACTGATTCCACTGCCCAGTGCTTGGGTCATATCTCCAGCCTGGATAGATGTTTTCCCAGTACTGGCTGCTATTTAAATCATGCCCATTAACGGCCTGTTCCGTTTGTGACCCATGATATTGACCTTCTTTTTGCTGTACAAAACAAAATGAACTTAAATCACCAGGCATAGGATCAGGAACGCCAACCACATTGTTTGATGCAGAATTCCCTAAGTCCTTTCCGTATAAACCTCCTGAACTTTCATTCAATTCACTGAAAAAGTCGGAGAACGACCCAGTTCCACTCCCACCATGAAGATGTGAAGCGGAATTAAATGCACTCCAATCGACCTCCTTAATACCCATTCCACTTGATGCACTATTATTGCTGTTTTTTGACTCCAATTCACCATTAGCCTCCAAGGCAACATCATTTGATTGAACTACATTATGGGGATTCAGCGAAACACTCTCCTCAGTAACTAAATTTTCCTGATGACCATCCGAGGACGCTGAAACAACCCAAATACCAGATTCCCTTTCGCTGTCAACCCTACTATCAATATTGCCACCAGAATCTACTTTGGGAGCATGAAATTCACCAACACTTAAGTTTGAAAATGCTTTTCCCTCATCAGAACCCTCATTTTCTACAAAACTAGGGCCAGATTCAGCAATATGAGTATCATCATCAACCAGTTTATCAAAAAACTTCTCGTCCATCTGATCCTTCACCAGAAATGGAGGTGAAGCCATCTATATTAACACCTAAACTTACAATTACTGTCAAATTCTTCAATGCCTTTTCACTTGCTAATTACAATACAATTAAAACCAAAGAATTTGATTAAGCACCCTAAATTCCAGAAATAAATTAGCATTCAGCATCTGAAACAAACCACATTCCGAAGAAGAACATCGACATTGGTTTTTTTTTGTTGTTGCAAGTGTTGAATTAAACAATGAAAGAACCGAAACAACGAAGATCTCTCAATGCAATAACAAGAGACGATAAAAACGCGTTCGAATGAAGAATGAAATGTGATAATCCATGGGAGGGAGAGAGAGAAAGAGAGGAATGGCTTACCTGCGATTATCTGCGAGAGGATGAGAGAGAAACCAGAGAGAGACAAAGCATGGTTTTCGCACCAAGAATACATGTCACGGTACACCCACCTAAGTTGCATGTTTTTATTTCATTATTTATATATATATATATATGTTATGTATGTTAGTTACTTGTTATGAGCTTTACATGACATAATTGACAAAATTTGATAAGGGTGAATATTTCGTTTGACAATTACATATCTTAATTAAAAAATTATTATAAATTATCATTTTATTGTTTTTATTTTTTTTTCATATCTGTTTTTAAAAAATTAAAAACTTATTAAAATAGTTTGTTTCTAAACGAAATCTTAATAGTCTAAAGGGTGTGTTTGATTTGACGGACTAAATAAGAAGAGATTAGAATCTATCGGACTTGAATCTTGGGACTATGAATTCCTCGGATTATTTGGTTGGATTGGATGTGTATCCCGTGTTTATTTTCTTATGGGATTAGATGTCTGGAAAGAATTATTTTTAGTGAATTCAATGTTTGGTTGAACGGAATGGATAATGATAAATGTTCAAAAGATTATTTTACCCTTGTAATTTATAATTTATAATTTTTATTTAATATATAATTTTAATTTTGTAATCTATAATTTATAATTTAACAACACTAGAATTTTTTAATTTATAAGGCCATAATTTACAATTTATTTTTTAATTTAATTTAATTTATAATTTATAATTTATATTTAATATATAATTTTAAATTAAAAACACTAAAAACATAATTTTATTTATTATATACATTTAATTTTTTTAACAACACTAAAAAAATTTAATTTATAAGGCCATAATTCTTAATTTATTATTTTTATAAATTAAATTTATAATTTATATTTTTTTATTTAATATATAATTGTAAACTAACAACACTAAAAAAAATAATTTATAAATGTTCAAAAGACTATTTTACCATTTTCTAATTGTTTACTAAGTAATAGATAAGGGTAAAATAGATATTTCACACATTAGTTCCATAGGATACTAATCCCATAGAAATAATCCTCCCCCCACCCCCCACCCCAGGATTGTTTAGTCTCTCATATGAGGGATATGGAATCCGACCGGACTCCATGTCTGACGGACTAAAATTACAATCAAATGATGGACATCCTATTCCATTGGATAAGCAATATAATTCCCCCAATCTCTTGAATCAAACAGATGTATTATTTTTAGTTTGCTTAAGTGGATAGTTTCAAATGTATTTTTTTTAGTTTGTGTAAGTGTGAACGGATGATGAATTGGAGGCCACTTGATCCAACTCCATCTGTCAATATTCCTAATAAAATGAAATTATATAAAAAAGAATATTTTATTTAGTAATTATATTTACTATTTATAAAATATGAAAATTGAATCTTTATGTTTATTTTAAAAATGAACAATAAAAAATTTTGAGCACAAAATAATAAAAAATTAGTTTGAAAAAATGCTCAAAATAACTAATGTCCAAACCATCAAACCAATTCACATCTACCTGAATTCATGTGAATGATGGATGAGAAATTATCCAACCTAAACCCATCCGGGAGTACCCAATTTGGGTGAGGACTCTACCTTTAATAAAGATAAGGAGAAATTATATATCAGCTTATTTTTATAAAAATAATTATAAATTAATGAAAAAATCTATCAATGTTAATAATTAAAATTATAAAATTTTCAATGATTTTGTAATTTTTTTTTTTCTGACACACCGGGTGGCATTATCCCCTATGGTCATTTTCTCCAAAAAATATATAAGTTTGGAAAGACTTACTAATTTTTTTTTTTTGGGGGGGGGGGGGGGGGAATTACAAATTAGGCCTATTTTTGAAAAACAATTACAAATATATAATTTTTTTTTTATGATTTTAATAATTAAATTTATAAACTTTATCATGTGTTTGAAATTTTTTTTCCATCTTTCAGTGTGACCCATATCACACTATACCATATTTGAATCTAGACTATGCATTCATTTTATATATTCTTGTCTTTAATAATTTTATAGTATAATTTCAAAACCTCTAAAGCTTGCTTTTTAAAGTTGGATAAAAGAACCGTATTATTTAGTCAAGAAAAGCAATGTGCATCAAATTTAGTAATTCTCATGCAGATGAACCAGGTCATTTATTTATTTAAATTTACTGAATTTTGTTATTTGAAATTTTGAACAAGGTTATTTGAAAACAAGGTTGAATAAGGTTGTTATTTTAAATGAGATTGAATTAACGTTCTGTTTATTTTGATAGAAAATAATTTTGTTTGCATTTTTGTTTCCAAAGTTGCCTCCTTGAATATGTACTACTTATTGTATTGGTGGTGGGTGTCGGTGATGGCAGAGGTGGCGTAGTAGAAGTGATGGTAGCAATACGGTGATATTGGTAAGATTTTTTTCAATCTTTCAAAAGTAAAAAACATTTTTTGACCAAATATTTTTATTTTTTATTGATCACAAAAAAAATTTCATTTAACTTATTATTTTTTTTTCTATTGTATCAAATGTTAAAAAATGAAAAAAATCACCTAAACAAATTAAAGGTAAATAAGTTATTTGAATTAAGTGGCGTTTTTTTTAATTGTTTTTATCGGGAGGTATGTTTAGCCCAATTATAAAGGCCCGAAAGGCCCAATTTCAAAGGGCAGAAAGTCACCCGCCCAATTTCCAAACACCCAATTTGCCATTTGCATTTCAGAATACATTTAGAAATTACCTAAATTATAATTTGTGGTACTGATTTATTCTATCTATGGACCTCATACTTTACAAATTTAATCTTCACCACACAACCACCCATTCAAAAAAATTTGGGTAGTTAAGTCTGAGATAGCAAACTTATTTTTTGCATTTTAGTTGTTATACATTTTTTGGGTTAATTACTCACAGGTTCTGTCATAAAGACATGTGCATCATTAAGTCCTATAGGTGTTTGAATAAATAAAAAATTCTTAATAGTTGGACGTAAAGATTTTTTGTGATGATTTTACGAATATGTTGCTAAAAATTGACATGATGTTTTTCTAAATTAGTCACTAAAAAATAACAATTAGTGATGTTTTTCTGTGATGAAATTTTAAACTATCTCTAAAAATTAACAATCAGTGACACTTTTTATGAAAACGCCGATAAAAAATAAAAAAAAATAGGATTTTGTGGTAACAATTAAAAGTGAACAAGATTTTTTGATGCACCAAAAAAGTCAAGAGAACTTATTGGTGTACCCATCTTCTTAATAAGACTTTACAGTCAGTTTACATTTAGAACAATGAAATATAAAAATTAATTGAAAATGTTTTTCATAATCAATGAAAAACAAGTCTTTTTGGACTGGATAAATGTTTCTCTTTCACTATATTTACCGATGACCCCACACCATTTGCTCCCTTTTATCGTAAACAGAAGGGCAAATTACACTCTTTGTTCCTATAATTTGTCTTCTTTGTCAATTGGGCGGTTTCAATTCTAATTGTATCAATTTTACCCTTTCATTTTTCACATTATATTAATTTAATCTATTTGGTAATGCATCTTTAGCAATTGGACTGAAATCAATAAATAAAATAGTCTATTCACTCTCCTTGAATGGTTGAAAAGTTGACATCCAATTTATAATGGTCTATTTCTTTTTAAATGGAACATTTTGCTTTTGATTCTTAGCAAATTTCTTAAAGGATGTTATCAATTGGCCTAAATCGGTAAAAACTAAAAGAACAAATGAATACAATTGAAACTATATAAATTAAAGTAACATAAAAGACAAATTACAGGACCACGAATATAATTTGTCCCCAAAGTACATGTGAATAAGTAGTCGGAGATGTGTGAGGTTTTGGTTGCATGGACATTGGGAGATGCCATTGATGATGTTATCAAGGTTTAAAAGACAAAAAGAAGACAAGTCAAAAGCATGGGTTGTTGTAGTGAAGATCACAAGGCTATTGAGTGTATTAACTCAAACTTGAGGAGGGGCATAGAATCATGGTGTTTGTAGCGTGAATCAAAGGTAATGTCTAAGATGGTGCATGAAAAGAATAGTTATACAAACAATAAACTAAAATTCCAAGAGCGCTTAAAAGAAGGAAAAAGGAAACATGTTGTGTAGAATAATGCAACACCAAAAGAGAAAAGGGTTGTGCGATAAGTTGTCTTCAATGGCAAAGAAAAGAAAAAAGAAATGAGTTAGGAGAGGGGTCATTTGGCTTTGTTTGGTTGCCAAGAAGATGAAGAAAAAGAGACCCATTTGGGATCTCATTTTGGGCCATCAAATTAAAGCTATTGTCCTTTTGTATTAATTTAAGGTTGCTAATTAGCTTAATCATTTCTTTTTCTTAGAGGCAAATAGGGACTAAGAATTATTGTAAGATTAAGTTTGGATGACATGAATATTGAAAAGGGTCTGGCTTTGGTCCAGTTCACCATTGGATTGGACCGTACTGTTGGGCCCGTGAAAGCCCACCACGGGTCTCGTTGTGAAAATCTGAACTGTTTAATGTGTAGAACTTGTCGAGCACTATACGCTTGTAAAAAATCACGTTAATCGGATATCGATAGCTATGTGATCAAATCTATTTTGTATAAAAAAAGATGGACGGTGAATAAATTAACGGTTGATAAAAAACTGTTTTGATCACATAGCTATCAATATTTGATTAACGTGATTTTTTATAGGCATATAGTACTCAACGAGTTCTACACATTCAATGGTTCAAATTTTTAAAACGGGACCTATCATAGGCCCCCACGGGCCCAACAGCACGGTCCAGTCCGATGGTGGACTAGACCATAGCTAGGCCCTATTGAAAAAGAATGAAAATGTGATTTTTGATCTAAGTGATTCAAAAGTTCGAAATGAATTGAAATAAGGAAGTGAAGAAAATGGAACATATTTGGATGTCATTTTGGCAATCGAACTAAAGCTATTGTATAGCGACCCCGGTCTTTTCCCATTTGGTTGTTGTATCCGGACTTGGGTTCCGTGGATCCTATTATTGTATAATTGTTGTTATCGTCATTTATCTTCTCTTTTTGAGTTATAGGATGTGTTGGGCAGGTTTGTTACAGGTTGGTTGGGTTTGGAAACTAAGTATTGCTGTCCAAAATTTTGGACCTTCGCTCGAGCGAGAAGTTGGTCGCTCGAGCGAGAGTAGAATTTTGTGTCAGGTAGCTCAAGCCAGGGTCTCTTCGCTTGAGTGAGCGACTGCGTCTAGTATAGACCTGAGAGCTGCGTTTCTTGGCTCGAGCGAGCCTTCCTTCGCTCGAACGAGCGAGGTGTATGTTTTCGAGTTCTTCGCTCGAGCGAGCATTCTGTCGCTCGAGCGTACTTCTGGGTTGTAGACCTGAAGCATTGCATTCTTGGCTCGAGCGAGACTTTATTCGCTCGAGCGACCAATCCTTCGCTCGAACGAGCCTGTCGGGTTTAAATAGGCAGCAGCGGATTTTAAAACACTTTTTCATCCTCTTTTTAATTCCAAAACCCTAGGTCCGACTTCTCTCTCCCTCCACTCACCTTCTCTCTTAGGTTTCATCTACTTTTAGAGTGTTTCTACCCTAGGCTCTTTATTAAAAAGATAGAGGGGGTTGAGGGCTTTGTTTTTATCTGAACGTTTGACGGTTTGGAGCACTTTGCAATTTGATCATCTTCTCCATTCGTGTTCTTCACTTCAAGGTAGGGATTTCCTACTCCATATTATAGGTGTTGTTCTAAGTTTTGGTATTTTGATATGTTGGGATTGTTTGGTAATTTTGGGAAAAACCCTAGTTGTTGTAATAAATTAATTTGTATAATTTATTTAAGGAAACTTGGGGAATTTAGTTGAATTCATGGAATTGGGAAATTATAAGCTTAAATGGTATAGTTGGATAGTTTAATAACACACCCATGAAATTGTTGAGTTTATATTTGTTGTAACATTTATTTCCTGTTTAGAGATAATTGTTTTGGACTATCGGTGGAGGATAGTTGTGATTGTTGTAGACATTGCATGTGGATTAGGAAAAACTGAAACTAATCACATTGGTTAAGTCATTGATTTTGACTGTTGAATTAATACAAAAAATACGTGTATTGATTGAGTATTGTATATGGCAAATGTTTAATACATTGTATATGCATATTGTTGGGAGGAGATAGGGGATGTACTCCACGGTTTGGGAGGAGATAGGGGATGGACTCCGAGATCGGATATTGTTTGGGAGGAGATAGGGGATGGACTCCATTAGCACCACTAATATGTGTGCTTATTGATTTATGGAAGTGTTTTTACATGTTATTGATACATCACTAAAATGTGTATCAATTGGGAAGTATGGAAGTGAATTTTGGTTGAGGTTGATACAACACTAACATATGTATCCATTATGATATAAGAAATGTTTAACTTGATTTGTTATCCTAATTGAATTGGAAATATTGTTAATAAGAGATGTAATCTCTGTTGAGTTATCTGGCTAGATTCTGAGCCACATTTGTATAAATGGAAAGTTGAATAAATAATGGAAAGTGAAACGTGTCATGGACATTAGTGTTACGAAACTGTATGATGATGAAACTGATATTTTGTGTTATCCATTTATTGAATGCTATTGCTTTATTCAATACTCATATTTGGTTTAGTATATTTCTACTGGGCTGTGGCTCACCCTATACGGGAATATCATTTTCAGGTCCAGGTGATGTGCTACCTCCAAGGAATTAGCTTGGAAGGATTTAAAGTTGAAGAATCTGTTTAGATTAGTCGTTATTTCAGTTTATTTGATATTACATGTAAACTCAAGCCAAGGGCTGAATTTGTAGTTGAGTTAGTACTCACATTTTTGTGCCCAAGTGTTAAACTTGAAAAGATGTAAGCCCATAGAGCATTTATTTTGATGTTACATGTGATATCTATCAATAATGATACTCTGATAAATGTGATAATGATTGGTTTTCTTTTATCAATGCATGCTACTGTTATATATTATGGGTTTATTTTGAGGGCGTTACATATTGTCCTTTTGCATTAATGTTACTAATTTAATAATTTTGGGTAGCTAATTAGCTAGTCCTTTTCCTTTTGTTGGAGGGTTTGTTGAGTTGCCCAAATGTTAGGCATTAGAAATCTTCTAGTTGGAATCAAGATTATTTAGTATTGTGATGATTAAATTTTTGAAAAACGATATTTTTGTCTGTCTTATAAAATGAACAGATCGTATTCTTAGAGTAGGGTCTGTGATGCCTAATTAGCCTTCGTTTGACAAGTTTCAGTTTTAGACAAAAAGTCACTATAAGTTGTCACATTACTTTCTCTATTTTTCTGCACATCTTTTCGTAAAAAGTCAAAAAATTACTAAAATAGTCTGTTTCCAAATGAGGCCTTAGACCGTTTATTTGATGTGTAATTATTGTATTGGTACAATAAGTCTCATAATTTTTACATGTTGTACCAATGTAGATAACATGTAATTAATAAGTAAATTTAATACAAAAATTTAGTTATTCTATTTCTTAGTGGTTGTTAGATTGTGTGATCATTTTAGCTTTATATAGCAGTACTAATTACTTAATTAAATGCATGTGAAGCCATTTGACTATTTTTCACAATTTGTGGTGGACAATGTTAGTGGAAAAAAAAAATAGACGCATCATGATTCACTTGATTTTTCTTCACTTAAATGTTTTTATCTTCTATGCATTATAATTTCTTTTGGAGAAAAAAAAGGTATATATGACAAGATGTCAATCGTATGGTTCCACATTCTTAAAAGCAATAGAAGTTAAAAGAATTCTTTTCCTAATTTTATAATAACTAGTTTTTATAATTTATTTAAGTTATTTTCATTTTTTAAATTATATCTACAAATTTCCTCAATGCTCAAGCACATAAGTTAAAAAAAAACAAAAAACAAAAAAACAAAAAGTAATAAGCAACCTTTATAAACTATACCCAATAACATCATTGTAAATTCGATGCTAATAAAATAAAATTAGTATTTAGTTCTGAAAATCCACTTAACACTAAACTTAGAGTTTCTTTACAATCTCACTAATGTTGTATATGGTTGGACGATTTAGAAAGGAATTTGAAGATGGAAGGGAAAACGTTTGTGAAATTAGGTGAAATATAAATATATTTTATTCACATTTTACCTACCTTTTCTTTTTTGCTTTTCAAATTCCTTCACAAATCCTTCAACCAAATACAACGTAAAGCTTATCCGAATTAGCCTAACATCTAAAGTCATGGTGGCATTTGTTATACTAGAACAAGCCACATGCATCATAGGATAAGTTTAGTAAGTCAGAATCCGAACACCTTATTATAATGTCGATAATTTAAATCTTATAAAAAATAAGACTCTTTGGGCTTGTTTGATTCATGGGATTAGGGGGGGGGACTATTTACTGTGCGGATTGTAATCCGCACAGTAAAACTAATCCGATGTTTGTTTTTTTTTTAGTCCGCCGGACTCCATGTCCGGCCGGACTCCCAATCCCTCATATGGGGGATAAAATAATCCGGGGGGGGGGGGGTGTGGGATAGAATTGGTGGGATTGTTTACTGTTTGGATTAGAGGGGTGAGATGACCATTTTGCCCTCATTTGTTGTGGCACATTTAATTCAAATTTAAATTTAATTATGTATTATATTTAATAAAAAAAATTAATTTAAATGTCTCAATTTAAAAATAAAATAATTTTATTTAACTTTTTATTGATGTTTTATTTATTTAATTTTTTGAAATAATTTTTTATGGATATTTTATTGATGTTTTATTTTAAAATTTTGTTTATGTTTTATTTAATTTCATTATTTAAATGTAATAGATGTTTTATTTAATTTCATTTTTTGATTATTATTTTTTTTTAAACAAATTTATTTAAAATCTTAATTAAAAAAATAATATATATTTTTATTGATATTTTATTTATTTATTTTTTAAAAATAAATTTATTTAATTAATGTAAAAAATAAAATAAAATAATTTTTTATTTAATCTAGCTAAAATAATTAAAATATTAAAGATATATTTAATATTGCTATTACTTAGTAAACTATTAAAAAGGGTAAAATAGTCATTTGTTCATTTATCCTATCGGTCCGTCCAACTAAGCGTTGGATTCACTAAAAATAGTCTATTAAATTTAAATAATGAAATTAAATAAAACATAAACAAAATTTTAAAATAAAACATCAATAAAATATCCATAAAAAATTATTTCAAAAAATTAAATAAATAAAACATTAATAAAAAGTTAAATAAAATTATTTTATTTTTAAATTGAGACATTTAAATTTTATTGAATTTTATTAAATATAATACATAATTAAATAGTATAGGGTCAAAATGGTCATTTCATCATCTAATCCAAACAGTGATTAGTCCCCCACTTTCTGTCCCACACCCCCCCAGGACAGGATAGTCCCCCATATAAGGGACATGGAGTCCGCCGGACTAAAAAAAAATCAAACGGCGGATAAGAAACACTATTTAGACTCAAGTCCAAATAGTGGATAGTCCCCCCAATTCCTCCAATCAAACCAGGCCTTTGTGCCAAACTATGGCCTCCAATGTTATTAAAATAATAATAATAATAATCAATTCACATTACAGAAAGGGCTTGGCTCTATTGCATGTTGACCTTTATTTGCTCTTGTTACAAAAGTCTCCTGATGTGTTATATCACAATAATAGCATGCTCTAGTTTGGCTTATCCTTTGGCATGAAAAATTCATGAGCCAAGCCTCATGTTGCCTGTGCTCCACTTCTTCATAATTTAGCTTGAAATCAAGTATTGAGTTTTGATTGCTTAATCTAGTGAAAAAGCTTGAAGGAATTGATTCAAGAGCTAAGATGTACTTGTTCATGAGGGGCTTAGACCATCTCCAATCTTTCACTAAATCTGACATCAAATTTGAAATTTGGTGAAAAAAACACTGTTTGGAACTCTAACGGTTTCACCAAATTGATATCAAATCGAGAATTCACCAAACGTTTCACCAAAATGAAGATAGACTCCGCATTTCACCAAAATACTGTACATGACCGTTAGGGGAGACCAACCGGTCGACCACTAAAATGTTCAAATAATTCCAAAAAAAGGTTCAACCAGTTCAAAAAAAAAAAAAAAAAAATTTTTTGCCTTACCGGTCGACCAACCGGTCGACCACTAAAAGGTTTAAACAGTTCAAAAAAAAAAATCCAAAAAAAAAAAAAAAACTTTTTTTGCCTTAACCGGTCGACCAACCAGTTGTTTCGGCACAGATTTGATGAAAATTTGATGAAAATCAACTATTGGAGTACTCGATATCAGATTGAGGAAAAAGTCATTTTTTTATTTAGATTTGATAAAAATTTTTAATTCAAGATTGGAGATACTCTTACACAATCAAGTGAGAAAAAAAAAAAAAAAAAATCAAAATCATCATTATAATGGACCATTTAGTTCTTGAATGAGTGAACTAGGTGTTTGCAAGAGAGGGGGTTGACATATAAACCCTATAACTAGGCCAATTGATAATCCCTATGCCATTGATCTAGCAATTAATTATGTACAGAAATAATATTGAAGTATCAGGATTCCTTTCAACACTATAACTAGAGGCTATTTTTATTTTTTTTTCAATTTCTAAAAGTAAAATTTTTATTGTAAAACTTATTTGGAAAACTAATTCTTATCATCACAAATATAATTTCTAAAAGGTCGTTTTAAAAAATAAAAAATAAAATTTATTTATAATTTTAAAAATATCATTTTTAATGATAAAATAATTTGGTTCCAAAAGGATAGTATTACATTACTAAAATGTTCAATTTTATAGTTAAAAAAATAATAATGACACTTTTTGTAATAAAAATATTTCATCACAAAAAACGATATTAAAATATTAAGTTGTTGTAGTGCAATTTGATATTTTTTTACTTATCATTAGGAGCCTAAGGTATTTTGTTTTTGTTGTATTGTGTTATTTATTTTTAGTAACAATGAACTCTTTTTTGTGCAAGTTATTAGACTTATTGGATTATGATTGTTCAGTTTAGTGTTGTTATCTTATGATTTTATGAAATATATTGATAAAAAATACAAATCATTGCTTTAAAGAATTATTATTGTCTTCATAGATCCAAAAAAGAAGAAGAAAGGAATTCTTTTTTTTAAGGCCTCTGATATTAAGATTTTATAAGATAAAGGATATACAATATTTTCATAGTAGTTAAGGTCCCTTAACATTTTCACAGCGAAAATTCGACTCAGAGAAATTTGACCTCGACTCAGAGAAATTTCGAAATTTTTCTGAGTTAATTTCTATTGTGAAAATATTAAAGGACCTTAGCTAATAAAAAAAAAAAAAATCCTAGCTTTCTCCTACTATACAAAATTGGAGAGAGATGTTTCACTAATTTTTCAAAAAAAAAAAAAAAAAAAAAGGAATCTAAGAAAATTACTCTAAAAATTTCAAATTTAGACTGTTGATCCGAATGCCCTATAAATACTTAACTCAAAAGCCTTTCCAACTAATCAATTTCTAAGAATTGAATTTCAACTCTAATAACTATACCAACCATGCAAATAATTTAATCCATGTTTCACAAAGTTTAGCTCAACCAAGAGTTCAAAGCATTCTAGCATTCTAGAACATAGAGTTTGCATCCAAGTCTACCAAATTTCAATCAATTATTTTCAACCAAATACAAACAAACAAATTAAAGAATGCAGTTAACCGACAATTTATTAGAGAAATTTGCAAGGTCTGGATTTTCTAAAATGTCCAAACAACCGTTAGAGATATTGAAAGTAGGCAGAAATTGTAGTATTCTCAATCCGATGAGTGATTATCCACAAGACAACAATATTTTTAAGAATAATTATGAGCAACTCTGATTAGTTGGACTTATTTATTTATAAGCCCTGAGCAAAATTATTTTACATATTCAATCCTCATTTTGATAATGAGTAAATTTCAAAACTTTTTACCTGACAAGAGGAGTTTGATACTCTTCGTGATAATGTTTATTTCTCCCTCATTATAGGGGTTGTGTGTAAGTAGTAGTAGAGTAGTTGTTGGGCTTGGGTTTAGTAGACTTTATTGACTTTTTTAACTATTGTGAGCTAGTGGTCTATTCGATAATTGATGGTGTAATATTTCTCCTACTTGTAATTACTCTATTGACAATATTAAAAAAATAAAAAATGTTTAGAAATTTATCAAAGTGATAAGGAGAAATCTACAATGTGCACTCTTTGAAACGGTGCACATCGTAAAAAAATTATAATTTTTTATGATAAACATTATGATTATTTGTGATGTGTGTTATGACATTTTGTAACAAAGTTATGAATAACGAATTTATGATGTGCACCCGAAAATTAGGAATGATAATGTTATGATACTTTGTGACTTTTGTTATGACATTTTTTAGTGAAAAAAAAAAACTTATGATTTTTGTAGTGAAAAATTTACGACATTTTGTATTTAAGTTATGAAATTTTGTAAAAAAGTTATGAAAGGCATACCATGTGTACATTTTTAAGGGTGCACATTGTAGTATCTGTCAAGTGATAAATGGTTGAGACATTGTAATTTTTGTCTGTGAGTTTTGATTTATTTTTAGTTTATTTATGTTGGTTTGTATTGAAACATGATGTAATAAGTGTAAATAGTTGAGTTATATTTTAAAAATTATATATTTATAATGATAAGGTATCAGCCCTCTTCCTTATTAGCTACTTAGTACTAGTTCACTATTGATTTGAATATGAGATCAATAGATGAGGCACTTTTTTATCAAATATAATTTATAGATTTGAATTTTACTGTTGTGCAATGCAGCTTCACCTTCTCTTACTTTCCTTAAGAATTGTGAATTTTATTTAATAAAAATATAACCCATAAATTCCAATGCTTATCTTTAATTTTGTTATTAGATAATAATGATGATAATGATAATGTAGTGTTGGTTAGAACTTTGAAGAAAGAAAAGAAAAAGAGAGTAAAAAATATCACATTATTATTGACTCATTCCCACTTTTGGGGCCTTTTTCCAAGTGACAAGCGGGCAAATGAAGGATTGTTTTGTTTGTTTGTGTTTGCCTTTGATAAGTTAAAGATAGAAACATAAAAATAAAATAAAAAAGAAAACATGATATATAAATAGAAAGATGTATAGAATTATTATACAAAATAGTGTGATATATTGGTCTTATTTGGTACAGTTGTGGGAAAGTGCTTATAGTTTATGCCTAAACAGCTTATAACTTATAACTATGAACATAAGTTGATTTCTGACTTATAAATTAAGCATCTCCTGCCCCACTCAAAGAATAAGCTGATTTTTGACTTCTAAAAAACTATAAACTATAAGTTATAAGCTAAACTAAACACATTAAAATAACTTAAATTAAACTGAAAGCTGAAATAAACAGCTTTTAAGCTACACCAAACAGGCACATTGTGATCCCTTTATTTAAAAATATAATGTCCATCATTATCATTACAATTTATAATTATATTATTGCCATATTATTGTTATTAAAAATTATGATAATTTAATATATTTTGTAAAAAAAAAAAAAAAAAAATCTCCACAAATCTACAAACACCTCTCTTAATTCCCCCACCAATTGTGGGGGTGGGATGGGAGTATGCAGTGGGACTCACTCACAAAAATACACCTACTTTTCCCCTGTTATTAATTTTCTTTTAGAAAGTCCACTTTATGATTGAATCTTAATCTTAAATTTAATATTCTAAGTAAATTTTTGATTTTTTTCTTTTAAATTTATCAACTCACTGTATTTTTAATCTTAGGAATGAAACAAAGACAGACCCACAGACTGATCAGGACCACCACACCACACCTCTCTCAAACCTACTATAGAAGGCCTGCCAACCAAGCCAAGCTGTCCTATATCTCCTACCATTTCTACTATTCTTACAAATTTGGTGATGTGTTTTGGCAAAATTAGATCATCATTAATAAAGATAAGCATTGAAATGATGGTGAAGAATAACAAGGCATGTGATGTCTGCAATGGTCTTCTTGTAGTTAATTGTCTATGTTTAAAGTTAAAGTAAAATTACATTATTTTAAAGAATATGGTTTTAATATCATTTTACTTCAATTTTAATTGGAGTCGTTAGATTATATATTTTGTTAACGTATCTTATTATGATAAAAATCACAATAAAATTATTGTAGAAAAATTATGATAGAGAAATCAAAATCCATACATACATGCATTAATGTGTAATTACCATATTATCTCATTGAGGAAATTAAAAAGCAACAAGCATGAAACACACAAATAGGGAAAACAATTGAAAGGCATCAAAGAAAGGGGGGAAAAAAAAGAAAAAAGAAAAAAAAGAGAGAGTATATTCTAGCACTCAACTTACTTGCACTAGTTTTATTAACCTTTCTCTTTTAAACTTTTCTTTTCTTGTAAAAAGCAAGATAGGGAAGGAATCTTATTAACCATTCAGGATGGAATCTTGGCATGACATTCTTGAACTCAAGCAAAGCATAATCATATCATCAAAGAAATACAACTAATTTTGGTGCTCTCTCTAGTGATTTTTTTTAATTTTTTTTTTTTATATATCTTTTTTTGTCAATTGGTAATGAATTATATATGTTGGGGCAATCCCACATCGCCTGGGGGACGGACCGACTTCACCTTATAAGCGTACTGACCCCTCAACCTGTTATAATGTGTTTTCCCCCGAGGAGGAACAAAGTCGTGAGGCCGACCTGGTTTTGCGCCCACTTCGCCAAAGCGAACAATATTGTGGCAGGCACGTATGCACCAGGTACGCGCATTTGGCGTTAGAATGAGGGCTCGTCTCTTCCCACGCTGTTGTGGGCCCAGTCCACTGGGGGGTTATGTTAGGGTAATTCCACATCGCCTGAGGGGACAGACCGACTTCACCTTATAAGCGTACTGGCCCCTCAACCTGTTATAACACGTTTTCCTCCAATGAGGAACAAAGCCGTGAGGTTGACGGGGCTCCGTGCCCACTTCGCCAAAGCGGACAATATTTTAGTAGGCATGCGCATTTGGCGCTAGAATGAGGGCTCGTTTCTTCCTACGCTGTTGCGGGCCCAATCCGCTGGGGGGTTATGTTGGGGCAATCCCACATCGCTTAAGGGGACGGACTGATTTCACCTTATAAGCGTACTAGCCCCTCAACCTGTTACAATGCATTTTCCCTAATAAGGAACAAAGCCATGAGGCTGACGGGGCTTCGCGCCGACCTTGCCAAAGAAGACAATATTGCGGCAGGTACGTAGGCTCCAGGCACGCGCATTTGGCGCTAGAAGGAGGGTTCGTCTTTTCTCCCGTTGTTAAGGGCCCAGTCTGTTGGCGAGTTATGTTAGGGCAACCCCACATCGCTTAGGGAGATGAACCAATTTCACCTTACAAGCATACTGGCCCCTCAACCTGTTATAGCACGTTTTCCTCCAATGAGGAAAAAAGCAGTGAGGCCGACGGGGCTCCGCGCCCACCTCGCCAAAGCGGACAATATTGTGGTAGGCACGTAGGTGCCAGGCACGTACATTTGGCACTAGAAAGAGGGCTCATCTCTTTCCATGCCGTTGCTGGCCCAGTCCGCTGGAGGGTTCTGTTTGGGCAATACCACATCGTTTGGGAGGACGAATCGACTTCACCTTATAAGCATACTAGTCCCTCAACCTGTTACAACACGGTTTTTCCTGAAAATGAACAAAGCCGTGAGGCCGACGGGGCTCCACGCCCACCTTGCCTAAGTAGACAATATTGTGGCAAGCACGTAGGCTCCAAGCACGCACATTTGGCGCTAGAAAGAGGGTTCGTCTCTTCTCTCGTTGTTAAGGGCACGGTCTGCTAGCGGGTTATGTTGGGGCAATCCCACATCGCTTGGGGGAACAGACCAACTTCACCTTATAAGCGTATTGGCCCCTCAACCTGTTACAACGCGTTTTCTCCCGAGGAGGAACAAAGCCGTGAGACCAATGGGGCTCTGCGCCCACCTCACCAAAGCGGATAATATTGTGACAAGCACGGGCATTTCGCTCTAGAAGGAGGGCTCGTCTATTCCCCGATGTTGCGGGCCCAGTCCGCTGGGGGGTTATGTTAAGGTCGACAGGGCTCCGCGCTTACCTTGCCAAAGCGGATAATATTATGGCAAGCACGTAGGCGCTAAGCACGCGCATTTGTTGCGAGATAGGCGCGGAGCCCCATTGGCCTCACGGGTTTGTTCCTCTTCGGGAGAAAATGCATTGTAACAGGTTGAGGGGGTTAGTACGCTTATAAGGTGAAGTTGGTCCATCCCCTCAGGCAATGTGGGATTGCCTCAACATAACTCTTTAACAAATTGGGCCTGCAACAGGGGAGAAAGAGACAAGCCCTTTTTCTAGCGCTAACTGCGCGTGCTTAGCGCCTACGTGTCTGCCACAATATTGTCCGCTTTGGCAAGGTGGACGTGGAGCCCCGTTGGCCTCAACATAACCCCCTAGCGGACTGGGCCTGCAACAACGGGGGAAGAGACGAGCCCTTCTTCTAGCGCCAAATGCTTGAGCTTGGCGCCTACGTGCCTACCACAATATTGTTCGCTTTGGCGAGGTGGGCACGAAGCCCCGTTGGCCTCACGGCTTTGTTCTTCCTCAGGGGAAAACATGTTGTAACAGGTTAAGGGGTCAGTACGCTTATAAGGTGAAGCTAGTTTGTCCTCCCAGGTGATATGGGATTGCACCAACAATATACAAAGATAAGAATTATTATATCAAACGAGACCAACATAATCTAATAATATACATTTATAATCCCAACAATCAATACCAATAATGAAGACAAGAAATTCATAATTAATATAAATAAACTCAATAAAATTGATCATTGATCTTTAAATTAAGAGCATGTATGAGTGATCAACTAAGTTAGTATAGTAAATTTCTTGCTATTGAGAGTTGGCAGGTTAAATGTGTAAATTCCTTTTAGAGCAACTTATACCGACTACTAGGGATGTAAAAAAAAAATTGAAAAAATCGACCAAACCGATTAAACAAGACTGAAATAATCATATTTGGTTTGTTGTTTAACAAGAATCGGTCTGTGTAGTTTTTTAATTTTTTTTGATTTTCGGTTCGATACCAGTTCAAGCATCTTGTGCAACCGAAACTAATCGCTTCATCATATATTGTAGTTATAATATATATATATATATATATAAAATATAATATACTGATATTAATCAATATAATAAATTATTAACCTAAATTAATTAACATTATCATCCCTATAACCTAAGGTAATAAATCCTTATCATATATAATGTACTAAATTAGAATATTTTTTGATTTTTTGTAAAAGAGATGTGTAGAAAAGTAGAGAGATGATGTGACCTAAAAGAGATAAAAAGTTAAAAAAGTGTACTTTTTTAGTGTTAGCCAAACAATCTCTCAGTGTTCTTGAAGCCTTAGTATTTATTAATTTTTTTTTTATATTTTTGTTAATCTAGGAATTAGAAAATATTTATTAAATAAATGAATTAGATATGTTTAAAGCAGTGGACAAATAGCTAATTTAATATTTGTACATAGATTAGTGACTATACTAAAAAGTAGCTTTAAATTCAAAATGCCTTAAACCGATTGAACAACACTGAATCAAACCATTTCAATTGGTGTAGTTTGATGGGAGAAACGATCTGTATCGGTACTCAAAATAATAAAACCGATTTTATTATTCTGGTGGAAAATTTTACCTAAATACCGGCCATATCGAACCGATTACATCCCTACTGGCCACCATTGATGTTGAGAAAAAAAAAATATATAATAAGCTCTACAATTTTAGTGTAATTATACTAATTTTTCTTTTAATAAACCTAAAGCGACCAAAACTAATATAGACAATCTATAGACATAGGAAAAATAAGGTAAAATATAAATTTTTAAGCAAATGAGATAACAACATTATTTTTCAATCTATATAACGAATCAATTATTGATGAGAAATGAATTAAATATTATGTGAATTAAAATTTTAAAATGATCTAATATAATTATATTAAATTTATAGGACTCGATATATTTTTTCTAAATCTTGGAAGGTGATTAGTGTAATTTACCATTTTTTTAAGATTCAAGAAACTTCAGAGTAACCAGAAAAGTTGACATACATTAGGGGAGGAAAAAAAAGTACAAAAATTGACTACAAGGCCTTGTTTGTTTTGATATAAAATATTTTTAAAAATATTTTATTCATTTTTTTGTTGTTTAGTTAAGTAAGTAAAATATTTTTTAAAGAAAATTTTTTTATATTATTTTTTCAAAAATGACTTACCTTTACAAATTTCGTAAGTCAATTTTCACAAAATTAACTCTTTCTCACTATTTTTTTAACATATTTAGTCTTTTCAAATAAGTATATTAGCTTGTTAAAAAGTTATAAATGACACTTTATTAAATAAATTTTTTTTAACTAATAAAATATTTTATTTCAAGTGTCAACTAAACGTCAAAAAATATATATTTTTGTGTAAAATTAATTAATAATTTTTTTTTTTACATAAAATACTTTACGTCGAAATAAATACAACCCACATCTTAAATTTGACCACAAGGTCAAGTAATGCTACCAAGTTCATATTGCTATGATGCCTTCATGCTATAGGTCAATAACTTTAGGAAGTGTTCTAACCAAAAAAAAAAAAAAAACTGTAGTTAGGTACTCATTAATCAATTTGCAATTCAACATCGAAGTTGATTTTGGGTTCATATAGTATGCTATGCTGGAAGCATTAATTCCTTAATGAATTTTCTACAATTTAGCCTTTCGCAGAAATTAATGCTTGCCCCAAGTTGACTTACCAACAAAATAAATAAATAAGTAAATGTGGTGAGTATGAAATGGGCAAGGGCGACTAGAAAAGAGGGGCCAGGGTGACTAGCAAGAACGGAATTAAGACTAATCGAGGGAGTTGGAAGTTGGGTATGGATAGGGGATGGGATTAACAAATGATTTAGGTTTGGTTTGAGAAATGAGTTGGTTTTTTAATTTTTTTGATTATTTTAAGTTGGAGTTAAAAAATTTAATCTAAGAAGGGCTTTTGGCTTTTTAACATTTTTGACTTTTTTATAAGAGAAAAAATGTAATGATTATGGGTTGGATATGATGTTTTGTCTTATTAAGGCTAAAAAATCTGTTTTGTTTTTTGTAACTATTTTAGCCCCAAACCCACTTCCCAAACAACCTTTTATAAACGATTTTTTATGTAAAAAATTTATAATGATTTGTATTTTAATTTGAAGTGAGCAGACTATAAAATGTCATATTATTCTATACAAAAATTATATGTTTTTTTTTTAAATTTTTGAATTTTTTTTATGTCATTATTTGATCAGAATAAGAGTTGGTTAGATCATCTCTAATGATTTGTCAATGGAGTTGCTATTGTTATAATTTGTTTGGAGAAGAAAATTCTGCTCTAATTGTTAGTTATGGCAGCTGTCACAGCTACCAACTCATCAACCAAAACCTCCCTTCCTCCCTCTTAGCAAAAACATCTTTTCCCACCGTCATTTTTACAAAACCAAACACAGTCCGAACACACTAATTTTTGTATTGATTCTACTAAAATGACATCTGATTATTGAAATATCATTACTATAATTATATTTTTTATTATCAAATTATAACAATAATAATACTATTATATCATGCGAAATGCGCCATATACCCAGCTGGGGGTCACCCCCAGTGAGGTGGCAGTCCATTATTGGATAAAAAAAAATTATTATTTTTTTTTTTTCTTTTAAGTTTGAACCAGTGGGGGCGCGATACTTCACTGCGGATGTGACCCCCACGGGGTGTATGCATCACTGTTGTTATATCATATCTCATTGGAAATGCTCTCAACCAATACGAAAAGAGTGTTGGGAAAGTCTTGACCTTGAGAGTGTCTGACGAATGAAGAAACTTCAAAAGTAGAATGTATTCATGTTTTACAATGAGAGTAATTTTAATAATTTAGCCTCCTTTGGGAGGTGGGTTGGTTTTTTAGTTTTTGATTTTTTTAATTATTTTAATTTGGATTAAAAAGTTTAGTTTAGAAATTTTTTTTGATTTTTTAATTTTTTGACTTTTTTTGTAAGAGAAGAGTGTAATGATTATAGGTTGGATGTGATATTTTGTTTGTTGTGACTAAAATAACTTATTTTGTCTTTTGTAACTATTTTAGCCGCAAACTAACTTGCCAAACAACACCTACTCTTCTTCTTTTTTATTCTTAATTTTTTTTTTTTAATTCTATCAATTTACTCAAAAGTAGAATGTACTCATGTTCTTATTTTTACACGGCAGATTATAAAAGCTTAAAGATTGTCTTTGCTTTATGAATTTGAGAAAAAATTTAGAAGAAGAAAAAAAAACGATAGATAAAATATGAATGAAATAATTATATTTCACCTACATTTCACGCATATTTTTTTTTTTCTCTTTTTAAATCTCTCTCCAAATTCTAAAAGTAAAATGCACTAATATTATATGGGAAATAATTTTATTTTTGTTGTATTTTATCCTATTTTTAATTTCTACTAATTACATTATGAAACATATATTTAATATTTAATACTTAAAACACAATATTAATAACAACCTAACATAAACACACATTATTTATAACTCAGATTAAAATAATTAAAATTTACTATATTATAATCCAATTTTCCTATAATATTTAAAAAATAATTTTGTTACAAATTAATTTTAAGATAAATTGTTGATTCTACATCTAAAAGGATAACTTGTGTAGCCAAATTAGGCAAGTTAGATTGGAGTGGCAGTCAAAGATATTTGACCGAACTAGTACATGTCCATATTTTTGGATCTAGCTACAAGGCCTAGCTACGAGACTTAGCTATGGGACCTAGCTACAAGACTTAGCTACGAAACCTAGCTACGAGGCCTAGTTACGGGGCTTAGCTATGGGACCTAACTATGAGACCTAGCTATGAGACCCAACTATGGGGCCTAGCTATGGGACCTAGCTACGACGCCTAGCTATAGCGCCTAGCTACATGACCTAACTACGGAACCTGGCTACTTCCTAGTGGTGGTCAAAGATGTTTGACCAAACTAGTAAATACCCATATTTCTGGACCTAGCTACTTGCTAGTGACAGTCAACACTATGGCCGAGCTACCAAGCAAGGTAGTCAACCAGAGAGGAGAGTCGAGCTAGGAAGAGAGCCATGTAATGTCAGCTTTCACGACGTTGCGTGTTGCACAGTTAAGCCATTGGCAGATAGAGTAGAGGTAGTTCGGTTGCACGGCAGAAAGCTGAGCAAAGACTTGTATCATCTCACTTGGCTTGCAGTAAGGAGCGTGTTAAAGGATAAGCATTATCTTTTGGGAATGTGATTTCTATGAGGACTCTACATTGGAGAGTTACAGTCCTATTAAGATTGTGCCATGTGGAATCTACAAAAGCTCAAATTAAACCCTAATTTCAAGTATTGCAATTCTTACTCTTAAATACACAGAACTTTTTTGTCTATTGTCTAGGAGAAGAGCCATGTAATGTCAGCTTTCATGGCGCTGCGTGTTGCATGGCTAAGCTATTGGTAGACAGAGCAGAGGTAGTCCGGTTGCACGACGGAAAGCCGAGCAAAGGCTTGTGCCATCTCACTTGGCTTGCAGTGAGAAGTGTATTAAAGGATAAGTATTATCTTTTGGGAATGTGATTCCTAGGAGAACTTTATATTGGAGAGTTAGAGTCCTGTTAGGACTGTGCCATGCGAAATCTACAAAAGTTCAAACCAAACCCTAATTTTAGGTATTGCAATTCTTACTCTCAAATATGTAGAGCATTTTTATCTATTGTCTACTTGCTGACTTAGGTATTAGAGGGGTTTCTGGCACACATCTACCGGCTAGCTCACGTTTGTATTTTTAGGCGATTAGACAACGACGTTTGAAAGAGGGCTAGCTTGATCAACAGGATTATACAAGACATATTATTTCGTGCTCATATAATTGGCGCTGTCTGTGGGAATCTTAGAAAACTTACCTTTTGATGAAGTTTTCCTTTAGCAAGCTTTAATGGCACATAACGAAGATTTGCCGCATTCCACCATTGATGGCCAGTAGCGAATAAGAGGTGTGATGATTTGCCTCCTGCTTCGCCCATGGCGGATTTGGACCCTTAGCGACGGAACCTTCACAGGGGTACGCAAGAAAAGCGGGGTTTGAACTCTCGCTACTCCCAAAGCCCAGATGGACAAAGGCGACAGACAGATACCCAAGTTCTGAAGGATTGCGTGAGGAAGCAAGACGAGTTGATGAGGAAGATGGTGGTAGACATGGAGGCTTTGAAGTGCCAAGTGAGAAACAAAGGCGTGATATGGATGGAGATCCACGAAGGACAAATGCGATCTCATCATTTATAGAGATCAAGATAGATATGCCACACCTGCACATTTTGGGAACAGAAGCTTCAGGACAGGTGACTCCTATTCAAGGACTTCCAGAACTTGCCACTCTAGGTCTAAAGGAGCGAAGTCTGAAAGATCTTACATTAAGGGTAGCAGTTATCGATCCTTGCACACTCATCAAACATCGTCTCGATATATGGAACTGCCCAGATCGAAAGATTTGCAAACTATTTTGGAAGAAAGGGCACAAAGAAGAGAAGTTGCCCAGGCACAGGACCTCCAAAGGGTATCTACTTTGCAACGATTGGCTCCAAAGACGCATGGAAGCGTCGAGGTTGCAATGCTAATGCTGCACCTTGCTTATGAGCCAGCGGATAGGGCGCTGGCCAGGTTGCAGAGTTCACCATTTATATCAGCAGCAGAGAACACACATTTTCATGTGGGCTTTAGCCAGCGCAAGTTCACAATCTATGACGGGAAGTTGGATCCTTACATGTATCTTAGCCACTTCGACAAGTCATGGCTATTCACAAAAGAGACGATGCTCTGATGTGCATCTTGTTTCCGTTAAGCCTTGGGGATTTAAGCTTGATATGGTTTGAGAGGTTACCAGAATACAGCATTGCCTCTTGGGCTCAACTCGCGGAGGTGTTTGTTACCAGGTTTAAAATAAACACCAAAATGCCTATGGATGTAGACCAATTGCTTACTATTGACATGGGCGAGAAGGACACGTTGAAGTCATACAACAATAGGTACCGGGAGACATTCAACCAAATTAGCGAATGCCCTACTAACCTAGCTATTCCCTAGTACAAGCGCAACTTGCCTGTAGGGCACAGATTGAGGGACTCAATGACTACGACTTCGCCTATTTTGATGGAAGCTTTGATAGAAAAGATGCATCAGCACATAAGGGTAGAAGAGGATGTCGCCTACACTAAGGCAAGGTCCGGCACAATAACAATGTCGGCCAAGAAGGCTACGGTTAAAGTTAATAGAGTCGACAAGAAATACAAATTGAGCTACAATACCTATGGTGGCCCTCCACAAAAAAACGAGAAAAGCAAGAGCAAATCACAAACGGCCGAATCGTGCCAAGACTGTAAAATATGGCCAATCTGAAGTTGTTTTATTTCAAGTTTTTTAGCATTTGTAATTTTCTCTTCCTATTGGTTCGGCATCAATGAAAGAAATAGAAAGTTTTTTAGACTTTGTTATGTGATTATAATACTGAATAGAATTCTCTAAGTAGGCTAACCGAGCAGCGGCAGAATGGCCCAGGGGTAACTACTTGAGTCTGAACTTTGAAAAATCTTTGCCAAGCTAATTAGCTCGGCAAAGTAGGTTGGCAAGTTTGACCAATAACTTTTTGTATTCTTTGACTGAGATGGTTATCTCGGTCGAATAAAGTTGGCAGGTGTGACCTACTTTTTACACTCTTTAACCGAGATGGTTATCTCGGCCAAAGAAGGTTGGCAGGTTTGACTGACAACTTTTTGTACTCTTTGACTGAGATGGTTATCTCGGCCAAAGAAGGTGGCAGGTTTGACCAACAATTTTTTGCACTCTTTAATCAAAATGGTTATCTCGGCCGAAAAAGGGTGGCAGGTATGACCACATTTTTGCATTCTTTGACCTAGATGGTTATTTCGGCCGAACAAGATTGGCAGGTGTGACCAACTTTTTACACTCTTTGACTGAGATGGTTATCTAGGCCAAAGAAGGTTGGCAGATGTGACCAACTTTTTAAAATCTTTGCCGAGCTATAGGTTGACAGGTTTGACCAACTTTGAAAAATTAGCTCAACAAAGTAGGATTGGCAAGATTGTCTAACTAAAAGAAATCTATGATTGAGCAATTTTGGTGAGCCCAGTTGGATGGATCAAAGTAGCTTGGCTGAACAGAGTAATCTCAATCATACACTGTAGATGGAATTAAGGAGCAATTGAGAGGGTAATTTTTGTAGCCAAATTAAGCTAAGCTAGGTTGGAGTGGCGGTCAAAGATGTTTGATCGAACTAGTAAATGCCCATATTTTTGGACCTAGCTATGAGGCCTAGCCATGGGACCTAGTTATGGGACCTAGTTACGGGACCTGGCTATGGGACCTAGGTACTTCCTAGTGGCGGTCAAAGATGTTTGATCGAACTAGTAAATGCCCATATTTTGGGACCTAGCTACTTCCTAGTGGCGATTAATGCTATGGCCGAGTTATCAAGCAAAGTAGTCAAACAAAGAGGAGAGCTGAGCTAGGAGGAATGCCATGCAATGTCAGCTTTCATGGTGCTACGTGTTGCATGGCGAAGTCATTGGCGAATAGAGTATAGGTAATCCAGTTGCACGACAGAAAGCAAAACAAAGACTTGTGCCATTTCACTTGGCTTGCAGTGAGGAGAGTGTTAAAGGACAAGTATTATCTTTTGGGAATATGATTCTAAGGAGGACTCTACATTGGAGAGTTAGAGTTTTATTAAGATTGTGCCATATGGAATCTACAAAATCTCAAACCAAACCCTAATCTCAGGTATTGCAATTCTTACTCTCAAATACATAGAGTTTTGTTGTCTGTTGTCTATTATCTACTTGTTGACTTAGGCATCAGACGAGTTTCTGGCACACACCTTCGGGCTAGCTTACGTTTGTGTTTTCAGGCAATTAGACGACGGCATTTGAAGGAAGGCTAACTTGATCAACAAAATTATACGAGACAAATTATTTCGTGCTTGTACAACATCTATGATTGCAAAAGAATAATAATAAAAAAAAATTATACATAGCATGAATTTTATGCTCATACAATTTTATTTCAAAATAGACAAACTAAAATTTTCTAAAATTACAAGATTAGATAGAAAGCACTAAATGCAGCATTTTATTCCAAAAAAAAAAAAAAAATGTTATTCAGATTTATTCTAAGGATAGACTTTATTATATAAAAGTTTAATGTGAGTCATATTTTTTTTAAATAAAATTTAAAATAAGGTCAAAAAAATGGAGTTATGCCAATTATTTTCCACTAGGCCTGCGTGAGGCAGATACTTAGGTCATGCCAAATCAAACAAAAAACCATTCCCTCAGAAAAAAAAGAAAAAAGAAAAGGGATTTTGCACTTTCTCTTTGTCATCTTTTACAGATTTGCACAGAGAATTGATAATGGGAAATTTCAATGGACACATAGGATATTTTTGTCACCAAACAATTATTCTCTCTTTCTTTCATTTCTTTCTCCTCTAGTCTATGCCGGGCTCAAGACTTTTTTGAGAGTTAGATTCTTCTTTTATATTTACTTATTCATTATTTATTTTTATTTTTATAATTTCTAGTAAGCTAAAAATTGATAATCAATTTGGTTCTCACTACTAACAAGTTTTTTCTAACTTACTTAACTATTTTTTTATAAAGATTTTATTCATATAAGATATTATAATAAAAAATTCCATTTAGGATATGAGTTGACTTTTTTAATTTTTAGTTTTTTAACTATTTTAACTTAAGATTAAAAAATCTTATTTGGGATGGACTTTTTGATTTTTTTGACTTTTATAAGAGAAAAAATAAAATGATTATGATTTGAATGTGATAACTTTTAGTCTGAGATTAAAAAATCTATCTTGTCTTTTTATAATTATTTTAGCCCCAATCTATCCCAATCCAACTTCCCAAACAACTATCTAATGAATTACAATCATAACAATGAAAAAGTACAATACAAACTTTTAGAAGACACTCTCAAAGTGCTAGAAAATGTCTTAATTAATTCACGAGGAATAAAACTAATTAATATATAGAAAATAAAACTTACACACAAGTGGAAAGATTCAAACAATTGACCTCTTATTGAGGTGCAAAAATTTTGACCAATCGGATTTAAGTTTAAGTATAAGTTATACCAAATATCTTAGTAAAAAATTAAAAAAAATAAATTAAAGAGCCTCATTTTTGTCTTTACTAAACTTTTTATAAAATTATATCAAATTTCTTTATTTTTTAAATTTGAGGCAATCCTAAAAATTTTAAAAATTATTATTTTTTTAGAAAAGTTCAAAAAACAAAAAACCAAAAATAAATTAACTTTTAGAATTTAATGAATTAATTATTCTTATTATTTTTGACTTGTTCATATGAATCAGATTTGTAAGAAGGTAATCATAGAACAGTCACAAGCATGAACTGAAAAGAGAGACAAGATGAGAGAGAAAAAGAAAAGAGATGGAACAGAAGCAGAGCAAGAGAGAATAGCTTCTTCTGCTTCTGCTTCTGATTCTGCTTCTACACTTCAACTGTACAGTGCCAGTAGTTAACAGGTGGGAAGTTAATTATTTTTTTCAAATAAAATAATACCCCTCTTGAGATCAACTTGTTTTCAAGAATGCATTTTTTTATTAACAGAAAAAAATTGTGTAGTTTCATTTCAGGAGCACCTACTAACCACAGAGCTGAGTTTCTCACCCCCCACAACACATCACTAAAAATAATTATTTTTATTTAGTACATGAGACTTTTGTTTAAATAAAATTCAATATCAAAATATAAGATATATTTTGGCCTATTTTGAGAAGATGGTTATAATCAATTTTTTAGTGAAAAGCTACTTATAAACAGTTTTTTTGTGAGAGAGGAAGTGAGTTATAATCTGAAAAGTGGATTATAACCCACTTCCCATAATAGGCCATTATCTCTATCTTTAGAGAGATTATTTTTGTAATTTGAATTTGCACTAAAAAACACGAACAACAAATAACTTTATATTAAAATAGAGTTCTAGTTTGGCACATTGGTTTTAGGGGTTAAAAGATTAAAATAATTACAAAAAAATAAAATTAATTATAAAATTAATAAAATAAAATATCATATTTAAATGATAATTTTTTTTTTTTACAAAAATTAAAAAAATCAAAAAATTTAACCCAAATGAAATTTTTTAATCCAGACTAATAGTCAAAATAAACAAAAAAAACAAAAAAAAAGAGTAAGAGAGTTTGAGTTTGTATGTAATTTTATCTCCATTTTTGAAAATTTTATTTGGTGACTTTAACTAGCATCACTTAAATTATGGAGATTAGCGTCTGCCTAGTGTTAGAAGGCAACCAGGATCGTCTAGAGTGGGATTTCTCGGAGTGATCCCTGGAGTGAGTGATCCAACGGCTCAAATCGTTTTTGTTATTATCTTACTGGTAAGATAATATATCTTACCGGTAAGATATATTAATCAAAACGATGTCATTTTGATTAAATTTATTTTGAGTCGTTGGATCACTCACTCCAGGGATCACTTCAGGAAATCTACTCTAGAGGATCCTGATTTGTTAGAAGGTCAAGGAAGTTGGCGACACGTAGGCACGAGAGTCGGCAACCGAGGCCTTGGTGGATGATGACAATAACTATAATGATTCCAAGAAAGCAAAAATCTTTATCAGGTAAGTTTCAATGCATACAAGGCCCGTTTGGCTTCATAGGTGAAATGAGAGGATTGATAGGGAAAAATTAATAGTGAGGAGATTGATAGTGAAGAAATTAATAAAATTGTGTTTATTTTGATGATAGCTGTTAATATGAGAATTGTTAAATTATTTTTATATAAAATAATAAAATAAATTAAACTATGATTTTTATTTAATAAAAAATACAAAAATATTAAACATTAATGTTTAAAAAAAATATCCAACAAATAAAAAACAAAAAAAATAAATTTAATTGATCAGTTGACCGGCCGAACGTTCAACCGGACTTTCGGGTGCATGTCCAGTAACACCTAATCGGAATGAACTACTTTGCTAATATCATCTCCCACTTCGAATTGATAATATCTCTCGCCAAAGTCTATTATAATCTCCTCAAATTACGAATCCGAAGCTCCAAAATCAAAACAAACGGAAGCCATAATTGCTGTCTATCTAAACAAACGGGGCCCAAAGATGTACGATTTGAGTAATACCTCACAGAGAGACTCCTATACAATACTACAAGATAAAAAGTGTTAAGTTTCAATTTTCTCTTTTCAAAATTACCCTTATGTTAATTTCTTATCTATTGTCAATTTGATTATTTATTTTTACTCCTTGTCTACAGTAGATTTCGCAATGAAATAAATTCCTCTGGTTCCTCCATTAATGGATTTTCTAAATCAGCTGTTACAACGGCATAACATAATTCAAAAGAAATCAATTACAGTCAAGATTATCAAAATATAAGTGAAACCCATTTGACCCAATTGGCCAAAAATAAAAAAAACAAACTCATGTAATAATCTCATACTCATCATAACAAAACATCAAAAAAAAAAAAAAAACAAAAAACAAAAAACAAAAAACAAAAAACAAAAAAATTTACCTTCGAATCAATGCTTGAAT
This sequence comes from Camellia lanceoleosa, assembly GCA_025200525.1. Taxonomy (NCBI): domain Eukaryota; kingdom Viridiplantae; phylum Streptophyta; class Magnoliopsida; order Ericales; family Theaceae; genus Camellia; species Camellia lanceoleosa. The sequence continues at coordinate 39,923,742 of CM045760.1, forward strand.
TGGTTGACAAATTCAGCATCAGAAACAGCAGAGAGCTCGATTTGGCTAAGTTCATCGTCATCAATCGGAGCAGGAAGATTAAGATCTATCAAGGTTTCAACAGATTTCAACGGCTGTTTCGGAGGACGATTAATAGTAGTAGTAGTAATGGTAATTGAAGAGCCAGTAACATGTGATCTCTTATGCCCACCAAGTGCTTGCCCAGATGAGAAAACTCTATAACAAACGGGACATTCATGGATTTTCTCTTCAGAAACACCCACATTTCGATTTTCAACAACCTCCAATGATGCTTCATGGGTTTGATTCAAAACTCCATTGTTGTGAGCTCGAGCTTTTTTGTGACTCGCTCTGTGCCCACCAAGTGCTTGATAAGATCGAAACACTTTGTGACAAGTCTCGCATTTGTACTTGGCTCGAGAGATCTTATTAACTTTGCTTTGTTTGCGTTCGACCTCAATCTCATCCGACTCCTCTGTTTCATCATCATCATCATCTTCATACTCTGGTTCTGGTTCTTGTTCTTCGTCTCTCATCCATTTGTCTCTCGACATCATTATCAAACAGTACGCAACGTCTTCTTCTGGAGTGGTGTCGGAGATTGAACTCACTGCCTCCGGTTCCGCCGTACACGGCGGTGGAGGAAGCTGCTGCTGCTGCTCCGACGAACCCAGTTTTTCCGATTTGGGCCTCTTCATTGGCGATTCTTTCTGGGTTTTTTGGTCCTGACAATGGTGATTGTGATGGTGATGTGGAATTCCTGATCTACGAATTCGTTTGGATCGGCGGCGAATTGGGTTCTTGGAAGACTCGGTCTCGCTCTCTCTGTCTTGAAGAATTACAGAGCCACCAGACCCAGCAGCATCGACTGCGAAAGAGAACTCGGGATCTACTAAGCGAATGCTCTTCTTTGGATTTTCTCTCAACCCATAAGACAACAATGCTTTCTCGTCATTCTCTTCCTCTGAAGATGATGATGAAGAAGAAGAAGACGATGAAGCTGACTCAGTCTCTTCACCGAGTTGACCCATTTCATTGGGTTGTTGTTGTGATTGTTGTTCTGGTTTTGGTGGAACATAGAGATTCAACATGTGAGATCTCATGTGTCCACCTAAAGCTCTGCCATTGATAAAGCTCTTGAAACAGAGCTTACACCTGTGTTTGTCCATTTCAAAACAAACCCAGAAACTGCTATGCTTCTCTCTCTCTCTCTCTCTCTCTCTGTTTTGTGTGTGATTGTTGAGAAGTAGAGAGAGAGAGTGGAAACTACAAGGAGTAGGTGACAAGCATTCCTCAACCAAGTGATATATACAATTTTTTTTTTTTTTTTAAATTTTATGAAAATGAATATATAATTTATTTATTTATTTCAAGGAGATTATGAAAATTTGGATTTGGATTTTATTTGGAGTAATATTACTTAAAACGGAAAAAGGCAATAAATAAAAATTAATTAAAGAGAGTGTGCATGAAGGGGGAAAGAGAGACATGTAACATGCGAGGGCTTTACCCGTTATCTATATTTATTTCCACCTTAGCTTTATATTTCCAAAATTACCCTTCACTTTCGCTTTCTTTTTCTTCTCAAAATTATTATTTTTTTCAATATATATATATATATATGAGAAAAATAACATTTATGACATACGAATTTCATTAAATTTTCAATTTTTTCGTAAATTCACACATTAAACGTCATAATATATTTTAGATTTACAATATTTAAAAAGTAATATGACCCATAATTGTGTTTTAGACATAATATTAGGACATATACTTACATTTAATATTTGTTGTAAGATGTTAAAAAATTCTTCAAATATTTCTATGTATTTTTTGGATTTTCAATGTTTATGTAGTTTTTTTAATTTTTAAGTTAGTCTACAAATATATACTAAAGCTATAGAAAAATGTCATAATGAACACAATATTACAAGGGAAGCTGAGCATAGATATTTTCATTTGATAATTCTTAATTATTTTCACAAGTGATGTGCCCAATTAATTGATATTTACAATCTCAATGGGTTTATTGAGTAGTAAGATCATAAGTTTGAGTCACCGCAAGAGTTTATTAGAGGTTTACTCGGTCGTTAATTTGAAGATCTTAAAATTAGGCGAGTAATGCAATATTGATCTGGATATCCAATTATAAAAATAAAAAAAGACATTTACATTTTTGGTAATTTTATTTTAATTTTGTGTGTGTAAATTTTCAATTTATGGAAATTAAATTTGCTGTTTTAATGAAAGGATATTTTTTGGATAAAAAAATGAAAGGGTATTTTTGGAATTAAAGTGAACAGAATGAATCGGTGTGTACAAAGTCAAGAAAACTGCTGAGTTTGTTGTAACGACGAAGCAGAGTGAAACAAAAGTATGACTCCAACTAAAATTATCATCACCTAGCTGTGACCTAAAGCCAAATCCAACCCAATCACAAGAGGAAGAGCAAACCCATACCACACTTTACACTGTAAAAGGATTCAATTATCATCTAACAGATGATTTAAAGGCCTAGATCAAGTGTTGGATGAAGAAAGTACTCAAAATGATTCAGATCCCACTTTACACCATCAAAAGATTATTTGTGCTATACTTATTGTATTTTGCCTTAATTAAACAAAAATGATTTGAAGGATTGTTTGGCATCACTTATAAGTTCGAGTTTATGATTATATTTTTTAAAATTATAGTTTTAAGAAACTCAAAATAAGTTGTAAATTTGTTTGATGTAACTTTTGATAGTCTATTAAAAATGATGAACTGATTAGTTAAATAAGGTATGACATAACTTTTTTATTGTGCAAATATTCAAAATGCCCTTAAAAGGTCTTGGTTGATACAATAGAGCTAAAGTTTTTTAACACGGAAGTGTTCAAAGGTTTCAAATAAGTTAAAAAAAAACTATGCAACATGTAACTTAAGAATAATTGTTTTTGTTTGTTTGTTTTTTTCTTTTTGTTGTTAAATGCGTTAAAAAAGTTAAATAAGCTAAATAAGAATGACCAAATAGGGCATGGTCTCGTTGTCATTTTATCTCTGTAATTTTTATTTTTTAAAACTAAAACCTAGTCATTATTGGATGCAGACATGATCGTATGATGTCATCAAAACATCAAATAACTTCTCTTAATTTAGAGTATATTAGGTTATTTAATTAACCAACAATTTGAGATTTTGTGGTATTTTTGGTGGTGATATTAGTGCCAACAGTTCAAGTTTTGGAAGCTTTGGCAATGCCGGATGGACCAGTTAGGTTTATGTAATTAATAAATTAGTAATTATTTAGATACAATTTTCAACTATAAATTGATATTTTCCAAAAATAAACCCTTTAATTTTGGATCTTTGGGGGTGATGTAAATGAAAATGGAGGGTGGGAAATGAGTGAGAAACTAACCTCCCTTGGAGAGTGGAGTTTTCCATGGGGAGAAAGTGAGTGAGTAAATGCCGTTTTGTTTGGGGGATAGATGGTAGACTTGGTCTCCTTTGTCTTGGTTAGGTTTTGCATGCGTAACTGTTCATCGAAATTATGCACCATGTTCACCTTTTTTTTCTTTTAAAATTAATAGCAATGACTAATGAGTTGTCTATTCTTTTAGATGTCAACTCCAATTCTAGTCTACAATTCTTGCATCAGATTAGAAGATCAGTTGTTTGAAACTCCTCACTTTTGTGTTGGTCTTATTTTTCATATATTTTTGAATTTTATTTTAAGAGTTTCTTTGTATAATTTATATATTATATTCGATATTTTTCATTGTGATGGTAGTTTATTGGGTTTTATTTACTATTTGGATCGCCTTTAATATGAAACACATTTGAAAATTTTTAAATATTTTGTCTAGTCTCAACACACAATTGAGTCTCTAATAGAGTAGGCAACATGATAGACATTTTGCCTTACCCTCTCTTGATTAGCTACATGTAAAAAGTCTTAAAAATTAGGCAAATTAATTTCTTTAGCCTTTTGTTTGGTCCAAGCTCGTACTTTGGGCAAGCTGATTAGACCCGGATGAAGCTTGAGCTACACCTAGGGTTTGAAGATTGGCTCACCAGCTTGCTTGTTGTCCTGTGAAAGGCAGCTCATCAGCTTGTTTGCCAAAGGCGACCCGCTAGCCTAATAGAAAATAAAAAGATATAACGGGAAATGTTTAAAAAAAAAAAATCAAAATAATAAAAAACTAGGCTTAAATCTCGGCCTGTGGGGGTGGCCCAATTTGTCGGCCTGATCTTTTGCTTCTTTGGGCCAAGTTCAAGACTTGGCCCCGTGAGCAGACCTAGTCCGACCTGTTTGAAAAAATTCATTGGGCTCAGTAAATTGGAAAATTGTAGCACTCTAAGTTTTTCTTCATCGCTCGAGCGGTCTCGTGAGTCTCCCAATACTTTTCCAGGCCTGTGATTCTGAGAGGAGTTGATGTTCGCTCGAGCGTAAGTTTGGTCGCTCGAGCGGTCTGCCTTGTGTGGTCTGAATTTCTAAGAGTTCACATTCTTCGCTTGAGCACAGGTTTGGTCGCTCGAGCGGTCTATCCGATTTCAACATCTATAAAAGTCACTTTTGATTACATCTAGATCACTTCTCTCTCTCTCTCTCTCTCTCTCTCTCTTCCATTGTTGAGCTCCCAAACTCTTTACACTTGGTTTTCATCTACTTCTACCTATCTTTGACCCATAGTCCTTTAAACCAAAACGTAAAGGGTCGCGGTGGTTTCATTTTAATCTAAGCGGATTGTGTTTTCGTCATCATGGATTTTTCGATTTTCTCCTCGTCGCTTCAAGAGATAGAGATTTCTTTGTTCCTCTTCAATACCTCGTCCATAAATAGACATGTGGTAGATTTTATTACATAGAAAACATATTTATTATGAATTTTTAAAAAAGTATATAAAGGGGATCTAGGGTTTGAATGTTTGGGGTTGAAATTGTAAAATTGATGGTTATTTGGGTTAATTGAGTAGTTCAACGTGTTTATGTTGTGAAGAAGGGAAAACCCTAATTTAATAATTTGATCTAATGAATTAAAAAGGGGTAAAGTTGAATAATCTTTATGTTTTAATAATTTGAGTTGTGTTATTGTGTTGTTAGCATAAAGGGAGAATCAATTTTGGTATTGGAATATTAATTGGATAATCATGTTAAGTTGAGTTGGGTTCTATGGATATTATTTTATTGAAAATGTGGAAATTGGTATTTTCGAAAGAAAAGGATTTGGGCAAGTTAACTTGGAAAATAAAAGAGCTGGTTTTGAAAAGAGAAAAAAACTATGATGTATTGTAAATTTTAGAATTTGAACTTGAGGTTGGATTTTGAAACCGTTGGATATTGTTATTATTATCATTGTTGTTGGACTTAAGGTCAAGTGAGCATCAGATTATCGTATTACATGTGTTTAAATATTTATACCTAAAGATTTTGTCCTTGGTCATCGGTGGAGGATGATATTGTGATGTTGAATAGATTTTGTGTATGTAGTACACTCAGATTATTTATGTTTGTTGAATTATGTAATGGTTGGAAAAGTGCATGCGCTGAGAATAAGGAGTATCATTACCTTCCAGTTAGTAATTGGAGAATTGGTTGCATTGAGAATGTGGGGTACCAGTACCTTCCAGCTAATAGCTGGAGAACTTAGCAAAGGTACCATTACCTTTCAGCTTGTGACTGGTAAATTGGCGTGAGTATTGGAAATGTGTATCTTGGTTTATCGTGCTTGAGGTTGGTAAAGCATTGTTGGGTTCTCATTATCATCTCAGTTCTATTTATGTGTTCCATGCATAGTTTATCTGTAGATTGAATGTCGTTGTTGTAAAAGGGTTGAACCTTTTCTCTTTTATGTAAAGATGTAAGCCTGCGGGCAATTTATTTAATTATGTTACATATTGCATTCATTTTGTATACGAATGAGAGAATCTTCATTTACTTATCTTTATTAAGATATTGTTATCTCTAAAATTGTATCATAATAATGGTTTGGTAATGTTATCCGAGTAAACAAAAGTGGTGCGTTACGAAAATTCTTACTCTAACCTAAATAAATGGGGTAGGAATCGTACATTGATAATACTACATATTTTTGGCATCTCGCATTGTATTTGATTAATTCCTAGTATACCAAAAAATTATCATAGTCTAATTCCTTTCATAAATGACATTGACAAAAATTCAAGTATTTAGGATATGTTTGAATTTTAAATTTAAATAAAGATGTCGAGAGAAAAAGAAACTTTTTTTTTTTCTCTCTTCACAAATCTCTATCTAAATAATATTTTAGGGCTTTCGTTCTAAAAGTCCAAATTTAAATTTTTTAATCTAAAGGTCCAAGTGTTGGGAAATTCTATTTCCACACACCAAGTTTTCTTACTTCACACACTTAATGAATTTTTTCAGAATCATAATTTTATCCTTTAACAAAATTATCGTCTCACCCATCACCATCTCACCCACACATCTCATAATTTCTCCGTACACATCTCACCCACCACCAAACACATCTTACCCACCAATAAACCCATTTGGGCATAGAATCCTATAAATGATCAGTTCATCATTACCCTTGTCATCTCTATCATTTCCTCGTCTCTTCTTATTCTTTCTATCTCCATCACTGTCCCTATGGGAACGATATCGCTTCCCAGTCTCACCCATTCTTCTATATTAATAATTGCCTCCTGATGACACCAAAAATAAGTTTCAAAACAAGCCATCCATCAAAATCAATGAAAATGAAAGGAAAAAAAAAAAAAATCAAAGATTGATTTATAATCTTTTGTATAATAATAAATATCTTATAGAATTGAATACTAATTGTATTAGTCTCAGTTCAGTCACCCCAAACAACAAATCCCACAAATTCTTATCAATGAAACAGAAAAATTCAGAGTCATGAGAGGTAGAAAAGAGAGAAAGATCTAAATTTGTATAAAATTCATAAGACCCATTAATGAAACTGAAAAAAAAAATTAGAACTTTAATAGAGATAGATGGTTAATTCAGTTACCAACTGTACTTCAAACAAAATAAGAATTCTTGAGAGAGATAGAAAGAGAACTGTGAGAAGACAATAGTTTTAAACAAACAAGGTTATAACACATAAAAAATTTCTAGTAATGACATGTTGTAGGTGCGTTTGCAAGTCATGACACTCTTTAGTTGCTGAACCTTTTTTCATCAGCAAGCACCTTCTTCATCATTCAATCAGTGACAGAGATAATAGCACCAGCAACCATGTAATCCTCCAATGTGGACATCGAAATCGATCGATCCTGGTGAATGAGGGAGGTTGCGTTGCTGCCACTGTTGCCGGTAGCTGGTGTAGTTAGGGTTAAGGTTTTTGGAGTGAGAAATGATGGATAGAGAGGATGTGCACAGAGAAGATGAGGGTATGTTTGGAATGTGAAGTGTGTGGACTGGAATAAAGAAGTAAAAATCAAATTACTAAATGTGTAAATTGAGAAAAAATGTACACAAAGATAATTTGGTGTATGGAAATAGAATTTCCCCCAAGTGTTGAACTATTTTGTCTAAAAGGACAAACTTAAATAAAATAACCAAAAAAAACCCCTTACACACACACACATATATATATATATCATATACATAGCTCATATACACACACACACACTCTCTCTCTCTCCCTGTTCCTCTTCAAACCCTAATCCACCCTCTCTCTTTGTGCTCTTTTGCCGCTTGTCCATCGATGCTCCTATGCCCGAATTTGACACACTTGTTGTCGGAGCTGGAGTACTAGGATGACGCTGATCATTACCAAATAGTGAACAACCACCAGATCGTGAACCGTAAGGTCCTCAAATCTCAAATTTGAAAATCGACAAGATGCAAATCGGTAATGAGCTCTTCGCTGCTTTCTTTCGTGTTCGACATTATCATTCCGACGCCGCTAGTAAGTTTTACGGCGCTTCCTTTTGTAACTCTCGTGTTGCTGCCATGATCGTGAACCACCAACTTCATCGTCGTCTCCGGAAGTGCGGTGAGTATCCAACGATCTTTGGCAATTAGTTTTAGACTCTGAATGTAGAAGATTTGAAGATGAAAATGTTATTGCTACAAATCTGAAGATCTGAAGATGCTATCCATTTGAAAAACAGCATATCTGTGGTTATCTTTTTTGTTATTATTATTATTATTATTAATTTTGTTATTTTGATGTGTATGTGTTTAATTTTGAACATATAATTTTTTTTGGTGTTGTTGTTAACAAATAATTTTTTTTTGAATAACGTATGCTTATATATCTGTGAAAGTGTGTATGAACTTCATACAGATACACAGCCTTTTGAACAGATATAGATAAAAAATTGGACAAATACAAAAAATTGAACATATAAGTTTTTTTGAAAGTGACGTGAATTTGAACAGATAGAAAAAAATAAGTTATAAAAATTCAACAGATAAATTTTTTTTATTAGATAGGTTAAAAAAATTCAACAGATTAAAAAATATTTGAATAGATAGTTAAAAATTTTGAACAGATAGATAAAAAAATTTAACAGATAGAAAATAATTTGAACAAATAGGTATAAATTTGGACAAATAGTCAAAAAAATCAATAGATAAAACAAAAGTCAACAGATAAATTAAGGAGTAACATTGAAAATAAAATGTCTTTCAAAACAAACAAAATGACTTTTCACTAAACTATTTCACAAAGGTGAATTTCTCACCAACAAAAAAATATTTTCTGAATCTAATGCTTTAGTCAAATTGGATTTATCATCAAATTTTTTTATATTTTTTATTTAAACACAACTCTATGCTAATTTAGTATTGTGTCATTATGGAAGCTTGGCATTGTTTAACATAATTTTATTAAATAATACTATATGCATCAATTAGTATACTAACTAGTGTACTAATTGATAATGTGACATAATTTTAAAAAAAATTCGTATTTATAATTTGTATAATGAATGGGATCAATAATAATATCATAACAAGTATTAATATATTAGTTAGTATACTAATTAATATATGAAATACCACTGAATTTTATTTGTAGCCTAACCAAATATCAAAAAGCACACTTCACATGGTTGCATTAAAATAGTACGGCAAAATAAATGTCCTCTCATAAATCTTGACAAAAAAGTATTCTTAACAAACAATAATCTTAGCTTGTAGGCCAATTGTGTTAATTCACAATATAGGCAGCTAATATGTATTATTATTCTTATTTTTTTTATTCTTACATGAACAATGTTATATATAATTTATTTATTTATATTTTTTTATCACTAGCACAACATTAATGGAGCCTATATTAATAAATAAATGTAAGATCTATGCATTTGTGTCTAATAGTAAATAAATAAATCAAAAAAATAAGTCTACAAACTCAGGAAAAAAAAAATCAGAAAATTTCTTAGAATGTGCACTCTAAGAATATTATTCATTCGTAGAATAGTCGTGCAAAGAGAAGATTAATCTACACATTTCATTTCAAATTTTGGAGCATTTACCTACTCTTTCATGATTCAGACTTTTCCAATAATTTTTTTTTACCATAGAATGATCACACAGTGCTAATTCAATGGGAAGACACATGCCTTGATTTGTTCAAACCCAACTAACAAGAAAGTTCCAAAGTTAATTGTTTCAAAATAGCCTATTTTTGCAACACGGTTAAAAGTCAATTTTTTAGTTTTTTGAGTTATATCATTTTTTTTTATATTTATTTTCAAAAAAAGTTAAAAAAATCAAAAAATCAACTTTTAACTTACTTCCCACGATAGTTTTCAAAAAAAAAAAAAAAAAAAAAAACTGCTTTCCAAAATAGGCCATAATTTTTTACGGAGATTTTATTTGCATCCAAAAAATTATTAATTACGCTTAAATTCTCAGTACATTGTATTAAATTATTTAGGATTATAATTTACTTTTATTTTATATTTATATATATATTTTAAATTACCCTCGAAGATATACCCAAATAATAAACAAATTAAAAATCCTAAATTACAAAAGCTTTAAGACAGTGAAGGGCCTGACTGATTGCCAAGGTTTGATTTCAAATCGGGTAGGACTGTGGACTGGTACACTCAAAATATAATAGATGATATATGTAATACTATATGTAAGTCAATGGACTATGTTTGTATTGCAACAGTGCATCCTAATGTTCAACCCGCACCTGATGTGGCTAAAGCTGCCCTGTCGCGGGGTTGTTAATTTTGATGTTCCATTTGAATCTTTACAATAAATATATATATATATATATATGAAGTTTATGTTTCTCAAAAAAAAAAAAAAAAAAACATTAGATAAATAAATAAAAAAGAAGACGGGTTGTTTCTTGGATGTCATAAGAAGTAAAGTGAGATACTTTTGTCACCCAAAAAAAAAGAAAGAAAAGAAGTTAGATACTTTTGTCAAAATTCATCAACTTCAAACTCGTGAATACAATAACCCAAAATGACAAAAGCAAAATATCTATATAATAATAATATTGATGATAATGATAAATTTTAGTAGGATGAATTGGAGTTTGGAGTGAAAAAATAAGATGTTAAGAAAATAATTGAAATTTAAAAAAGAAGATGAAGATAATGGAATACGAAAAAATACGTATAAATGATTTGGGTATATCATGAGAAAACAAATAATATATTATTTTTATTAATAAATCTAAATCAAAATATAATAGTACTTTTAGTTAGTCGTGCTAAATTATAATATAGGTGCAAATAGACTCACTTTATATAAAGCCGACCCTGAGGTGAGGTAACCAAGGCGGTCACTTTGGGCGTCTAATTTTGAACAAAATTTAGGGTCCCCAACTAAGGGTGTGCATTATGTTGTGTTATTTCGTAATTACTTCAATATTAGCTCAATCCATTTATTTTTATGTTGTCGTATGGTGTTATTTTGATTTGTGTCCAATTGATATTTAATGTGAAATTTTTTACTTTTAGTTAAAAATAACTTAGCAAGTGTATGGAGAGATTAAAATTTTTCACATAAGTTGAATTTTATAAAATTTATTTCTACTAAATGAAATTATTCATAAAATGTTTGATTTCAATTCAATTACATTTTTCTAATTAAAAAAAATTGTACCTTATTACTATATATTTTTTTACTAGATTGACTCTAAAATAGGTAATAAAAAATACATATCTTAAATGAAAAAAAGATATTAGTCTTAATTATTATTTTACGTACTTTTTTATTCAGTTAGATGAAGTTAAATAAAAGATTAAAGAAATGTCATGACATCCTTAGGGAACATTAAAATATATAACTAATAAAGACAAAAAAAGAGGTCCAAGCAATAATAAAGATGAAAAAGGAGAGCTTTAAAAAGTGGTAGAATGATAAAACTTAGGAAAACCTTAAGCGCTATAGATTGGCCAATAAGCGGGTCAGAAAAGTACTAAGAGAGACTAACTTGAAAGCCTATGATGATTTATACACTAGACTAGATAGTAAGAATGGAGAGAATAAAATATACAAACTTGCTAAAATAAGAGAGAGGAAAATAAGAGATTTTAATTAGGTTAAGTGCATTAAGGGTGAAGACTCTAAGGTGTTGGTGAAAGATGAAGAGATTAAGGAGAGATGGAAGAACTATTTTGAGAAGTTAAATGAGGAACATGAAGGTAGGTCAAAAGGGGAGGAAATATGCAGTAATAAGGAAAATAAAGATTATAGGTTTTATCGTAGGATTAAGGACTTTGAAGTGGAGTTTGCACTTAAGAATATGAAATTGAATAAGACTTTAGAACCCGATGATATACCTATTGAAGCATGGAAATATTTGGGTAAGAAGAGGGTTGTTTGCTTGATTAGGTTATTTGGTAAGATTTTGTTGATTAGGAAAATGTTAGAGGAGTGGAAGAAGAGTATTTTAGTGCCAATATATAAGAATAAAGAAGATGTCCAAAATTTCAACAGCTATAGAAGAATCAAGTTAATGTGTTACACAATGAAAGTGTGAGAGAGTGATGGAACGTCGATTATGAGATATAACAGAGGTCTTAAAGAATCAATTTAGATTTATGCCTGATAGATCAACAATGGAAGTGATCTATATTTGGAGGAGAGTAATAGAAAAGTATAGAGAAAAGAAAAGAGACATTCATATGATTTTTATCGATCTTGAGAAAGCATATGATAGAGTGTATTGAGATATAATCTGGTGGGTGCTAAAAAAGAAATGGGTGAAAAATGTTACATTGATGTGATTAGAGATATGTATGAAGGCGTGATGACTACTATTAGATCGCCTACTGGAGAGACGAGTGAATTTCCAATTACTGTAGGGTTACACTAAGGATTAACCTTAAGTCTTTATCTTTTCGCTTTAGTTATGGATGAGTTGACGCGTAATATTCAAGATGATGTGCCATGATATATGCTTTTTGCAAATAATATCGTATTAGTGGATGAGACTCGAGAAAGAGTTAATACTAAGTTGGAGAGATTTAGGATAAGTAGAACTAAGACAGAATATATGGAGTGTAATTTTAGTAACAATCACAATGGAAGCAAAGACGAAGTGAAGATTGAGAACCAAGAACTACCTAAGAGTGAATAGTTTTGTTATTTAGGATCGATTATCTCAACAATTGGGGAGATTGGAGTGGATATGGTCTATAAAATTATGGCGGGGTGGCTTCAGTGGTGGAGTTCGTCTAGAGTACTGTGCGATAAACGAGCACCCATTAGAATGACCATTAGACCAACGATGTTGTATAGGACAGAATGTTGGTCAACTAAGAAACACCATGTAGATAAGATGAGTGTTGATAAGATAATGATACTAAGGTGGATGTGTGGCAAGATTAAAAAAAACAGAATTAGGAATAAGTATATTCGAGAATGGATATGAGTAGTATCGATAGAAGATAAGTTGAGAGAGAATAAATTGAGATAGTTTAGTCATATATAACGGAGACCAATAGAGACAGTAGTGAAAACATGAGATATAGTAACGGTAGATAGTAGTGTTAAGGGATTGGATAGATCTAGATTGATGTGGACTAGTATAGAAAATAGAGATATGAATCTCTTTAATTTGATTAACGAAATGGCCTTGGATAGAGTCGAGTAGAAAAGAAGGATTCATGCAGTTGACTCCATTTGATGAGATTTAATGCTTAGCTTGGTTTGGTTTGGTTTGGTTATAGCACTGGTAAGCTAAAAAATAAAGATTCGATTTAACTAATTAAAATTTAACTGTTATATATATATATTATCTAAATTTTGTTAAATTGTAATGTAATAGAAATAAATTTTTATCCTTTTTGTTTTATCCAAAAATTTTTTTTTTAAGGTAACAATATATGAAGGCCCAATTTAAAAAATTTGTCTTAGGCCTCTAATAACTCAGGGTCGGCCACATTTGCTTTGACATTTCCATTTGAGGCCCTTGTGGCTTAAGAGCATCTCTTCAATGGATAGTTCAATTCTTCGGCAAGTATATAATTTGGCTAGATCTTTTAAAATTTCAATTCCATTTAATAGCTAACTAGCCATGACCCGTGTTATGTACGAGATGTAAAAAAATTAATAACATATTTTTATATAAAATAAGGATAAATCATACAAATGATCTCTATAATTTACACGATGTGTTAATTTAGTCTATATTGTTTTAATTTGTTCGATTTTGTCCCTTAATTTAACGGATTGTGTCGTATTGATCTAATAAATAATAGTCGTTAGGTTTGGTGGACAGAAACTCAAATGATGTGTTAATTTAGTTTATGTAGTTTACATGATGTATCAATTTAGTCTCTATTAAAATCGAGTAAATTAAAACAATAGGGACTAAATTGACACATCGTTTAAGTTTTCGTCCACCAAATCTAACGGCCGTTATTTATTGGACCAATATGACACAATTTGTTAACTTAAGGGGCAAAAACAAGAAAATTAAAACAATAGGGACCAAATTGACATATTGTGTAAACTATAGGGACTATTTGCATAATTTACCCATAAAATAATATACATGGTTAGAATTATGTATATAAATTACAAAAATGAAAAAACTTGAGACCTGTAATTTAAGTCTTACAATTTTATTATAATAAATGTAATTTATGTGTCGACTTTTGATTTATTATAAAATCAAAAATATAATGTTCAAATCCCTTGCTAGAACTGCAAATTTGGGCAAACTAAACTCGAGCAATCCAATTTCAACCCTAAATTTTTTAATTATTGAGCAACATATAAATATTTTTATTTGGTGACAATTTGGGTTTAAATTCAAAAACTCGAATTAATTCGAGCTGGCTTTGACAAAGATACCAAATAACTTGAGCAATTCGAAGTTCGAATTGTAAATATAAACATATAAAAATATTAATTATAATTTTTCACCAACTATAACTTTTAATAGGAAAAAAAAAAACATTTATTTCTATTTGGTTTTAGCAAATCATGTTTTAGCTATCAAAAACATTTTTGGTTTTGATTTTAATTTGTTTAATTGACAATTGGAAAAAAGAAGAAGGATCTATCATATTTTTTGAGCACCAAGGATCTGTCATATTTGGTAAGTGCAAAAAAAATAATATATTTTTAACAAAATCATTCTCATGATGTGAGAGATAAATTTCGAGTGAAAAAATCCAAATAGCCCATGAGATATTTATTCCTGATTATATTTTAATTTTAAATAGTGAATATCAATCCCAATTAAATAATCAATGACAAATCGGAATAACGATTTAACATGAAAAAACGCAATTGGAGTACCTCCAATTATGATAAAAAACTATCGGCTAAAGTCACAAAACAATTCACTAAGAAGATAAAAACACAAGTACCCTCAGTTGTATAGCTAATTCATGCCTGAATTATAGCAAACCCAATATGTCTCTTCCAAAAACGTCTTCACCATGGAACTACTTTGCCCAATGTTGAATCCATAATACTGATGTTGAATTCACGACAATAAATCGCTCCAGAATCCACCAAAACTTCGGGCCTAAATTCCCTAAAATCTACCGAAGAACTCCTCTGTCTTTATGTGAATAAAAGAGCTAAATCAACCCTTGATGTTTGAAACTCAGTAATTCGTTGATCAATCGATCATCTTCTATACATCAAGGAAACTCATAGAAAAAAGCCTCCAATGTAGAACACTTTTTATTTTCCTCCTTTTCTGCGAATTTGGATATGTTAAACCCGAAAAACAGCAAACAACGTACTTTATAGAAAATAGAGCTGCGAAGACTGCTTGAGCGCACACTTCACTGCTTGAGTGGTAAAATATGTTTTCAAAAGTTTTGAATACAGACTGAAATACTAGATGATCCACCTGGACCCGCCATGGGCCCGTACATAGTTAGTGAAATGACAAATAAGGAATGCTCAATATACGGAATATCAGCACAAACTTTTTTATACAAGTATAATTCAGGTTGGATTCACATCTAAATATTTACAGTCTCACAAAAATAAAAGAGTGAATAAAATTACAATTGAAAAGAGTTTTGTCAAAAAAGATTGTCAATTGCAAAACCTAACATTGAGTATGAGTTAAACTGCTCCAACTTTATCAATTAGTTATTTGGGAAAATTGTAATGAAACAAATATAGAATAATTAAAAAAAATATTGAAAATGAGAGAGAAAAGTTTACGGAAATTTACGTATAGGTCCTAATAGGTGAATTTATTGTCCAATAGGTCCTATAAAAATTAATGGTGCTTTTCATAAAACACTATTAAAAAAGTCACTAATTGTTAATTTTTAACGATAGTTTTAAAATTTTGTTACAAAAAAGTCACTAATTATAAGTTTTAGCGACAATTTAAAAAATGGTCACCAAAAAATTCACTAATTTTTAACTTTCAGTGGTAGTTAGAAAAATTCATCATAGAAAAACATCACTACTTGTAAATTTTAGCTATAAAGTCACTAATTGTTAATTTTTAGCAACATATGTAAAAAATTGTTACAAAAAATTATTTTTAACAACAATTTTATTATGACTTATTTTCAATAGAATTAGATCAGAATTAAGTCTAACTATTAAAACCTATTGATAATTTATCAAAAAATTTGTGGGATAAAATTTAAATTTAAATTGGGATAACATCCCTGTCTAACTTTTAATAATAGGAAAGGTGCACAATATTTTTATTTTTATTTTATTATTATTATTATTTTTTTGTGCAGCCTAAGGTTCCTGTATCAGATCAGAACTGTTCTCTGATTTTCTACTTTATATTCTAATCAAGTATCACGCAAGAAAACTCCAATTCAACTCATTTTTTGAGGAAAAATAGAGCAAAAACGCATTTCAATTCAAGTCATTTTTGGGGTCATTAGATCGAAATGCGAATTGAAATGTGTTTTTGCTCTATTTTTGATCTTCCAATTGTTGAATCGCTAATTTCAATCCGAATCAACTTAATTGTTCTATGAATCTGCCATTTTTTGGTCGTTTGATTTGAAATATATCGTTTTTTCGCTGTTCTATGCCTAGAAATGGTAGGCTTATAGATAAATGAAGTATTACGAACAAAACCTTCAATTTTCGTAAGTCTGAAGTCCATCTAATTCAACTTGTTTTTTAGTCATCCGATCGATCGGCTGTGTCCAAAGAATTAAGACTGGTAGCTCGAATATTTGGCTCGAATCTGTGAGGAAGAGGGAAGAGGGAGAGAAGAGAGGAAGAAGAGGGAGAGGGAGAGAAAGAGAGATGCAGAGGGGAAGAAGAGGGAGAGCGAGAGGATCGTCGCCATCGTCGATCGTCGTCACGTTCCACCATCGTCGATCGTCGCCGATCGTCGCCCCAGCCCCGCCGCCGCTCCGTCGTCGTCCTCGTCGAAGCAGAAGCAGAAGCTCGCCGTCGCCCCGCCTCCTCCTCCTCCAGCTGATTTTATGGCCCCCTCCCCTCCCTCCTTCTCCTCCCCCTCCCTCCTCCTCCTCCCTTCTCTTCCCCTTCTTCTCCCTTCTCGTTCTGCAACAAAAACCAGGAAAAAGACACACCAAAAAAAAAAAAAAAAAAAGGGTCAAAACGACGTCGTTTTGACCCCTCGAGCCAAACTCGAGCCAAACTTTCGAGCTACGAATCATGGTTCGTGTCCAAATTGTGGATTAAAATGCTTTCATGCTGTGTTTTCTTTTTCAGTTGTTGAATCTCGAGTTTTAATCCGAGTCAACTCAATTGTTGTAAAAATCTTCTCTTTTTTGAGTCATTTGATTCGAAATATCTAACTTTTTCACTGTTCTGTGCTTGAAAATTGCGGACTTCAGCGTCGCATGTACTGGAAAGCATCATAGACAGTATCCTACAACCAATTGTGCTAGACTTGTTTCAGGTTTCCAACCCATGGTTTGGTTTGGGAAGATGGTAAAATGTTAGCTTTGATTTTTTATCAAGTTTTTTGATTTTTTTGAAAAGTGATTTGAGAAGTTGGTAAAAAATTACTTTGAACTTTTTTGGTTAATATTTATTTGTGATGACACATCACAATAAAATGATCAAATTATCCCAACCTTAAATAATATAAAGAGTATAATTATAATTTTATATGTAATTTTTTTATCATCTTGCCAAATGATTTTTTGTTAGAACAGAAATGTCTTGGACCTCTAATGGAGATGACCCTCACCACTCCTACTATTTTTTAATTGGTTGTATTTTTTTTTTTTTTTAATCTTGAGCACACAGCAGACCACGTGGGGCTGGGGTTCAGCCCCATGGAGTGCCCAGCACGGTTGTAGTTAGAAAAGCCAAAGTAGCTTTTTTAGAACCAAGCTGCAAAGCTTTTTACCATGTTGCCAGATAGGCACTATGTATCCTCCATTTGTCAGCATTTATATGAAGTCCTCTCTAGTGGCAGCTTGGTTAGGCCATGTTGGAATGAACACAACATTTGGATAAACACAAATTTCTCTCGTTTGGTTAAAATATAAAAGAAATTTGTGAATAAATCAGAACAAATTGGTTAAATTTCTCTGTATTTTAAAATTTTTTTAAAAAAATATTGAGAATATTATATCATTTATCCTAAAAAATCTTAATAATAGGAATTTTAAAAAAATTTCATTTTATTTTTTTACAAATGATATATATATATATAAAAGATCTTATAAAATTAATTATTCGAATTATTAGAACATGACCGATAGTAAATAACACTCTTCCAACCCTAGCTGAAATGAAACCCAATCCAAATTATAATGATCCTAAGCTAGGTGTATGTAGTACTTAGAGTATCAGCATCAGTATCTTTAAAATAATAAAAAGTTAAAATATAATTAATAAATCATCAAATTCTCCCTCTATCAGCCTCAACAAATTTTTGTTAAATTAACTTTTTGTTAAATTTGTTACAGTAACTCATCTGATGAAGCGAGAAACTATTCATCGCTACAACACGCGATTTGGGTGTAACCGAACGTCCGGCCGGTCAACCGGTCAAAGGCAAATTTTTTTTTTCCCTCCAGTTTTATCTTTTGTAAAACATAGGAATTGTTTAGTTGATAGGTCATCAATTTAATTATAAAAAAAAAAGAATAACAAATATTTTAATAGGATTGAGTTAAAATAGAGAGTTTGATGCAGTGGGTGACTAGCTAAAATAAGAAAATGGCTTTTTAAGTTATAATTTGACTCAAAATTTGCTGAAGCAGATGCGGATACTCTTACATCTTAAGTTTTATCGATTTAAATATTGAGGTCATTCATTATATTGATAATAATTAAACTCATATCATAACCTAAATAGTGTGAAAAATTGTTTACCATTGGGGGGGGGGGGGGGGGGGGGGGGGGGGTTGGTCTAAAAATTATAGGCATACGAAACCAAAAAAAATGAGAATATGTTTGATAGAAGTTTTTTTTAAATCTTGAATAGGTAAATTGTAAACACACTTTTTGAAATTTGTTTAAGGTATAGATTGTCTTCTGTAGTTTAAAAAATTACAAATATCTCATTATTAGTATTTTTTATTTAACAGAATTAACTAAAAAAATAAAATTCACAATTGCTCTCCTATACAATAATAAAATTACTTAAATTATTAATTGAAACATATTTCTAGCATCATTAAAAACTGTTAATTGACTTGATAATTTATTAATAAAATGGACGATTTGTTATGAAATTAAAAACTTTAGAAGGTGAAATGTAATTTTTAAAATCACAAAAAACAATTCGTATTTTAATCACATATCAGAAAGTGTATTTGTAATTTATTTTTTTGAAATGTGAGTGAGTTTATTCATTGTAGTATGTGGCTTGAAGAGCTTTTACTGACAAACTTTTGAAACGAGAGTCAGATCTAAGATCTTGAAGTAGAAATGTAAGAAAAATAAAAAAAATAAAAATAAAAATAAAAATAAATCGGATCAAATCGGTCGTATATTGTCTTTCTTTTTATTTATTTATTTATAATAATAATCGGTCTGTTAGATTTTTTAATTTGATTTTTTTTATTTATTTTTGATTGTATCGATTTAAGCACTTGGTGCATCGAATTAAATCAAAACTGACCGTTTCAATATACATTATATATATATAATTTATATATAATAATATAATGATATTAATAAGTATAATAAATTATTAACCTCAATTAATTAATTTTATCATCTCTATAATCTAAGATAGTAAACTTTTATTATATATAATCTTAAGTCTAACTTATTATTTTTAAAGTCTTAGTATTTATTATTATTTTTTTATTTGTATTTTTGTTAATTTAAGAATTGAAAAATACTTATTAAACAGATGGATTGGATATGTTTCAAATAGTGGATAAATAATTAATTCAATGTTTTTTACATAGATTAGTGGCTATACTAAGCCTCTGTTTGGGAAGTGGGTTGACTTTTTGACTTTTTTGACTATTTTAGTCTGGGCTAAAAAGTTTGGTTTGTGAAGGACTTTTTGGTTTTTTGACTTTTTTTGTGAGAGAAGAGTGTAATGATTATGGGTTGGATGTGATGTTTTGTTTGTTATGGCTAAAATAGTCTTTTTTGTGGATATTTTAGCCACAAACCAACTTGCCAAACAACACCTTAGACTAAAGTTTGAAAGGGTCTAAATCAATTAAATTGCACCGAGCTAAACTTTTTCAATCGGTTCGGTTCGGTGCGATTTGATAGAAGAAGCAGTCTGTATCGGTATTCAAAATAATAAAATCGACATTATCAGTTCAGTGAAATTTTTTACCTAAATACCAACTGTACCGAACTGGTTACATTCCTACATTGAAAAGAGAAAATTACAAGAAGTGGATTGATTTTTTGACTTTTTGACTATTTTAATTTGGGACTAAAAAATTCGTTTAGATTGACTTTTTTGACTTTTGTAAGTAAAAAAATAAAATGATTATGATTTAGATGTAATATTTTATCTTATTAATATTGTACTCTATTTTATCTTTTTATGATTAAAAAAACCACCAACGTCATTTTAGCACATTACCAAATTAGAGCAAAATTTTCAATCTCATTCACCAACCCTTAAGGTTAATAGAATTCATTTCGTACTTATTTAGTGCAGCTTAAAAGCTACTTATTTTAACTTTCAGCTTAATTTAAACTATTTTGATGTGTTTGGTTTAGCTTATAACTTTTTGGAAGTCAGAAATCAGCTTATTCTTTGAGTGATGCAGGAGATGCTTAATTTATGAGTCAGAAATCAGCTTATGTTTATAGTTATAAGATATAAACTGTCTAAGTATAAGCTTATGTTTAAGGTTAGTTTAATAGAAGTCATTTCTTACGTTTGATATTTTTTTTTTTGTGAAAAATTCTATGATGTGTACCATATGTGTACCATATACAAATTTAGCGTGTGTTTAAGACAATCTAAATAAACATGTTTTTTAATTTTTTATAAAAAGATATGTAAAAAATAGTGAAGTGATGTGATTCAAAAAAGATAAAAAGATAAAAAAATATACATTTGTAAGAGATGCCAAATTATGCATTAGTTATGATTTTTATATTTTTAGTTATGACCTGCTGTATTATTAGTTATGACACATTTTAATATTAGTTATAATATTATTTTGATTATGATTCAATAGTTGTTTGGTTATACGTCATCTGATGCTTGCTTATAACTCAAATTTTTTTTAGTAAATTATGACTGTAGTCCTTGTACTTTGGTTTTTGTATTATTTTGGTGTCATGTGATGTTTGCTTACAACTAATTTTTTTTTTTTTTTTTTTTATAGTAATAGTCTCTGTACTTTGGTCTTTGTATTATTTTGGTTTTTGTAATTTTAATTGACTCGATTTTGACACTAGATTTATGACTTTATCTTAATTTAGGTCACGTTTGGAAATATGCTATTTTAGGGGTTGTTTGAGATGAGCTAAATAAGTGCACTTTTTGACTTTTTATGAAATATGAGTTGAGTTTGGTTGGGTTTGAAGTGATGTGTTAGAGAAGTGATATGACTTAAATAAGATGATGTGACTTAAATAGGATAGTGACTTTTTGACTTTTTTCAAACATGCCAAACCAAGCCTTAGTAACTTTTTGACTTTTTATGAAAAGATATGTAGAAAAATAGAGAGAGTGATGTGACAACTTATAATAACTTAATGCACATATATTTTTAAGGATAAAATTAAAAACTTAGTCAACTCAATAAATTATAATCTCAACTAATTTAGTGATAATTTTTTGTACAAAACATTTACGATATTATCAATTAGATAAAATTGATACAAAATCTAAAATAAAGTATTAAAATTGAATCAATTGAAAGTATAGAGACTAAAATAACACAAAAAGTAAAATGTAGGGATTACTAGTGTCATTTGCTTTTTGTGTGTGTCAATTATGACTCCTATAATATTGAATTTGTGATAATCAAACCCACAAATACTATAACTTGCATATTTAAGAGTATGTATCATAGCACTATTATTAGTATTATTATTATCAACAATGTTACATCCTGTCACCGCTAATGGTATTGCATTGAAATTGGACCCCACATGATAAAATGTTTAACAAATTAAAATTAAGCACCGGTTAGAAACATCATTACGAGTGATTATTAGAGATGATAAATTATGTGTCTTGAATATTTTTCTATCAACAATACTATAAATCTACTATTATCAACCCATAATTTATCCAGAAAAAAGAAATTAATGATTCAAATTTATTTTACTCATAAATTGCATATTTTAGGCTCCGTTTGGTAGAGCTTTGTAATTATGATTTGAGAATATGAGTTGTATTTTGAGTTTGTGTGTTTTAGAATTATGATTTGAGTGTAGAAAATTTGTTTGGTTATGGTTTTTAAATAAAGTGTTGAATTGAGTGTGGAATTGAGTTTTGAATTGAGTGTAGAATTGAGTTTTGAAAGTTTGATTTGACATGTGAAGTAAGAAAATTTGTTTGGTTATGAGTTTTGAAAAGAGTTTTCAAAACTTAATTCAAATTGTTATAACTCATAACGAAACACATTACTTTCACATTATTGAAAATTTTGATCAACACTCATAACCAAACTCTTTTTAAAATTCAATTAAAAAAATTTATTATTAACAAAAAATAACATTAATTAATTTTTTAATTGAAAATACTATAAAGGAAATAATTTTTTTCCAAAATAAATATTCAAAAAATTTAAATCATAAATATTTAAATAATTTAAATAATCTAAAAAATTTAATAAGTAAAAAATTAATTTAAATATTCAAAAAATTAAAATAATTTAAAAATTTAATATTTTAAATTTAAAAACAACTGTACACTCAAATCCTAACTAAACACATAAAACAAAACTCAATTAAAAAATTATTTTTAAAACTCATAACCAAACACATAACTCGAAATTCCATACTACTTTCACAACTCTACACTCAAATCGTAACCAAATACATAACAAAAAATTAAAATATTTAAAAATATTTTTATAAAATAGAGTTTGAATTTATTTTTATAAAATATTTTAAAATTTAAAAAATTAAAATTGTAATATTTAAAAATTAAAATATTTAAAAATATTCAAAAAATTAAAAAAATTAAAAAATTAAAAAAATCATAAATCTTAAAAAAATTAAAATATTTAAAAATATTTTTATAAAATAGAGTTTGAATTTATTTTTATAAAATATTTTAAAATTTAAAAAATTAAAATTGTAATATTTAAAAATTAAAATATTTAAAAATATTCAAAAAATTAAAAAAATTAAAAAAAATCGTAAATCTTAACAAAATTAAAATATTTAAAAATATTTTTATAAAATAGAGTTTGAATTTATTTTTATAAAATATTTTAAAATTTTAAAAATTAAAATTGTAATATTTAAAAATATTCAAAAAATTAAAAAAATTTAAAAATTAAAAAAATCGTAAATCTTAACAAAATTAAAATATTTTTAGAATATTGATTTGAATGGAGTTTTGAAAAGAGTTTTGAATTATGTGTTTGGTTATGAGTTTTGAAAAGTAATGATTATGTTTTGAAATGAGTTTTGAGAAATGAGTGTAGAATTGTGATTTGAAAACCCTAAACAAACACAACACTCAAAAGTGAGTGTTGAATTAGATTTTGAAAGCTTTGCCAAACGGAGGCTTAATTTTTACTATATAAATTTATTCGGAGTAAATTATAAGCCCTTGGTGGGTTCATAGCATTTTTTTTTCTATTATTATTTTTTAATGTGTAGCACTGTTCCTCGATAATATGCAATTGTCCCAGTGGCGATGGAATCAGTGTCATCAGTTGTCACACCCAATACCTTGTTGAAATTGCTAGTATCTGTGATTTGATGATTCATTTAGATCAGTCCTTCTTGATACGATTGAACAGTGATAGAAGAAAAATTACAATGTGTGCGGTTTGAATTTTTTAGATTAAAATTTTTTAAAATTAAATATTTTGATTTTCATATTTTTTTTTATTTTTAGTGAATATTTTTAAAATTTTAAAATTTTTTTAACGTTTTTAGATACATTTTAATTAGATGTATTTAAAAAATAAAAAATTTGTGAAAAAATATTTTAAAAAACTTAATAAATGCATAAAAAAATATAAAAAATGTACTGAATTCTCGTATTTTTTTTGGTTATATTTTTGATATTTAATGAATTTTTAAAAGATATATATATATATATATTTTTTTAAAGTCTATTTATGTTAGGTATGTCTAAAAATTTAAAAAATTACTTAAAATGTACATTTTTAAATATATTTTTATGTATTTATTAATTTTTTAAAATATTTTTTTACAAATTTTTGACTTTTTAGATACATCTAAGTAAGGTGCATCTAAAAAAGTAAAAAAATGTTTAAAAATTTAAAAATATTCACTAAAAATAAAAAAATACGAAAGTCAAAAAATTCAATTTTTAAAAAACTTAGGCCTCGTTTGGCAAGAGGCTAAAATAGCCAATTAGCCAAAAAGTTACCTTTTTAGCCAAAAAGCCAAAAACCCATACCAAAAAGTCAAAGATTCCCTTTTCTCTCTACTTTTTGCACGGCGTTTCGTAATTAGCCAAAAAGTTGGCCCAAACATACAGGTTTTTCTTACCAACCTTTTTAGCCAATTAGCCAAAAAGTTACTAAATTAACCTGTTCCCAAACGAGGCCTTAATATAGAAAATTCAAACCAAACATACTCATATTTTTATGATGGTGTAGTGCTCTTGTGTACATAATACAAATTTATTTTTGTATTTGGTACAACTTTTTCTATGCGTCAAAGTTGAACCCAAAAAAAAAAAAAAAAAAATTCTCATTTATAGTGTAATTATTTTGCGATTGTCCTATATATTTGTAATTTTCTCAAAATTTTTTTTTACACGACAATGTATTTTTAAAGAATTAATTATAAATAAGTAATAAATTTTTTTTAATATTAATAATTATAATTATAATTTTTTAATGAATATGTAATCATTTTTTTGAAAGTACACTGAATGATAATTCTCCCTCCCTCCACACACACACACACACACACACAAAAAAAAAAAAAAAAAAAAAATTTCAACTAGATAGTAAAAAAATAATTTTATTTTTATGGTAGTTTGTATCCTTTTTGTATGGTACAACTATTTTATGTATGTTAGTTAGTTGTAAAAAAATTTAATTATATTTTAATTATTTAAAAAATTATCCAATTTACTTACAATTAAAAGAAGGGTAAATTACAAACACCCCCTTGAGGTTTGGTGAAAATACAGATTCCCCCCTGAGGTTTGAGAAATTACATCCCACCCCCTGAGGTTTATATTTCTATAACAAATTGTCCCCTGAGGTTTTTATTTTCATACAGATTCCCCCCTAATTTTTCCTATTTTGTTATGAACTTTTGACTCTCAAGGGGTAATTTGTAATTTCCCAAACCTCAGGGGGAATCTGTAATTTTATCAAACCTCGAGGGGGTGTTTGTAATTTGCCCTTAAAAGAAAAAGGGACTTACAGTTTGCTGGTGTACTTATAGGCATTAGTGGGGATCCGAAAGACGCAGGAGGTGATGGAAAAAACTTAGGCAAATATCATTTTAATTAGACAGTTTTAAAATAACTATATTGCTAGCAGTTGGGGTTAATTTTTATTTTTATTTTAAAACAATATTTTATGTATTTATAACCACACTATTTCATTATGTCCATTAATATCGAATTATATGGCATTAAGAATATTTAGGCCTATTTTGACAATTAAGAAAAAAGTTAATTTATTGATTTATTTAGGTTACATTACATTTCTATTTTTTTTTTTTGTATATTTAAAAAAAGTCAAAAAAAAAAAAAAAAAAAAACTTTTTTCTTACTTCCTAAAATAGGCTGTTAATTACACATGTCCACATATTCCCTACCTTTAATTCGTTCTTATGTATCCTTCAATAAAAATATTAGATAAAAAAATTTGATTGATCTGTTAATTATAGCCACACTAATTCATTATATTTGCTTTTTAAAAAATAGACGTCTACGTCTATTTCTAAAATTATATTCACCATCTATTTTTTTGAAAAAAAAAATTAATGCAAAAATTGTTACTAAAATCTTTAGATTAATTTGATATTTTTCATAAATGATCTAACATGGAGGTGTAGTAAATGAACATATAGAATTATCAAAGTGGGGCTGTGCTGGCCTCATGAGTCCAACTAAATTGTCCAATTTACAAAGGTGGACAACTAGAGACACTCTGCATTCTTGATTTTTGTCACTTGATGTTTGTACACCCTGATATATCAATGAAAATGAAAATATTAGCCGATTGTGAAATATATTGGATCAAAGTTAATTTATGATTTGATTCACAATTGATATAGCATTTCAATTCATAGTCGATAAAACCGGTTTAAGAAATTATTAAACTTTTTTTTGTAATTGATGATTTTAGAAGTTCACTATATCATCACCTGATTCTCAATATATATCGCTCGATATATTTCAAGTACTACACCACAATTGATATCGATTTGTCTCCCAAATGTGAAGCTATAAAATTGTGAATTCAGAGACCTAAATCAAGGAATTTGTCAAAAAATTCACCTGATCCAACACGGGCCTAAAGTTTGGGTCGTTTTTAATCAAATATCAATCTTTCCAGTCCAATCCACCAAAGTTGGGCCAACGATACAATTGATCAAAGTAGTTGGTGGCAACTACATCTGCATCACGTTCTTGAAAAATTAGCATGTTGTAGAAGAAAAAAAAGGAGGCTAAATTGCACTAACCTCCCCTGAGATTTAGTAAAAATAAAATAAAGTTTTAATATAATTAGATTAATATTCATTTTAGTAAGTCTAAAGGGATTAGAACTAATAAAAATGATATTAGCCACAAGAATGAACAAGTAAAAATATATATTTTAGTGTAAAAAAGATGACAATATCATTTTTTTTTATCCATACGACTAACATATTATTGATAAAAGAGAGTCAAGTGTTATGTAAATTAAAACTTTAAGAGAACTAGTGTAATTATGTTAAAATTGCGAGGCTTACTCTATATATATATATTTAAATATTGAGAGAGATCAGGGTAATTTACTCCAGAATAAACAAATAAATAACCATGTTCCTAAAGTATTCATGCCTGTAATACATGTGGAAATAGAATTCATGGTAAATAAAATTTAAACTACTAAAAAAAGTATTTTTGCGACCCCTACAAACTGTCACAAATAATAGAAATATAGTCGTAAAAAGACCTTTTGCAACTGTCCATGCGACGACCAATGGGGGTCGCGAATGTAGGGGTGGCAAAATACTTTTTGAGACCATAAAATAACAGTTGCAAACTATTTGGGACCGCCTAACCTACTTATGGCGACTGATGTTTTGCTGTAGCAAAAAAGTTAAAAAAATGCCTACAATGTGTTAGCGACCATCTTATTACTGTCGCAAAAAATTTTAAAAAAAACAATAAACATAAAAGTGTAACGTTAAGCACTCTGGAAATAACAATGGCCAAAACACTATCTATTAAGCATCAACAAGAAACATAACAATGTTAACATTCACAAACAATAATTAAGTGTCAATGTTTAAGAGGAGTCTCGGAAGCCTTATTAATCCATTAAGCTTCAAATAAAACCAAATAACTAGCTTCAAACAAAGCACAAAATACTATTTGAAAAACTTCATGCTAAGTGAAGATGTTCAATTAAAGAGGCCCTGCGAAAATCCCATTCTCCCATTGCTCATTCTACTTCTCAATCTGCAGTAATTAATAATAAAAAGGATTAATAGGGTGAAATTGTATTTTTTGCTTGTTTACGCATGATTATACAAATTATTTTTATACATAAAATACATAAGTATACACTTGTAAAATAGTATCTCAATTACTTATTGTTCATTTTCTAGATTAAAGAGGAGGGGAGAAAGGAAGGCATTAGTCTAAATCCTTAGGTTAGCTTTTGAACAGATATTCCATGTGCCAACTATTGGTATCAGAGTAAAGAGAGGCAATAAAACAGCTAAAACAGAAAGTTAGGTGCCACTGTGTGTCTGTTTGGTGCAGCTTAAAAGCTACTTATTTCAACTTTCAGCTTAATTTAAGCTATTTTGATGTGTTTGGTTTAGCTTATAGCTTATAACTTATAACTTTTTGGAAGTCAGAAATCAGCTTATTCTTTGAGTGGGGCAGGAAATGCTTAATTTATAAGTCAGAAATCAGCTTATGTTCATAGTTATAAGCTATAAGCTGTTTAGGCATAAGCTATAAGCACTTTCCCACAGCTCTACCAAACAGGGCCTATATAAAATTCAACAAAATTCAACCACAATAACATTGACAAAATGCTAATTTTGTGTTGTCGAAATCCTAGAGGATGTGACAAAAAGAAATAGATGTCGTGGGGAAAAGAAAAGCATACTAGCATTAGTTTGTTGACTATTTTCATCAAAACCCTGCATTTGAAATATATGATCAGGCAAAGTTACCGAAGGAGCAGGTTAGCCCCACTGCATAGCATACTTCATGAGTATCAAAAATGAAGAAATAATCCTTAGAAAGATTAGCAAACTCTGGAAACATTGAAAGGAATTTGTTTTTTTGGAGTTAGATCTTACATTCCTTAGGTCACCTATATCCTAGATCAACCGTCATTATAGAAACTTTGACACTTGATCGAAAAATATGAGAGAAAATCCAGCATCCACAATCAACAGTTGACTTATATTTTGTGCTTTCCATGAACTGTTATATAAGGATTATAAAAAAGAACTCTAAGTACATCTAAGCATAATGGAACAATTTCAGGACAAGTTTTCCCTCATTTTAGTAGGATAGAAGTTAAACAATGCGCGATCTTCAATCAATGGCTTCAGAATTGACGTGGCCTAACTAAACTGATCAGGATGACATTGTCAAAGCAAAGGA
This sequence comes from Camellia lanceoleosa, assembly GCA_025200525.1. Lineage (NCBI taxonomy): Eukaryota > Viridiplantae > Streptophyta > Magnoliopsida > Ericales > Theaceae > Camellia > Camellia lanceoleosa. Next base: position 39,952,552 of record CM045760.1, read on the forward strand.
AGTAAATATTGTGAGTATCTTTATAGATAATTTGCAAGTTGACTTTGCAAAAGAAACAAACTCTAATTTGCAATTATTTTCTCCACTTTCCATTTTTTTTTATATTCCCCCCCTTTTAATAAAATTATTGTGAAACAGAGATCCAAAAACAGATCGAAAGCATATAAAAAGCAAAGGTTCCCTTGGTTTTCCAATTTGTCCAACCAAAACTTGCCCTCATTGCGATTTATGCACAATTTACATAATGCAAAACACTCATCATAAATGGAGGCCGCAATAGAAAATCGTAGCCTGCGTTTGGTTGTGTTTTGTAAATGTGATTTGAGAGTATGAGTTGTATTTTGAGTTTGTGTGTTATAGAATTGTGATTTGAGTGTAGAAAATTTGTTTAGTAAAGAGTTTTGAAAAAGAGGTTTGATTTGAGTGGGGAATTATTGATGTGACATTTGATATGTGATACAAAAATTTACAACTCATAACTAAACATAGAACTCAAAATTATTTTAAAGTACATAAAAAATTTAAAAAATTTTAGAAAATATTTTTCCCAATTATATAAACCAATTGCAAAAAAAAAAAAAAAAAAAAAAAAATCTGGAATTCAGAGGACATCTGGGTGGACATCCACAAGGACATCTGGGTGGACATTCTGCGCAGCATAAATTTCAAAAAAAAAAGGGAACAACGCGTCTAATGTTGTAGAGTAACACAGATGTTCTGTGCAGAGTTCTCAAAATAGCATTTCAGAATCACAACCAAACACAATGCTTGAATTAAGATGTAGAATTGTGATTTGAAATCACAACCAAACACAGCCGTAGTTTTGAAGGTTGCATTTCATGATAAATCCATGTTGTATCATCACTTGTGGTGATGGCTCCAATTTCCGATAACACCCCATTTACAAGATGATTTTGCATGTCCAGATGCAATATACTATGTACAATATTTTTGTAAGATGACCAAACATACCCTAACTTCACCATCAAATTAGAACCTAACTAAAGCTTAAAATTAAAATCCATAGATAGAGAATCCAATTGCAATCCATCGGAACATAAGCACTAACAAAATTATCAACTATTCTGTTTCCTGTGTATCACTTTTGGTTAAGTACATCCATCAACATATTTCATGCAATTATACTGAAAGACTAGTTAATAGCAAACTAAGTGCCAACATTTCTGAGTATCAAATCAAGAGTAAATGACACAAAAGCAATAGAAACATAGAAAAAGAAAAGAGAGAACCAATATTATGAATGAGATCTAAAACGGAATGAGATCAATATATGTAGAGAGAGAGAGAGAGAGAGAGAGAGAGAGAGAGAGAGAGAGAGTACATCTTGGAGTTGGTTGGGAGCACCGCCAATGACCTTGGCGACATGAAGAAGGGAGAGCTGTTGGAGAATTATTTCGATAAATTAATTACATGCGAATATTTAATTACAAGCGAATTTACATGCGAATGAATAAAACAAATAAATAAATAAAACTTACAACTTTATAGCAGATTAAACAATAGTATGAAATTGTGATTGAGGCCAGTGTATGGACACTGTGTCTTTAAATGCATTACGCCCTCTCCACTGGTGCACGAGATCAATGGGCGTCCTGTCTCCAGGATACAACAATCACCACACACAGTATTTGCACTAACTCTGTGTGTACAGCGAACCAAAATATATGCTTTATACTCTCTCAAACTTAAACTCTAAAAATGGAATATGCAAGATGAATATAGGAGGAGGAAGGAAAATGGAAGATCTGGAAATTTCTTCTCTGTCTAAAATTAATTCCAAATGAAGGACGGAGGGCTGCCTTTATAAAGGCAATGGAAACACCGTTTACGGAAAAGACATGTCCGTTGGACATTTGAATATCAAATTCAAATCTATTGATCCGTTTGTAAAGGCTTGAATATGAGTTTCAAATCTGTTTGTTTCCAGCAAACAATTGGAAAACCTTCTAAGTAATTTTTGGCCCAAGATAATAGTAATGGGCCGATCCAACCCAACTCACACTTTGGGTGTTCTTTGAGCCCATGCTCAAGGTTTCATTTTGGACCTTATATCTTCAATTAGAAGTCAATTTTCCATTCACCTATAAATGGTTTTGACTCACTAATTATATAATCTTGTTCACCAAATAATTACCATAAAGTTTCTGAAACATTAGAATTTAAATCATTTTTCCAACAATCCCCCACATGAATGAAATTGACAAAAAGGAAATGCAACAACATGCAACCTGAGAAAGTACAAAATTGAAAACATCCTGCATAGGATAGGTAGCTTGTGGCCTTGAACCTTCCCTTGTAAAAAACTGTCGGGTTTACTGGCTGATTAGTGAACATGATGTCTTGAACTATTCTGCCATTAGTGTAAACCAAGACAACGACTTTCTGATTTTGTTTTCATACACAACTTGGTTCTTTCGGTTGTGCCCGTTTTGGCCCTAGGCAATACCTGGTTTTCATGAGTGCTCTAGAGAATGTAACCTTTTGCATTCTCATAGAACCGGCCCAATTCACACTCATATAGGTGATGCTCATTAAGAGTATTCTGCTATACCCTACTTGGTTTTTCCAAGATATGAACTTCATTAAAAGAAAAAACTTATCCTAATTATCGCTGCAAACATCACTTGTTATCATAGAAATGGGTAAGAGATTTTCTCTTTAGTGATGGTTAGGAATCATACTTAATTCGGTTGTCCCTTTGAACCTAGATCTTGGGATCTCCAGTCAGCTAGGTTGGGTTGCCATTAAGTCGGTTCTTAATTGGTAGGCTTTAATCCCATTCCCCTCGATGATCTCATAACTTGCTCTCTAGTCAAACCTTTTGTTAACGGATCCGCAATGTTATCTCTTGAACTTATATATTCAATGGAAATAATTCCATTTGAGAAGCGATTATAGCGGTATTATGTCTACGACGTATATGACAAGACTTACCGTTATACATATTATTTTGTGCCCTAGCTATAGCTGTTTGGCTATCACAATGGATGCAAATTGCGGGCACAGGTTTGGGCCACATTGGAATATCTTCCAAGAAATGTCGAAGCCATTCTGCTTCTTCTCCTGCTTTATCCAATGCAATAAACTCAGATTCCATTGTGGACCTGGCAATGCACGTCTGTTTGGATGATTTCCAAGAGACTGCTGCACTTCCCAATGTAAAGACATAGCCACTAGTAGACTTAGAGTCTTTAGTGTCGGATATCCAATTAGCGTCACTGTACCCTTCCAGTACTGCTGGATATCTTGTATAGTTTAATCCATAATTACAAGTATATCTTAGATATCTAAGTACTCTTATTATGGCTGTCCAATGATCTTTCCTTGGATTACTTGTGTACCTGCTCAATTTACTGATAGCATATGCTATGTCAGGACGTGTGCAATTCATGAGGTACATTAAACTTTCAATTATTCGGGAGTACTCTAGTTGTGATACACTTTCACCCATGTTCTTCATTAAATGAAGGCTAGCATCCACAGGAGTTTTTGAAAGACGATCATCATGTTTATTAAATTTCTCAAGGATTTTTTCCACATAATGACTTTGAGACAAAGCATATCCATCAGATGTTTTAGTAATTTTAATTCCTAAAATTACATCTGCTATTCCCATGTCTTTCATGTCAAACTTAGGGTTGGTTTGGGGTGTCCTAAAAAAGTGCACTTTTTGACTTATTGGTGGGTTTGGGTTGGGTTTGGGTTGGGTTTGATGTGATGTGTTAGAGAGGTGATGTGATTTAAATAGGATGATGTGACTTAAATAAGATAGTGACTTTTTGACTTATATAGAACATGCCAAACCTAGCCTTAGTGTTCAACATTTTCTTGGTAGCTTTTATAATTTCATTATTACTACCAATAATAAGCATATCATCTACATATAGGAAAACAATAACATATCCCTTTTCTGTGTCTTTCACATAAACACATTTGTCACATTCATTTATTTTGAATCCATTTGACATCATCACATTGTCAAATTTTTCATGCCATTGTTTTGGAGCTTGCTTTAAACCATAAAGAGATTTTACAAGCTTGCACACTTTCTTTTCTTGCCCTGGAACTATAAAACCTTCTGGTTGTTCCATGTAGATTTCTTTATTAAGATCTCCATTTAAAAATGCAGTCTTAACATCCATTTGATGTATTTCAAGATTGTATAAAGCCGCTATAGCAATCAACATTCTAATGGATGTTATTCTTGTTACAGGCGAATAAGTGTCAAAATAATCTATTCCCTCAGTTTGCCTATAACCTTTAACTACAAGTTTAGCTTTGTATTTCTCAATTGATCCATCCGGCTTCATTTTTCTCTTGAATATCCATTTATATCCAAGAGGTTTACATCCTGGTGGAAGATCCATCAATTCCCAGGTATGATTCTGTAAGATGGACTCAATTTCACTATTAATAGCTTCCTTCCATAAAGGAGCTTCAGGCGTAGATATAGCTTCCTTAAATGTTCGAGGCTCATTTTCCAGTAGATAAGTCAAGAAATCAGGACCGAAGGATTTATTAGTCCTAGCTCGCTTACTACGTCTAGGTTCTGCCTCATTTGTTTCTTCTTGATTTTCCTCAATTTGTCCTTGATTATTATCAAATGCATTTTCATGAGAACGTTTAGAAGAACTTGATTCTTGTATAGATTTACAAGGAAATAAATGTTCAAAGAAAGATGCATTTCTTGATTCGATTATAGTATTGACATGCACATTTGAATTGTCACTTTTGTATACTAAAAATCGATAAGCACTACTGTTATGTGCATATCCTATGAATATGCAATCAACAGTTTTAGGTCCAATCTTGACCTTTTTAGGATCGGGAATGGCCACCTTAGCTAAACACCCCCACACTTTCAAATACTTGTAAGAAGGATTTCGACCTTTCCATAATTCATATGGAGTTTTAAGAATCTTCTTGTGAGGTATTTTATTCAAAATATAATTAGCGAAAAGAATTGCTTCCCCCCACAAGTTCTGGGGTAAACCTGAGCTAATCAACATGGCATTCATCATTTTTTTCAATGTACGATTTTTTCGCTCAGCAACTCCATTTTGCTGTGGTGCATAAGGCGCAGTAGTTTGATGAATGATGCCAAGTTGTGAACATAACGTTCCAAAAGGTGCGTCATATTCACCACCTCGATCACTTCTTAATGCCTTAATCTTTTTGCCAAATTGATTCTCAACCTCAGTTTTATATTCAATGAATTTTTCTAAGGCTTCATCTTTGCTTCGTAATAAATATACATAGCAATATTTTGTACTATCATCAATAAAAGTGATGAAGTACTTCTTACCTCCTCGTGTTTGAACAAATTTCAAATCGCAAATATCACTATGAATTAAATCCAGAGGCTCAGTACTTCTTTCAACTGAATTAAATGGTGCCTTAGTAAATTTAGCCTCAACACATACTTCACATTTATGATTTGAGTCAATAGAAAAATTAGGTAGATAGTCCAAGTGAATTAATCTACGAAATGAATCATAGTTAACATGTCCTAATCTACCATGCCATACATGAGAAGACTCAAACAAATAAACAGAAGATGTGGAGTTCTTATTAATAGTAGGAATTACAATCAGTACATTCATTTTGAATAACCCGTCACACAGGTATCCCTTCCCTACATAAACACCATCCTTACATAGAACAAATTTATCAGAAACAAAAACCAATTTAAAACCATTCTTGCTTAACAATGATCCAGACACCAAGTTCTTCCGAATTTCTGGAACATGCAAAACATTGTTAAGCGTCAACTCCTTGCCCGAAGTCATTTTGAGCACAATCTTCCCTTGTCCTTCAACTTTTGCAGTAGAGGAGTTTCCCATGAAAAGCTACTCTTCATCCTTAACTTGTTGATAGGTAGTAAACATTTTCTTATCTGCACACACATGTCGTGTTGCCCCGGTGTCTACCCACCATTCCTTGGAATTTGACCCCATCAAATTTACCTCAGACACAACTGCTGCCAAGTTCATCTCAGTCACTCCATCAGACAAATTCTCCAATTCAGTTATGTGTGCCTGTTCATACTTTGTCTTTTTGGAATGACCTTGTTAATCTTTGCGATTCCGACAGTCTTTGGCCCGATGTCCTACCTTGTTGCACACAAAGCACTTTCCTTTGAACTTTATAGATCCAATCTTAAAACTCTGACCAACAGTTTGTTTAGAATTTTGCTTAGGACGCTGTCTCTTTTTCTCTTTTTGTCCATGCTCCAATATGTTAGCCTTGGCTTTGAAAACAAATCCCGGATTTCTTTTCTTTTCTGCCTCGCGGTTATCTTCCTCAATCCGTAATCGAACAATCAAGTCCTCTAACTTCATTTCCTTACGTTTATGCTTCAGATAGTTCTTGAACTCTTTCCAAGACGGTGGTAGTTTCTCAATGATTGCTGCCACTTGGAAAGACTCACTCAAACTCATACCCTCTGCATGAATTTCATGTAAAATCAGTTGAAGCTCTTGGACTTGACTAATTACGGTCTTCGAGTCCACCATCATGTATTCAAGAAAACGGCCAACCACATATTTCTTGATTCCTGCATCTTCCATTTTATACTTCTTATCCAAAGATTCCCACAATTCTTTAGCCGTTTGTAATGGACTATACACGTTATACAACGTGTTGTCCAATCCATTCAAAATATAGTTTCGGCACAAAAAATCAGAATGCTTCCATGTCTCAACTGCAGCAATTGCTTGCCGATCAGTTTCGTCCTCGCTCAAGGCGGGTGCATTCTCTTTGACAAATCTTGCCAAATTCAGAGTTGTAAGATAAAACAGCATTTTTTGCTGCCATCTCTTAAACTCTGTCCCATTAAATTTTTCCGGCTTTTCATTGTGGTTAATCGGGACAGTGGTGGGATGTAAAGTAACCATAGGAGTAGGAACGACGACAGATGCAGATGTCGGGTTTGCATTCCCAGCACTGTTTACAGTCTCAGTTGCCATTTAAACTTTCTAATCAAAATAAAATAAAATAACAAAACCAAATCTTTTCAATAAATATATAAAAAAAAAAAACATGATTTCTTAATAACTAACTCAAAATAGAGATTAAATTACAAAATCCAAACAAAAATCAATAGCCAAAATAAAAGACAAAATAGTAGTGATACATGGAGAATACACCACAAATTATAAATATAAAAATAAACTTCTTATGTTTTGTTACACTTAACAAACTAACAGATTCAAGCAATATAACAATATATGAGATATAATCTATTAACCAACCTGAACATAATATAAATAAACCATAAAGAATTGATCTGGGCAAACCACAATGAAAGTTTAAATAAATAAACAAAAGTGAACCACATCTGACATTTCACCAACGGAATTTATATTTATATTTATATTTATATTTATATTTAACCGTTTGACAAAGCAAACAGACCAGCAAATTATAATATATATGTATATCTTATAGAAACCATGGCGTTAAACAAAAATAGAATAAAATATAACTCAGAATAATTAACTAAGCAGATTCAACAAACAGGACTAATATATATGTATATATAACAGACTCAGCAACGTGAACAAAAAATTCAACCCAGAATATAAACTTATGCATTACTCCAAATCATACAGAAATTACAGCATGAAGTTTTGTATTATAACAGAACAGAAAAACAGTTTCAAACCACACTGTTTAGAACCAGCAGATTAAAATTCTGTATAAATAAAACATAAATAAAAACATTCTGAATTATTCCAGAACAAAAAACCAGAACAGAAAATGAGACCCAATATAAGGAGTAACTGTATATATTGTATTTGAACAATACCGAAACACAATATAGATAATTAATTTAACCGATACATAAATCTGAAGTGGTTGTTCTGTCTTAAAATTGTTGGAGAATTATTTCGGTAAATTAATTACATGCGAATATTTAATTACAAGCGAATTTACATGCGAATGAATAAAACAAATAAATAAATAAAACTTACAACTTTATAGCAGATTAAACAATAGTATGAAATTGTGATTGAGGCCAGTGTATGGACACTGTGTCTTTAAGACAGAATTACGCCCTCTCCACTGGTGCACGAGATCAATGGGCGTCCTGTCTCCAGGATACAACAATCACCACACACAGTATTTGCACTAACTCTGTGTGTACAGCGAACCAAAATATATGCTTTATACTCTCTCAAACTTAAACTCTAAAAATGGAATATGCAAGATGAATATAGGAGGAGGAAGGAAAATGGAAGATCTGGAAATTTCTTCTCTGTCTAAAATTAATTCCAAATGAAGGATTTGAGGGTCGCCTTTATAAAGGCAATGGAAACACCGTTCTGGAAAAGACATGTCCGTTGGACATTTGAATATCAAATTCAAATCTATTGATCCGTTTGTAAAGGCTTGAATATGAGTTTCAAATCTGTTTGTTTCCAGCAAACAATTGGAAAACCTTCTAAGTAATTTTTGGCCCAAGATAATAGTAATGGGCCGATCCAACCCAACTCACACTTTGGGTGTTCTTTGAGCCCATGCTCAAGGTTTCATTTTGGACCTTATATCTTCAATTAGAAGTCAATTTTCCATTCACCTATAAATGGTTTTGACTCACTAATTATATAATCTTGTTCACCAAATAATTACCATAAAGTTTCTGAAACATCAAAATTTAAATCATTTTTCCAACAAGAGCTCAGCTTTGAGATCCTTCAACTGGCTCAGCAATTCCATCTTCAATTTCTGTCTCAACTATCAACTGCAATGGATGCTTGTGAGTTTCAAACCATACATACTATATTACAACTTTGAGGTGTTGTGTTTTTGCTGTTTCTTTGTTCCATGATATTCTTCTTTTTTTTTTTGATTTCTTATTGTCTTTTGTTCGTATAATTGTATTTGTGGTGCATCTTTGTTGCACAAACAAGATACTAAAAACCAATCTTTTGATGACAACTGAGACTTGTGTCTAAGACCATGACCCTAAGCCATGGCTAGAACCACATTACGCTTGGTTTGGCATAACCTAAAAAAGTCAAAAAGTCACTATCCTATTTAAGTCACATCATTTTATTTAAGTCACATCACCTGTCTACCACATCACTTCAAACCCAACCCATACCCAACCCATATTTCATAAAAAGTCAAAAAGTGTACTTATTTAGTTTATTCCAAACAACCTAATATGTCAAAAGTAGAATTCAACTCTGCATCAAGAAACGCAGCAAAGTCCTCACTGCTTGACGAATGTAGAGGAGAATCATTCACAAGACTCATCTGAAATGCCATCCAAGCAATAAATTAACAAATCCATTTGACGGATTTTAGCAACAAAGCACTTTTCCAATTATGTATTTCTTAATTCATGGAGATTATTGTGATGTTAAAATAAAATTCAAATTCATGGAGATTATTGTGAATTTAGTAACATCACCAAATTCCAAACAAATTAACAAATTCATTTGACAGATTTTAGAAACAAAGCCAATCTTAAATCTTGCAGCTATCCATAATCTCGTTTTCAGTAGAAACTGCACAATAATATAAATCGGTACCTTCCTGTCTTCCACTTTTTGACACTTTGCCTCCGTTTGAAAAGTAGGTTGACTTTTTTGACTTTTTTGGCTATTTTAGCCTGGATTAAAAAGCCTGGTTTAGGAAGGGTTTTTTGACTTTTTTGACTTTTTTTGTGAGAGAAGAGTGTAATGATTATGGGTTGGATGTGATGTTTTGTTTGTTGTGGCTAAAATAATCTATTTTGTCTTTTATGACTATTTTAGCCACAAACCAACTTGCCAAACAACACCTTTATTTTATAACCTCCAAAGGTCACTTACGGACCAGCTTTTGAAGTTCAACCATGACACCAGGCTTCTGAGCTTCATCAAACTAAATTGAAATTGAAAACTGTAGAGAGAGCTTGAAATCAAAATTAAACAGAGTAATATAGAAATCAACTACGACTAATGGAGCAAATAACAAACAACAATACAAAAATAAACACAATACACCAGAAATTCAAATTAGATTATCAATCACAAAGTGCGTTTAACAGAAAATATAGCAAATTAAAATGTTTGAATCAATTCAGAAAACAAAGTTACATGAGAGAATGGTTTTGGTTATCAAAGTCCGATTTGTTTGATTTGTTCAAAATGCATTGCATCATGTACCAATTAGTTCGGTTTTAGAAGAATTTGATCAAATGATCAAAAATCTAAAATAACTAACAAACAAATGTAGATGCTTTTTGCTAGCATGACCAATTCAAAAGTCCAAATCTTAGATTTAACGTAGCAAAAAAATTTGATCAAATTTTCAATAGGTATTAATTCAACTAAACATTTGTAATACTTAAAAACTTCGCAAAATCAAAACTGAAAATCAATGTACGTTTTTCATGTGCATCACCAAGCCATTGCAAGTGTAGATCCCTGCATCCTGAAGCTTCTTCACATATCCAATATTGATTCCATGAGCAATCACTGCAAAATCACAAGAATACAAACAAAAAGAAATTATAAATTAAACTTCGATTAAGTTAAAACAAAGCACATGCCGATCCAATTTCTATACATGCAAAACAACATAAATCCGTCACTGATCATGACTATTGAACTTACAGTAAAGATATATAAACAAAAATTAAAGGTAGATCAGAAAGATATTTGCATCTCAGTATAAATCAAAATTACTCGGCAATGAATGAACACACACACACACACATGTATATGAAAGTATAGCAAAAGGATTGATTTGAACCAAAGCTTCGTAACTGAGAGAGAGTTAGATTGACCAAGACAGAGAGAGATAGAGAGAGTTCACACCATGGGAGGTCTCTTCTTCAAACAACCATGGCTATCGAGAGAAAACAGAGCGAAATTGCGAGAGAGAGAGAGAGAGAGAGAGAGAGAGAGATGTTTGGGAAATAAGAGTGAAACCAAGGGCAAGTTCTATGGGTTTTTTACTTTTGAAGTTAAGAACATGATTGGGGGGTTAAGTAAAACGAGATTTTAGTATAGAAAGCAATTTTTTGCAACAGTTAAACAATCGGTCACAAAAAAATAACGTAAAAAGTCATATTTAGTGTTAGGTGATGTTGCTAGTCCAGCACCTTAATTGTTAAAAAAATACCCACATGTCTATGTACCAGATCCCTTGGCACTGAGTGGACATTGTATCACTAGTGCCGGCCAACCACCTTAGGCTAATTTTTCTCCTCGAAATCTAGTGAATGGCTTCAAGTAATCAAAACCAATGGATTGAATTGAAGTATGCTTAAGAAGTTGGGTTCATGGCCAATAAAGGAATTGTTTATCCAAAAAAAGAAAAGCCTCAAGGACCAAACACACTCTAATGCTTGTCAGAATCTTTATGCAACAAATTAAGAAAATAATAATAAAAATTATGCGATGAAATAAATCATAATTCTATCCTATAATTTGTCTTATTTTCAGTTTCATATTCTCTTATAGTGTCACGGCATCAAAATAAAAATATATATATATGAAATTGAGAACGGAACAAATTATCCCATGCAGGCCACATGAGAGTTCCCATAACAATTGTCGCAATACAAAAAAAATAAAAAATATAAAAAAATAAATTATGTGCTTGTTGAATATGAATGTTTAATTACAGTTTCTTACAAACATGTCAAAAAAAAAAAAAGAAGAAAAGTGACAAAAAAGAAAAAAAAGAAAGAAAGATTTTATGGGTCAGCATAATCAACACCCACACCACTAGTTGAACCAATCCCAACCTGCAACCATGGAGAAGAATTACCACTCATGTTCATATCCTTCAACTCACTCAGCTTTGCAAACTTCACCTTACTATCTGCTTCATCATCATCCACATTTTCCATTCTACTATTCTTCTTCTTATTATTATCAATCTTCTTACTGTTATCATCATCACCATCATTGTTATGATCATTATTATAGTTTTTTCCTTCTTCATCAACATCAACATCAACCCATGACCGTAAATTTATTTCAGTAGACACCTCAAAGCTCAATGGGTTTCTAGGATCCCTCCTTATTCCGGCAAGATCATCAGTTGCCGGTGCCGGAAGATTGAGATCCAGTGTGTCAGATTTGCTAAACTTAGGTCCTTGTTGTATCTGATTGTGTTGATCAAACCTAACAAGCGAAGAGGTCTCCGGAGAATTCGAAGTGAGCCAATGACACCTCTTGTGCCCTCCCAAAGCTTGTCCTGATGAGAAAACTCTATGACATATTGAGCATTCATGAACCTTTGATTTCCTCTTGGAAATTTCTCCGGTGACTGGAGAGCCCGGGCCGTGGTGGTGGATCCCAAAACTTGATGTGGGTTTTGATGGGAGGAGCAAAAACTCTTCATGTGTGCTCACATCTTCATCTCCAGCAAGTTCGTCGAGCCGGGCAGCAAAGCAGCCTTTAACCTTCTTGTGACTAGCCCTATGTCCTCCCAATGCTTGGTGGGAATTGAATACTTTCTTGCAAGCTTTGCATTCAAACATTCCTTTTGCAACCCCTTTGGCCTTTTCTAGAGGTGCCCGGGTTGAGAGAGGACCAATGAATGTCGCCGTGTGGTGGTGGTGGCGCCGCCGCTCCTCCTCCTTGATTGCGGAGGAGCAAGACTCCTCTGCCTGATCCGCCACCGAATCAACCCTAGCATTGGATAACATCACAAGACAAGTTGCAGCCATATCTTCTTCCTCACTAGAATGACATGTAGAATTGAAATTGCTCACTTTAGCCCTAAATGATCTTTTCCTTTTAGACCACCTACACCCCTTCCGCTCCTCACCATCCGATCGTGGCGGCGATGACATGAGTGACTCGTCGGCATCCTCAGCATCCTCGGAGTTACATTTTCTATGCTCAAGGAAAGATTTCCAAGAAAAAAATTCCTTACCACAATTCTCACAGACCCTACAACTCTTTAGCCGGTTAGGGTTTGTCCTCAACGCGTACATTCGCTTGTTCGCCGGCACATTCCCTCTCTCCTCCCAATCACTTTCCGGGTCATCGTCATCATCAACGTTACCGCTCTCGTCTCCGATGCCATGAGCTCTCATATGCCCTCCTAGAGCTCTCCCACACATAAATCCCTTCTTGCAAACCCTGCAAAAGTGCTTAAAGTTGGTTTGTTGATCTTGATCTACCATTAATGCTATATATAAAAAAATAAATAAGCCTTATTAACTCGAAATTCAGAAGTACATCGAGATAATAAGAATCAATGAGGGAAAAATAGACAGAAGTACTCAGTACATCGAGATAATAAGAATTAAGGAGAGAGAGAGAGAGAGATGAGAGAGAATAGAAAAGGGGTGGAGTTAAATTTATGATGGGGAGTTGAAGTTGTAGGGTTGTTGAATGGTGTGAAAAGGGTTAGTCCTAGTTTTTAGTTAAGAGTAATGGTTTATAGTGCATGAGAGAAAAATAGGAGTGTGACTGAGTGAGGAGTGTTTTTCGGACGTCCGTAGAGTGGGAGTACAAAGACAGAGTGGTTTTCTAACAAACCTATTCATATCCTTTCAATTCAAAGCCAAAACAAACTTATACATACATATTTATATATATAAATATATATATATATACATTTGTATATATAATTAGAATTTATCTTTTAGTTTGCCCTACTCTTTTGCTTTTGTTCAATATTTATCAACAACCTAAGCCTAAAAATGGGAGGGTACAACTCATTTGTTATAAGCTGTTTACATACAAAAGTTGATTCTGACTTATATTCCAAAAGTATATGTACCTGGTACTGCTTAATTTCTTATAATTTTTTATTTTTATTTTTATTTTTTATGAGTAAATTATATTTTTCACTTTGTCCTTTAAAATTTATTTATTTTTCATTTTGAACTTTTATATTTTAAGTTTTTTCTAGCTTACTACTAAAACTAATTTATGTTTAAAATTAGATAGAAAATATTATAATTACTGTTACATAACATAAAAAATATATTATTATATTGAGATTTAAGTTTATACTAGAGACGTGAGTTACATATAATAAAGTATTTTTATATTACGTGACTGTCAATGTGTCATTTTCTATTTAATTTTTTACAAAATTTAGTTTTAAGAGTAAATTGAAAAAAATTTTGAAACATGAAGGGCCAAAATGGGAAAAAACAAACCTTAAGAGTTAAAGTGAGAAAGTGACTGCACATAAAAGGAGCAATTTACACATTTTTTATTTTGAAATTTTGTGCCAATTTGCTTGGTGTAACTTTCACTCATAACTTATTAGATAGAAATAATTTAAATAAATTGAAGAAAGTAAAATTTTAAAAATTGAGTAAGGAGGAACCATTTGAGAGGATTTTGTGGATAACATTAATATTAAAGTCGCTACGGCCTATTTTGAGGAGTAGGTTAAAAATTAATTTTTTGATTTTTTTAAAAAGACGTACAAAAAATTAAAGAAGTGATGGGACCCAAAAAAATTAAAAAAATTAAGAGAATATATTATTTTGCCCCCCAAACTTTTACGCGTTTTTCAATTTGACTTCCAGAATTCAATTAATATCAATTTGACACTCAAACTTTCAAAATTTTGATCAATTTGGTTCATGTCGTCACATTTTGTTTACAATTGGACGGATTGTGCTGATGTGACACCAAATTTCAATTGGAATTTCATTTTACCCTCCAAAGTATATTTTAAAAATCAATTTGCCCCAAATAAGGAAAAATTAAATTTAAATATTTAATAAATAATTTCTATCTCAATAATGAAAAAATTAAATAAATTAAATTTTAAATAATATATACATTGCAAAATAAAAAAAAATAAAATTTCTCATTTAGAATAATTATCTTGAGACTATGAAACATGTTGGTACTTTAACAAACATATCGTACTCGTACCGAGTACTTATCGAATTTTAAAAAAATTTTCCCACTCAATTTTAGAATTATTATTAGTCGATAAGTTCTATTGAAATTAATTTGGATAATAAACTAGTTAGGATAAGTTTCTCCAAGATCAACTTCAGATAATTTGAGACCTATGAAGCACATGTACATGTATGAGTATTAGTATTGGTACGATATGGGAACGTCGACATGGTAAAATCCAAAAAAAGTAGTCAGGTTTGTTTGGGATAACCTACAAAGGTCAAGAAGTTACTAAAAAAGTCAAAAAGTCCATACTATTTGAGGAAAGCTTGTGGGGGAAGCCTAAAGGGTAAAATTATTATTTTGTCATTCGAATTCAACTATTCAAAAGTCAAAAAGTTAAAAGTAAAAAAGTCAATAAGGTAGAATGGTTATTTTAATTTTATTACACATCTTTTCGTAAAAAGTGAAAAAGTTATTCCAAATATACATATTTTTTCTCTACTTTTTTAGTAAAAAAGTCAAAAAGTGCACTTATATAGCACATCCCAAACAATTTGTAAAAAATATTTGTTTTTAATTTGGAATAGTAGAAAAAGTGATTAAATAGTTTAGTTTGTTAAATCCAACATACAATTGACATTTAATGCCAATAGTACAAGTATAAGATTAATTGCCTCAGTCAGGTATAAGATTAATTGCCAGAAGTACTGTCAAGTCTCAAGATTAATTTTCATAAAAGTATTGTTTATGGGATTGGTGTAGAAGAGGAGATGGTCAAGGAGTTTGCTAAAAAGCTCAATTACCTCAGTCATAAATTACCACTTATCTTGGCTTACCTTTAGGGGCAAATCGAAGGAGAAGAAGTACATGGCAGCCGGTAATGGAAAAGTTTATGAAGAAATTAGCATCATCGAAGAGGAGGTTCTTGTCCTTTGTGGGTAAATTGACCCTGATTAGATTAGTCTTGTCAAGTCTACCAGTGTATTTTTTATCCATTTCCAAAATACCTATTGGAGTTGCTAAAACAATCGATAGGATTCAATCTAACTTCTTGTGGGGAGGTTCTAAAATTAGAAGGAAAGTTCATCTAGTAAGTTGGAAGGAGGTATGCAAATGTAAAGTCCAAGGGGGGTTGGGTGTGTGAAATTTGAGTGATGTCAATGTTTGTTTAATGTTAAAATGGTGGTGGAGATATAGTAGAGAGCATAAGTCATTATGGAAATATGTGGTCTGCAGCAGATATGGTGGTTTTGGGGGTAGGTGGAACCCAACACCAGTGGAATCTAACATGGTGTCTAGTGTGTGGAAGGATATTGTATCCTCTGTTTCATCAAATTTTGTTGTGGCTGAGTTTTTCTCACAAAATTTCATGATTATCATAGGGAATAGGGAGATGATACATTTTTGGACTGATAGGTGGTTTAATAATAGAAGTCTTAGGAATGAATTTTCAAAATTGTTCAATCTCTTAATTGAAAAGGAAGGCTCATTGCAGTTTTTCTGTTAAAGAAAAGGGTAGGACGATGATTGGAATCTGGCATTTAGAAGATCAATCTTAGCTTGGGAGGAAGAGGAGGTCAAAGGCTAAATGTATTGTTGCCAGAGGCACCTAATCTAAATAATATGGCTAAGGATTCCTCTTCATGGATGGCTAATACGTCAAGTGTGTTCTCTATGGCTTCGGTATGGAAAAGGTTGGATTCAGTTAATGAGCGCATGCTTAACATTTCAAAGTTCCTGTGGAGAAATTCAACACCTCCGAAGGTTCAGTTCTTCAGTTGGTTAGCTCCCAGAGAGAGAAAAAGACTACAGATTTTATGCATAGGATTAGAGTTTTGAATGTCAATGTAAGTTCTCTATACATGTTTTTTAAGGCAGATGTGACGATCCAGACATGTATTTGATTTAATAATTGCCTAATTGCATCTTTATGTGTAAATTGCTTATGAGTTTGATGTGACTTATAAGGATTTGAATCTATATCTGTTGATTATGGAAAGATCTGTTAGAATTGCAACTTTACACTGCAAATTGAAGACCTTAGGGGCGTCAAAAACCAGAACATAATGCATCTTTATAATCAGAATAATTTTTAGGACCTAATATTGTAGCGATCCCGGTTTTGACCTGTCTCTTGTGGTGTTTTGGGCTCGGGTTAGTATGGTTTTGAACGGTGTTACGTATCTTAGTTTCCCTTATATTCCCCTTATTTTTGGTTATCGAGTTGTAGTGGTGTGTTTGGAACAAGTAATGTCTCCAAACCTTTAGATGCGAATCCAACTCGAATTGTGCCTTGCAGAGTTGTATCGGAAGTTAATTCTTTCATATTTTGCCACTTCGCTGAGTATGTCGGGGATTGAACTGCCCAGTTAGCTTGCGGGGGTCCAGAAGGCAATGCCCTGGCAGGGTCGAGAGGCAGCGTCCCCGAAGCATAAATGCAAAATGCATTCGAAATTGCTTGAGCCGTAGTGCGGAAAATAGGGGAGGGCTTGTTTGGCTATTGCAATAAATGTAGGTGAGGGAGTGTAAGTGCGGGAGAAGCGCCGCACGTGCAGTGGTAGGTGAGTCCGAAATTTTGGTCTTTTCTTCTCTTTAGGCTTAGTGTATCTTACTCTTGTTAGGTCTGTTTCTCTCTAAAAACCATTTCCTCTCCCATCTCTCTATATTTCCCTATGCCAAATTGGATCAAAACCTTGATTTATCAAGATCTATTAGAGTTCTGCTATAGTTTCTTCATCAAAGTTGGTTAACTTCTTGAGGGCTTCGTTGTGTGTGGTGAAGATCGAGTTTCAACACCGTTGATTTTGAGGGTTTTATATCATTTCTTCTTCAAAACTTGAGGTAGGGATTCTCTTAGAGTTATATATATATTTGCAAGATCTAGATGATTTTCGATATCATCCTTTGATAGCTTTGAAAATTGATTGTTGATTCAAGAAGATGAGAGATTTTTGAAAGTGGATTTGTCTCTTATTCTTTTAAAATGATCTTATGGGTTTTAATCTTTGTTGATTGAAGAAAAGATGATTTTAGAGAGTTTTCTTTCAAAGGATTTGGGTTGTATAGTTTTGGTGAGAAAACCTAGAATTTGGAGGTTTTTTTAAAAGGGACTGAAAAATCCATGGATGATATTGTTATATTTATTTTGTATGGAAAAATAAATGAATGTTTGGAAAATTTCTTATTTTTATCTATGTAAATGATGAGTTTCAGGGAATATGGAAATTGTTGTTCAGAATATTACTATAGTCTAGAAATGACTAATTGTTGAGGATACTTGAGAAGAGGGAATCGTACTATTCCTTGGATGATGAATTGGGATAAAAGTATTTATATTTATCTTGTGAAATTATATTGAAATGAGAAATGAGAATTTTGATCACAATGGTAATATTATGTGCAAGAATTGGAAATGGAAGAATTGTTACATTGTATTGATTGTTGTTGCATTGACATATCAATTCATTTGATTACATTAAACTTTGAAAGTTGATTTGAAAACTTACATTGAGAAATGAATGTTGAGAAAACAAGTTTTCATGGAATGGTTTTAGGGTAAATACGTTGGTAAGTCTTGATATGTGGTGTAGATGAAATTGAATAAGTTGGTCTGAGGATCCGAGGTGAAAGACCGAAAACCACGCGAATAGGTGTTGAGCCTTCCGGTTAATACCGGTAAAAATGACAATTTGGTAGTACTAGTATAGTCTACTTGCAGACACCGACCTAGGGATTACTAGAGTTGTATTTACCACCCTTGAAATAAATTATTAAGTTTTGAACTATTGAAATTGCATAACAGCATTGAGCACGATCGTTTTCAAAAGATGAAGATGTGAATTACTTTAAAAAATGGCATAGCATGGCATGTACATTTCATCTCTTGAGATTTGTATAAAATGTATATACTTTGTTAAGGATTTTCCTACTAGGCTTTATGCTCACCGTACGAATTTTTGTGTAGGAAATGATGTGGTGATTCCGCTTAATTAAAGGCGAGAAAATGTGTGTGTTGAGAGTACAAAACTCTCATTCTACTGTGACTCTGTCTGTAAGCCAAGGGCTGTATTTGTGTGGGTTTGAATAACCATTTTGTGTAACCAGGCTTAAGCCTTGGAAACTTGTAAACCCTTGAGGGTATTTATTATTATTTTTTTGATTTAGTGTTCTACATGTTTAGATTCATGTAATGCAATTATTGGGAAGTTATTCCGGATTTCCTCTAAGGAGCTGTGATTGTTGTATTATTATTATTATGTTAGAATTTTGGGGCGTCACAACTTGGTATCAGAGCTACCGGGTTTGAATACTTGTAACTAGTGGGAAGTGGTTGTTTAACCACAATGGGTTCATTTAGCATGCTTAGGAAGTGTTATGTATTTTGTGACTATGTGATAACATTCTTATGTGACTAAATGGGTATGGGATTGGACTTTTGGGATGTTGTTTGTGCCTGTTAAATTCCTTGAGGTCTTATTAGAAGGGTATTTGATCAATACTCATTCTACTAAGAATTCTTGATTTTTCGTGGGACGAATCTCATCATAAGAGTATAATCCGTATGTGTTTACATGACTAAGTGCTTATGTAGGGTGAAATTTAATTGTTATATGGTAGAGGAATATATAGCATTATTGTGGTCAAATATGTGAGTTAAGTTGCGAGTACGTATGAGTTAGTGTGCTAAATTATTTCTCTTGTGTCCTTTATTAGGATGTCAGGAAGAGGTCAAGTCCGTGGTGGTAGAGCGGGAGGCGTGGTAGGGCTCGCCGAGGTGTGCATGAGGTACCGGTACTTGAGGTTCTTGTGCAAGAGGAAGAGTCCAGCCAAGCTAATGTAGCTGAACAAGTGGGGCAGGCGGGAATGTCGGGACAAGCGGGTCAAACCGCAATGGGGGCCCTAGCTCGAGAAATGGCAGGGGCTTTAAAAGAGTCTATGAACTTGTTGAGGGTGGAGAATCAAGCCCGAGAGAACACCGCGGAGTCAAGGGCGATTTTCTTTACTAGAGAGTTCTTGCGGGCCAAACCGGATGAGTTCCATGGTGGCCCCGAGCCCAAGAAAGTGGATGAGTGGCTTGAACAAACTGTGAAGACATTTGAAATGCTTCACATCGAAGATAGTGAACTAAGAGTGACTCTAGCGAGTCACTACCTTAAGGGAAACGTAGGTCAATGGTGGAAATATGCCAAGGGTAGAGTGGAGCCGACATAGGAAACCTTTGTGGTTGCTTTCCAAGATAAGTACATACCTCCCACTGTTAGGGAGAGATTTAGGCAAGAGTTTAAAGACCTCAAACAACTCGACATGCCCGTGGCTGAGTTTAAGGCGATCTTCTCTAATTTGTCCAGATTTGCACCAGAGTTGGTGGCAACGGAAGAGCGCCATTGCATTGAATTTGAAAAGAAATTGAAAACAAAAATTATGTTCAAGCTTGTTGGAAATATGATTCGGGAATATGACTGCCTTGTGGAGATGGCGACATACGTAGAAATTTCCATACAAGCCGAGGAGGAGAGGCTTCAGAGTTCGAGGTTTAGGGGCCAAGAGTCTCAAGAAGACTATAGGCAGAACTAGAAGAGCAGGAACACCTATCTATCCCAGTCCCAACCATAGTAGTCTAGATCCACTTTTTCTTTGCCTAGTGCAGGTCCGGGAAAAAGTGCATCGAGTAGCTTCTTGTGTTTCAAGTGTGGCCAACTGGGTCACAAAGCCTTCTCATGCCCACAGAAGGGAGGAGGGAAGTTAATGTTACTACCACCTAACCGATCTCAAAGTTAGTCTCAATCTCAGAATAAAGGTCAAGGGTTTAATTGATATTAGTGTGGTTAGTCGGGGCATATGAAGAGAATTTGCCCACAGTTGGGAGGCGCATATGGCGCATCCGGGTTGAGGCAGACTGAGAGCCACTAGCAGGCTCACTCAGTCCAAGCTTCGCGAGTTAATTAGGAAGCAGCTTCGGCTCAGTCAGTACAATAGACCTATGCTTCGAGAGGGGAGCAAGTTAATTAGGGGCCACAGGGGCGTGTGTATGTTATTACCGTGCCAAAGCAGTTGCCAGAATCCTCAGTTGTGAGAGGTATTTTTGTTGTGTGTAATTCTTTGGCTAATGTGTTGATAGACACGAATGCGTCTCACTCATTTATGTCTACTGCATTTGCTCCTATATTGGGGTTAGAGGTAGCACGGTTAGTGCCTCCACTCAGAGTAGAGTCACCTGTTGGGGGGTATAGTTGATTTAGACCGGGGTTGTCGTGATTGTGAAATAAAAGTTACCAGGCGTCGACTTCCGTTTGCTTTTGTGTTGCTAGATATGTCGAGTTTTGATGTCATTTTTGGCATGGACTGGTTGTGTTCTTATCAAGCTGTGATTGATTGTTACTATTAGAGAGTTACGGTGTGCACTTCAAGTGGTGAACGTTTCTATTTTCTGGGAAACCGAGTTGATAGAACTTTGTTCCTAGTTGTTGACCCTTGTAGTAGGAGCAAGCGTAGTGGCCTTCTTGTAACTCTCTTGGATAGTGAGAGTGACGGGGCTCGTGTTGAGTTATCAAAGGTAGTTTGTGAATACCCAGATGTCTTTCCAGAAGATCTTACTAGTTTACCACCTCACTGGGAGATCGAGTTCTCCATTGAATTAGTGCTTGTCACAGCACCGATTTCCATGTCACCGTATAGATTTGCACTTGCCAAATTACATGAGTTGAAGATTCAACTCCAAGAGCTTTTAAATAAGGGCTTCATTCGTCCTAGTACATCATCTAGGGGAGCACCGACTCTCTTTGTGAAGAAGAAGGGTGGATCGTTGTAGTTGTGTATTGATTACCGCAAGTTGAATAGAGTTACAGTTAAGAATAAGTATCCTCTATCCAGAATAGATGATTTGTTTGACCAACTTAGAGGGTCTCGTTGCTTCTCAAAAATAGATTTGAGGTCAGGGTATCATCAGTTGAGAATTTGAGAGGAGGACATTCAAAAAACGGCCTTTCGTACACGTTATGGCCACTATGAATTTCTTGTAATGCCTTTTGGGTTAACTAATGCGCCTGCTTCCTTTATGGATTTGATGACCAAAATTTTTCGGGAATACTTGGACCGTTTTGTGGTCGTCTTTGTGGACGACATATTGATTTATTCAACCCTCGATGAGAAACACGAGACTCACTTGTGGGTAGTGCTGGGTTTACTTAGTGAGCACCAATTGTATGCAAAATTTGAAAAATGCGAGTTTTGGTTTACAGAGGTGAAGTTTTTGGGGCATGTAGTGTCTAGAGAGGGAGTGACTATGGACTTCTCAAAGATAGATGCCGTATATGATTGGGAATAACCCAAGAATGTTTTTGAAATCCAAAGTTTCTTGGGATTAGTAGGATATTATTGACGTTTTGCAAGGGACTTCTCTAGACTAGCTGCACCTTTGACTAGGTTGACTAGAAAGGGTATCAAATTTGTGTGTAGTGAGGCTTGTGAAAAGTTATTCCAAGAACTTAAGACTAGATTGACTACCACACCGGTTTTGATAATTCTGGAAAGGATTTTGAATTACACTATCTATTGTGATGCGTCCGGGGATGGACTTGGTTGTATCTTGATGTAAGAGGGAAAAGTTGTGGCCTACGGTTCACGACAATTGAAAACTCATGAGAAAAATTACCCCACCCATGATCTAGAATTAGCAGCGGTGATTTTTGTTTTAAAAATTTGGAGGCATTACTTGTACGGTGAGAAGTTTGAAGTCTTCTCCGATCATAAGAGTCTAAAGTATTTGTTTTCTCAAAAAGACTTGAATTTACGTCAACGGAGGTGGATAGAATTTGTGGAGGATTATGACTTCGAGTTACACTATCATCCGGGGAAGGCTAATGTAGTAGATGATGCTTTGAGTCGAAAATCTGTGAGTAGTTTGGCAAGTGTAGCCATTCGGGAATGGGTTATGCTAGGTGAAATTGGCAAGTTTGATTTACACTTGGGTGAGTCTAGCGAGAGTGCTACTTTGTATACTTTGACTACTCAACCTACCTTGATTAGTAAGGTCATAGAGGCACAACAAGGGGACCATGAAGTATAGTCTATCTGGGTTAAAATTTCCAATAAAAAGGAAGAGAAAGGTTTGAACATTCACTCGGATCTGAGTGTGCGTTATCTTGACCGTTTGTTTGTAACGGAATCTTTTAGAGAGGAAGTACTTCCGGAGTTCCATTACTCATGTCTTGCGGTACATCTGGGAGGCACCAAAATGTATCATGATCTTAGCCGTCAATTTTGGTGTAGGGGTATGAAGCGAGATGTCGCTTTATTTGTATCGAAGTGCCTTACTTGTCAACAAGTGAAGACCGAACACCAAAGGCCAGCCGGTTTATTATAACCCTTACCGATAGCCGAATGGAAATGGGAGCGTGTCACCATGGATTTTTTAGTTGGACTTCCTAGAACACAACGTGGCAATGATGCCATTTGGGTGATTGTTGATAGGTTGACTAAATCTACCCATTTCATTTCAAAGTGCACCAGTGACTCAGTTGAACGCTTGGCAGAGTTATACATTAGAGAGATAGTCCGACTTCATGGAGTCCCTGTGACTATTGTGTCGGATAAGGATCCTCATTTTACTATTCGGTTATGGAAAAGCCTTCAAGAGGCGTTGGGAACTAAGTTGACTCTTAGCACCGCTTATCATCCTCAAACCGATGGACAGTCGGAACGTACCATTCAGATTTTGGAGGACATGCTTAGAGCTTGTGCCCTTGAATTTAAGGGGCCTTGGGAGAGGCACTTACCATTGATTGAGTTTGCTTACAACAATTGTTATCAAGCTAGTATTGGGATGGCACCATTTGAGGCCATGTATGACCGACCTTGTATATCACCAGTTTGTTGGGCCGAAGTGGGTGATGCATCGTTACTGGGTTCGAAAATTGTTAGAGAGACAACCGAGAAAGTTATTCTTGTTCGGAAGAGGTTAGTTATGGCCCAAAGCCGACAAAAGAGTCATGCCAATAAGAGGAGATGACCTTTATCTTTTGAAGTTGGTGACCATGTGTTTCTAAAATTGTTACCAAGGCGGGGTTTGATGAGATTTGGTAAGAGTGGCAAATTATCTCCAAGGTTCATTGGGCCTTTTGAGATCTTAGAGCGAATTGGGGAAGTGGCATATCGGTTAGCTTTACTGCCGCAACTTTTGGGAGTTCACAACGTATTTCATGTATCTATGCTTAGGAAGTATGAACCTGACCCTTCTTATGTGCTTGATTGGGTTGACTTGGAGATAGATGAGGATGCCTCTTACGAAGAACGACCGGTTCAAACATTAGATAACCGGGTTCAAGTGCTATGGGGCAAAACTATACCGTTGGTTAAGGTGTTGTAGAGACACCACGGGGTTGAAGAAGTGATGTGGGAACGGGAGTCGGAAGTCCTCTCTAAGTATCCAGATTTGTTTAAAAATGCTTAAGTTGTTTTCCCTTGTAATTTTCCCTAGTGTTTGAGGGAAATGTGTTAAATTGTTGACCACATGTTGTTATGTATGTTGTTATGTTAAGCATGAAGTAGTTACGTATTGTCATTTCTTGGTGTCATGTTTAGGTTAATGTGGACAGTTGTTGTTAATGAGATAACCATGGTGGAAATGGCAAAAAAAATTGGTTGAGAGTTAATATTGTGATTTTAAAATGAAATAACGTGGTTTTAATCGCTAGAAACCCCCTTTGTTTGGGTAGTTTAATTTGAAATTTTGAGGACGAAATTCTTTAAGGAGGGGAGGTTATAGCGAACCCGATTTTGACCCATTTCTTGTGGTGTTTCGGGCTTGGGTTGGTATGGTTTTGAACGGTGTTACATATCTTAGTTTCCCTTGTATTCCCCTTATTTTTGGTTATCGAGTTGTAGTGGTGTGTTTGAAACAGGCAATGTCTCCAAACCTTTAGATGCGAATCCAAGTTGAATTGTGCCTTGTAGAGTTGTATCGGAAGTTAATTTTTTTATGTTTTGCCACTTTACTGAGTATGTCGAGGATCGAGCTGCCCGATCACCATGAGGGTCGAGGGCGCCCTTGGCGGTCCGAGGCGGCCTGGCGGATCAAGGGCGCCACTACAAAAAATGCAAAATGTATTCGAAGTTGCTTGAGCTGTATGTGTGGAAAACAGGGGAGGACTTGTGTGGCTACTACAATAAATGCAGGTGCGGGAGTGTAAGTGCGGGAGAAGCGCTGCAAGTGTGGTGGTAGGTGAGTCCGAAATTTCGGTCTTTTCTTCTCTTTAGGCTGAGTGTATCTCACTCTTGTTAGGTCTCTCTCTCTCTCTAAAAACCATTTCCTCTCCCTTCTCTCTACATTTCCCTCCGCCAAATTGGATCAAAACCTTGATTTCTCAAGATCCATTAGAGTTATGCCTTAATTTCTTCATCAAAGTTGGTTAACTTCTCGAGGGCTTTGTTGTGTGCGGTGAAGATCGAGTTTCGGCACCGTTGATTTTAGGGGATTCATATAATTTCTTCTTCAAAACTTGAGGTAGGGATTTTCTTAGAGTTATATATATATATATATTGCAAGATGTAGATGATTTTCGACATCATCGTTTGATAGCTTTGAAAATTGATTGTTGATTCAAGAAGATGAGAGATTTTTGAAATTGGGTTTGTCTCTTATTCTTTTAAAATGATTTTATGGGTTTTAATCTTCGTTGGTTGAAGAAAAGATGATTTTGGAGAGTTTTCTTTCAAAGGATTTGGGTTGTACAGTTTTGGTGAGAAAACCTAGAATTTGGGGATTTTTTAAAAAAAGACTGAAAAATCCATGGATGATATTGTTATATTTATTTTGTATGCCAAAATAAATGAATGTTTGGAAAATTTCTTGTTTTTATCTATATAAATGATTAGTTTCATGGAATATGAAAATTGTTGTTCAGAATATTACTATAGTCTAGAAATGACTAATTGTTGAGGATACCTGAGAAGAGGGAATCGTACTATTCCTTAGATGATGAATTGGGATAAAAGTCTTTATATTTATCTTGTGAAATTGCATTGAAATGAGAAATGAGAATTTTGATCACAATGGTAATATTATGTGCAAGAATTGGAAATGGAAGAATTGTTACATTGTATTGATTGTTGTTGCATTGACATACCAATTCATTTGATTACATTAAACTTTGAAAGTCGATTTAAAAACTTGCATTGAGAAACGAATGTTGAGAAAACAAGTTTTCATGGAATGGTTTTGGGGTAAATATGTTGGTAAGTCTTGATATGTGGTGTAGATGAAATTGAATAAGTTGGCCTGAGGGTCTGGGGTGAAAGACCGAAAATTATGCGGATAGGTGTTGAGCCTTCTGGTTAATACCGGTAAAAATGACAATTTGGTAGTACTAGTATAGTCTACTTGCAGACACCGACCTAGGGATTACCAAAGTCGTATTTACCGCAATTGAAATAAATTATTAAGTTTTGAACTATTTCAATTGCATAACATCATTGAGTACGATGGTTTTCAAAAGATGATGTGAATTACTTAAAAAAATGGCATAGTATGGCATGTACATTTCATCTCTTGAGATTTGTATAAAATGTATATACTTTGTTAAGGATTTTCCTACTGGGCTTTATGCTCACCCTACGGGATTTTTGTGCAGGAAGGGATGTGGTGATTTCGCCTAACTAAAGGCGAGAAAATGTGTGTGTTGAAAGTACAAAACTCTCATTTTGCTGTGACTCTATCTGTAAGCCAAGGGCTGTATTTGTGTGGGTTTGAATAACCATTTTGTGTAACCAGGCTTAAGTCTTAGAAACTTGTAAACCCTTGAGGGTATTTATTATTTTGTTTTTGATTTACTGTTCTATATGTTTAGATTTATGTAATGCAAGTATTGGGAAGTTACTCCGGTTTTCCTCTAAGGAGCCGTGATTGTTGTATTATTATTATGTTAGAAATTTGGGGCATCAAAAATATAAAGTTTTGTAAAAATCTGATTCAGAATGAATTAAATTCATTTAATTCAATATTATATATATATATACATACATATGAGCCTATATTGCCTCACCAACATTCTAGACTTTTCATCATCATAATGTTGAAAAAGAAAAACGTAGACAGAGCGAGAGAGAGAGAGAAAGAGAGAGAGAGTTGAGATCATGTGGCTTGAAATCTAGCTAAAGGCTTGAGGATTGAAAGAGGCAACTTAGGATTCTTGCCAATTTAAAACTTTAGGTGTTTTGCACTCATAAACTTCTCTTAAACTTTGGGAACAAATCATGAATGGTGTAAATGAAGTAGAGAAGATGATCATTACATACATGTATATACATATCATTCCATTGAGTTTGTTGTCCAAGAATTCTCACATGTATGACATGAGTTCTTGAATTTCTTCTTTTTATACTTATTTTCTTGCATGGTTCTTGAAATTTAAAGAGTAAACACCATAGCTTTGAGGAATAGAACCCAAAAGTGTTTGTGTCATGATTTTGTGCTTTAATTTCTTATATGAGAATTGAGCTTTGATTGTTTGTTGGAAGATGAGGATGTTTTACTTCATATGTTTTTAAAGTGTTTTGGGTCTTGATTTTCATGAAAATGGAATTGGTTCTTAGAAAATTGGATTTAAAAAACAGGGCAGATTTTCGGACAGGTTTTGGACCAAAACCACATGTGTGGAAGGGGTTCTCGCACGTGCGGAAAACGGAGCAAAACAAGCTGAACATTCTACAAAAAATTGTTTTCTGCATGTGCGGCCAGGGCTCTCGCATGTGCGATTTTTCAAGGTAGGTCCAAATTTGTTTTCTTTTCGTTTTTCCAACTTTTGGGCCTCCGATTGCATGGTTTTCACATGTATTTGACATTCATATGCATTTCGTAGACATGAAAGAAATTAAAGAATGAATAAAAATAATCGAATAATCAAGTAAAGGATGAACTGAATAAGTTAACAACCGATTGTATGAATTGAATGTGTATTGATAAGACATGTGTTGTGTTATGTGCATTGTAATTGTAGGCCACGCATCAAGAACTGATCAATCGTTACTAGAAGCTCACTGTGAGTAACATTACTGTAAAGATATGTTCATATGAAAGATATTTGCAATGCTATTTGATATATTATGTTTTCTGAAATGTTATTTGAATGTGAACGAATGCCTTATTTTTGAATCGATTATGGCATCCAAAGAATGGTTCCAAGTCATGGAGGAGAACATATTAATGTGGGTCCATGACATATATGTGATTACGAGACCTCGTTAGCCACTTCGTTGTGGTGATATGTGTTTAATTGGTATCCAGAACCGATTACTCTAGTCAAAAGATAATATGTGATATGTTCTACTGGATGTACCACTATTATGTTCTGATATGAGAATGATTTTGATACGATTTGTATTATGTTTAAGAGATATATGGTATTCATTCACTAACCTCTTTACATTAATGTTATTTACTGCGCTTTAGCTCACTGTTTTATATATATGTATATGTGAGCAATATGGAGAACCAACTTAAGGAGAGAGTCGAGCCATCCTTTAAAGCCCTACAAATTTTGGTGCCTCCTAGTTGATGCTAGGTCAAGAAGATTGTTGTATAGCTTGTGATCACATTGTCGGCTTTTGTTAAATGTTTATTTGTACATGAATGATGCTTTGTGTATATGGATATAAATGTTTTGTACAAGATACAATGTATGAAATACCAGATGGGTAAATTAACGTTATCTACATGTGTCTTTTCATATAGAAGCACGGGTCATTGGACTACTTGTTATATATATATATATATTAAGCTTTCGCTAGCCTCGATTATTTCGATTGTACATGAAGGCCTTTGGTAATCTTGGATTACTGGTCGGTCACCTCACTAGCCCTTACGGGGCAGGGTACGAGTCATGACAGAATGGTATCAAAGCACGAGTTAATTTATCCACGCACATGCCCAATTGAGCTATAGGCTGTCCTAGAAAAGAAATTAGGGCATTGCATTAACATGTGTGAGTGTGTGTGGAATTATATGAACTTATCTAAAGCAAAATGCAATGTAATAAAATGAAACATAACTGAATACTATGAACGTATCTGGAACTGACCATGAAAATGGAAGCTATGAGAACTTTCCCTTATTTTTATTGTTACCTTGGGTTATGCATAGACTGATGGAGAAGGCAAGAATAGATAGGTTAAAAAGAATGGTGGAGGTTTTAACTGAACTGGTGAGACAACAACAACAGAAACAACAATTTCCATCTCCTCCACCATCTCCGGTCCAAATTGAGCTAAATAATGATGACATTATAGCTCTTGTACAGAAATACAAGAAAATGAAGCTGCTAGAATTTTTGGGAGGTATTGAACCATTAAAAGCAAAGGCCTGGATACTAGAAACTGAATAGATCTTCGAAGTATTTCCATGTACCAAAATACATAAAGTTCTGTTAGCGACCTTTACTTTGAAAGAAGAAGTTAGAAGATTGTGGATGCTCGTTCGAGACGGGAATAGAGACTTGACATGGGATTAGTTCAAAGAGATTTTCTTTGAAAAATACTTTCCACAATGCATTTGAGATCGAAAAGTATCTGAATTTGAACAACTTAAGCGGGGCTGATGTAGGCCGAAATGTACCACATTGAGGCCACTTAAGTTACATTTTTAGTCTTTCAATTTTGTTTATTTAGTGGAGATGATGTGTTTTGTACACTTGTACAGACTTGGCAGGTACACACAAATTCAATCAAAAAGTGCACGAAAGCAGATTCTCCGTGCGAGGAACAAAAAAGTTCGGCCTGCCACCTCACCGCACGTGCGGCCAAGCCCTACTGCACTTGCAGCCTATCACCGCTCGAGTGGCCCACACGGGCGCTCGAGTGGCCCACTTATCGTTGAGTGCGTGAAATTTTTAGTCTATTCTGCTGGGAAAAAAAGGAAGAAAAAAGGGCTGTAAATAGGTTTGAAAATTATTCTAAAGAAAGAGAGGCTAGGGTTTTGAAGAGGTGATTTTACCTCAAGCTTCAAAGAGAACTTTCATGGGGGCTTCCATCTCTTCCATATCTTCCACCTCTTTTCACTCCTCCATGAGTGGCTAGGTTATTCTTTTCTAGGGTTTTGATGAAACCCTAGCATGTAATAGGATTTTTCATAAGCTTTGATTGTGAATCGATTTGAATCAATGTATAGATGATTTATAAGTTTTTAATAGTTGTTCCTTTCATGTCTTCAATTATTTTACTATCTGTGATTGTCTAATGCTTTCCATACATTAGTTTTCGTTGTGTTTGTGTTCAAAGTACGAGACGAGTCGTGTTACAAGAGATGGGTCGTGTTGCTACCATAGTTTAGAGCAAACGCCTCGTGCTACTCGGGAGATTCGTGCCTGTACGTTGAATGTAAAAACCCTCTTGATCAATATTTCAAACTTGTAGTTGTGAAATATTGGGTATTTTAAACCAGATTGCAATTATTGGCCGATGTTAAATCTCATTTATGTGGTTAGTGGTGAATTCGTTATGCTAGGATTTTTCTCAAAAATTAATATCTCAAACCCCAATTTTAATTGCTAATATAATTATTCAATTTCATTTAATTCTTGTTTAGTCATAATATCCATCAATTTTTTTAATCAAAATTAATTTAGGAATCTAGCAATTAAATTAGTTTAATTTCACAATTGTCCCTATGGATCGATACCTGGACTTACCATTATTCTAAAGAATTTGGTATAGTTTAGTATTTATTTTTGGTGTATGAAACGGCCCATCAAATTTTAGCGTTGTTGTCGGGGACTTATGGTGAAATTAATTAATTTAAAGTTATATTCTTATTTTAATTTTTAGTTTAGGATTTTATGCTTTCATGTTGCTAAGTGTGTAGAGTTTTTTCAATTGGAGCTATCATCGAAGTGTGAGCGGAGCACAACCGAGCTTTAAAAACAAACCGCAGCACTGAAGTGTCAGAAAAAAAGGGCAAATACTCGCAAGCAAAGCACCAAAGTGCTAAATATAGAGAGCTCAAGTGGAGATTGGAGACAACGTTCTACATGTCAAGCACCTGTTAAACAAGTAAAGCGTTTTCGTTAAATCGCTGTGAGTATTTTCTCCTTTGGTATTTTTCTTTCATAACTTAGCGCACAAGAGTCGGAACCTAGTGTGTGTGTGTGAGTAGTGTATGCACTGTAGACACCCCATTTTGACCGGCCCTAAGACTTGGGCACTTCAATTTGACCACTCTCAGCAGAAAAATCAAAGTGAAGCTTTAATCTCAAACCTCAACTATTTTGGTCAAATTATTTTATAAATATTTTATATATTTTTATGTGTGTGTATATATGTTTAGGTGTGTTTTATATAAATTGATAAATATTTTATAAACAAAAAAAATGATGATAAAAAAAATAGAAAATAACAAAAAAGAAATATCATAGGCGGTGGTGCAAAATATTCTTTTGGAAAAAGAGAGAGGTGGTGGAGGAGTTTTAAAATGAATGATATGGTTTTTGATAAGGGACAACACACATTTGCATTATATCTCTCTGAGTGGGAATTAATAAAACAAAAGGCGAACACACACATGCATACACGAGGCACACATTCAACACCCACGAGGCTCACATGCATCTCCATTATCTCTCACACTCACTCTCAATCTATGAGCTCTCTCTGACACTCAAGGACTCACTAGATCTCTCTCTTCTCTCTCTAACATTTCTCTCTTTCATGCATACACACCGAACCATATAGAACCCACGGATCACACACACTACAGCAGGGGACGGACCACAGACAGCACACAGAGAGATGCACTGATCTCTCTCTCCCCCTCTCTCGGCATGCCCATCACCACTCAACACCACTCACACGGCACCATGCATACACATTGATACACAATACACAGCTATACACACGCCACACACCCAGCTAACAGACAGCTCTCTCTCAATCTCTCGGCATCTCACTCACTCTTTTGTCACACACACACCCAACACACACCCATGCACACACCCAGTCACCATATACCTCTCACACACGGCACTCACAGCAGATACCCACCACTCTTAACCCTCTCGGCAGACCACACACCCACAAACCTAGCACACACTGAACACACATGGCAGCAGCCCCTCCACCACAGAACCACAACACACACACAACACACATAGCCTACACACACGGCTCATACAAGACACTCAGACAGACCCAAATACACGGCTCTCTCTCTGGCTGTCAATTGGGTTTGAAGATGGTGAATGTCTCTGGTATACTAGAGGAGCTTCAAGAATGCAACAAAGAGAAGCATCAAACCAAAACAGCGACAATCTGACGCATTTGGCTGGAATGATTCTTGGTCCTTCTCTTCTCCATTCCATTGAAGACATGCAGATAGACACGCTCCATCCCATTGAAGACATACAAACATACACGTTTCTAGAGAGAGAAAAGGTGGTATAGACACACATACAAAGCACTTACTCTCTCTCTCTCTCGACAGGTACAACTCCGAGGTTCTGAAGAGGAGATAGTCACTCTTTCCCTTTCTACTCTATCAGGAAGTTTGCACATCATCCAATAGTGATTTCCTTATAAGCCATGCTAGTCAGATTTCAAATCCGTTCCTTGGTTTGCCGCCTGAATCTGAAAAATGTGAATCATGTGGTGTTGCGGAACCTGGGGCATGCGAAAAGGAGTGGAATGTGCCAGTGATGAAGTTCTTTATTTTATTTTTCTTTTGAGTGTTTGTGAGGATTTTATTTTATTCATCTTCCTTGGATTTGTAATATTCAAAGTATTGTAATAATTTTCCCCCACCCCGCTTCTCTCTATCCCATTCTTTAATCGCTTTCCCTAACTGTGCATATGTATATATCTGACATGCCATGCCTATCCATGCTTTGCATCCATGTTTCATACATTAAGATTCGGCTAAATTCATATGTGTGGATTTAATCAATTCTTCTGTGATTCTATGCTCTACCACATGTTATTGAGATGATCCACATGCCATATTTTAGAAACCGAATCTTTAGTGCATCTCATGAGTGAATTGCATTAGGATTCTGTATATAAGATCATGCATATTTTACTAACCTTGTTTTGTAGCTGTTCGAGGGACGTCGGTCAATCTGTGAGTTTTTATATTTTAGCATCCCATTTGTGTGTGTTTTTCTTACTATGTGTTAGTATTCTACCATGAGGCTACTTGCTTACTTGATATAACTGTATGAATGCCTGTGGATGAAGGCTTGTTGTTTAAATTGGAATAATTCAATAAATGTACGTTTTAAGCCCACTTTGCAGTAGCAAATTCACAAACTTTAAGCCCACTTTGTCAAGTGGCAAATTCAAACCCTTTTAAAAAAAAACAAACATGAAATTGAATCGTTCCAATTTGAGCAAACTAGTCTATACTTGTATGCTTCACATAGTAAATTTTAGGATTTACTAAAATAATCAGAACATGAACATATAAAGAAAATAAAAGTCATATCATGGTTTAGTAGAGGCCGATCTTTGATCGGGTGAGCGGGGGTGCTCATTATTGACCTTTCCCTCTCATACCTAAGGTTCCGAGCCAAGCATCTTTGGTTACGACGAACAGTGGCCTTGGCACAAGTCATGGGTTTCCTAATTTTCCAAAATATTAGGTGGCGACTCTGAGATTTGATGACGCAGTCCATTTTTGACAAAATTGCAATAAAATGGATTTTCAATAAAAGTTGCCAAATCTGGACTCTTATCTACGTTTCACATTGCACTCGTGAGACTAGATCAAAGAGATCTCGGGAGTCCGAACTGTTTAACGCGCGCGGGTACGCCCCGGGCATGTTACATGCACGGGCGCCATTCTTGCCACCCCGAATTGGGTAAATATGTTGGCTTATTTTAAATGGAAAGAATTACAACCTCCATCTGACCTCACTCTTCTCAAAAGAAAAATATTAAATTTTACTTAAGAAGTGGATGAGTTATTCTGTCATTGTTGGGAGAGATACAAGAGCTATGTAGATGTTTGTCCACAGCATGGCTACAAAATGACTCAACTCATTGCTTTCTTTTACAATGGGTTGAACTCTCAAACCAGTCAATTTGTAGACACAATGTGGTCAGCAGAAAATTTTGAGATGTTCCTAGTTGAGGTGTGGATGTCTTTTGACCAGCTCGTTCAAGACTTTCATAAGAGTGCATGTCGTGAGAATTTTGAAAAAGAGTTGCAAATTGAACATAGTGAAGCCAAAACATATCTATCCAATGATCCAACAATTGATATGAAGTTAGTATTTTTGTCACTTGAGCCTACCGTTGCACCCATAGATGTGACAGAAACTCTCCCCGTAGTTTTGGCCTCTCATGTGGAAGAAATTAAAAGGAATTTAATTGTAGAAAATTATAGTGATAAAGTAAATCAGCATGGATGGGATTTTATTTTTGGTTTTGATCTTGTTGTGTCCACCCATGAGATTTCTTTACACACTATATTTTTCACACACATATTTCTCCACTCTGTGAATCTTTTTCCCATAAGTCATTTACAACCTAGTCCTGCACTGTTGGATGAGTTGATTTATTTTCATTACAGGGATCCATATCTCATAAATTGGAAGAAAAGGCAAAAATAAGTTTGTGTTGATATTTGGTTGAAGACAATAAATTTCTTTAAAAAAAAAAAAAAAAAAACCCGCCTGTGTGGCCTGGGAACTACACGTGCGGGTTAATTCCTAAAACAAAGTTTGTTAATGGTTTATATGCACGAGCGGGGGCTGGTGCGCGAGTGTCGCCGCACGTGCGGTGTGTTCTCCTGCACATGCGGTAGGTCGGAAAAAGAAATGATTTCTTTATTGCAAATTTTTAATGTTTTTATTTTTATTATTATTATTTTTTATTTCTCTTCAAAAAAGAAAAAATTGTGTGTTATTTTAATAATTGCCTAGCTAGATGTACACCTACAATCTCTGATAATATTCTTGCTCTCTTTCCTATTTACTTCGCATTTGTTTCCATTGAGGACAATGTCATATTCAAGTTGGGGGATGAGGGTAGTTCATTTTGTGTACTTCTACTTGGCTCCTAATTCATCATTCATGTTTATATCTGCTTCACTTGATTGCATTACTTCACTTGATGTTGACTTGTTGCTAGTAAGGTGGTGATATAAGCATATGTTAATTGGAGAACATAGTAGACTTGTATGAAAATGGTTTATTGGGTAAATACTCGCATGTGATGTTTGCACTTGGAAAGTTGCTTGTGGTTATAGTATTAGTACACTTATCATGAGTACGCCTTAATTTACATGAACACACTATCATAGCGGTGATTACCTTGAGAAGTGGGAGGGAGCTAGATCCTCGGCCAGTTGCGTCTGATGCAACTAGGGCTAAGAAGGGTGACCACGGTGGTACACTCAATGAGAGCAAGGGTGAGGGAGAAACACTTAAGGGGGATGACTTAATCCCTAGTACTTCATATGTGCCTAAGGCACCATATGTGCCTAAGGCACCCTTTGCCCAATGGCTTGATACACCGTCCCCTTTTAATAAGAATGCGACATCCATAGAAGCGATGATGGAGGTTTTTAAACAAGTTAAAATCAACCTCCCCTTGTTGGAGGTGATTAAGCAAGTTCCTTTTTATGCTAAATTTTTGAAGGACCTTTGTATGCAAAAGCGTAAATTTAGGACACACGTGTCCCAAAAGGTCGTACTCACGGAGCAAGTAAGCTCCATCTTGTTGAATGACACATTCCCTAAGCTTAAAGACCTAGGTGCCCCAACCATTGAATGTACTATAGGGGACCATTTTATTGATAGGGCCTTGTTAGATTTAGGGGCTAGTGTTAATTTGTTGCTATACTTTGTGTACGAGGAATTTGGGCTTGGCGAGTTGAAGCCCACTACTGCTACTCTCCAATTGGCTGACCGGTCCCTCAAAGTGCCACGTGGCATGATTGAGAATGTGCTACTAAAGGTCGATAGGTTTTATTTTCTTGTTGACTTTTTGGTCTTAGATATGGAACCGGTAGCCAGCTCTAGGAAGCAAATCCCGGTGATCTTAGGTCGATCTTTCTTGGCTATAGCCAATGCATGTATAAATTGTCATACCGGGGTTATGAAAGTTTCATTTGGGAATGTGCAAATGAAACTTAATGTTTTCCAAGCATCCCAACAGCCCCATGAGAGAGAGGAGTGTTTATTTGGGAATCTTGTGGATGGGATTGTGGAGGAGGCTTTACACTCCATTCTTGTTGAGGACCCTCTAGAGGCTTGTTTAGCTTATTTTGGGTTTAAAATTTTTGATATTGACGGGTCAGTGGAGGAGATGAATGCTTTACTTAATTCTTCTTCTACACCGGATTTTCCTCCTTGGAAAGCCCGGTTTGAGTCCCTTCCTCCTCTGTCTAGAGAGCCTGTCATACCATCCTTAGTCACACTGTCTACACTTGAGTTGAAGCCACTCCCGGCCACACTCAAGTACGCATTTTTAGGGCCTAATGATACTTTACCTGTCATCATTGCATCTAACTTGATTGTAGAGTAGGAGAGTCAATTAATGAGTGTTCTCGTGGCACATCGAAGTGCTATAGGGTGGTTGGTGGCTGATTTACGAGGGATAGATCCCTCCGTGTGCATGCATTATATACATTTAGAGGAGGACACCAAACCTTCTCGTGAAATGCAACGGAGGCTTAATCCCAATATTGAAGAGGTGGTGAAAAATGAGGTATTAAAATTGTTGGATGCGGATATTATATACCCCGTCTTAGATAGCAAGTGGGTGAGTCCCATGCAAGTGGTGCCCAAGAAATTATGTATCATTGTTGTTGAGAATGAGTGAGGAGAGTTAGTCCCCACACGAACCACTACTGGGTGGCGAGTATGCATTTATTACAGGCAATTAAATTCTATGACTAGGAAGGACCATTTTCCTTTGCCATTTATTGATAAAATTCTTGAGAGGTTAGTAGGACAGGGTTTTCATTGTTTTCTTGATGGTTACTTGGGGTATAATCAAGTCCCGGTGTACCCCGCTGACCAAGAAAAGGCCACCTTCACATGTCCTTTTGGCACTTTTGCCTATTGTCGAATGCCCTTTGGGCTTTGCAATGCACTAGCGACCTTCAACGGTGCATGATGGCTATCTTCTCTGACATAGTGGAGGAATTTTTAGAGGTTTTCATGGATGACTTCTTCGTGTTTAGGTCATCTTTTGAGGAATGTCTCCAGAACTTAACTAAAGTACTTACTCGATGTGTGGAGACAATTCTTGTTTTGAGTTAGGAGAAGAGCCATTTTATGGTTCGCAAGGGTATAGTGTTAGGACACATTGTGTCCCCTTGAGGTATGGAGGTTAACAAAGCTAAGGTTGACCTCATTGCAGGCTTTCCTTCACCCACTTCTGTGCATCAAGTTAGGTCTTTCTTAGGGCACGCAGGTTTTTACCGTCGATTCATTAGGGATTTTAGTAAAATATCCCATCCTTTATGTAGTTTACTTGCTAAGGATGCACCTTTTGTCTTTGATGAGGCATGTCTTAAAGCCTTTGAAACACTGCAAGCGGCCCTTTCTACTACCCCTATCATGCAATCTCCTGAGTGGTCCCTTTCTTTTGAAATCATGTGCGATGCATCTGATTATGCCCTCGGTGCCGTCTTGGGCCAAAGGATGAATAAAGTGCCCCATGTTATATCCTATGCTAGTCGTACTCTTTCTGATGCTTAATTAAACTACACTACCATTGAGAAAGAGTTACTAGCTGTTGTCTTTGCACTTGATAAGTTCTGGTCCTACCTCCTAGGGTCTAAAGTCATTGTGTTCACTGACCATGCCACTTTGCGGTACTTATTTTCTAAACAAGAGACTAGACCTAGGTTAATTAGGTGGATTCTACTCCTTCGGGAGTATGACCTAGAAATCCGGAACAAAAAAGGATCCGAGAATGTAGTTGCAGATCATTTATCTTGCATCTTTATTGAGCACACAAGTGATCCCTTAGCCTTGCACGACTCATTTCCTAACGAGTAACTTCTTGCGGTATCACACGTGACCCTCCTGTGGTTTGCCCACATAGTGAATTACTTGCCGGTTGGTCAAATTCTGAAAACTTGGTCTAAGCAAGACAAAGGCCGATTTTTCTCACAAGTCAAGCACTATTTCTGGGAAGACCCGAAATTGTTCAAGTATTGTCTGGATCAAGTGATTCAGTGTTGTGTGCCTGAGAGTGAAACCCATAGCATTCTCACCTTTTGTCACTCTCATGCATGTGGTGGCCATTTCAATGGGCAAAAAATGGCCACCAAGGTTTTACAATGTGGGTTCTACTGGCCCTCTATCTTCAAAGATGCCCATAACTTCTGTAGAGCTTGTGAGCATTTTCAACGCATGGGCTCTATGTCACGGAGAGATATGATGCCGATGACCCCTATTTTGATTGCTGAGATTTTTTATGTTTGGGGCATTAACTTCATGGGTCCCTTTCCACAATCTTTTGGATTTGAATACATTTTGGTGGCTGTGGACTATGTTTCCAAGTGGGTGGAGGCAGTGGCCACCAGAATGAATGACCACAAAGTTGTGGTTAAATTCCTCCATAAGACCATTTTTTGTCGTTTTGGGTTCCCACATGCCATAATTAGTGACGGTGGCAAACAATTTTGTAACCGATTCTTCGAGGCATTAGTGCGCAAATATATGATTACTCACAAAGTTGGCACTCCCTACCATCCCTAGACTGGTGGTTAGGTAGAAGTTTCTAATAGGGAGGTTAAACACATCCTCGAGAAAATTGTGAGGCCCAATAGGAAAGATTGGTCCACTAGGTTGGTTGATGCACTTTGGGCCTATCGCACTGTATATAAGACACCCATCGGGATGTCTCCATATCGGATTGTGTTTGGGAAATCATGCCATCTCTTTGTCGAGTTAGAACACCGAGCTTTGTGGGCTATTAGGAAGTTTTATTTTGATATGGCCAAAGCCGGTGACCACTGGAAACTCCAACTTAATGAGTTAGAGAAGCTCCGTAATGATGCGCATGAGAGCTCCAAAATTTACAAGGCTAAGACTAAGGCATTTCATGATAAACACATTTCTCGTAAGTCCTTTGAGCCTCACCAACAAGTGTGGTTGTTCAATGCTAAATTACGATTGTTTCCAGGTAAACTTCGGTCTCGGTAGGATGGCCCATATGAGGTAATGGAAGTCTTTCCGCATGGGGCGGTTGAAATTGAAAATCCACAAGGTGGTACGACCTTCAAGGTCAATGGCCAAAGATTGAAACACTATGTGGATGGTATTGAGAAAGGAGAGATGATTAAGGTCGTCCACTTGAGGGGCCCAATATATCTTCCATAGTACTTGCTTTGAGTCTAGGAGACTTTAAATCCTCTACAGGTGTAATTCCTTTGGTGTTTTCCGTGCTCGAACGGCATCTGACGGTCTGCTATAGCTACCTAACTGTGTTTGTAGTGAGTTCCTAGGAGACCAACTTAGACAGTGGGAACTAGAGTTCGAATGGCAAAGCCTAGAACGCGAAGGTTTGGAATTTCCGAGACTAAAGTTTGATTTAAATACCCAGGGATATGGAGATTGTTTCAAAACCACCCCGGCTTGAACTTTGTATGGCAGACCCATAGGTCGAGTTAGCTTTACGCGCCTCGATTCTAAAAACTGAATCATTCTAGTCTGTCACCCTGTTGGAGAATAGGAAAAGTTGCAAACACTGTTAGGGAGAAAAGTACTACCCGTGGTTTTCGCGTGAAGATTATACTTTTGTTGTGCATTTTGATATTTTCGATGTTATATTTTTTTATTTCAGATGTGCATTGAAGGCATAAATGGTTTAAATTTTTATTTGGATTGCGATTGAGTTTTTATTATAAAAAAAAAAAAATTTACAGTAGGCCACATGGGCGCATGAGCAAAAGGGCCAGGCCGAACGAGCAGCCCAAGCCCAAAAGCATTCTGCGCAAATGCCGCTGGAGCAGCTTATTTCCGCCGCTGGAGCGGCCAAAATTCAGCGCTCGTGCAACTCCATTGGGTGCATGAGCGGCCTAATTCGAAAAATAAAAATAAATAAAAAAAGGGGATCTACCGCACGAGCGGCCTAGGCCGAAAAGCATTCTGTGCAAGAGCCGCAGGAGCGGCCCAACCCAAAAATTAGCGCTTGTGCGGCCCAAATGGGCGCACGAGCGGCCTATTTCCAAAAAAAAAATTTAAAAACCTGCAGAATGTATTTTATTTTATTTTATTTATTTACATAGTTCAAAAAGAAAATTAAATAAATAAATAAAAAATTGTGTAGTTTCTTTATTTACTTTTTATTTATTTATTTAATTTTTACTTATTTTA
This sequence comes from Camellia lanceoleosa, assembly GCA_025200525.1. Classification (NCBI taxonomy): domain Eukaryota; kingdom Viridiplantae; phylum Streptophyta; class Magnoliopsida; order Ericales; family Theaceae; genus Camellia; species Camellia lanceoleosa. The sequence continues at coordinate 39,992,723 of CM045760.1, forward strand.
TTTCTCTTTAAATAATAATAATAATAATAATAATAATAATAATAATAATAATAATAATAATAAAACCAGTAGATTTTATTTTATTTTATTTTTAAAATTTTTATTTACTTATTTTTTTATTTATTTCTTAAAAAAAATAAAAAAATAATGAAAATTTCCTTGAGAAAACCCTAGATCGACTTGTTGACCCTCTCACTTTCCCAACTACACACTCTCTCTACCTCTTATCTTCTTCTTCTTCTTCTTCTTCTTCTTCTTCTCTCTCTCTCACTCTCTCTCTCTCAACCCCCCCCCCCCCACACACAAACTCCATCCAACCCCACCGTCACCAACTTTTTCTTCCACTTTCACTCACCACCACCTTGCACCGGCACATCACCATATTTTTTTGACCGACAACCTTCCAGTAGCTATTTTTTCCGGCCGATCTACATCATCTTCTTCCTTTCTTTTCTTCATATATATATATTTTTAAGGCAATCACCCTCTTTTTCTTTAGATTTCTTAGTTTTCACTTGTAATCTAGTAGTTTAATGGTTGTTTTTGAGATTCATTCAATGTCATGTTCATCATTGTCATCCTTTCATACAACAACAACAATAACTAAAAAAAAAAAAAAAAAACTGGCCGTGTACTAACCCAACAGACCCACTGCACGTGCGGCCATCTCCGGCGCACGTGCGGCCCAGCCCAATAAAAAAAAAACACTTGACTATTTTGGGTTCGTAGTCTCTTTAACTCGAGTTATTAAGCCCGTAGGGGTGTCTCTGCACCTAGTGCCCTAAAACTGTCTAGTTTGGGAGTCATTGGCCCAATACTTGCTATAAGGGTTAATTAGAAAGCTTAAAAAACCTAGACATTGCATTAGTTAAAGAAAAATAAGGAAAATGACTTGTTCGGATTTGTAGCCTTTTTAGCTCAAGTTATTAACCCTGTAGGGGTGTTTTCACACCTAGTGCCCTAAAGAAATTGCACATATGGAGGCCCATTTCCGCATGTACGGAACTCTCGCTGTACGTGCAGTGGCGATTCTCGCCGTGCGGCCCTATCTTAGGAAGTTTGCTTAATATTTTGAATGTGGGAAAAAATTATAGAGGTATAAAAAGATAGAAAAAAGGCTAGATTAGGGCCTGAAAATTCCAAGAGAAAGAGGAGGCTAGGGTTTGGAAAAAGGTGATTCTCAATTTTCAAACCAAATTTCCATGGAGGGTTCCATCTCTTCCACCTCTTCCCAATCCTCCATGAGTGGCTATGCAATTCTTTTCTAGGGTTTTGATGAACCCTAGCTATGTAATTCGGTTTTCTTTTTGGTTTTTGATTATGTAAAGGTTTGAACAATTGTATGGTATTTTAGAAGTTTCATATATATATATATATATATTTTCACTATTTCTTCAAGTATTTGGCTTTCTGTGATTGTTGAATGCTTTCCATACAATAGTTTTCTATTCTTTCATATTCAAGGTATGAGATGAACCATACTACGAGGGCCGAGTCATGTCGCTACCATAGTTTAGAGTGAATGATTCGTACTACTTGAGATGGTTCATGCCCGTACATTGAACGTGATGATTTTCTTGATAATGCTTCAAACTTGTAGTTGCGAAGCATTATCCCGTTCGAACCGTAGCATAATTGATTTCAAATTGAAACCTTATTTACATAACTAGTGGTGAACTCATTGCCCTAGGTTTTTTCCCAAATCAGTAAATTCATCTTCATTTATAATTGCTAGTTTATTCGCTTTGTTTAATCTAATTATTATTAGTGTATGAATCCCTCAATCTTTTTATCAAAATTAATTTAGGAATTTAGCATTTAAATTAGTTTAATTTCGCAATTGTCCCTGTGGATCGACACCTGAACTTACTATTATTCTAAGGAATTTGGTATAGTTTAGTATTTAATTTTGGTGTGTGAAATGGCCCATCAAGGGAAAAACAACTGTGGCTGATATATGAAGCCAAATTCACCGAATTAGCCTGTTATGCACCTTATATGGTTGACACTGACTATAAAAATGTGAGAAAATTTAAGGGTGGGCTTAATGTTGAAGTACTTGATCGGGGTCAATGTTTTGAAATTGTCAAGATATGTAGATTTGCTTGATAGAGCTTTGACGTTCGAGGCAAATATTGCCGCATTGAAAATGTCCAAGTCAACATCAACATTCGAATGTGAGAGTAAGAAACAAAAGAAACAAAAAGTTGAAATGATCGGTGATTCAACAGCCTTCGTAAATAAAAAATCAAATTCAAGAACTTTTGACACGACAAGCCGAGAAAGTAAAGGAGCAAAGATATACTTACTTGTAAAGAGTGTGGGAAGCAACATTGGGGCATCTATCGCCGCCTATTTGGAGTTTGTTTCAGGTGTGGACAAAAAGAACACTTAGCGAAATCTTGTCCACAAGCCCACCCAAGCAATGAAAGACTTATTACCAATGGGATTGGATCAACAATGACCCTAAGAACAAATGCAACTGCTACTGCGGAGGGGAGTAACCTTAGACAAGGAAGGGTTTATACCCTAGTTGTAGAAAAGACCCAAAATAATGAGAAAGTCTATGCAGCTATTATCTTAATCATGTGCAAAATATTTATGTGAACATTAATGTGACATTATATGCTCTTTGATTGGATATATAGTTGGGAACTCACTACATGATTAGAACTAAGAACATGCATGATATACCTTGAATTATTCAATGTATAGAACTTGCGGTATTATGAATCTATGCTTCATGCCTGACCTTACTGATGTGTGAAATGTTATTAGAACTGATGGGATAGAACTTTATGGAAAGTGTTGAAACTTGTGAATATTGAGAACCTGCTGACTGGTTCCTTATATAGTATTTAGATGATTTGATGTGACCCGTTATACATAAATGAATAGACGTGGGAACATATATGGTGATTGACTGAGGTGTAGTGCTATTGTGTACGTTTGGAACCATTATGCTATGATTCTGATATAACCATGAGAATAGATAAATCCAGAACAATTAGAAAAACTATTGACTGTTCACCTGAATGGATTGATTCTAACCCTTGGAATAAAATTTATTTACAAATGATGGAACCGAACATGTATCTGATTGGATTTCGTTAGTTGAATATTTACCTTGACCTTATGTGAAATATTAACGACAAATTATGTAATTATGATATGGACCGTACTTGGATTACACCTCCAACTAATTGGGGAATACATATATTGTTGAAGAATGATTGCTTGGGTACGACTTTTACTATCATGGGATTGGTCTTTTAAAAAATGACTGCTTCTGTGTTATTGTAATTAGAATTTGATACTATGGGAAAGGAAAATTGTGAACGACATAAATGACTTGTGTGTATGACATGTATTGAAATGCGTTACCTCATGTTATTGAATTTTGGGAAGGACTAAGAAATGTTGTTTGTTTGCTTGCTGGAATATTGAACTTTTGGGTTTTGACTACGGAACAATTTGATCGAACTTCTATATGAACAAAATTTGAGTTTTGACGTGAGAAATGGAACCTGAATTTAATTTGTGACGTGATGATCTAAGTTTGGAGAACCAAACTTCTAAGGTGGGGATAATGTGACAACCCAGACATGTATTTGATTTAATAAACGTCTAATTGCATCTTTATGTCTAAATTACTTATGAGTTTGATGTGACTTATAAGAATTTGAATCTATATCTGTTGATTATGGAAAGATTTGTTGGAATTGCAACTTTACGCTGCAAATTGAAGACCTTAGGGACGTCAGAAACCAGAACGAAATGCATATTTATAATCAGAATGATTTTTAGGACCTAATATGAAGTTTTATAAAAATCTGATTCAAAATGAATTTAATTAATTTAATTCAATATTATATATATACATATGAGCCTATATTGCCTCACTAACATTCTAGAATTTTCATCATCTTCATCTTGAAGAAGAAAAACATAAAGAGAGAGATAGAGAGAGACCTGAGACCAATACTTTAGGGGAGTAATATTTGAAGGAAGTGGCTTGAAATCTAGCTAAAGGCTTGAGGATTGAAAGAGGCAACTTAGGATTCTTGCCAATTCAAAACTTTAGGTGAGTTTTGCACTCATAAACTTCTCTTAAACTTTGGGAACAAATCATGAATGGTGTAAATGAAGTAGAGAAGATGATCATTACATATATGCATGTATACATATCATTCCATTGAGTTTGTTGTCCAAGAATTCTCATATGTATGACATGAGTTCATGAATTTCTTCTTTCTATACTTATTTTCTTGCATGGTTCTTGACATTTAAAGAGGAAACACCATAGCTTTGAGGATTAGAACCCAAAAGTGTTTGTGTCATGTTTTTGCGCATTAATTTAAGGTGTTGTCTTCTTATATGAGAATTAAGCTTTGATTGTTTGTTGGAAGATGAAGATGTTTTACTTCATATGTTTTTAAAGTGTTTTCGGTCTTGATTTTCATGAAAATGGAATTGGTTCTTGGAAAATTGGATTTCAAAAACGGGGTAGATTTTCAAACAGATTTGGATCAAAACTGCACGTGCGGAAGGGGTTCTTGCACGTGCAGAAAATAGAGCAAAGCAAGCTAAACATTTTCCAAAAATTGCACATGCAGAGGCATTTTCGCATGCCCTGTCACAATCCAAACCCGCCCCTATAAGTTTAGTGTCGTAACCGGCTAGTATTCCTTGGATTACTAAAGGCCTATAACATAATAAGGGGTTGCAGAAGCAAATATATGAAATATACATTGTCCATTGAGCTGTGTAGACATACATGGAACAGAAACTTCAAAACTAAAATTTATACATACATAAGTAACGTCAAACTTCCTTAAGTCTTGCATCACTGTACAAGTAATATCATAAGGGACTTAGCCTAGCATACAGATAAACAGAAAAAAAAAGAAAAAAAAGAAAAGAAAAGATAACAAAACGTCATTGACATGGTTCACAAAACTTGACTTTTCAAATAGGAACCTCCTTGGGAGGCATGGTGGCTGTCTGATTCCAAACTCTCCAAGCAGCAGTTTAGGCCTGGTCACGCGCCTGCTCATCTACATATATAATATAAATAGTGAGTGGAAGCCTAGTGAATAATAACAAAGTAAAGGGTTAATAAATGATGTCCCATATCAGATTCAAAAAACAGAAACAAATTCATATTCAGTGTGTTTGGTTTGAGTTTTTTGAATTAAGTTTTTTGAAAATTGAGTTTTTTGATTTTCGTGTTTTTTTTTTTTGTTTTTAGTGAATATTTTAAAATTTTAAACATTTTTTTTTTTACTTTTTTAGATGCACCTTACTTAGACGTATCTAAAAAGTAAAAAATTTGTGAAAAAATATTTTTAAAAATTAGTAAATACATAAAAATACAAAAAAATATACTGAATTCTCGTATTTTTTTTTGTATTTTTGGTATTTAGTGAATTTTTAAAAGGTTTTTTTCAATTTTTTTTTTTTTACTTTTTAGGTATATTTATGTTAGGTATGTTTAAAAATTAAAAAAATTGCTCAAACTATTAAAAAAAATCAGTAAAAACAAAAAAACACGGAAAATAAGAATGTAGAATTTTCTGAAAAATGTTTTGGAAAAATGATAACCAAGCATGGTGATTCTTATTCATAATTCAGAAGCATGTACTTGTCCAGATTCATAGATAATCATACGTGGTACACCCATTAGTGCTAACAGATCAGATACAGAGCATAAAGGTTCATAGTTGACCAGTTCCATGAAGGAACCTCCGGTACCGGGAACAGATAACATACTTGAGCAGTAGTATTGTTATCCCCGAGCGAGGGCCATGAGATAACGGTATTGTTACCCCCAGGCAAGGGCTTTGTGCTTATAGATGTAGACGTGCCCATGAGGGCCTCCCTCTACAGTTCGGTCTCAATTTGTGTCACGGTTCTGTATCTAATCTCGCAGAGTGCAATGCAAGACCGATGAATCATTAAAGAGTCCAAATCCGGCAAATCGTTTTTGAAAATAGATTTTTTTGAAAGAAGTGCCAAACATGGACTGCTTTGCCAGATACAGAGTCGCCACCTAAATATTTTATTTTGGGAAATTTAGGAAACCCTGACCTGTTGCCTAAGGCCACGTGTTCGTCATCACCAAAGTTGCCTCGGCTCGAGAACTTGGGTACGATTGGGGAAGGTCACTTCGTGAGCACCCCCGCTTACCCGATCAAAGATCGGCCTCTACTAACCATGATATTTAGTTTTGAAAACATTATGCGTTCTTATTCCGATTATTAGCCTAGATTTACTATGTGATGAGCACAACATACAAGTATAGACTGGGTCGCCTGAATTGGAACAAAACATTTCATGTTTGTTTATTTGAAAATGGTTTGATGGTACTACCCGCAAGTAGGCTAAGACGTGGATTTGCCACCCTCGGGTGGGCATAGAAAACATGATTTTGCCACTATCTAGTGGGCTTAAAACTCACAGTCAATATATTATTCCAATTCAGATAATCCAACCTTCACCCACAGGCATTCAGGCAGATATATCACATAATCAATTAGCCTTATGGTAAGCATGCTATCATGGCAGTCACTCACACACATGCAGGGATGCTAAAGCATAAATACTTACCAAGTACTCCAAGCCAAAACAGAAGCTATGTTAGAAATCCATGCATGATCCTAACTATACAGAAATGCCTAATGCAACACATGCAAAAATGCAACTATAATAGGCTCAGCTATTCTAAAGATGGCATGTGAAATGCTACAACTAACAAGTATTCAACTTGGAATTGAAATACAAATGCAGTTAGTATGATGCGCCGAGCCCGGTGCATGCGAAACAGATGAATGGATGCAAACATGCTATCATACTGTATGCTAATTGAAACATGCCCTAATCTAACCATCATAAGCTGGTAAATAAAAGGGAGAAAGACGTGGGGTTGGAAGACATACATCACACACACGCACACTTATTACAACATTGCCCTCGCGCAGAGGGTCCGAAAGAATAATACAGTCCCAAATAAATAATACAGTCCGAATAAGTACAAAACCATAATTAATTAACAAATTAACTAAGGAATGAAATAAATTTCACGCAAATCCATGGACCGCCTCAGCTCTGTTCCAAATGATGAATGATGCATGCTTAAGTTGCCTTGCGCGGAAATCCATTGCGATGCCCCGGTTTGCCTCTGTTTGCAATTGTTCTCGGGATTTGTGCAAAGCCCGTAAGGTCACTGATTGACGATTTCGCAACAGAGAGCAACAAAGGGGCATGGCAAAGTATTTTCACATATGTATGCATGACTACTCTTCAAGGAGTGTAGCCCTTGATCCTCGTGCCACCAATCACGCATCTCGATGTATGATGGCCGAGGGGTCGATTTGCACGACTCAATATGGAATGAATGCACATGAAAACACAACAAGACCTAAACTCCATCATGGGTAATCTGGAGTGTTGGCGATCGGGAATTAAGGCACGTTCCGTCACTCGGAGTACGAAACGTCCCTCGTTTCCCGTGCTTGGGCTAACTCCTATCCCAAACACGATGCAAATGAGATGGCATACACAATGCGACTAACATACAACTTAGCATACGCAATGCTATGAATTGAAACGACATACACAATGCACGATGGACTTATACCAACATGAGTGGACCTCAGCCACACTCACTTCAGTGGCCACTAGATGAAAATGAGACAATCGAAATGCGTGCACACATGCACGCAAACTGAGGACCGAACCTAAGGCATAAAATGCCACTCTAACAAGGCATGGCAAGGCATGAAAGATGGCATACAAACATGTAATTTCCAGCACTGAAACATGATGCTAAATGGTCCCGAAACATGGAAATATGGCACCCGATGCATGGAATAAGCCCCGAAACTCAAAACTAGGCACATGTATTGAACCACAAGTATACAAAGCAAGCATTATTTGACCATGAAGTCTAAAGATAGAGCCAAGGAAGTCCCAAAACATGCACATTTCTAGTTTAAATCATGGCCAAAAGATGCTAACATGATGGACTAAAATAGCATGCAACATTGGCTAGCAAGCATGGTTACATGGTATGTATATGAAGCGTATGAGAACTCATCAAACCAGCCAAAAACAGTGAATAAAACATGCCAAAATATGCCCAAATAATCACTGAAATGCAGCCAATGCATGCAAAAATGAGGGGCTTCTTTGGAGGGCCATGCAAGGGGTTGTTAAGTACATATAAGATAGACACTTAGCATGGAAAAACCAACTCTGGAAATCAAATATGAAAGCCCTAAAAGTCACCAAATTGGCCCTGAAATGGGTCTAGGAAACATGCAAAGAAAGGCTCATTTGAAAGGCCTTGAATGGGATTCCTCTACACATGCATCATAGACAAAAAAAAAAAATGGCCAAAAGGGCCTCGGATAGAGGCAAGGAAGACCTCAAAACCCTCAGAATAAGGCCTGGAAAGTGACTTCAATGCATGCAAAATAGGGTCCCTTTGGAAGGCCAACCGTGCTAGTAAAGAGAATGAGGGGTGAGAGGGTCACCCCTCTATGATTTTGGAGCTCAAAGACACATCAAGGCCACTGAAAATCCACTGGATTTCAGTGGCCAAGAGGCCAAAACAAGGCCAATGTAAATGCTCAAATGCATGGCTCAAAGCAGGAGGAAATGGAGCATGCAAGGAAGAAGATGACTCCAAACAGAAAAATGACCTCAATTAAACTTAAATAGGAGGTCAAAATAAGACTTACTTCATTTTAGGTCGAGGCCCAGAAATGCTCACAAATAAGGCTAATATATCATGCAAAATAAGCCCTAAAAGAGAGATAAAGCAACAAGGAAGTAGGAGACCTCAAACAGAAAAAAGTCTTTAATCAAACATGAAGAGGAGCTCAAGATAAGACTATTTTAAGTTCAGGTCAAAGCCCAAAAATTCAAGCAAATAAGGCTAAAGTTTGGAGCAAAATAAGGCCACAAAGAGGGAGATAGTGACTTACCCTTGTAGAGCCGACCTCCAGCAGCTTCTTGACCAAGGATGCTAGCCTTCAACCTTTGAAAATCAACTCCAAGGGGCTAGAATGGATGGTGGAGGTGGTAGGCTATGAGTTGTAGTGTAAATGGCCAAGGATAATGGCCTTTTGAGCTTTGGAGAAGAGAGCTATGGAGGATGGAATGTATAAGCCTTAACCAAAGGATTCAACCCATGCAATGGAAGCTCAGCCCCTCCTTTATAGAGAAGAGAGGCTAAAGCTTCTCTTAGAAGCTTAAAACCTAGGTTAAACATCCTCCATACACGTGTATGGAGGATGCAACAAATGGCAAACAGCTGGCACAGCTGGAATACACTTACTGAGACAAAGCTGGTCGGCCAGTTAAAAAGGTTCAAGGTGGTCGGCCGACCACTTGGCATGGTCCGCCGACCAGGGGTCAAAAGGTTCAAGCCCCAAATCTAGCCATCCATGAATCCTTTGAAGTTAGCTTTCCAATGTCGCAAACCTTGCATTAAAATTCCTCCTGTGCAAAAAGTTATGCCAGTTTTGGTGAAGCCGCGCAGATTTGGTCCAACCGGACTTCAACCAACCATATCTCCCCCAACCGGACTTGGCTTTAGGATATTCTTGAGTGAAAAATGAAGCCCCGGAAGTAATCTTTCCAATGGTGGTGGCCTCATATCTTAAATCTAAGTATGCAAAGAGTTATGCCTATTTCGGTGAAATCGCGCAGTGTTTTCTCTCCTTCCTGGATTCATGCTGAACCACTTTTGACCCAGAAAGGCTGGTCGTCCATCTGATTTTCTGGTTTTCCATGTCGCATAATTGAATCCCTTGAAGTTATCTTTCCAATGGTGCCAACCTTGCATCAAAATTCCTCCTGTGCAAAGAGTTATGCTCGTTTCGGTGAAGCCGCGCAGTTTCGGTCCTACCCAGATTCATGCCGAACTTCTCCCAAACTAGTTTTCCTCTCTCTTCTCCTCTTTTCTTCAACTCCAAACCCCCTAGACAAGGTGTTTTGAAATATTTTTCAAAGATTTCATCTCTCTTTCATTCATTTCCACTTTGTCCTTGCTCGGTTTACCGAAAAGCGCAACATTTGACAAAATGCGAGCCTCGGAACATCGTAAAAACTTTATTTCAAAAACGTTTTGAAAGAGAGGGTTTTAAGACTAAAATCTTTTGATCAAGATTGTTTTGGTCTAGAACAGGGGTATGAAGTTGAGATTTGACTCTCTCCTTACCGAAGAAATTGAACCTTTGCCCTGCACACCTTTCTCCACCATGTAAACTCTCTTTTTGGTAAACACTGTGGTCTCCTGGGCCACAGTGTCCCTCAAAAGAGAGGAAACAAGGTGTATGCCAAAAACACGAAGTGTGATGGATACGGCTGACGGCTCTGAAAACGAAGTGTGAACACGAAGTGTGATCGACGCACTAAGTGAACAAGTGTGATGGATAAATAAAGGTGAACACAAAGTGTGATAGATGTCCTTAGTGAACAAAGTATGATGTGAACACGAAGTGTGATAGATGCACTTAGTGAACAGAGTATGATAGATATACTAAAGGTGAACACGAAGTGTGATAGATGCACTTAGTGAACAAGTATGATTGATGTACTGAATGTGAACACAAAGTGTGATAGATGTACTTAGTGAACAAGTATGATAGATATACTAAAGGTGAACACGAAGTGTGATAGATGCACTTAGTGAACAAGTATGAAGGATATACTAAAGGTGAACACGAAGTGTGATAGATGCACTTAGTGAACAGAGTATGATTGATATACTGAATGTGAACACAAAGTGTGATAGATGCACTTAGTGAACAAGTATGATAGATATACTAAAGGTGAACACGAAGTGTGATAGATGCACTTAGTGAGCAAGTATGATAGATATACTAAAGGTGAACACGAAGTGTGATAGATGCACTTAGTGAACAAGTATGATGGATATACTAAAGGTGAACACGAAGTGTGATAGATGCACTTAGTGAACAGAGTATGATTGATATACTGAATGTGAACATGAAGTGTGGTAGATGCACTTAGTGAACAAGTATGATAGATATACTAAAGGTGAACACGAAGTGTGATAGATGCACTTAGTGAACAAGTATGATAGATATTCTAAAGGTGAACACGAAGCGTGATAGATGCACTTAGTGAACAAGTATGATAGATATACTAAAGGTGAACACGAAGTGTGATAGATGAACTAAGTGATCAAGTGTGATGGATACACTAAAGGTGAACACAAAGTGTGATAGATGCACTAAGTGATCAAGTGTGATGGATACACTAAAGGTGAACACAAAGTGTGATAGATGCACTTAGTGAACAAGTGTGATAGATACACTAAAGGTGAAGTGTGATTGATACACAAAAGTGAATATGTGCGTGATAGATACACAAAATGAGAAATGTGTGTGATAGATACAGAAAATGAGAATGTGTGTGATAGATACAGAAAATAAGAATGTGTGTGATAGATACACAAAATGAAAGAAGTGTGATTGATACACTAAGTAAATGAAGAGAGTGTGATTGATACACTAAGCAAATGAAGAAAGTGTGATAGATACACTAAGGGTGAATGAGGTGTGATTGATACACTAAATAAATGAAGTGTGATTGATACAGTAAGCGAAGAGGGTGTGATTGATACACTAAATAAATGAAGTGTGATTGATACACTGAGTGAATGATTTTAAATGGAACTTCTTTGAATGAACCGTACATACAATATCGTGCATGAATGAGAAAGAAACTTGATAGGTACAATGCATGATGCTTAAGGAAAGCAATAAATGGGCAAAGCAGCACTTTAGAAAGCACCTCAGGAGGTGAGTGGCAGTGAACCGCTCTTCTCTGATGGGGATCTTCCCTTGTGCTCTTCGAACACTTACCTTCAACTTACAAAGACAAAGGCTCAAAATCGACAAGGGTTCTTCACGTGGAACACTTTGGATGCTGCCTTTCTTCCTGATCATATTCACAACTTTCCCTATTCTCCAACAGGGTGACAGACTAGGTTGGTTCAGTATCTAGAATTGAGGTGCATACACGCTATCTCAACCTATGGGGATTCCATACAGATTTCAAGCCGAGGACACGCCTCTGGGTATTTAAACCAGACTTTAGTCTCGGAAATCCCGAACCTTTGTGTTCTAGGCAACAGCCATTCGAACTCTAGTTTCCACCGTCGTAGTTGGACTCCTAGGAACTCATTGCAAACACAGTCGAGATGCCTCTGGCAAGGACTGGTACTCAGGGAGAGCACTTTTGATCGCCATTCTGGCTTGAAGCAGACTTGATCTTGAGCTTGAGATAGAGGCACACTCATACTTCGGAGCATTGACAAGGCCTGACGAGGTGCATACGGAATGCAATCTCGGTGCTTACTGAAGTTGGAACAAACTTAGATGCCCGACATTTTCCTCTTTTGCTTTTGCTTTGTAGTCCAGAACTATTATAGCTTCAGATAGGTCCTGGTTCTACTGTTCTCACATGACCTGGGTTGAACCCTGCAGTTTTTGAAAGAACAAAATCTTATTTTGCACAAACATGGAGAACGACACGGCACTCTGAGCACAAAACGATTTTATTTTTGAATTTTATATTGAGAAATGAGTTCTTAACTGGGTATTGAGCCTACAACTGACCACATCAAAAATGACTCAACAAAGAAAAACAAAAGGTAAACAACCTAAACACATCTGTTGACACTCAAAACGACTCAAAACAAGAATCGTGACAAACAAAGACACAAACACAACACTCGGATGTGTTACAAAGGCAAGAGACCTCTCGATGCACGAGGAGCCAGTTTCTCCAGGTATTGTTTCCCGCCCTTCCTCATTTGTGATTCTCACATCACTCAGCCCTCAGGCTCTGTTTTTCTGAAAAGGCCATTTTCTCACTTTTTCTCTCAGCTTACATCTCTCTATTCTTCAATCTCTCATTTTTTTTCATCCCTCCCCTGGGTGGTTGATGGATAAGCTAGAAAGTGTGGGCTCTTGCCCCTGGCATTCTACCAGATTCTCAATCTTGTTCACAACAGTGAGTTTCTCCCCCAAAGGGGCTGCGTTACAACTGGGTGTATAGCAAATCTGCAGCTGACATCGGTTGACGATGCTTTGCTGGAGAGTTTGGATGTGATCAGATCTGTCCAGATAAGGGAGTGGAATATCTTGATCCATTCCAGTCCGTGCTTCACACTTGGCTTGATACCTCGTTGCTTGGAGGATGAGAGAGCTTTCAGCCCTTTTTCTGTTAGCTTCCGCTGTGCCCTTCTTGGCAAGTATGGTGCCCTTTCTGGCAAATGCATTGACAACGGGGAAAAGTCAGGAAGCCTAACTCAACTGTGCCCCTAGTTCATTACTTTGACCATTTTTTTTTGTTTTTCTACGAAAACAATTTTAACCAATATGAGAGTTAGATTCGCATACTTGTTCGATTTTCTGATTTAAAATCATGCAAGTCAGGCTATGAGCACTGAAAATTTTCCTTTTTTTGGGTCCAAGAAATGGTCCAGTTTTGAAAAATGGAATACTTTTCAAGAAGATTAGTCAACCTCAGTAAAAATTCTCAAAAACTATTTCGCAAACGGCCATTGCTGAACGAGCACGAAACCTACTCTTGAGATGCACGACCTCAGATCCGAAGGAAAATTGCCCTTTTCCTGAAGGACACTGCATGGCAACGGAAAGTTGCCCCTCGTTTGAACGGTACTGCAGCGCATTGAATGGCAATGGAAAGTTGCCCCTTGTTTGAATGGCACCGCAGCGCATTGTAGGCAGTCCTCAGAGCGATGAACACAACCAGACTCTCGGATACACGGAAGGCAAAGATGATCAAAACCATTACATGGACACAATCAATTTGGAAGTGTTTATGGCTGGACTTCAGAATGAAGTTGCCTACGTATCCCAAAGATGGGAATCAAGCCTTACGTAGTTTGGGGTTAAGGTACACTCGGGTATTTAACCTCTCCTTTTGCGCTCTAACTTTTGCCAAGGCCGCCCTTTCGGGTTTTCAACCTTGCGAGCTTTGTTCTTCAATTCTTTTTCATTTCTTTTCTTCTTTTTTTCTCTTTTTCATCTTTTCTTTTCACTTTCTTCATTTTTTTTCTTTTCCTTGTTTTTTTTTTGCATTTTTCTTCTTCTTTTTTTTTTCTATTTTTTTCTTGCTCTAACTTTTGCCTGGGTCGCCCTTTCGGATTTTCGGCCCAGCGAGCCTCTCAAGGGTAAAAGTGTAGCTTTATCCATGTCAAATGATTTTGAGATCTCAAAGCCATCTGAATCTAGGAGAATGGCTGTTGTTCGTTGATGATGTAGGAGTCCATCCAATGAGGGGCTGAATTTACCCCTAGTGTTGTGGATAGGAACTTGGTTGTAGACTCTGCTAGAATCTTGAAGTGAACTTAGGATCTTTGTCAGATACAATAGACACTAGCACACCATATAATCTCATTCACATACATGTTAGCCAATTTATCTGCATTATAAAAAGTTTTGAGAGGTAAGAAATGTGCGGATTTAGTCTATCGATCAACAATTACCTAAATAGAGTCCATAGCACAAGAAGAGCGAGGCAATCCTATGATGAAGTCTATGGTAATATGTTCCTATTTCCATTCTAGTATTGGAAGTGGCTGAAGCAATCTCGTGGGTCATTGATGTTCGGCTTTAACTTGTTGGCAATACAAGCATCTAGCCATATGGTCAACAATACTTTTTCTTCATTCCAGGCTGCCAGAAATTTTGCTTCAAATCTTTGTACATTTTCATATTACCTAGATGCATTGCAAATTTTGAATTGTGAGCTTCAGCCATAATTAGTTTCCTCAAATCAAAACACTCCGGTACATAAAGTTAGTTTTGAAATTTCAATACATTATTGTCAAACGCAAATCCGGCCTCGGTTTTGAGTCAATTTCATCCAGAATCTTCTTCAGAAATGCATCTTGTAGTTGTTTCTCTCTAATCTCTTCAATAATTGCAAGATGCGCAGAAATAGTAGCTAAGACTTCACCTTATTCATGCAACACAATTTCGATTCCATCTCTTTTCAAGTCACATAATTGTTCTTTTTGGCCGGGGAGCAAACACGACAAATTTCCAATAGATTTTCGACTTAATGCATCTGCAACCGTATTTGCCTTCCCTAGATGATATAGGATTTGCAAGTCATAGTCTTTGATGAATTCCAGCCATCTTTTCTGTTTCATGTTCAGTTCTTTTTGGGTAAAGAAATAGTTTAAACTTTTATGATCAGTATACACCTCACAGGTTATACCATACAAATAATGACGCCAGATTTTCAAAGTAAAAACCATAGCTGCAAGTTTAAGGTCGTGGATTGGATAGTTTTTTTCATGTGGTCAATGTTACCGAGAAGCATAAGAATCACTTTCCCATTTTGCATCAACACACACCCTAAACCTTTGTACAAAGCGTCACTATAAATTTGAAACCTATCAATACCATTTGGCAAAGTCAAAATTGGTGCAATTATTAACCTGGTCTTTAACATTTGGAAGGAAGACTTCCTTTGATCATTCCAATCGAATGGTGTATTTTTCTAAGTCAACTGTGTCAATGGCATGGCAAGTTTTGAGAAATATTTCACAAATCTGCGATAGTAGCCAACAAGTCCTAGAAAGCTTCTAATTTCTGACACATTGGTTGGTCTTGGCCAATGTAGAGACCCCATTTTTTACAGCCCTTATGACTTGGATGTCATCGCATGCACACCCGATGATGAGTTTATGTGCTCGTCAAAGTGCTCGAAGTCCTTAGTGGAATACCATAGCTTTGAGCCTTTCAAACCCTACACTTTTATTGCCTTTATTCTTGGACCAAGCCTTGGTTCTTTAAGCCTGCAGCTTCTGGTGGCCTGCTGGCCAGCTTTTTGGGTTGTGGGCCATCACCTTTTAGCTGCCGACCACTGATGTGGCTTGCCAGCCACCAGTGGTGGCCGGCCGGCCACCAGTTTCTTTTGCAGATATTTTGTGACAACTGTGCCAGCTGTTTGCACAGATGCATGCATCTGCCCCCACGTGTAGAGCTGGATATTCTTGAGAAGAATTCATATTTTCTATATATGAGAGACCTCCCTCTCATGTTTTAAGGTTGGAAACATTTTAGAACAATTTTTTTCCTCTTTCTTTACAATTCTCTCTCTCTATCTCTCTCTCTCTCTCTAGCAAATTCTTACACTTTTTCCTACAAATCCTTAACCTTTGCCTATACATCCTTAACAAAATCTCTTCATCTTTGAGCTGAGGTATTCTTGAGCCTTGTCAGAGCTCTAGAGGGTATGTTTGCTTGGTTTTATTGCTTGGAATTGGTTTTTCTCTTCAAAGGTATAAGGCTTTACCTTTTTGCTTGCTTTAACTACTCTTTTTCTTGCTATTTTCCAACTATTTTTAGGCTATAAAACTTTTGTATTTTTTGTGCTAAAACTTGGGTTCTAAGGCCATTAAAGGTTAAGGGGTGTTCCACCATTCTTTGCACCTTGTTTTGGAGGCCTTTACCCTTCTGTTTCCCACCTTTTTACTATATATTTTTTATCTTTTCAACACTGTTTTTTAGAGCTTTTTCGATGGCCAAAATCATATTTTGAAGTCCAAATTTGGAGGGGTTAGCCTCCCCTCCTTGTGTCTTGCTGACTAGCCTAGTTTATACTATATTTTGGCATATTAATCTAGTTATTTTTATTTTAATTCCAGCATGTTTTAGGACTGTTTTAGGTTTTTTTTTTGCATGCTTATAGTGTAATTGTCCTCATGAATTTGGTGTTTTACGCCTTAAACACTATCTTGTTTGAGGTGGTTGCATTTATTTATGGCTTTCCACACTTGTGATCACACTTTATCATCTTTGCAACCTCCCTCCTTTCTTGGCTTTTGTTTTCTTTGAAAGTGGTTCAAATAGCTTGTTGTTTAAAGCATGAGATTGATGTGTCATGCTTAATGGTTTAATCCCTTTGGAGTTCATTACCAATGGTATGATGTCTCTTTCATCCCTAAAACAACTTGTGGTTTGAGCCCTCTTTCCATTTAGAGGACTTAAACTCACTATTGGATTCAATTGAATTAAATAATTGAAAGGCAATTAAAAGGAAACAATTAAAACTTGGGACTAAAATGGTGCAAAGATAATAAAAAGTGTTGTGTTCAATCAGACGCTAATTGAACACATGGAAGCTTAGGCCATTTCATACTCATTAGTGATGAAATGATTCAAGTTTCCAAGGTCACCGCTTCCCTTGATTCTTTCATGAAAGGGGGGAGGTTAGAGTCTTATTTTGTTACATTTACTAAAATTGCACACTTTGGTTCATAAGCCATCATGCAATGAAATTGCTTGAGTTGGTGGTTTGTGAACCAAGTTCATTACTTCTTTGATTTGCTCATGAAAAGGAGGGGTGAGTTGTGCAAACAAACCCTTGAAAATATCCTGTGCATGCTTTGTTTGTCCTCTGTTACAGCAAGATAAACTAGGCAGCAGTGGCCGGTAGGCCACTTTCCATGGCCGGCCAGCTATCACTGGTAGCCGGCAACCCTCATCATTGACTGACTGGCCACTGATGCAAAATTCAACAATGTGTTTGTGAGGCAAGGCAGAGTTATTCTGGAAGTGGGCAAAAGTGTATGTGTTCTCTATGCAACAGGGGCTCTCTGGAAGCAAAACAGTGGCCTTTTCGGGTGAAAACCGAGCATGCGCATGAACATCCCTCACTACCTGAGGCGGAATAGTTAGCTTAGTAATTAATTTTCTAGCTTACTTACGTCTTTTAAATGCACTTATGTTGTAATTATTTAATTAGTTAAAGTAGTAGCTAGTTGTGATGTTGTAATCATTAATTCACTAGAATAGTTAGTTAATTCATATGTTGTTGTAATAATTAGTTAAATAAGTTAGTTAGTTTATTCATTTCATTTTGTAATAATTAATTAATTAGTTTGGCTTTGTTTGATTTAATTAGTTAGTTTATTCATTCGGACTCTTCTTCGTGAGAGCGCAAACTTGTAATAATGTGTATGTATTCCAATCCCACGCCTTTCTCCCTTTTATTTACTAGCTTATGATGATTAGTTTAGGGACATCATGTTTTGTTTAGCATAATCCATGTTTGCATCCATTTGTATTGCATGCACCGAGGCTCAGTTCATCATTCTAACTGCATTGTTAGGTTAAATACTTCTTTGAATACGTGTTTAGACCGCATGCTATTTCATTGATTTGTATGCCATATTCGTAGCCGAGCCTATTTAAATTACATATCGCATGTGTTGCATTAGTCATATTGCATATTTAGGAATCATGCATTTTTCTAACTCATTTCTTTTTTGGCTTGAAGTACTAGGTAAGCCTTTACTCGCTTTAGTATATTGCATGCGTGTGATTGTTCCATGTTTAGCATGCTTGCCATGAGACTAATTGCTTAAGTGCTATAACTGTTTGAATGCCTGTGGATGAAGGCTTGTGGCTTAAATTGGAATAATTTGAGCAATGTTCATATTTCTTGCATGCTTGTCAAAACAATTTTCAAAACAAACATGACTCGAAGCGTTCCAATTCTTGCAAATTTAGTCTATACTTGTGTGTGCGTATCACATAGTAATGCTAGCCTAATAAACCAGAATAAGAGCATATAATGTAAATAAAAATCATAACATAATTAATAGAGGCCGATCTTTGATTGGGCAAGTAGGGGTTCTTAAATTCATTGATGACCTTCCCCTCTCGTACCTATATTCTTGAGTTGAGGCAATCTTGGTGATGATGGACACGTGGCCTTTGGCACGAGTCATGAGTTTTCTAAATTTTTCCAAAACAAAAAATATTTATGTGGCGACTCTGTATCTGGCAAAGCAATCCATTTTTGGCATTTTTGATTTAAAATCGATTTTCCAAAATGATTTGCTGGATTTGGATTCTTTGGTGTTTATTAATTTCACATTGCCCTTGTGAGATTAGATTCAGAACCGCGGGAGTCCAAACTATAAGGCTTATTTCGCCTTTCAAAAGGGGGCGCGGAAAAAGTCAAGCTACAGCCAATCTACAATGGCTTCAATCTTCTGTGGGTCTACTGATATGCCATCTTTGTTGATTACATGTCCCAGAAATACTACACTGTGAAGCCAAAATTCACATTTGGAAAGTTTTACATACAATTTCTCTTCTTTCAGGATTTGCAAGGCAGTTCTCAGATGATTTTCTAGTTCTTCCCTGCTTTTGAAGTAAATCAGTATATCATCAATAAATACAACGATAAATTCATCAAGAAATTGTTTGAAAATCCTATTTATTAGGTCCATAAAAGTCGCAGGTGCATTCGTTACCCCAAATGGCATCACTAAAAATTCATAGTGCCCGTATCTAGTCTAGAAATTAGTTTTCTAAATGTCTTCTGCCTTAACCTTCAATTGATGATAGCCCGATCTAAGATCAACGTTGGAAAATACTTGGGCTTCCTAAAGTTGGTCAAATAAATCATCTATTCAGGGAAATGGATATTTATTCTTGATAGTTATTCTATTCAATTCCCGGTAATCTATACATAACCTTAGGGACCCATCTTTCTTCTTAACAAACAAAACTAGAGCACCCCAAGGTGAAATGCTCGGTCGGATGAATTTTTTGTCTAGCAATTCTTGGAGTTGAACTTTCAATTCTTTCAGTTCAGAGGTTGACATCCTATAAAGGGCCTTATAAATTGATTGTGTCCTGGATACTACATCAATGGTGAATTCAATTTCCCTACCAATTAACTCTCCAGGTAGGTCATTAGGAAATATATCAGGAAATTCACAGACTACGTAAATAGTTTCCACATCAGCACTATCTGAAGATACAGTCAGTATGCAACACAAGTAGCCCTGACACCTTTTTTTGAACAATTTTCTGGCTTTCATAAATGAAATCAAGCACGGAGGAGGAGTTATCCCATTCCCAATAAAGATAAAATCAAGCATACCGGGTGTCGAAACATGATAGATTTATTCACACAATCAATGGTGGCATAATATTTCATCAACCAATCCATACCTAGAATACAATCAAAATGAGTAATTTCCAACGGTAACAAATTAGCATGTAATAACATATCCCCAACCATAATGTCACATGCAGGATACACATAACCACATAACATAGAGCCTCCAAATGGTGTTGATATAGATAATAGATAATTCAATGGTTCTAAGGGTCGAGTTAATTTCCGAGAAAAGACATGTGATACAAAAAAATGCGTAGAACTAGAATCTATCAACACATAGGCATGTTGAGCACAAATAGAGATCATACCTGACACCAATGACTCCATGTTCTGTAGATTACCAAGCACTAATGCATACACTCGGCCTTGCCTCAGAGTTTCTCTCCTAGTATTAGTTCTCACATTTGATCTTGGTGCAGGAGTGAATCCAGCTAAACTTGTCGCAGGCCGGTTAGCATCGTCGGATCTCATTAGACAATCTGTAATCACGTGGCCAGTCTTGCCACACTGAAAACACGCACCCGAGGTGCGGTAACACTTGCCTTTATGTCTTCTCTCACACTCAGAACAAACTAGCATAGATCCATTGCTTTGACTTGAACTACTTGAGGATCCAGTATTTTTCTTTTTGTTTGTAAAGGATGAACGGCCCTTCTGAAAATTGGATCTAGGTCTTTTGCTTCTCCATTTTGTTATTGTGGGAGCCGAATAAATAAGATACTATTCGGCTTCGTATTGCGTGACTAGGACGCCGAATACATTAGTGAAGCCGAATAGACGGAGGTCAGTAGCTCCAAATGAATAAAAGGGGAATGGGATAAAAGTAGGCTCAAGCCCCGAGGCCCAAAAAACAAGTATAAATATGAGAATCATAGGTTTAGAAAGGTATATAAGAATCACTTCACTTAACTTAGTAAACAAGCTATCTTGAGTGTCTAAATTGACTTGTCCGTCAGAGTGCTAATTCTGGCACCCCCGACCGGAGTGTTTGTATTTTTTCAGGTGACTAGCTGAGGATCACTAGCGTCTCCCAGGATCTGAAGAGTATTTCCAAACCACTTCCCCACAATTGGCGCCGTCTGTGGGAATACTCAAATACATCCATGGCAGACGTGACTGAAGATCCTCCGATAACCGCTGACGTGATCACACAGCGAGCTGTCCTTACTCCAGCAAGTACGCTCGGAAAAGAAACCATCGCTGCAAGATGCGCTCTGAACTTTGACTCACCAACAACTTCAGCGCAAGAGACAGTGCAAGTGATCATGTCACGAGCCAGGCAAACCAAATAGAGGCTAGATAACATCATCGTTAAGAACAGACGCCTTTGTCGCGATCTGGCCTAAGAAATAGCAAAATCCGAACAAACAGTGCACCAGGCTTCTACGCGACCCCGGGGGCAGATGATCGACGATCTCGAGCCTGATAGCAAGTAACCGACGGCCGCTACGCCTCGACAGCTCATCTTGAGCAGTTGGAAAAGGACAAACGCCACCGACAGTGCATCCGGAGGAGTGCAACCAAAACACCTGCCCTTCCAAAAGACGCACCTCCGCTTGACACCGTCCACGTGATATACAGCCTGCCAACAGCCCCAGCCGTGCATGCGATTCAATCGCATCCAGGCCTCCAACAGCAACTCACGCCAGCGAAGTGGCTCTGAGAAACGCCGAGTATCACCTTTGATGACTTTGATTTGATCGGCGTAACCCTCCCTCACATTGATCCGTTGGTTGTTGAGCTACGTGTAAACCGGTTCATCGTCGAACGCATTCTTATCGACCAGGGCAGTACTTTGGAGGTTATGTATTATAAAACCTTCATCAAACTCGGATTCACCGAGTCAGACCCGACTCCTGCTCCTTATCTGCTATTCGGCTTCAACGCCAATCCAGAGTACCTATTGGGAAAGATCAACTTACCCGTTCGAGCGGGATCCAGAACAGTGAACGTAGAATTCCTGGTTGTCAGGCTGCCATCGCCATACAATCTCATCATGGGGCGATCGTGGTTGCATACCTTGCGGGCCGTCCCAAGTACCTATCACCAACTACTACGTTTCTCGACAGAACACGGCATTGAGCAAATCCCCGGCTCCCAGAAATCAGCTCAAGCATGTTATCTCCTTGCCGCCAGAACGCCAAAGGAACTGAAAGTAAACTCCATCGAGGCGCCGAATCAGGAGATTCTCAATGACATTGGGCGGCATCCAAATGAGAAGGCCACGGACGGTTTAGACTGAGTCGACATCGATGGAAGCCCAAAAAAGTTCTTCATGATCAGTGCCTCTTTGAATTAGGCCGACAAGCAGCAGCTGATCACTTTCTTGCTCAATAACCTTGACATCTTTGCGTGGACTCCGTACGAAATACCAGGAATAGACCTATCAGTTTCACAGCACCATCTGAATGTCGACCCCAAATGTAAGCCGATCATTCAGAAAGGCCGGCGGTCAGCCGCAGAGCACACTACCGCTATTGTTGAGGAGGTTGACAGACTGCTTAACGCCAGGGCAATTAGAGAAGTCACTTACCCTACGTGGCTCTCCAATATAGTGGTGGTGAAGAAGAAAGATGGGACTTGGCGAGTGTGCGTCGACTTCACGGATCTGAACAAAGCTTGCCCCAAAGACTGTTTTCGTCTTCCCAGGATCGACCAACTTGTCGACGCAACAGCGCCCCATCAGTGCACGAGCTTCCTCGATGCTCACAGAGGCTACCATCAAATCGCCATGCATCCAGATGACTAGGACAAAACTGCATTCCTCACCCCAAGAGGAACTTACTGCTACAAAGTTATGTCATTTGGGCTGAAGAATGCAGGATCAACCTACCAAAGACTGGTCACCGCCAGGTTGAAAGAACGACTCGGCCACACTATGGAAGTATACATCGACGATATGGTGGTCAAGTCCAAAAAAGAACAGAATCATATAGCCGATCTAGAACAGACATTCAGCATCTTACGCAAATACAGAATGAAACTGAACGCTGCCAAGTGCGCGTTCGGAATCGGCTCTGGCAAATTCCTAGGTTACATCGTCAATCACCGAGGAATCGAAGCCAACCCGAGGCAAGTCACAGCAATCTTAGAACTCGGCTCCCCCCGTTCAGTAAAAGAAGTCCAAAAGTTGATGGGGATGGCCGCTATACTCAACAGGTTCATTAGCCGGTCTACAGATCGCTGCCGACAATTCTTTCAGACGCTACGGCAAGGCAAGGCTTTTGAATGGTCCGCCGAATGTGAAAAAGCTTTCAACGGACTCAAGACCTACCTCCGCTCGGTACCTCTCTTGACAACACCCGTCATCGGTGATCCGCTCATTCTATATCTGGCAGTTTTCGATAGGGCCGTCAGCCCCGTATTGTTAAAAGAGGAAGATGGGGAGCAACGGCCTGTGTATTACGTGAGCAAGGCAATGGTTGACGCCGAAACACGCTACCTTCCGCTGGAAAAACTCATCTTAGCCCTAGTCATGGCGGCAAGAAAACTGATGCATTACTTCTAGGGACATAGCATTGGGGTGCTAACAGATTATCCCCTCCGATCAGTACTACGAAGTGCAGAAGCATCAGAACGTGTTTCAAAATAGGCTCTTGAACTCAGCCAATACGACATTCAGTTTTTACCTAAAACCGCAATCAAGGGGCAGGTGCTGGCCGACTTTGTTGCCGAATTCACCGGCAGGCTTGCCAACCTCAAACCTGACGAAGTTCACCCAAAGGATGAAGTTCGACCAAAACCTAACTAGAGAATTTATGTCGGGGATATTTGGCAATTATAATGTGATGGATCATCTAACCAAAGGGGCAGCGGCGCTGGAGTTGTAATCATGTCTCCAGACAGCGCAGTAATTGAGCAAGCTGTCAAGCTTGGATTCGAAGCATCAAATAACGAAGCCGAATACGAAGCCCTTCTAGCAGGCCTGTGGAATGCGCACCTTCTCGGTGCTCGGCGTTTGCTTGTGTTTTGTGATTCAAAATTGGTAGTCAACCAACTAAATGGGGAGTACGCGGCAAGAAACGACCATATGGCGGCCTACATGCAAATGGCCAATTCCTTGCTGGCAAAATTTGACCATCACGAACTGAACCAAATAACACGCGACCAGAACACACACGCAGATGCCTTGGCGTGCCTAGCCTCCGCCATCAATTTTGAGATAAAACGGACCATCGAGGTAGGCTTCATCCCGGAGCCGAGTATTGGCCCTTCAGAGAAAATCCATGTCAAAGTTGTAAAATCTACACCAAGCTGGATGGACCCCATTGCTGCATTCCTCTCGTTTGAACAACTCCTAGAGGACAAAAATGAAGCACACAAGCTGCGAAATAAAGCCCTGCGATACTATCTGGATCCGCAAGGAGGGCTTTATAAAAAGTCCCTCTCTGGTCCATATTTGGAATACGTGCACCCCGACAGAGTAGAAGATCTTCTAACAGAGATACATGAGGGCAGTTGTGGTGCCCATTTTGGTGGACGCTCCCTGGCCCATCGAACTATAACACAAGGGTATTATTGGCTGACAATAAGAGTTGACGCGGAGAGTTATGTAAAAAGATGCGAACAGTGCCAAAAGTTCTCCCTATTAACCCATCTGCCTGCCGAAGGGTTGAACTTTATCACCAGCCCCTGGCCGTTTGCTCAATGGGGACTTGACATCATAGGGCCATTGCCGAGAGCCCCAGGAAACAAGCGATTCTTAATCGTCGCGACAGATTACTTCACAAAATGGGTCGAAGCGGAGGCTTTAACACATATACGAGATGCCGATATTAAACACTTTGTATCGAGAAACATCATAACACGATTCGGTATTCCAAGAGCTCTCATTTCAGATAATGGCACCCAGTTCGACTGTGGCGTATATCGAGAGTTATGCAGCAAATATGGCAATCGACCTTATTTCTCTACGCCGGCCTACCCCCAGAGCAATGGTCAGGCCGAAGCCTCTAACAAATCCATCTTGGACAGGATCAAAAAGAGGCTGGAAAAAGCTAAAGGCAAATGGGTCGAAGAATTGCCGAGTGTACTGTGGGCTCATCGTACTATGCCAAGGAGATCCACTGGAGAAACACCGTTCGCTCTATGCTTTGGAACCCAGGCAATCCTACCCCTGGAAATCGGCTTCCCAATTCTGAAATCTCAAGTTTTTGATACGGGGTGAAACAACATGATGCTTGCCCTGGATCTGATTCTAATCGAAGAATGAAGAGACCGTGCCCTGGCATCCATGGCACTAGATCGCCAACGACTTCGCAAGTCGTATAATCACGAAGTTCGGGCCATGCCGATACATGCCAGGAGAGTTGGTCCTAAAGAAGGTACTTCTAGCCGACCGGAGGCCAGTCGATGGCAAATTGGGTCCAAACTGGGATGGCCCCTATCAGATAGAATCCATTGCAGGAACAGGGGCATATCGGCTCTCAGACATGTTAGGAAGAAGCCTGCCACGGCCATGGAATTTAACACATTTACGTAAATTCTATCATTGACCTGACTTGTGGGCTTGATACTTGTACATATTCCACCGTTGCAATGCAAAGTTTCTTGTTTCCTACGCTCGTTCTCCAGCCTTAAAGCGCCCTTTGTGGATACCACGATTGGGCAAATTAAAGTCTCCGGATTCAGAGCCCCCTTTTGGTGCATAACACCTGAGGGCCGATTAAGTCTCCGGATTCGGAGTGCCCTTCGTGGATATCATGATTGGCCAAATTAAAGTCTCCGGATTTGGAGCCCTCTTTTGGTGCATGACACCTGATGGCCGATTAAGACTCCGGATTCGGAGTGCCCTTCGTGGATATCACGATTGGCCAAATTAAAGTCTCCGGATTCGGAGCCCCCTTTTGGTGCATGACAACTGAGGGCCGATTAACTCTCCGGATTCGAAGCGTCCTTCGTGGATATCACGATTGGCCAAATTAAAGTCTCCGGATTTGGAGCCCCCTTTTGGTGCATGACACCTGAGGGCCGATTAAGACTCCAGATTCGGAGCGCCCTTCGTGGATATCACGATTGGCGAAATTAAAGTCTCCAGCTTCGGAGCCCCCTTTTGGTGCATGACACCTGAGGGCCGATTAAGACTCCGAATTCGGAGCGTCCTTCGTGGATATCACGATTGGCCAAATTAAAGTCTCTAGCTTCGGAGCCCCCTTTTGGTGCATGACACCTGAGGGCCGATTAAGACTCCAAATTCGGAGCGCCTTTCGTGGATATCACGATTGGTCAAATTAAAGTCTCTCGATTCGGAGCGCCCTTCGTAGATATCACGATTGGCCAAATTAAAGTCTCCGGATTCGGAGCCCCCCTTTTGGTGCATGACACCTGAGGGCCGATTAAGACTCCGGATTCGGAGCGCCCTTCGTGGATATCACGACTGGCAAAATTAAATTCTCCGGATTCGGAGCCCTTCCTTGCCGAATAAATATTAACTAAGAATTGCTCTTAATTCGGGCCGGTCGATGCATATTTAAACATTTGCGCTACATAATATAAAATTTGCCATTAAGTTGAAATAATATGTTTAATCAAGCACAAAACATTTCAAGATCAAATACAAACGTTGAAAAATAAGAAAAAAATTCTATTCGTTTGGCGCGAGGTCGGTTCTATTTATTCGTCCCCCTCATCGTCGCTCTTCTCAATTTGGAAACCAGAACGAAGCAGAACGTGGGCCGCCCTCCCTTGTTTCTGAAGACTTCGACGGCCGAAATACTTGAGCGCGAATTCGATATCTGAAAGAACGGCGTCGTCAATTGAAGATAGGACTTTCTTCAAATTGCTCCATGCACAAGCCAAGCTGAAACATTTCAAAGAAGAAGCTTTACAACAAAAACAGACACATAGTAAAAACGAGAAGACAATCAGCCACCTGGCTCACCCCTCCGTCTAGGAATAGGGTTGACGTGATCCTCCCCTTCTCCAAATTCCCAGTTGCCCTGGACAACGACCATAACATCATTAACTCGTTTTCCAGAACTGGAAAGCATAGTGATCAACTGATGGTCAATGTCTTTGGCCCTAAGGAAGAAATGCCCGTGCCGACCAGAAGACTTAGCCAAGGCATAACAATGCTGGAAGGCTGGAATGCCAAGGTTAATTCTTAGGCGACGGTTGAGTGCTGTAACCCCCATTATGATTCTAAAGAAATTCACATTAGGTTAGGAAGGGATTAAACCCCAATGGCGAAGCACAGCCCTAAGAAACAGGTGATGGGGAAAGCGGACTCCGCCATCTGCAATTGATAAAAGAGGAAAGACAATCGTGGTTTCGTCCTCCCTCTCCATATCAAGAGTGCCATCTGTCACAAGCGACAGACGGATATCATCAGGAATGGAGAAATGGCGTTTAAAGCTAGCAATTCGATCTGACGAGAGGAAGTCTTTTAAATGTTTTGCCATGCTCTACAGTTTATGAGAATATGCCAAGGAAGAAATAAGCTAGAAAGAGTTCAAAGCTAGGGAGGAGAGAACTTACAAAGGACAGAGAGAATGTCGGAAAAGAAAGTTGCAGGGACGATTCAAAAGGCAATCCAGCGGTGAGCATCATAAAATACATACTTGAAAGGACGTAAAAATTTTAAATTGCAATAAATAGACACGACGACCGAAAGGGGTGCGCTTAGATACCCGCATAAGAATAAGGCCAACCACCGAATTTTGGCTCTGACTTTTCGAAATTGAAAACCAAGCACTCCAGCCAACTGTCGTCGGTGAAGTGCTTGGGGGGCAATTGTGGGAGCCGAATAAATAAGATACTATTCGGCTTCGTATTGCGTGACTAGGACGCCGAATACATTAGTGATGCCGAATAGACAGAGGTCAATAGCTCCAAATGAATAAAAGGGAAATGGGATAAAAGTAGGCTCAAGCCCCGAGGCCCAAAAAGCAAGTATAAATACGAGAACCACAGGTTTAGAAAGGTATGTAAGAATCACTTAACTTAACTTAGTAAACAAGCTATCTTGAGTGTCTGAACTGACTTGTCCATCGGAGTGCTAATTTCGGCACCCCCGACCGAAGTGTTTGTATCTTTTCAGGTGACTAGTTGAGGATCACTAGCGTCTCCCAGGATCTGAAGAGTATTTCCAAACCACTTCCCCACAGTTATTAGTGCTTTGACTTGTTTCATTGCTGCCAGGGTGACTTCTGCTATCAATGCTCTGTCAAGTACCTTTACGTATATAGGCAATTTCAAAATGCCTACTCTATCAAACATGTCCAGATCTAGTTCCTCTTCAAATTTTCGAGCTTTTTTATAATCAATATCGACCATGTGAGGAGCAAAATCTGGCTAACTCAGTAAACTTAGCCTCATATTCGGCTACGGACATCTTGCCTTGTTTTAGTTCTTGAAATTCAGAAACCTTTCGGTCCCAGAAGTACTGAGGAAAGTACCTGTCATAGAAGATTTCATTGAATTGAGTCCATGTCATGTTCCCATTGTTATTTCAGGTTAATAACCACTATCTTCGGGCTTCATCTTTTAAAGTATAGGTGGCCAAAAGAACTTTTTGTGTCTCGGCACAAGGAAATACTTTAAATAGTTTCTCCATTTCGAGCAAGCATGCTTCTGCCTTTAAGGGTTCAATACCACCCAAGAAAGTCGGCGGTTTCATCTTCATGAACTTCTGAGTGACATTTATAATATTATTGTTATCCGATTTAACTTGGACCGGAGAAGGCGGAATAGGCAAAGGTTGTTGTCGTTGCTGTTGTATCATTGTTTTGGTTAGGGTTGCGAGCATTTGTTCCATTCGGCTCATTTGAGCCTCAGAAGATTCACTTGCATCGTTACTTCTATTATTTTCCATTGCTATAGGTAAATAGGACAATAATAAACATAGGCACAATAGTCTTGTTCTCTATGTTCAATTCCAAATCAATTTGCTTCATATTAATTCATATGTGTTCACATCAGTTCAGTTTAGTTCACGTATGTTCTCATAGTTCACACACCCACACATGCAGATGGAATGCCCCTAGTTCTTTTCTAGGACATCCTATAGCTCATATGGACTCGTGTGTGTAGTAGAACACGTGCTATGATACCACTCTGCCACGACCCAAACTTGCTTCAATAGGTTTAACGTCGTAACTGGCCAGTAATCCTTGGGTTACAAAGGCCTCTGAACAAATTAACATAATAAGGGGCTGCGGAAGCCAATATATGAAATATACATAGTCCATTGAGATGTGTAGACATACATGGAACAGAACCTTCAAAACTGAAATTTATACATACATAAGTAATGTCAAACTTCCTCAAGTCTTGCATCACTATACTGGTAATATCATAAGGGAGTTAGCCCAGCGTATAGATAAACAAAAAAAACGAGATAACAAAACGTCCTTGACATGGTTTACAAAACTTGACTTTTCAAATGGGAACCTCCCCGGGAGGTATGGTGGCTGGCTAACCCAAAACTCTCCAAATAGAAACTTAGGCCTGGTCACGCGCTAGCTCACCTACATACATAACATAAATAGTGAGTGGAAGCCTAGTGAATAATAACAGAGTAAATGGTTTAATGAGTGATATCCCATATCAGATTCAGAAAATAGAAACAAATTCATATTCTAATTCAGAATTCAGATGTATGTACTTGTCCATATTCATAGATAATTATACGTGGGACACCCATTAGCGCTAACAGATCATATACATAGCATAAAGGGTCATACTTGACCAGTTCCATGAAGGAACCTCTGGTATTGGGAACAGATAACATACTTGAGCCACGATATTACCCCCAGACGAGGGCCATGAGACCACGGTATTGTTATCCCTGGGCAAGGGCCTTGTGCTCATAGATCACGGTATTGTTACCCCCAGGCAAGGGTATTGTGCAAAGGATGCCATGAATACTTTTCAATATATGGACAATCATTCATTGATTCAGAATGTAACATGTCAGAAAATAGAGCATTTCTTATCATATCATATCATATAAGAAAATGCTTAAACGTAAACATATCTTTACAAACTAATTACTCATAGATGGCTCTAAAGCAAACAGACAGAGTAGACAAATCAGATAACTTACGGCGCGAGACCTACATAGACACAAAACGAATACATACTGAATTACATACCCAGAATCATTAATGTAGCTCTTTCTTATCTTGGTGTATTTCTACTTCTTATTTTCATTATTGTGACTTAACTATGGCCTAAGAATGCCTAGGATGAAATGAGGGTACTAAAATGCACTTTGAACACTTAAACAAAATTTTTTGAAAACAGGGCCTTCGCTTGAGCGCAACTTCCGTCGCTTGAGCGGAGGTTCAATAATGTGAGTGGTTGCTCGAGCGGTCTGTAAACTCTGCAAAAGTATTGGTTGTGTGAATTTTTCGCTCAACAGTCGTTCGACGGTTGCTCGAGTGTGAGACTAGGATCTTTACTTGAGCACAACTTTTGTCGCTCGAGCGGTTTGCAAAACATGAAAACTTTTGGGAGCATG
Source organism: Camellia lanceoleosa (assembly GCA_025200525.1). Lineage (NCBI taxonomy): Eukaryota > Viridiplantae > Streptophyta > Magnoliopsida > Ericales > Theaceae > Camellia > Camellia lanceoleosa. The sequence goes on from CM045760.1 coordinate 40,023,186, forward strand.
CATTTTACACTTAAGCCAACTTTTGGTTGCTTGAGCAGAAGTGTAAAACACGTAGTGGTCACTCGAGCACAGGATTTATCGCTTGAGCGGAGAGATAGACTTCTAGGATTTCTAGATTTGCTTCTCAAGTCTAAAGCTCAAATCCAAAGCTACAAATCAACTTTTATTGGGCTAAAATACTTAAGGAAACTTGTGTAAACTTGTCAAACGTCAAGAATTCAAAACCATTTCGCAAAATCAACACATAAAAGTGTCATGCCCCAAAATTTGGACAATTAAATATTAAATTAGGACTAAACCCCTATCAATATTTCATCATCCAAATCCTAGGGGTGAAACAAAATTTAAACGTTCACGTTTCCAAAGGGTTTAAGTAAATTTCCATCCTTAAAAGATTACAAGAGATAAAAAAAAGAAACTAACAAAACGCCAACCAAACCATCCACCATAATTTCATAACTAACCAATACCTCCAACATTAAAGTAACAATAAATAGTAAAAATAGCTTAAATAATGTAAGGTTACAAATCATGCCAAATTATCCAAATAAATAAATACATAAACTAATATCAATCCTACGCTCAAGAAAACAAAATAAGTCCAAACGACATGTCCAACAACTATATTTATTTCTCTTCACTAACGTAGTCTCAACTAATCCTGCAAAGGAAGCTCGGTTGTACTCAAATAGAACGCACCCAAGTTGCCAAGAGACAAAATGGGTCAGTATACATGTATACTGGTATGAGCACAAGATCTAACACCCTCGTGTCCACCAGACACAAACAAAAAATACATTTAACTTTTGTTACGGGACAAGACAAGCAGTTTCATCCGCATCGAGACGAATGGGTAGTTTCTCGAGATACGGTGGCATTTAGTTTCTTACCCCTACACAACGAAATATAAATTAAGTATAAAATAAATAAAATAAAAATAAATATGTGGTGGGTCGGCTCTGCATAAAAAGTTAGTAAGACCCACCATCCTGCAAAAAAATAAAGTTAGTATAATTTAATCATAAGTAACTTACTGAAAAAGTTTAAAAATGTACCGTTTCATACTTAAATAATTTGAATTGGCCAAAACTCAAAGAATAAAAGTTGTACAAAATCAAATTTCCTAAAAGGTAGCGTAGATGAATTTAGTAGAAATTGAACAGGTTGATAAAAAAAACTTAATAGAAAATCCTAATCGAAATTCAATCGAAAAATCTGGAACTGAAAACGAAAAGAAACTGCCCTAAGATGAATTTTTTCAAAAAAGTTCAAAACATGAAAAGCGTTCAGAATAATGTTTTACTTCAATTTATGCAAAACCAATCAAAATGAGCTTGTTTCGTGGGTTAAAACAACATCTAAAATCTACAATACAAAAATAAATAAAAACTATTAAAACAAAGATCATCCGATTACAAGTTCTAATCGATATTTTTAATAAAAAGTTAAAACACAAAAGTTGTCTAGAATCACGTATACATGTCTCTGCTCAAATTTCATAATTTATCGAGATTGTTTACTATTTTTCAAGATGTACAAATCAATACAATTCATACCATAACAATAAACTCACAATTAATTTCTTTGTACCTTAATTCCACCACTTTGGCCCTTCACTTATGACCTACACATATATCCCATGTGCCTCACGTATACCTAATACCGCTTCGAAGCCAAACTTGCACGGGGATATCGTTTCGAGTTTGACCGACACTCTCAGAATGGTTAGCACATACGTGTGCGCGTAAATCAAAGCACTCGTCTATTTATGAGAACGAGGCAACAATATATACACAATCTCTCATCTACTCATGAGAACAAATATAACAATGCTAAGCCTAAGAGATTCAAATAAATCTCATAATCCTCATTTTTTTCTTTCTTATACACTCTTTCTCACCATCACTCAAATAAAATAACAATCCATGGAGTCATGGTGGAGTATAAGGAATTTATCTATGGGTTCCTAATTAATTTTAATTTCATATATTCATGAGTGTGTTTACAATCATAAAATAAATCCATATAAAAATCCTAAACCTTATATACATAACTAATCAAAATAATTAAAATCAATCAATCATCTAAAAACGCTAAACCTTATATACACAACTAATCAAAATAATTAAAATCAATCAATCATCTACATGCAAATACGAAAACAATTCAACATCAAATAAATATAAATAAATAAATAAAAATAACGAATTAAACATAAATAAAGTGAAGTGGGTTTTGCACTCACAATTATTTTTGAAGATCAAAAAATAACTTAGAGAATTAATGAAGCCACCAAAATAAAACCATAACCCTTTTTTCTCTTTTCCTCCTCCCCTCCCCTTGTCCTTCTCTTTCTCACGCCATACACAACACTCCCTCTGTTGATTAAACACACACACACACACACACACACACACTCTCTCTCTCTCTCTCTCTCTCTCTCTCTCTCTCTCTCTCTCTCTCTCTCGGTTGCTCTCCTTTTTTTTTTTAACACCTCTCTAATGCTTCTAACCTAATTTGACAATATATTATATAATTTAAATACAACCTAATCACAACATATATAAATGTAAATATAAGATTAAATATATATATATATATAAAACAACACATATATATATATATATATAAATATTCAAATTAATTATATATAATTAAATATCACATTAAATTAATTAAATACCACATTAAATTCTCATGTAACCACACAATTAATAAAACCAAAAATAAAATAAAGTAATAATAATCATAATAATAAATGATGACTTACGAAAAATTAGGATCGCTACGAAAAATTAGGATCGCTACGAAAAGCTTGCCAATCGTTCAAAATTCAACTTGAAACTTAAGAATATGATATGAACATGACATGCATGAATTGTTATGAACTTAAACTCTACAAAACATGATCAATTAAGGTCAAATGGTAAGAAATGTGATGAGTTCTTAAAACAAAGTTAAGATAGACACATGCATATGAGATTTGATTGAAATTCAAACTCAAAATGTGATGAAAATGCATGCATGCATGAATTATGCTCAATTCTTGTATTACACAACTAAATTTTCTTGAATTCGTGGTCTAGACATCATATTTGTACAATCTAAGGGTTGAATTCTTATCTATGCTTTCTGAATTGAGGGCTAGAGGCTTAATTCTTGAGTCTCTAAGTCCAAGTTCTTTACTTCCTAGCAAACCCCTTAGCTTGAGCTCAAGTCTTCTCCTTTCTCTCCCTCTCTAACATTTTGTTTGATTGAGTAGGCTCAAAGATGTGAAAAGAGATGAGTCTAAGCACATACTAGCCTTATATAGGCTTAGTTAATAAAGCTTAATTAATTGGAGTTAAAGATAACTAAGTGGGATCATTTATTCTAATTTATTCGTTCCGAATCGAATTTTAATGAAACCTACCATTAAATTTTAAAAATTCTAACTAACACAGAAACAAAGGCACTTTCGTGATCGGATGCTGATAAGGCCTTCAATTCACAGAACAAAATAGAACACAAACAGATATTCCTACGCGGATAGATATGAGTACAAATAATACAATACACATGCGATTAATCATAATTTCATTTTAATGACGTATTAGGCATTCATAATCATATGTTTTAAGCTAATCACGAGTCGGGATTATTACACATGCGGCCAGGGCTCTCGCATGTGCAATTTTTCAAGGAAGGTCCGGATTTTTTTTTTTTTTTTTTTTTTTGTTTTTTTTTTTTTGTTTTTCCAACTTTCGGGCCTCTAATTGCATGGTTTTCACATGTATTTGACGTTCATATGCATTTCATGAACATGAAGGAAATTAAAGAATGAATAAAAATAACTGAATAATCAAGTAAATGATAAATTCAATAAGTTAACAACCGATTGTATGAATTGAATGTGTATTGATAAGACGTGTGTTGTGTAATGTGCATTGTAATTATAGGTCATGAGTTGAGGACTGATCAATCGTTACTGGAACCCCACTGTGGGTAACATTATTGTAAAGATATTATGTTCATATGGAAGATATTTGCAATGCTATTTAATATATTATGTTTTCAAAAATGTTATTTGAATGTGAACGAATGTCCTATTTTTGAATTTATTGTGGCATCCAAAGAATGGTTTCAAGTCATGAGGGACAACATATTAATGTGGGTCCATGACTTATATGTGATTATGAGATCTCGTTAGCCACTTCATTGTGGTGATATGTGTTGAATCGGTATATCTACGAGCACAAAATAATGTTCTCGTATAATCCTGTCGATCAAGTCTATGCTTCTCCAAACGTCGTCGCTTTACCCCCTGAAAATACAAACGTGAGCTAGCCAGCGGGTGTGTGCCGGATACCTCTCCAATGCCTAGGTCAGAAAAATAGGCAAATAGACGAAAGCTCTATGTATTTGAGAATCAAAGTTGTGATACCTATAAATAGGTCCTGTCATGAGCTTTTGTAGGTTTTGCTTGGCACAATCCCAGTAGGACTCTTTATTCCTCAATGTAGAGTCCTCCTAGGAATCACACTTCTAAAAGATAATGCCTATCTTTCAACACCTTCTTCATTGCTCTAACCATGTGAAATGGTTTTACTACGGTTGTATGATTACACAACCAAGCTAACACCGCTATATTTAGGCGACAACTTCAACCGTGCTTCACCTAGCTCGATCCCACCTTGCTCTTACAATTCAGCTCATCGTGTCCACATATGACGCCTTAGCTCGGTCATCATTCAACTATACCTCGAACCGGAGTATATGAACCGAGCTATTTGCAACCATCTCTTCGACCGGAGTAATTGTCACCACACTTAGACCGAGCTAACAAAGCTAGGTCCAATCTGCGAAGCCCTTTTTACTACGGCCCACGAATCGATCTACTGTAATGACTGGGCCTAGCTCGGCCCTAAGTGCACATAAAAACCCCCTCTTAATTGCCCCTTAATCCTATCTGCATCGCATGATTTGGGATTATTCTTCTCCAGCCGAGCTCGATACTTTCAAGCCAACCAAGCTCGCTCTCCACTGAGCTACCAATGAAGCCGGTCCAGAAACGTCTTTTTAAGTGCTCTGTACGTTTGAATCGTTTTCTCTTCCCTTGGACACGTGGCAGGACCCTATTGGCCAAGTATAGCTGTCACAGCCATCTTTGTACTCCGCAAATTTTGAACAGTCCCGCCCAAATTCATGCTTTATAGAAAAACCCTCATTTTTGAATAAAAAATACCACTGTTCATCTTCGTTTCTTGCCTTTTGAGTCTCCATCCGAGCATCTGAAAAGCTCTGTGCTTTCGTCGGCAGCCCTACAGTCCTGACCTGCGTCCCCTGATTTCGAAGCTGTAAGTGGCTCAAATTCTTTCTCTTTCTTTGTTTTTACTTTTGTGAATATGTATAGTATAGAAATGCAAACACACGTTTTTCAAAATATACTACTATAGTTTTTATATAGGTGGGTAAGAACTACTCAAGCCCCAAAACCCACATAATAATACCCCAACTATACTCTTAACTGGGCTTACAACCAATCTGAATTGTGATGCTTTTGATTGTGATGCTTTCGATCGAAAATAACACCTTGACCGAACTAGGAACCAATTTGTGATAGGTGCAAACTCGACCGGACTAGGAAACCTTACCCAATAACCGAGCTAAAAACTTGTGTCCTGACCGGGCTAGGGCCTTTAATGCTCAATGACAGGGCTTAAAACTCGCGCTACGACCGAGCTAAAGGTTACAACCCACTTACCCGATCTAGAGTTTCTATCATTTGCTTATCCTTCTTTTTTAGCCCGGTTCAGCTGTCTGGGCATAACACTTTTCATCTTCACTTTGCAGACTTTGACTAAGTTTGGCCAGGCACAACTTTGCATGCTCAACTGAGATACTCAACGTTATCTCAACACCGAGCTAAGGTTCCGAGCTAATTTATACATAATTTAAGTGAAATGGGTAAATACCGGTTTTTAGTAAATTCTCCTGGGGCCATCGCTGAATTCCACAAGGACTACAATATTCCTGATGATGTACACCTTTCTTTAGCCGAGCTAGACACAATGCCTTGGGGAAAACTGGGCTTCGTCCCCTTCACCGTGATATCCATAGTTGAAGCTGGACATCGATTTCCTGTTCAGCCACTCCTTTGTGAGTTCCTTAGGCAAACTAGACTATGCCCAACCTAGTTTAGCACCAATTCTTACAGAATAATAAATGGCGTTGCCGAGCTAAATCGCCGGCTTAGCCTCAACCTCAGTTTAGCCGAGCTTTTTCACCAATACTCACTTGGCCAGAATAAAGACGGTTGAGTATACTATTTAAGAATAAAGAGACGCCGCGAGAAAATAATTAAAAACACACCGGACAAAGACGTAAATCGCCGGCTTGGCCTCAACCTCGGTTTAGCCGAGCTTTTTCACCAATACTCACTTGGCCAGAATAAAGACGGCTGAGTATACTATTTAAGAATAAAGAGACGCCGCGAGAAAATAATTAAAAACACACCGGACAAAGACGTGAATGACGATGACTTTTTCTAGGTTTCTGGTAATTTTGAAGACCATGATGCCCAGATACCAGGCTACGGTATTAACTGGAATAAAGGCACAACTGGTATGAACACCTCGGTTCAATTTGTCCATTTTTTGCTCTTGCTATTTTTTAAGTTCTTCACTGCGCATACCGTTGGCATTTTTCCTTATGTAGACTTGAACCAGCTTAAGTCACAATATTAGTACCCCAACTTGGACGCTCTCTGCGCCGCGCTTCGATACCGCGATCGAGGTTGGGCCGAGCTACTAAACTTCGAGCCGACCTACAGATACAACAGAAGGAGGAAGACTAGGGTAACCGACTTTCTCCTTGAGCCATCCCCTGAACCAGATCCCGCACTTCCTCAAATTAGGCTAATCCCGCTAACAGAGGAACAAGAAATAGCCAAGAAAAGAGCCGTTAGAGCACTCATCACCGAAACAACAGCTTCAGCTGCTGGGGACCAAGCCGAGATCCTACAAGCTGGACAAACACATAAGGCCGTGGTAGCCCTTCCAACAGCCCGGGCCTCGTCGTCTCGGCCCAATAAGCGTGCTCGCACCTCTACGACCGAGCCACGTCTTGTTGATGAAGATGACATCGTGCTCCCTCAATCCACACAACTGAGCCCAGAACCCATGCGTTCTGACCGGGCTAGCCCTTCAGAGTGGGCACCAAGAGTGACTTACAAGAACTGAGCCATAACAAATACAGATTTAGTGGTTGCAGAAAAAGACCACTTGCTCGCCTTCAACCTCACCAAGAGTGTGTGCTTGCCAGCCGACATAGATCATCACGATCATTTGACCGAGCTGAAGGCCATCCGCTCGGCTACAAAGTCGATGGTGCTAGTAAGTTCTTCCTCTACTTGTCTTTCCAGTTCATACATCTGTTTGCACGGTTTTAACCACAATCGTTGTCTCTCCTTTTGCAGACCATGCAGAAGAATTACGTTGCTCACAAGCGCATGTTGGAGCTGCGTAAGACCACACGGTTGGCCGCGGCAGAAGCCAAAGCTAAGACGGCCGAACTAGAGGAATCCAAACAAAAAATGATCGACCTACAGACTGAAATAGCGTGACTCACCGGGCTGGTTAACTCGACTGAAACAGATAAGCAGAAGTCTTTGGCCGAGTGGAAAGATAAATATCTACGCGAGCTGTAGACGTCCCCGAACGCCCCGGGAGGGTTAGGTCCCGTTCCGTTCGTATTGGGGTCACTACGGTTCAAGGACTCGATTGTCGCGGTTCTAAATCTTGAACCAAAGAGTCCAAATCCGGCAAATCGTTTGAGAAAAACAAATTTTGAAAAGAAGTGCCAAACATGGACTGCTTTGCCAGATTACAGAGTCGCCACCTAAATATTTTAAAATGGGAAATTTAGGAAACCCTGACTCGGTGCCGAAGGCCACGTGTCCGTCATCACCAAAGTGGTCTTGGCTTGGAAGGTCAGCTATGAGCACCCCCTTTTGCTCGGTCCGAAGACCGGCCTCTACTAACCGTGATATCCGTTTTTGAAAACATTACATGCTCTTATTCCAATTATTAGCCTAGAATTACTATGTTATGCGCGCAGCAAACAAGTATAGACTAGATTGCCTAATTTGAAAATAAACATTGCATATCCGTTCGTTTTGAAAATGGTTTGGAATTTGCTACTCGCAAGTAGGCTAAAACACGGATTTCAACGAGTTTTCCAACTCAAGCAATCCAACCTCCACCCACAGGCATTCAAGCAGTTTATCTCACATAAGCAACTAGCCGCATGGTAAGCATACTGTCATGTTAACATTTACACGCATGCGATATGCTAAAGCATAAATACTTACATCGTACTCCGTGCCAAAACAATAAACTAGTTAGCAAACATGCGTGATCCTAGTTCATGTTAAGTGGCTAATGCAACACAGGCAAGGATGCGATCTAGACAGGCTCGGCTAACCCTAAAGATGGCATGTGAAATACACTTTATTCGATGCACGTATTCAATTTGGAGATTGAAGTACAATGCAGTTTGTATGATGTACCGAGCCCGATGCATGTTAACAAATGCATGGATGCACGCATGCATTGCATAAGGTATGCTAAAATAGACGTGCCCTAATCTACCATCATAAGCAGGTAAATAAAAGGGAAGAAAGACGTGGGGTTGGAAGACATACACCCACACACACACACTTATTACAATTGCACCCTCGCTCGGAGGGACCGAATAAATATTACAGTCCGAATAATAAATAAATTAATTATTACAAAATTTCTAATTATTTATCAAATGAATGCAAAAAGGAAAGGTGGCCACAGCCGCCCGCCTCGGGATACGCGAATAATGCATGCTCGATCCGACTTGCCCAGAAAACCCATGTCATGACACTGTTGCTTCTGTTTCTACTGCCCTACCTCTCAAAAAATTCCCAAAGTCCCAGAATACCTTCTACATGAGCTGCGGTACCCCACCGGCTGGAGGAAGTGATCACCGGTTGCTTAAATTAGCCACCGACTTCTTGTAGAGTTTATCGGCACAAAAAGTGTGCCGGTCGGCACATTGTACTGCCGGTCGGCAGAAAGTTCCTGCAGAGGATAGTTTGACAGCAGCAGCAAACTAGCAGTGCATGGCATGGATTTTGAGCATATGTAAGCATGGCCAATGCCTCCTATCATGCTTGGGGACTCAAGGAGGCATGACTCTTGGTTCTTGGGCCATCACTTATGCATCTTGATGCATGATGGCCTAAGGAACCAAGGTTGCATTTTAATGGTAATGCATGCAAACAAACAAATGAAACCCAAGGCCTTGTCATGTGTTAGTCAAAGGTCTTGGTGACCAAGAATTGAGACGAGTTGCACCACTTGAGGTGTGAACTCCTCTCAACCCTATGCTTGGCTTGACAATCCCCAAGCCAAGCCATGGAATGCATGTATGCAACGTAGTTCAAATGATGCAACAATGGGACTAAGATGCAAGGCATACCAAGTGTTATGCAAACATGGGCCAATCAAGCAATGGGACCAACCTACTACAACACTCGATGAACCAAGCATGCATCAAGTGTATAATGAATATACAATGGTGGCCTTAACTTCAATGGGGCAGCCCTCGAACCACCCCAAAATAGTGGCAAAACAAGCCCTAAATGATGACCAAAATGCTATACAAACATGCAAGTTCATGGGCCTAAACCTAAGGCACCAAAAGAGCATCTTACTACCACTTACACAACCACTCATGGCATGAATCTAACAACCAAAAACAGATTTTCAGTATGCAAAATGACACCCAAATCCCCTCACATGGCACCCCCAAAATGCATTAATCATAGAAGCATACAAAAGGCCTATTCTTAGGCATAAAAGGACACACCTTTAAAGCATGAAAGAGATGACAAGTACAAACATATGAGCATGGATTAGGGTCTGAAATAGCATGTCAAATGATCCTAAATCATCTAAATAGACTATCCAATGCATGTACATGGATCACCTACCCAAGGCTTACAAGCCACCATGTAAAACAACCATGTCAAGCATGCTAAATATGACAAAAACAGTGGCCCACAGCCCTTATACATGGCAAAATGATGTTAGTATCTCCATGAAACTAAGCTAAAACATGCGAGAAAACATGGCCTCAAAGCATGGCATATTTCTAGGCATAAGAGAGCATTTCAAAGCAAACATAAAAGGCATGTTAAGGACCATAAAACCAACCTAAAACAGAGGCATAACATGTCATATGAACCACAAATATGCTCTGAAATGCAGCCAAAACCAACCATGCATACATGCTATTATTTGAGTCCAAAACAAAAGCAAGCAAGGGACAAAGGGGAGAGGGGTGTCTCTCCCCTATATAAGACTTAAAACCATCTTCCTCACCACTGAAAACCCACTGGTTTTCAGTGGTAAGAAGGCTAAAAACACCAAGTAAACAAGGCCTTACCAAAAAGACACCAAAAAGGCCAAACAAGGCCTAAAGGGGTGAGCCCTTACTCAAACCACAAAATGACCTTAATGAAGGTTCAAGAGCAAGTAAAAACAAGAGTTTTTTATGTTAAACACAAAACCAAAAACACAAAGCAAGACTAGTAGAAAGCTAGAGCAAGAATGGGGAATCTAAAGTAATGTTCTTACCCTTGAAGATCCTTTGAAGAACAGGTGGAGCAGCCCTCCTCTAGTGATCAAAACCAGTCCAAAATCACAACAATCAACCTCCCAAGTCTCTCAATCTCGAGCTATGGTGTAATAGTGTGTGTAATGGTGCAAAAATGAGGTAAAACTACACTTTTAGGCCCAAAAACACACACACAAGAGGAGAGAGAGGGAAAATATAGAGAGAGAGAGAGTGTAAGCTCTGGTTTCTTAGTCCCTCAAATGGCTAGCCCTTGAACCAAGAAGACAAGGCCTCCTCTTATAGAGGAGGCAATCTTGTAAGCTTAGCAACCAAGCAAACAAGAGGCTCATCCCTCCATACACGTGTATGGAGGGGAAGAAAGCTGTAGACAGCTGCTTAAAAATATCTGAAAAAGAAACTGCACAGTAGTCGGCAGGGCAAAATTGTCATTTTGCCAAAAAAGAGTGCCGACCGGCACAATATAGTGCCGGTGACAACAACAACCAGCCGGTGGCCTCTAGCCACTGCCGGTGGTGTGTGGGGATGCCTCAGAAAGCATTCCCTGCCCCTCAAAGGCAAAGAACAAGTGCTTGGTGCAAAAACCAGACACAAAACGGTCAAGTTCGGAGGTCCTGAGGCAGGGCGCGTAGCCGAGGACTCCGGGAACTCCAAACGAACACGAATCATGGATTATCACTGAGTGTTCAAGCGGTGACGTCCAGGTCTTGAGGACGGTCAAAAATTGGGTGTCTACACGAGCTGGCCAAGCTCGAGAAATAGAAGTATGCAGAGATAGCCGAGCTGCAGAAGAAGAGAGAAGATGCAGAAGACCGTGGCTACAAGAAAAGAGAAGCCACCTACATTCTGCAGTGCAAAGCTTCAAAGGATATATTTTTTAAATGCGGATGGAAGGCGGCTTCAATAAAGCTCGATTTTGGCCAAGAAACCGAGGTCTTCCAAAACCCTCCTCCCCACTTCATTCCGAGTTACATGGCGGATTACGCCAATGCTATCTAAGAAAAGTTGCTCCAAGTAGGGGAGGAAGATGAGGCATCCCCATAACCAGAAAACACCCCAGCTGTTACTAGTGACCTCGGTCTCCAAACTGCTCAGTCAGCTCGGGTGGATCCACCGGTGCCCATTACGGTTGAAGATGTGGTAGTGACTAACCTACCTGCCAACACTGGGCTACGGAGTGGTGAAGCTCGGGTTGACTTGGATGCCGATTTGGATGACCTATTTGCTTGATCATGTATTTTCAAGCACACACCCACTAATATAAATATATTCTAACCTTTGATACTGAATCTGCACCTGGCCAGCATGGCGTAATTCATCTTCTCGACCACGAATAGCCATGGCTCCAAAAGCGGCACCCCCTAGATCAAATTGATATGCGCCGCAAGTACCAGGGCAAAAATCACTTATAGTTACTGTTACAGGATACCCTGAACATGCTGGATTTGATGTGCATTTCACCTATATATATGTTTTCATAACCATACATACACATATTAGATAGCTTCAATTATCAATGTATGAAAACAATGAAAACACTTTCGGTATTTTCCAACAATATTAATGGGGAAGAATTCTCTCCAATCCATTGTTTTACTAGAGGGGTGCTGTTGTTGACGTCTATGCAGCCACTACGGGTTCTATTTCAATAATTTGAATTGTTCATTCTGTTTGGTATTGTATGTTGATCATTAATAAATAATAATAATAAAAAAAAGATTCATTCGATATTCATAACACTATGATTTTCTTATATTTATTTTCAAGAAAAATAGATGACAAGTATTATTTAAAAAATTGTTCATTAGGGTAAATTACAAATACAATCCCTAAGGTTTTCTTAAAATACAAATCGTCATCTGTGGTTCTGAAAATTATAAATACTCTATTGTCAGAATTTTTTATTCAACAAAATTAATAAAATTGAGGTTTTTTGTTTTTTGTGTTTTTATTTTTATTTTCAGTAAACTTTAATATTTTAAACAATTTTTTTACTTTTTAGATACACTTAATATAAATACAATTAAAAAGTATAATATTTGTAAAAACAAATCTTTAAAAAATTCACTAAATACCAAAAATACAACAAACAATTTTAAAAAATTCAATACAATTTTGTATTCTTCTATATTTATTGATTTTTTAAAATATTGTTTTACAAATATTTTACTTTTTAGGTACATCTAGGTTAGGTGTATCTAAAAAGTAAAAACAATTGCTTAAAATATTAAAAAATTTCACTAAAAAAAAAATGAAAAACAAAAAAACTCAATTTTCAGAAAATTGAATTAAAAAATTGGAATCAACAAATTGATTAAATTTCTAACTATTCTTCTATATAAATTGTTAATTGAAAAATATTTATGATATCATTACAAAATATTAATTGATTTAATGATTTATTAAAACAAGAGCTTATTTGTTTGTTCGTTTGATTTTTTTTTTTTTTTTAGCCAAAAGAAATTTAACATGAAGAGGCGAGATATAATTTTTAGAATAACAGGGGATAATTTGTATTTTAAATAAACGTTGAGATGTATATTTGTAATTTATCTTGAATGATTTATAAAAAAAAATCTTATAAAATAAATGATTCAAATAATTAAAATGAGATATACAATGGATCTTAGAACTTTGGCACCTGATAACATGTCCCACATCCTATGCCTGATTTGAATAGAGCAAAGCCTCCAGCTGATACCATTTTGTAGAATGGAGCTTTTCCAAGGATATTGGTATATCCACAAGCACCCCCTGTATTCCAAATATTAGTGTCAAAGGTTATGATACCCTAATCAAAAAATAACAATAATAAATAAATATATATACATGTATAGAGGTAAAGATTTTAGTTTTCTCTAATAATTTAAATTATTTAATGTATTAGTAACTAATAATTTAACATGATATCAGAACGTATAATCCATTATGTATTCTGGTAGCTAGACTATCTAGATGAAGGCTTCTTGAAGAGGATGCCTCCATTTGGAAATACATTATTGTGGGAGCTAGAAAATTATAGGTACTAGCTTATTGGGCCTAACCCAAACAAAGCCTACAAAGGTCCAGCCCAAATAAATATCACACCCCCCAATCTATATAAAGGGGGGGATCCCAAGTGAAAGATATGTCTGTTCTCCCTCCACCACACACATACACCCCTTCTAATATAGATATATACTATTTCATGATTCAAGGACTGACTTCATCATCAGAGTACTCCCGGCCGGCAACCCCGGTTGGGTGGCACCGACTATGTTCCTCATTGCAGATCTACAGGGGTGCAGCTCTTCTCTTCGTTAGATCTCCACAACATCCATGTGAGAGGATATTTCATGGTCTCACAATTGGCGCCGTCTGTGGGAACGATTGAATGAGATCAACGAAGAACACAACAAATATACTGCTGTAAGTAAACATATATGGGTTGCTTTAAGGTTAGTGCACTTTCTACAAAAGCAAAATCAATCCCAAGTAATACGGCCCACAGCTGGGTCTCTTATTTTCATTTTGATTCAACTTGATTCGCAATATACATATCTACATACATATAATATTGTATATCTAGGATGCCAGTTGTGGTGAGTTGATCTTTTGAATATCATTTTCTGTGTAGCTAAAACCAACATGAATGAAAACAAAGCAGAGCGTTTTCACTCATTCTTTCTGAAAATGGGTTTCAGCTCTTTTCGGCATCATTAATAGGGTTTCTCGGCCAAATTCATGCGTGATCTATTCATCACTAAGTGGGTCTTCACTTTTTCTCTCTCTAGACTAAATTGACATAAATAAAACCATGAGTTATTATCACAAGTAATTTAACTTTTTTACTTCATAATTCATGAGAATATGGAGCAATCTATACGGCTCTTGTTGCCCAACTAATTTTTGATGTTATATAAAAGAGGTTTGAGAGCTCTATCATCGACCTCATATACAAACTGTTTGGCACTTCATTCATAGAGACCAACCCCACAAAACTTGGCACTGTGCCTTAGTATAACACCAGAACCTCGACTTCATTGTTCAGCGGTTTAGTTTGGCATCACAATTAACCATCTTGGCCAAGCCAAGCTACTACTCGGCAACCTACCGCTGAAGTCGGCAATCCGACAAGGCTATTCGGTAGTTCTTCCTCCCTTCTCAGCAACCGACTACACGGTACTGCCCAACTTGACGAATCGGCATCGTCATTATTCATTATTCACATATTTCATGCTGTGCAATTATTCTATTGTTAAAGGAATTAGGACAATGTAATATGGATCATGTAACTAGAATGACATTGATGATATTCTGGTCTGTCATCATTCCTCTGCATGTGCTTTAAATCTTTCCAACCATATATGGAGCTGTTGTTCTGGGGCAAGGCCTCATGTTCCTTAATTACATCAAACACCCAAGGTAGTTGGTTCACAGTATGAGTGTAACACTGAAGAATTCAACTAATGGTAGCTGTTGGTTCGATAGATTTCTTTCCTTGATAATTTCAATGTATCTTGCTAACTGTCAATAAAAATCAATGGATGTTCTCATGTTGACCTGGAAAATGGTAATTATGCTAATACATGTTCTTGTATTTAATCTAGATTCATTGATTTTGCTCATGTTTCTACACCTATTCCAGTTAATTTAAATAGTTAGGATTTGGAAAAATTTCATCTTCACTGAGTACTTGACATGGATGATATGAGTATTTTATTCGGCAAGCTATAGTTGGGTTTACATCATTGCTCGGCAAAATAATTCGGTGGTGTCGCGGTAGTGCCGAGTCGCTACCGCGTTGAATCTCAATATAATTCTCGAAAATATCACCACTGCACGGCGCTACTATCACGGCATATCAAATTACCGTCTCGGCTTTGGAAACACTATTCAGCTTCGACGTTGCTTATCAACTTACTTACGGTACTCGACAAACATCATATCGTATTGCTTATCCTTTGCGATTCGGTACATCATTCGTTCTATTATCAACTGCATATTAACACAACTATGCATATTCGGCAACCACCAACAAACCACCTTACATCCATAGGCCCAACGAACAATTCGGCAATTTTATTGGCTTACTCGGCATATTATCAACGAGGAGTTTCGGCAAACCTATTGACTTATTCGGCAATTTATATTTTCATTCAAGCTGCATGCATATGATCAACTCGGCTTATAACTTATTCGGCAAAAATTACACCGCAACATTTCTTATTTGGCACATTCTTTGACAAGTTTACAATTATTCTGCAACAATATTCAGCAACTTTATGTCTTATTCGGCACTAATATCTCGCCTTAGAACTATCATCTTGGCTTGCCAAAATCCACATCTGAACATATCACAGGATTCGTATCGGCTCAAAGGGTCCAAACCCACCAACCCGAGAAGTCAAGAAGTAACCAAAGTATGCCGAAAATTGCGATACGGCTCACATTTTTTGACAATTGAAATTTTCGAAGCTGTCAAACTCAAGTTTTGCCCATATCAACATGAAGTACTCATTGAGACGAGTCCAACGCAACAAACCGCGTCAAAATTGGAGCTCAAACGAAGTCGTACAGGCCACTCAAAGTTTGCCCAGAAAATGAATTCTTTCGCTGGAGAAGATGATCCAGCAAGATATGAAAAATAATCATGTGCTTTGCGGTCGCATTACACCCTGTTGATCTAAGCCGTTAAATCTATTTTGGCTATAATTACGCCATCAGGAGTTTGATCACAGCAACCCAATAGCCTTTTCTACCTATTTGACGCATTTCGGGTCCATCCGTACACTCAAAATTTGTAATTTTAGCTCGCAAAAAAAAAAAAAAATATATATATATATAAATAAATAAATAAAAATACAAATAAATTGCAGATTTGATTCTGATATCACCAAGTACCCTACTTTGTCTCGGCTTCATTTTGATTTCGCTACAGCACCAAGAAGGGGCACGGAATCCGTTTCAAATCATTATCGGCCTACTCGGCAACTTTGGCCCAAGTCAATTTTATTCCTTCCGAATAACAAATCTTATTCAAAAGCAATGGGGCAAATATACGTTGGACAAGACGCTCAACTTCACTAAATTGGCAACCATTGCCAACCAAGTTCTTCGCAAAACTAACTCCGAAGGAATGCCGATACACCACGAAGCTAAGAAAAATCGCCGACCAAACGACGGGCACAGTCACCGACCCAAGTGTAAACGGACACCGGTGTTTTGACACTAGACACTCTGCAGTGCATCAACTTTATTCGGCTAAACAACATTATTTGTCAACTTTATGCATTGTCAAACTTTATGCAGCAACATTGGCCACAGTATTCGGCAACTTTATTCGCTTAACAACATTATTTGGCAAAACAATTGCCCACTGGGACATCAGTCAATTTTCCGCTTTCCAATTGGGGCACATCAGCCGATCATCATCCCAGCACCTTTGATATACATGCATACTCGGCCAACTTAGTACAAACATTACAACGATGTTTACTTGAGTTACAAACTCTCGCTCATTTTCACACAGCTTAAAGCAAGCGCCCGTTTTGGGGCAATACATTACACTTGGCAGTTGACAGTTTTCATATTTTTGCGCGTCGTCATTTTACCAAAGCCGAATCTTCCCTGCAACATAGGGCAATAAGAATCTACATTCCTTCCGACTAACACCTGTCATTCGAAAGCAATGGGGCAAGTCTACCTTGGACTAAACGCAGACTGAGCAAGTCGGCAGTTAAATAGTTGGCCCAATATCTACTTGGCAATTCCCTACAAGCGAAGCAATATTATTGGTGATTAACCCGTCCACCTTATTCGGTACAGGATACATTATTCAAAGTCCTTGCCATATTGGCACTTAGTTGTCACTTAAAATCAGCAAAAGTCTCTGAGTACGTCACAATCTTCACACTTGGCACAGAGCGCCGTTAGCAAAGGCCTACACCCTTGCCCGGGGTTATAATACCGCAGGTCTACACCCTCACCTGGGGGTAATAATACCGTGGTCCATTTTTTGCTTGATATATCTACTTTATTTAAATCTGTCTTACTTGATTCAGGCAATCATTTCCGTGCTCGACATATAGAAATATTTCTAGCTTGGCATGAAATTCCATATTTGGAAGTAATCTTTACACTCGACAATATATTACACCCTTGCCCGGGGTTATAATACCGCGGCCTACACCCATGCCTAGGGGTTAGAATACCGTGGCCTACACTTGTGCCCAGGGGTTAGAATATCGCGGCCTATACCCTCGCCCGGGGGTTATATTACTGCAGCCTATAGCTCGTGTCCGGGGGTAACAATACTGTGGCCTATCGTTATGATTTGTTTGTATTCCTTTCTGGGTTTTAGCTCAACCTCCCTCATCTTATGATCAACACATATACATTTATACATACATTCAAAACATATATACATTTATACATACATTCAAAACATACGTACATTTATACATACATTCAAGACATACGTACATTTATACATACATTCAAGACATACGTACATTTATACATACATTCAAGACATATGTACATTTATACATACATTCAAGCATGCATTCAAGCATACATGCAGTCATCCATTCATATATTTTATTCATTTATCCAAAGTGTTCTTTATCAAAAAACCTAACAGCTATTTGAACAGCGTAACTTGGCAAGAAAAAACTCTCATTCCTTCTATCACAGACAATGAAAGTTTTGGGGCAATTGTGGGAGCCAGAAAATTATAGGTATTAGCTTATTAGGCCTAACCCAAACAAAGCCTACAAAGGTCCATCCCAAATAAATATCACACCCCCCATCTATATAAAGGGGGGGATCCCAAGTGAAAGGTATGTCTGTTCTCTCTCCACCACACACACACACCCCTTCTAATATAGATATATACTATTTCATGATTCAAGGACTGACTTCATCATCGGAGTACTCCTGGCCGGCAACCTCGGTTGGGTGGCACCGACTATGTTCCTCATTGCAAATCTACAAGGGTGCAGCTCTTCTCTTCGTTGAATCTCCACAACATCCATGTGAGAGGATATTTCATGGTCTCACAATTATATTGTTTCCTTAAAAAAGATTTTACTATGTTTAAATCTTGAATTTAAAAAATAAAATAAAATAAAATAAATGAAAGAGGAAACAACATTTTCTCTTTTGATTAGATTAGGAAAATAAGAAAAAATAAATAGATATTAAAATATTTTGAATTTGTTTGTTTACACATAATATATATAAAGTAATTTTTTTTATTTGCCTTGCATTTTCATTTGTTTTGTCAAATCCAAAATCCAATGATTTTCAAAAGTCATTAAAATTCAAGCAATCTCCAAACACGTCTAACAATTTCAAATCTTGAAATATAATTGCCTAGCAACTACCAAAAAAAAAAAAAATAATAATAATTTTATTAGTTGAATTTGATCCATCAAGTTTTAGTCAAATTAAAATAAAAAAGAAAAAATTAATTGCATGCGTTAAATCTACTTAGATTACTCTTGACCTTGTGTCACACTAATATACTCTCTAACCTTCATGGAAGTTGTGAGTAAAAGTTTTATGACTAACAAATAAATAAAAATTTAATTACATGTGTTAAATCTGCTTATGTTACTCGTGGCCATGTGTCACGCTAATATACTCTCTTACCTTTAGGAAAGTTGTGAGTAAAAGTTTAATAATTAACAAATAAATAAATAAATAAAAACGACTAACGAAAAAAATGTACTCACATATGAAAGTATGTTGAGGATATGAATAACAAATTATAAATCACAACAATGTCTGGCAACAACAATGCCATTTCTAAAAACTCCACCATCTACATCTTTGGAGAGGTTGTGAAACCCTAGTCAAATATATATATATATAAAAGATAAGAATATGTGAGTAGAGGCTCAAGTTAAACAAAATAATATGTAATATTATAACATCTATCTATATATCTAAAACATCAAAAATGAATTTCTCTCTCCCCTCACCATTGGCACCAAAACCATTAGGATCTCCATACCACGTGGCTATAGTAGATGACAAAGCAGCATTAGATGAAATTATAAATAATGAAAGCAAAGCTATAAAGGTGAAGAGAGTGTGGAGGTGTTTAAGAAAAGAAGGCATTTTTTTTTGGCTTCGTCAAACAACCTTATGCAATAGATTCAAAAAGACGGAGACAGATTTATGTTGAGATGGCATAATAGGTTCTGACGTGATGCATGTATTTATAGGGAGAGAGCTCCTCTTGATACCTTTTCTCTTATGTTTCTCTTGTGTGGGCCTTAATCTAATCTTGCATAGATAATTTGAACTATCTAACTTATTATTGTGGGTCTATAAAATAGACGGTTTAGATCATTCGTACATATCTGAATTGAGGTCCATAAGAGGGATATAAAAAAATATGAATAAACAAAATTATGAAAGGAAACTTAGGATGTGTTTGGCTTGGTTTTGAGAGATAAATTTCAAAAAATATCTTAGGGAAAGAGTTTAGAAATTTTTTTAATTTGTTTGGTTGTATATTTTGAAAATAGTTTTGGAGTATGAGAGTTTGGGATGATTTGATATTTTGTTGTAGTCAAGTAGATGTGTGTGAGAGAAAAAGTGATTGAAAATGAGAGAGGAAAAAAAAAAAGTGATTGATTGATGTGTATGAGAAAAAAAGTGATTTTGAAATTTTTTTTCAAAAAATTTCCAATCAAACAAAATTTTAGAATTTTTTTTCAAAAATTATATTTTGAAAGTCAAACCAAACAAGATCTTAATCTTCTTAAAAAAAAAGGGCCACACAAGTTTCTCATATATACTACCTTAAATGCTGATAATAATTAAAAAAAAAAAACGTATACTATCATAAATTACAAAATATTGTTGGACTTTGAACTGGAAATTCCTCATCAATTATTACTATAAGAAGCTACTTACGGAAGGAAGATTCCCTCCGGTCACTGTTTTGCACTGGACGGGATTGTTTCAGTTTGTAAGGTTGATCACAAGTTTCATTTTGATAAATTTAAATTGTTCATTTTATTGAGTATTTTGTATATTTTTTTTTTAATAAAAGAAAAGATCAATTCGATAGCTGTAACTAGTTCAATTTATCGCATTTTTCACAAAAAAATATATATGACAAAAAATAAACTATACTTTTTTTTTTTTGGGTGAAAAATGCGATAAATTGAATTAGTAATAGTTGTTGGATGGATCTAATATATATATATTTTTAATTGTGATAGAGACCTCACACATAAATGACCCCCATGATTCCCACAACCCCACTCTCATTCCAATCACTCATAATATAGGGTCTACAAATACATGAGTGGACCCCATATACACATTAAGAGCCAAGATCAAATTGGGAGTCATGAAACCCCAAAAATGGGGTACCAAACATTATCACTATTATTTTTTTTTTTGTGTTGATGAAATATACAAATAACCTAAGAAAATAAACAATTTGAATTATCAGAATAGAACCCATGGTGAGCCCCACAAACAGTGACCGGACGGGATCCTCAATTTTCAATCAAATTAAGAAATTTTCTGTTAATTATTATTAAATTTTTTCTAAATCTGCCCCCTTTAAGCTCTCTCTGTCAAACTAAATAAGTTTTTTTATTTACTTAAAAAACTCATTTAAATTAAAATCCATGTCGCATACTCTTCCTACCTTTTTCCCTTTTAATCATATTTGTC
This sequence comes from Camellia lanceoleosa, assembly GCA_025200525.1. Classification (NCBI taxonomy): domain Eukaryota; kingdom Viridiplantae; phylum Streptophyta; class Magnoliopsida; order Ericales; family Theaceae; genus Camellia; species Camellia lanceoleosa. The sequence continues at coordinate 40,044,522 of CM045760.1, forward strand.
GTCATATATTTTCTTTAAAGATAATACAAGAAAGTGAAAAAAAAAAAAAAAAAAAATTGTTTATGTGTTTGTCTTAAAATGAGGTGATTGAATATCATTCTAAAATGTGCACTATTATTTTATTAAATTTTTGTTAAATATGTCATTTTTAAAATATGACAATAAAATATCATTCTAATGTGTGTTGTAATGTCTTATTAAATTGTTACCAAATGTGTCATTCTTTGTAAAATGTAAAAATGGGACATTAGTGTACTATTGTCTTATTAAATTTTTGCCAAATATATCATTTTTAAATGTGATAATACAACATCATTTTAATGTGTATGTTAATGTTGAACTTGGGGTTGCTACTGCGCGGCTGCGCAGGAGCAATCGTTGTGCATTGAAATTGGCCAATTTTGAGGTTCATTTTAATAATTTAAATCGTTTATATTTTAGAATACATCAATAAAAACATGTCTGCAAAAAATTAAATTAATCGGATATCGTTTACCTATTCATCCACTTACATTTATATTTATTTTAATACTTTAAATTACAATTATTATTTATTTTTATAGATACAATGTGAGTGGATGAATGGGTAAACGATATCCGATTAACTTTATTTTTTGCAGGTATGTTCTAATTGATGTATTCTAAACTGTGAACGGTTCGGATTATCAAAATAAGCCCCAAAATGAGCCTATTTTGACGCACAACAGTTGCTGCTGTTGCGCGGGCTGTGCAGCAGCAACCCCAATTCCGTTAATATCTTATTAAGTCTTTGTCAAATATGTCGTTTTTTCTTAAAATGTGACAATGGCCATTTGTTCATTATTGTCTTATTGAACTTTTACTTCTTTTTTTTTTAATATTATTTTTCTCTTTTTTTTTTTGTTGTTGTTATTATTTAAATATTAGTTGTAACAAGCCCGCGAGGGACCTCGCTACAGTTCGGACTCGATTTTGTTGCGGTTCCAAATCTTGAACCAAAGAGTCCAAATCCGGCAAATCGTTTTGAAGAAAAACAGATTTTTTGAAAGAAGTGCCAAACATGGACTGCTTTGCCAGATAACAGAGTCGCCACCTAAATATTTTAAAATGGGAAATTTAGGAAACCCTGACTCGGTGCCAAAAGGCCACGTGTCCGTCATCACCAAAGTTGGCTCGGGAACTTGGGTACGATTGGGGAAGGTCACATCGTGAGCACCCCCGCTCGCCCGGTCAAAGACCGGCCTCTACTAACCATGATATCTGTTTTTGAAAACTTTGTGCGTTCTTATTCCGGTTATTAGCCTAGGTTACTATGTGATGCGCACAGCATACAAGTATAGACTGGGTCGCCTGAATTGGAACAAAACACTTCATGCTTGTTTGTTTGAAAATGGTTTGGTGGTGCTACTCGCAAGTAGGCTAAGACGCGGATTTGCCACCCTCGGGTGGGCTTAGAAAACATGATTTTGCCACTATCTAGTGGGCTTAAAACAAACATTTGATGAATTGTCCCAATCCAAATAACTCAACCTCCACCCACAGGCAATCAAGGCAGTTATATCACATAAGCATATAGCCTCATGGTAAGCATGCAATCATGGCAACACTCACACGCATGCGAGGATGCTAAAGCATAAAACTTACCGAGTACTCCAAGCCAAAACAAAAGCTGATTAGAAATCATGCATGATCCTAAGCATACTGAAATGTCTAATGCAACACATGCAAAGATGCAAACTATAGCAGGCTCGGCTATTCTAAACATGACATATGATGATGTTACAGCTAACACGTATTCAATTTGGAATTAAAATACAAATGCAGTTTGTATGATGTGCCGAGCCCGGTGCGTGCAATACAGATGAATGATGCAAACATGCTGTCATACTGTATGCTAATTGAAATATGGCCTATATCTAATCATCATAAGCGGGTAAATAAAAGGGAGAAAGAAATGGGGGTTGGAAGACATACATCACACGCTCGCACACTTATTACAATCATGCCCTCGCGCAGAGGGTCCGAATAAATAATAATACAGTCCGAAAATGAAAGAATAATATGGTCCGAAATAATACAAATTCCTAATTAATTTACAAATTAACTAAGAAATCAGAATGGTGGCCAGCAGTGCCTCGATTCGATGAATAATGCATGTTGAAATTGTCTTGTATTTGAAATCCTTTGGGACGCCCCAATTAGCCTCTGTTTGCAATGTTTCTCGAAATGCGTGCCGGATTCCGAAAGGCTGCTGATTCTTCATTTTGCTGCAACAGAGAGCAGGAAAGGGGCATAGCAATGTATTTCACAAATATATGCATGCCTCGATCCTTGTAACAACCCTCGTACTGATTACCCTTAAACCACTGAATTACCTACTGATCATTGCTAAACTGAACTGATAATGACTGATAAGTGAACTGGATGAACTACTGAACAAACTGAATGAAACTGAAACTGAAACTGAAACTGAATGAGTTTGTCTATTTAATTACATATTGTATCTGTTGACTTATGTGATTATCTGTTTGCATTTTATGTTTAAACTGCTAATTGAAGGCCTTATCGGCGGCCGATTTAGAAACCGTTTGAAGTTTTGTAATCAGCATAATATTTATGATTTAATGATATTTTTATCTGAAAATTGGTTAGGAACGATTAAATTAGATTGAATTGAGCTAATTGAGAACTTAGACTTATTTACAGAATTGCCACTTAGTGGCCACTAACACACACACACTTAGAGACCTTGTTTTCATTGTGATTAAACAATTGCTCAGCTCATTCCCTTAGTCCCATAGCCGACCAAAGAGGAGAAGTGAGGGAGAAGAGTGAGAGTTGAGCTCAAATTGTAGATTTGTCTTGGATTGCTTGGAATTAAAGTGTAAATTGGCATAATCTAGCTTCCACAACTTGTGATTGGAACTATAGGTAAGGAATCACCTTCTTAAAGTTGTTATTGAGCCTCATCTTGCATGTTCTATGCATCATTGTAGGATTGAGCCATGTTTTTGTTTATATATGTGGAATTGAAGCTCAAATGTTACATGCATGTACATATTGAGGCATTTTGAATTGATTTCTTGGAGAATTGTCACATGCATGTCCATATTGTTATCATAGTTCTTGTTTCCTCATTGTTTTCAAAGATTAGAGCTCATTTGAGCTGGTTTGGAAGCTTGAAATTGGTTTAATGATCATGCATGTCATTGTTTAAAAGTGTTCTTGAAAATGGTTTGAAATTGAGTTTAATTGAAACACCCTTGGGCCTTGATTTCTTAAATTGAGCTTTAAAACTTGTTATTCTATGTGTTTGAAAGAGTTTTCCAGAAAATGGGCCCAAGAGGATCGAATTTGGAGCATCAAAACTTGGTTTGAAACTCAGAAGTCGAATCTGGATTTTCCAGATTTTGGACGTCCTTTCGGCGGGAAGTGCCGCCGGCGGGAATGCATGCTCGATATTTTCTTGCATTGTTTCTGATCGCTCGGCCGGGATTTAACGCTCGAGCGGGAAAATCGCGCATCCAGCATTTCTGCACCTTTCCTCAGTCCGCTCGAGCGGCGGAATGTACGCTCGAGCGTGGGCCTTTGTGTGCTTGTCCGCCGAAAGGGAAACTCTTCGGCGGAGGCCTTGTTCACTGAAAATTCTGAAATTGCTTTCTAAGTGCATTTTTGCATCCTCATCGCATCCTAGGCATTCTTAGGCCTAGTTTAGAGCATCTTAATGAGGATGTAGGCATAGAACCACACCGAGGAATTTAGGGATTTAATTATCATCCTTTCCAAACTGTAAACTTAGTGTGTGTTCTATTTGATTGACTGTTTAGGGTTGACTCTCGGGGACGCGCTCTAGCTACTGATAGCCCAATCACTGTGAGTAACAGATTATGTAAAGATATGTTCAAATGGATTTATTTTGAATATCGAACCGAACTGTTTATTGAACTGATATTACTTATTGAATGAATGTATGTCCTGCATTTCGAACTGTATTGTGGCATCCTTAGCACCTACTGTTATTGACTGTTACAGAGCTCTGTCGGTTTCCTTGTGGAACCATACTGATTGATGGCCATCATTATTGTTGGGTCTTAAGGCGGTCTGTTGGACCTCTTGTTTATAGGCTAATGGATGTACCACATATGGTGATTGATTGAAATCTTGATTGGTAAATACCGAAAGATTGAAATACTGTATAATGAATTGATTTCATTACTGTAAGGACATTCATTCATAACCTCTTTACACTGTATGTTATTCACTGGGCTTTAGCTCACTGTTTATATATATATATGTAGGTGCTCAGCTACCAGACCGGAGCTAGGAGCGTGGGATTGGTCCCCAGTTTTGTCAGCCAGCCTTTGTGCCTCACTGTGAGGTTCCGAGACGCCATGCCATGGCTTGGGGTGTTTTTGTGTCCCCATAGGTCTCCTCACTGTTTTGTACTGTTTTGTATAGACCGTTTACTGTTATACTGTACTGTTAGCGAGGAATGTCTGTACTGATTGTGTATACTGTACTGGTTGAATGCATAAATGTATGAAAAATGTTTTTGGCATACAGATTAACACAGCTCTATGGACACTAGTTATTTACTGTTTTGGCTTCCGCCAGGCCTTGAACTCTGTATTTACTGTATTACTGATTGGCAGGCCTTTGGTAATCTCGGATTACTGGCCAGTTACGGTGCTAAACCCATAGGGCCGGGTTTGGGTCGTGACAGAGTGGTATCAGAGCGATACTTAACCACGAGTTATACCGTACACACGTGTCCAAATGAGCTATAGGGTGTCCTAGAAAAGCAAATAGGGCATCTCATGAATTTGAAAAGTGTGTGCTTATGACTGACTGATTGTATATTAAAATGTGAAACTGTTTAATTGTACAACTGTTTATAATGATAACTGTTATAACTGTTATAACTGCTATAGTGAAATGGATAATGCAAATGAAACTGAAGCATCATCCTCTGAGGCCAGAATGGCCAGACTCGAACAAATGATGGGACTGATAATGGAAAGACTTGAACAACAACCGAACCAACAGCCCCCACCTCCTCCTCCTCCGGTGCAACCAATGTAATGTACAATATGTGAATGCAATCGAGGTGGACATTATTATGACTTCGAAATTGACAAAAATGAAACCGCCGTCCTTTCAGGGAGGCTTAGAACCGTTAAAGGCTGAAGCTTGGGTTCTTGAGACCGAAAAGTTGTTTGAGGTTTTTCCGTGCTCTGAAGCAAACAAAGTTTTGTTGGCAACCTTCACCCTTCAGGAAGAAGCCAGAAGGTGGTGGATGTTGACCCGTGATGCAAATACCATTCTGACTTGGGCTCAGTTCAAGGAGTCCTTTTTCGAAAAGTATTTTCCCCAGTGCATCAGGGACAGAAAAGTGACTGAGTTTGAACAACTGAGACAGGGCAAAACATCTGTTGCCGAGTATGAAAAGCAATTTACTGAACTTGCTAGGTATGCCCCACACATGGTGGATACCGATTATAAGAAGGCCAGGAGGTTTGAAGGCGGCCTTAGTGTTGCTATCCAGGACCGGATAAATGTTTTGAAAATGCCAACTTATGTAGGTGTTCTCGACCGGGCATTGATGGCCGAGACAAATATTGCAAGATGAAACAATCAAACACCGACAAGTGAGTGGCAAGGAAAAGAGGGTTTTAAATTTAAGAAAGGCAAGCATAACCCGACAAACAAGAAAGCGAGAATCTGGTCGACTACTAGCTGACCAAGGAGTGGATTTACTCCACCTGTTCTATATGTGGCAACAAGCACAAAGGGGTTTGCTACCGGGTTTCGAGCTTGTTTGAGTGTGGCAAGGTGGGCCTGAGAATCAAAGATCGCTCCTCCGCTTGCCAACTAGTAGTAAAGCGCACCAAGCGCAAGACATCGAATGTAGCACCAAAACCGAACCCCAAAGCTACCGAAAGAGCCTATGAGGCGGGGCAGTGTTTGCCCTAATACGGAGGCGTGCAAAACTCTTGAGGCATTGTGTCGTGTATCCTCTCTATTTGTGCTCGAATGCTTATGTATTGATTGATTCGGTCTATACATTCTTATGTGTCGCATGCTTTTTCGCGTAAATTGAATAGACCCTTAGAACCCATGAACTATTTGTTAGCTGTATCATCACCTGTTGGGGGATCCATGACATGTGCATATATGTATCCTGCTTGTGAGATTATTGTTAGGGATATGCACCTATTTATTGATTTACTGCCATTGAACATAGACCATTTTGATGTAATATTGGGGATGGATTGGCTACAAAAATATCATGCCACTATAGACTGTGTAACAAAACAAGTAGTGTTCCGTCCACCGGGTTTGCCCGAATTTGTGTTTAATGGAAATGGAGTAGTACCTCCGCCATATCTGATTTCTTCTGTAAAGGCTATCAAATTGATTAGAAAGGGGTGTAAAGGATATCTGTGTTCTGTATTGACTGTACCTGCTAATGATAATGTTAAAACTGATGTGAATTGTATTCCTATAGTCCGAGAATTCCCAGATGTATTTCCAGATGAATTGCCAGGGGATTTGATTGACAGGGAAATTGAATTTATTGTGGATGTGGTTCCGGGTACCCAGCCGACATCTAAAGCCCCCTATAGAATGGCTCCAACTGAACTGAAAGAATTGAAGGTACAATTGCAGGAACTGTTAGACAAGAAATTTATTAGACCGATGCTTGGTGGGGTGCACCTGTTTTGTTTGTAAAGAAGAAAGACGGCTCACTGAGACTGTGCATTGATTACCGTGAACTGAACAAGGTAACTGTAAAGAATAAATATCCCTTACCGCGTATTGATGACTTATTTGATCAGTTACAGGGTGCACAAGTGTTTTCCAAAATTGATCTTAGATCGGTATCATCAATGAAAGTCAAACCGAAGACATTGATAAAAGCGCTTCGGAGCAGGTATGGCCACTTTGAATTTTTAGTTATGCCGTTCGAGTTACGAATGCCCGCCGCATTTATGGACCTCATGAGCAGAATTTTTAAACCATACCTTGACGACTTTATTGTGGTATTTATCGATGACATCTTGATCTATTCTAAGACGTAGAAGAACATGAACACCATCGAGACTTGCCCCGCAAACCTTAAGAGAAACGTAGCTGTATGCTAAACTGTCTAAATGTGAATTTTGGCTTGATCATATAATGTTTTTGGGACATGTTGTTAGCAAAGATGGAATTTCTGTTGACATGAAAATTGAAGTCAGTAGTGAATCGCCTAGACCAACGAATGTAACGAAGTCCAAGCTTTTTGGGATTGGTGGATATTACGAAGATTTGTCAAAGATTTCTCTAAAATTGCCCTACCATGACTCAATTGACCGAAAGGGATATCGTTTGGTGGGTGACGGAGGAATCGGCATTTCAAGAATTGAAAACCGGACTTGTGATGCACCGATTTTGACTCTACCTTGATGCGGATGGTTATCTTGTTTTTAGTGATGCTTCTCATAAGGGTTTGGGGTGTGTTTTAATGCGAGAATGGGAGAGTTATTGCCTATGCTTCCCGGCAGTTGAGACCACATGAAAAGAACTACCCGACCCATGACCTAGAACTTCTTTGCGATAGTGTTTGCCTTTGAAAATTTGGCGTCACTATTTGTATGGAGCAACTTTGTGAAGTGTATATCGACCACAAGAGCTGAAATACTTTTTCACTCGAAAAGAATGAATATGAGACAATGGAGATGGCTTGAGGCGATAAAAGACTATGACCTCTGATTTTGTACCATCCGGAAAAGCCAACACCGTTCTTAGATGCATTGAGCCGAAAATCGATTGGCAACTTAGCCTGTTTGTTTGATGACGTAAAGAGTTGCTTCTTGATCTGGAAAAGTCTGAAATTGAAATTGTATTGAAAGAACAAGGTGGAACCTTAGCCGCTATTCTTGCTCAACCGACCTTGATTGAAGAAATTAAAGAGAAACAACAAGCGGATGATTACTTGAAGAAAATCATTGAAGAAAGGATTCAAAAGAACCGGATTCAAATTTGACAACAATGTCTTGAAATTTCAAGACAGTGTGTGTACCAAATGACCTGAATTGAAAAGAAGAATTACGCAAGAAGGCCACGGTTCGAGTTTTCTATTCACCCGGGAATACTGAAAATGTATCAAGATCAAAGCAAATTTCGTGGCGAGAATGAAGAAGGAAATTGCCGACTTTGTGTCCAAATGCCTTTACTGCCAACAGGTCAAAGCTGAACATCAACGACCTGCCGGATTATTGCAACCTTTACCCATACCAGAGTGGAAATGGGAGCATATCACGATGGATTTTATCGTCGGATTACCTCGCTCCAGGAAAGGTATGGATTCCATTTGGGTTATTGTTGATAGACTAACTAAATCTGCACACTTCCTACCTGTCAAGACAATCTATAATGCAGATAGATTGGCTGTTATCTATATTGATGAAATTGTGAGATTGCATGGAGTGCCTGTATCTATTGTTTCTGACAGGGATTCGAAGTTTACATCGAGGTTACAGCGAGCCTCTGACTGCGTTGGAGTCTTGAATTGAAATTTGAGTAGTGCCTATCATCCTCAGACAGATGGACAGTCAGAAAGGACCATCCAGACTCTAGAGGATTTACTGAGAATGTGTGTACTGGACTTTCAAGGAAATTGGGAAAGTCATTTGCCGTTGGCTGAATTCGCCTACAACAACAGCTACCATTCGAGTATCGGAATGGCGCCTTTCGAGGCATTGTATGGCAGAAAGTGTAGATCTCCAATCTCTTGGCGAAGTTGGAGATGGGCCGTTCTTGGGCGAGATTGTATATGAAACGGCCGAGAAAGTGAAATTGATCTGGCGGTAGCGCCTGAGTGAAGCGAGAAAAGTTATCGGATGTCGAGAAGGCGGGATAGAGAATATGAAGTGGGTGATCACGTGTTTGTGAAAGTGACACCAATGAAAGGCCAGACTCGCTTTGGAGTCAAAGGCAAGTTAGCACCAAGATATGTCGGACCGTATCAGATTATTGAGAAAATCAATCCGGTGGCGTATCAAGTTGCTCCCTCTGAAATGGAGCATATGCATATCGTCTTCCACATTTCGATGTTGAGAGACTATCTTGAGATCCGTTTCATGTGATTGAGCCTACTCGGATAGTGTTGAGTGATGACTACACTTACGAGCGGCCTATCTGATTTGTAAACCGACGGATCAAGAAACCGAAATAAAGAGATTCCGCTAGTGAAAGTTGGTGGCGAGAACCATGGTGGTGTGTATGCCACTTGGGAAAGGAAGATGACATGGCTAGGCGATATCCGGATTTGTTCGGCCGAATCTGTTTTCTTCGGTGAAGGTAACTTCGAGTTTAGAGGACTAAACTCCTTATAAGGAGGAGACTGTAACAACCTCGTCTTGATTACCCTTAAACCAGATTACCTCTTGATCATTGCTAAAGCGAATCGATAATGGTGATAAGTGAACTGGATGAACTCTTGAACAAAGCTGAATGAAACTGGCTGGCCAAGCGAATGAGTTTGTCTATTTAATTACATATTGTATCTGTTGACTTATGTGATTATCTGTTTGCATTTTATGTTTAAACTGCTAATTGATGGCCTTATCGGCGGCCGATTTAGAAACCGTTTGAAGTTTTGTAATCAGCATAATATTTATGATTTAATGATATTTTTATCTGAAAATTGGTTAGGAACGATTAAATTAGATTGAATTGAGCTAATTGAGAACTTAGACTTATTTACAGAATTGCCACTTAGTGGCCACTAACACACACACACTTAGAGACCTTGTTTTCATTGTGATTAAACAATTGCTCAGCTCATTCCCTTAGTCCCATAGCCGACCAAAGAGGAGAAGTGAGGGAGAAGAGTGAGAGTTGAGCTCAAATTGTAGATTTGTCTTGGATTGCTTGGAATTAAAGTGTAAATTGGCATAATCTAGCTTCCACAACTTGTGATTGGAACTATAGGTAAGGAATCACCTTCTTAAAGTTGTTATTGAGCCTCATCTTGCATGTTCTATGCATCATTGTAGGATTGAGCCATGTTTTTGTTTATATATGTGGAATTGAAGCTCAAATGTTACATGCATGTACATATTGAGGCATTTTGAATTGATTTCTTGGAGAATTGTCACATGCATGTCCATATTGTTATCATAGTTCTTGTTTCCTCATTGTTTTCAAAGATTAGAGCTCATTTGAAATTTGGTTTGGAAGCTGGAAATTGGTTTAATGATCATGCATGTCATTGTTTAAAAGTGTTCTTGAAAATGGTTTGAAATTGAGTTTAATTGAAACACCCTTGGGCCTTGATTTCTTAAATTGAGCTTTAAAACTTGTTATTCTATGTGTTTGAAAGAGTTTTCCAGAAAATGGGCCCAAGAGGATCGAATTTGGAGCATCAAAACTTGGTTTGAAACTTCGAAGTCGAATCTGGATTTTCAGTTTTGGACGTCCTTCGGCGGGAAGTGCCGCTTCGGCGGGAATGCATGCTCCCAGTATTTTCTTGCATTGTTTCTGATCCGCTCGGCGGATTTAACGCCGGCGGAAAATCGCGCATCGGCATTCTGCACCTTTCCTCGGTCGCTCGGCGGCGGAATGTACCTTCGGCGTGGGCCTTTGTGTGCTTGTCCGCCGGCGAAACTCAAGGCTTCGGCGGAGGCCCTGTTCACTGAAAATTCTGAAATTGCTTTCTAAGTGCATTTTTGCATCCTCATCGCATCCTAGGCATTCTTAGGCCTAGTTTAGAGCATCTTAATGAGGATGTAGGCATAGAACCACACCGAGGAATTTAGGGATTTAATTATCATCCTTTCCAACTGTAAACTTAGTGTGTGTTCTATTTGATTGACTGTTTAGGGTTGACTCTCCGGGACGCGCTCTAGCTACTGATAGCCCAATCACTGTGAGTAACAGATTATGTAAAGATATGTTCAAATGGATTTATTTTGAATACCGAACCGAACTGTTTATTGAACTGATATTACTTATTGAATGAATGTATGTCCTGCATTTCGAACTGTATTGTGGCATCCTTAGCACCTACTGTTATTGACTGTTATAGAGCTCTGTCGGTTTCCTTGTGGAACTATACTGATTGATGGCCATCATTATTGTTGGGTCTGTTAAGGCCCGGTCCTTTTGGACCTACTGTTTATAGGCTAATGGATGTACCACATATGACTGATTGATTGAAATACTGATTGACTGAAATACCGAAAGATTGAAATACTGTATAATGAATTGATTTCATTCTTGTAGGACATTCATTCATAACCTCTTTACACTATGTTATTCACGGGCTTTAGCTCACTTGTTTATATATATATGTAGGTGCTCACCACGGGCCGAGCTAGGGCGTGGGATTGGTCCCCAGCTTTGTCGGCCGACCTTTGTGCCTCCTTTGTGAGGTTCCGAGACGCCATGCCATGGCTTGGGGTGTTTGTGTCTCCATAGGTCTCCTCCTTTGTTTTGTCTTGTTTTGTATAGACCGCGTTCTTTGTTATCTTTGTCTTTGTTAGCGAGGAATGTCTGTACTGATTGTGTATACTGTACTGGTTGAATGCATAAATGTATGAAAAATGTTTTTGGCATACAGATTAACACAGCTCTATGGACACTAGTTATTTACTGTTTTGGCTTCCGCCAGGCCCTGAACTCTGTATTTACTGTATTACTGATTGGCAGACCTTTGGTAATCTCGGATTACTGGCCAGTTACGGTGCTAAACCCATAGGGCCGGGTTTGGGTTGTGACAATCCTCGTGCCACCAATCACGCATATCGATGCATGATGGCCGAAGAATCGGATTGCACAACTCAATATGGGGTGAATGCGGATGAATGCTACAACAAAACCTAACTCCATCATGGGTATCCGGAGTGTCGGTGACTTGGGAATTGAGACCCGTTCCGTCACTCGGAATACGGAACGTGCCTCGTTTCCCATGTCCGGTCTAACTCCTATTCCGAACACAATGCAATATGCATGGTATGCATGAAATGCAGCTCATATGTGACCTAGCATGCACAATGCTATGAAAGTGAGATGCCTCGAAATGCGTGCTGCAGATGCATAACCGAGGAAATGTATGAATGCAATGCGAATAGGCATGAATGCGATCTAATATATGATTTAGCATGCACAATGCTATGAAAACGAGATACCTCAAAATGCGTGCACTGCAGACGCATAAGCGAAAAAATGTATGAATGCAATCTAAGATACAACCTAGCATGCACTATGCTGATGAGAATGAGATGCCTCGAAATGCGTGCACGCGGGCACGCGAACCGAGGCGATGATACTAAAGCATGAAATAACATGAAATATGATATACGATGAGACTAAAGTGAGATGCCTCGAAATGCGTGCCCCCGGGCACGCAAACCGAGAAAATGGCATACAGAATGCAATATGAGTAAGATGAAATGGAAATGAAATGCCTCGAAATACGTGCCCACGGGTACGCAAACCGAGGCAATGGCATACAGGCATGGGATGATATGAAAAAAAGTATGTAATGAGACCAGAATGAGATGTCTCGAAATGCGTGCTCACGGACACGCAAACCGAGGTGATAGCATAAAAACATGAAATGGCATGAAAAATGATGTACAATGGGACTAAAATGAGATACCTCGAAATGCGTGCCCACGGGCACGCAAACCGAGGCAGTGATATAAAGGCATGAAATGGCATACAGAATGCAAATTGGACTTACACTAACATGAGAGAGTCTCAGCCGCACTCACATGAGAGGCCGAGGGATGAAAAATGAAGTGCCTCGAAACGCGTGCCCACGGGCACGCAAACCGAGGCAATGGCATACTCGATGCAATGATGCTAAAATGAGATATGGAATGCAAAATGGACTTACACTAACATGAGAGGACCTCAGCCGCACTCACATAAGAGGCCGTCGGATAAAAATGAAGTGCCTCGAAATGCGTGCACACGGGCACGCAAACCGAGGCGATGGCACACGGAATGCAAATGACATGGAAAATGCAAATTGGGCTTATACTAACATGGGAGGACCTCAGCCGCACTCACATAAGAGGCCGTCGGATAAAAATGAAGTGCCTTGAAATGCGTGCACACGGGCACGCAAACCGAGGCATGGCCCTAAGGCACAGAAATGACATGCAAATGAGATGTAACACATGGCATATGTAAAATGCAAACTTCAGCAGCTAAAATGATGCACAAATAGCCCCCGAATTATGACAAAATTACACCCGATGCCCAAAATGCAATGTTATGCACCCAAAACGGCCTACAGCCCTACTAAACATGCACAATATGGACATAACATGTAAAACAGTATCAAGACAGCCCCTAAAATAACATTTTTTCAGTACAAAGCAAGGCTAAATAATAACCACAAGTATGGTAAAAATAACTTGCAAAAATGGGGGAAAAGAGGGGAATTACAAAGCAAGTAGTATATACAATGCTCAAACCAAAAAAAACAGTTCTACAACATTAAAGAGGGACCAAAAATATACACATTTATAAGAGATAACATCCCCCAAATCAGTATGTAGATATGATAAACAAAGCATGCAAAATAATGAGCCAACGAAGGCTATAACATGAGGTACCATAAGAATACACCAAAAAACTTAAGACCCTTGATAAAACATGAATAATGGGTCATTTTAAGACACTTTCTAAGCCTGATGAAGGCTGAAAACAGAAGCCAAGAAAGCCTAACAAAGCATGCAATTTTACGGAATCAAAGGTGGTATTACATGAAGTACCAAAAACATGCACCAAATGGCCTAAGACCCTTAACAAAACATGATGAATGGGCCATTTTAAGACACTTTCTAAGCCTGATGAAGGCTGAAAACATAAGCTAAATAAGCTCAAAGGGGCATGCCAAATAGGAGTAGAACATGAATTCAAAGCAAGTGGCATGTAGAGCATGAAAACCAGGTTGAGCCCTTCTTCAATGTTGAATAGGGGATCAAAATAAACACAATACTAGTTTATGAGATGCTCCAAATCAGATCAAAAATAGGCCAAATAAATCATGCAATTTTACGGAAAATATGGAGGATTACCAAGCAAGCGCATGATAGAGCCATCAAACATGATGGAGCCCTTCTTGAATGTTGAAGAGGAGCTCAAAATAGGTCCACTCACAGTTTAGAACAGGCTCGAAATCAGATCACTCATAAGTCAAATAAAGCATGCAAAATAATGGCATAAAGAGTGATATTGAAAGAGGTGTGTCATGGAGACATCAAACAGAGTTGAGCCCTTCTACAAAGTTGTAGAGGGGCTCAAAATAAGCCTAAAACCAGTAGGGGTCGGAGCCCAAAACAGAGAGTAAATAGGGTAAAGAATTGATTCAAAATTATGCTAGAAAAAGGGAATCAGTGGCTTACCTTTGAAGACAAGTCTTTTGTTGCTTCTTGGCTTGAATTTGCTGGTCCTTAGCCTTTGAAAATCACTTCTTTGCTTCTGGAATGGAGGTGGTGATGGTGAGGCTTAGGGTTGATGAAGGAATTAGCTAGGGACTTGAAGCTTTTTAGGGTTTTTGGCTATGGAAATGGAGGTTTTGGGAGAGAAGCTCTTGAGATCAAATGTTGTAACCCTAGGGAAGGAGCTGTCTAGCCCCTTAAATAGGCAAGAAAGGGTGTAAAAGGGGAGGGAAATGCATCCAAGCTTTCCCTCCCAAAATATCCCTGAGGTGAGATATTCAAGCATGGACATTTGTAAAGAGGTGAAAGTGGCCGGCAGGTAACTTTCTTGAAGGTGGCCGGCCACCACCAACCTGTCGGCCACTCCTGGTCGTGGCCATGGCCAAAAAATGGAACAAAAAATTTCTGGCCGACCACCACTGTTTAGGGTCCTCCTAGGTGTGTAGAACAAGGCCCCAAGGTTGGAATTTGACAACTCTGAAACATGAGTCACAACATAGAACTTGAAGGAGAGGCTCAAAAATGAAAATCACAAATACTGGCCGACCACCACTTTTTAGGGTCCTCCCATGTGTGTAGAACAAGGCCCCAAGGTTGGAATTTGACAACTCTGAAACAGGAGTCACAACATAGAACTTGAAGGAGAGGCTCAAAAATGAAAATCACAAATACTGGCCGACCACCACTTTTTAGGGTCCTCCCATGTCCCCTAATCACAAATATGTAGTCCCGGCTCGAAGAAAATATCCCCAGGGTGTTCAACATTGGCCCGGAAGTGAGCAAAACGGGCGCCGAAGGAGCAAAACTGGTTTTCTGGAACAATTGCTGGCCTCCTACCCTCCAGTGATCTTCCTGGTGCTAAAACAGAGGTACCTGCCAAAATTGAACAAAAACCGATGCAAAATGAATGCTCGGGGCCCAAATCACGCAGTTCGGGGTCTCGAAAATAGGCTGCAGGCACTGAAAGTGGCATTCAGCCACGAAGCGGGTATCAGAGGCCCCAGTGTTCCTCAGAATGATAAAACAGAGGCACTTGCCAAAAACCGGAGAAATCGGAGATGGTTGGGCGGTCCCGAACCGAGGCATATGGCCTGACGGTCCCGAAAACTGGGAACCGGGCTCCGAAATGGGCAAAATGGCCTATGGCCACGAAAAGTAACTCACGGCCACTGAGAGATAGCCTACAGGACCACTCCCTTCCCTCGGGAAAGAAAACAGAGAAAATCGAGTCTGGTTCGCAAACCGAGACAAGCACAGAAGAGAGTTCGGAAGTCCAGAGGTAAGGCGCACGGCCACGACTCTGAGACTTCTGAACGAGCACAACATGCAACATCACCGAGCGCTCAATCAGTGACGTCTGAGTCTTAAGGTCGGTCAAAAATGGGGTGTCTACATTAGTGAGGTCGAGGGGTTGGTTGTAGGAATGTAAGCTACAGTAGTAGGGGAGTTAGCATTCTATGAATCTCTCTCGGTGCATTTCTTTTCCATGTACCTATAATTTCATATTTTTCATGAAATTTTTATTTTTGCCGATCAAAAAAAAAAAAAAAAACATTTTGCCAAATGTGTAATTATTAAAATGTGACAATGAAATATCATTTTAATGTCTGCACTATATCTTATTACATTTCCAAATATGGGTATGCTTTATTTGGAAGATTTTAATGGGAGATAGGAATTATGAGTTCATAATAATATTTATGGTAGTAAATGATCCATAAGTCATAGATTTAGCATTTATTAATAATTGTCCATATTTTTAATTGAGTTTGAAATATATAATATTCATGGTACTGAGGAATTTAATCCTCAGAAAGGTCTTAGACAAGGAGATCATTTATCTCCTTTCCTCTTTAATTTGGTTGTTGAAGCTCTTAACATCCTCCTCCTTCGAGCTCGGGAGTTGAATTTGCTCAAAGGGGTCGTCATTGGAAATAATCAAGTTTAGCTGTCTCATCTCCAATTTGCAGATGATTCTCTTCTGTTCTGTGAAGCGGAGTTATCGGAAGTTCTCACTTTGAAAAGGATCTTAAGGTGCTTTGAAGTAGTGTCAGGTCTCAAAATCAACTATCATAAGAGCGTGATTTGCGGGGTTGGTATTCCTGGCAATACTCTAGAGGAGTTTGCATCTCTGTTGAATTGCAAGACTCAAAGTTTACCACTCAAGTATCTTGGATTGCCGCTGGGAGCTAATCCCAAAAGAAAGAGGATGTGGAAACCAATAGTAGATAAATTCAAATTGAGGCTTGCCGGGTGGAAAAGGAGGTTTCTCTCCCATGCCGGGAGGTTGACTCTGGTGAAAGCAGTGTTGTTAAGCTTGCCTGTATTTTACTTATCTCTGTTTAAGTTACCTGAAGGCGTAGACAAGGAGTTAGATAAAATTCAAGCTTCATTTCTTTGGGGAGGCCCAGATCTAAAGAGGAGAATACATCTTGTTAAGTGGTCGGAGGTAACAAAGAGCATAAGCAAAGAGGATTGGGCATCAAAAGAATAAGGGATATGAATGTATGTTTACTACTCAAATTGTCACGCCCCAAACCCGCCCCGAGAGGTTTGGTGACGAGACCGGCCAGTAATCCTAGATTACCACAGGCCTTACTGTACATAACATAAATAAAATGGGGCTCGCGAAAGCACATGCAAAAACTATAGTCCAAGAGCTGTGCATTTATATGAACAAGTGTATATACAAGCCAAAAATGTTAATTACACACACTATGTTACATAACATGATCCATGACATCACATAAGTACAAGTTACAAAATAACAAAAAGACAAAACTCTCTCACGGCCTTCCAGGCCTAGCCCCAGCTCGGAGGCACACAAAACTCCTGGTTAGGCTTCAAAACGGCGGCTCAGCTCGAGACTCCGCCTAGGCTTGGCTACCTGAATGCTCACCTATAATACATAAATACAAACAATGAGCTAAAGCTCAGCAAGTAACATTTAAGTAAAGGGGTTAGTGAACGAATTCCAACATTTCATATTTACAGTCATAAACAGTCAACAGTCATTAATGGCATAATCCACAGAACCTTTCATAACCTTTCATAACAGTCAATCCTTTACTTGATCAAAGCGGTCTCGAGATCTCGGATCGCCATGGGCCTTCATCTTCATGCCCTAACCCATGGTATCAGATCATGAGCCTGCATGTTCATGTCGCACCCATGACCTAACTATTCATGGACGCCATGCTAGATTTGCAAATTAGGACATTCGTTCACAACTTAAAATCACCTTTCAAACATATCATATCGTAACGTATCATTTTGAAACATAAGTCATTATAACATATCTTTACAGAAACGTTACTTACAGCGGGTTTCCAATACCGGTTGCACGGTCTTCGAGGCTTGTCCTGCAATTAACATTATGAAACATTCCTTAACATTCATTATTATCATACATTAAATCATTCGTGCCTCTTTTTTCTTTCCTTTACTTTAATTCATGTCATTTCATTCATTCATTCTTTACTTCATTTCATATTCATTTCATGCTCATGAGATGATAAATGATGCAATTAACATAATAGAATCAAGTATACAACTCTCCCAAAATTTCCTGGAAAAAGGCCTTCCCGCTCGAGCGCCACTTTGGCCGCTCGAGCGGACTGAAGAAAATGTCCAAAATTACTGGAAGGGTGTTTTCTGCGCTCGAGCGGGCTTACCTCCGCTCGAGCGGACACTGCGAAACTCTGAATTTCTGGTTCTTCTCCAAGCTTCCATTTTCCTCTTTACAAAATCACTTTCCATTACATGAATTTCATAACCCAAAATGCTTGAAACTCATCTTAAATCAACATCAAAACTTCAATTCAAAACCCATATGGATCATTAGCAAGGTCAACCCTATGAATTAAGATGAAAAACCATGAACATACACATTTAAGCTTCATTTCGTACTTCCATGGAGGTCACCCTCAAAAATGCCAATAAACCATAAATCATATCATTTTAAAGCCATAATCTGGAGTTCAACATTCTAGAGGTCAAAGAGCAACAATCAATTTCATGAAAATCTTACCTTGATATTTGATTTAGAGGAACTAGACTTGATTTCCCTTTCTTCTCCCTTGGTTCTCCCTTTCTTCCTCTTCCTTTCCCTTGCTCCTCTCTTCTCACGGTTTTCTCTCTTCTCTCTCTCCTAGATATTTTCTCTTTCCTTTTGTTTTTGAGTCAACACAAGAGTCAAGCCTTATCTATATATATCATAATAAACCATTTTGCTCCAACCACTTAGCCAAACAAGGCCCTTGTTCTTATAAATAAAATTGTGCCATAACACTTGAGCCAAAGCGGGACTTAGCGAATCGATTTAAATTCAGTATTCAATTTATTCTCTCGAACAGTTCTAAAAATTCCCGGTGTCACATAGGCATGTTCAATTGCATTTTCTGATCCCATTACGGTCTTCAATTTCAATCCCGAAGTCATGGTCTTAACAGATAATTTCCTAAATCAAACAGGTATTCTTCAATTAAATTATACTAACACATCATTAATTACCAATAATTAAATCATACAGTTCCGGGTCATTACACAAATGGTGGTGGAGATTTGCCTCAGATCATGATTCACTATGGAAGAGGGTCTTATGTAGTAAATATAAGTTCCTAGGAGGGTCTTGGCTTCCAAACCTTTGTTCCAGCATTCATCATTCTAATATCTGGGGTGGCATAGTGGCAGCAGCAGATAAGCATGAGCCCCTCCTATTGTTCTATATTAGTAATCTTCATCTAAAAGTGGGGAATGGCTGTCGTATTATGTTTTGGTACGATCAATGGTGTGGGGGTATTTGCCTCAAAGATGCATTCCCCAGACTTTTTCAACTGTCCAATAGTAAGGAGGGTCTTCTCAAGGACTTTTGTGTCACACTCTTTTTCCATTTGGCTATTTACCTTCAGGAGAGCCCTCTTCGAATGGGAAAAGGATGAACTCCATAGGCTTATTACCACCATAGCTGCTCCGTCTACCTTGAATCTTGGAGTTGCTGACAGAGCTATGTGGGCAGCCCTTCACCCTAGCAAGCCTTTCGTTTCCACTCTTTACAATCATTCTAATCTTGCCTTGGGTAACATTGTTCACTCTAGTGATTTGGTTTGGCTCAACTATCTGCCTCCCAAAATTCAATTCTTCGGTTGGCTCGCTTGGAAACACAAGGTTAAAACTTCTGTCTTCTTGCAACGGATTGGTGTATTGGATAGGTCGGCTTCCACCTCATGTCTTTTTTGTAACTCGCAGCATGAAACTGTCCAGCATGTTCTAATTCACTGCCCTTTGGTGTGGAAAGTTTGGATTGGGTTATTACATTGGTGGGGTATTCTCTGGGTGGTTCCTGCCTCTGTTGAAAATCTGCTGCAGTGGTGGGCAAGGTTCAATTGCAAGAAAATGGAGAGAAAAATCTGGCGTGCCATCCATTTGGTCACGCTCTGGTCCATTTGGAAGATCAGAAATGAGTGTCTCTTTCAAGCCTCCCAACTTAACACCCAGCAGCTGCAGGAACTCATCATCATCAGGTTAGCGATATGGTTAAAGTCCTCTTCCAAACACTTTCCATTCTCCATCAATGATTTTCTCTTCAATGCTTCAGGTGTTAGGCACTGCATACGCTCTTGAGTTGCTATCTGATATGTTCAGGCTTTCTGGGTAGTGCAATTCTGCTGTGTTTGGTTTGCTGCTGTCTGTGTAATTCTGCTGTATGTCTGGTTTGGTTGTTGTTTGTGCAATTCTGCTGTGTTTGGTTGCTGCTGTCCGTGTGTAATTCTGCTGTGTTTGGTCTGTTCAAGGGAGTGTAATCTGGTTCTTGGCTGCATTTTGTAATCTAGTTGCATTTTTGTAATTCTGCTGTCTGTGTGGTTTGGTTGCTGTCTGTGCAATTTTGCTGTGTTTGGTTGCTTGGCTGCAGGTGTTGTCCATGGCCAGCTCAGTTCTGTTTTGGACCAGCCCAGTTTTCAGTTCTGTTTTGGTCCTTCTCTTCTCTGTTTCTTGTTGGCTCCTTGCCAACTGGAGCTCCAAGCTTGTGTTAGCTTCGAGCTCCTCTTTATTGATTTATTTTGTCATACTTGTATGTTTCGTCAATAAAGATCTTCTTTTTCGCCGTTCAAAAAAAAAAAAAAATATATATATATATATATATTTGTCAATTAATAGAAGAATAATTACAATGATGAGAAATATTTATATTATTAAACAAAATACTAATCCACTATACTTAGAAAGTTAACAAAACATAACATAATAATGGTGATAGTTTATGGTATCGGTGTACTCTGAAGAAGTACAAGAATTTTATTCATATTTTTAAAAAATCATAATTATAAATGATATTAATTAAATATGTGACTACAATAATATAAAATAAATGTTTGTTATGGAATTCTTACTATTGCTTTGCTTTCACTTAAGAGATGAATGTTTACGCTGTTAAAAAATAAAATAAAAAATCTCAAATTTTTTAAAAATGGATATAATGTTTTTTATTGTATAGTTTTTTAAAGAGTACAAATAAAACTATAAAAACATGTAGAGGGTGAATGAAAATAATAATATGAGATGTGCAGTACTGCTAGAAATCAAAAACTCAAATATATAATAGTACAAAGAAAATAATGTGTGATCCAAATTCAGTTTAAGTACTTGGTTATGCAAGAATTGAATTTAGATCACCAATTATCATTTTTAGTACTTTTAAAAATGAAAGTATAAAAATATCTAAAAAGTGATTAAAAAGAATAATGTAAAATGTGGTATCACGTTGATGAGTTGCTTTGAATCCATTGACGAGTCTGTTTAATTTGTACACAAAATAAGAGTTTGACTGTTTTTCAGGGAATTGCAAAGATGATAAGTGACGAAACGATGAGGAAGAATTATAATTAAGTGGTATTTAAAAAAAAATATTTATGATAAATTATCAATAAGTCTTAATAGTTGGATTTAATTTTCATTACGTTCTATCAATTTGTCGCTAAAAGTTAGTCCCATTAAAATATCGATGAAAAAGACTTTTTGTGACAATCTCTAAGCATGTCACTAAAAACTAATAATTAATGACTTTTTTTGAAAAATTTTAAACTATCGCTAATGACATTTCTATAATAAATTTCTTAAAATGTTATAAAAACAATAATGATTGAGACTCTCATTTTTTGGAGACCCCCACAATGTCCTTTGGATCTCCACTATTGATGATGTGAGCTCCACACATACATGAGTGAGTCCCATACATACATTAATGGTGTAGATTTAAAAGAGATTGTGAGAATCTTCAAAAAATAGGGGTCTCAAGCATTTTTGGTTACCAAATTAGACAATTAATGGCATTATTAAATCACTGGTTGCCAAGTGTTTTCCTTCTCAATAATCACTAGTTGCCAAGTTCTTATTTATCTCCACAATCACTGGGTAAAGGCTTTTCCTTTCTCGGATGTGCCGCAAGAGGCAGGCCAAGATAATTAATTAGAAGCTTTGAGGCAGTTAAATTTTGTAGCAAAGTCCTTAATCACATCATCACTCACACCAACCCCACACACCACATTTTTATGAAAATTTATTTTTGGACCAGACATTACCTCAAAATCATCTTAGAATTCTCTTAATGCTCACAATTTCCTCCCATTGAGGCTCACAAAAAATGATAGTATTATTTGTAAATTGCAAATGAGAAAATTTCAAATCATTAGGCCCTACACTTGAATTTCTTGATTTATTTTTTTACTTTTTAGATTTTTTTGCACTAGGTGAACATGGAAAAAAAATTCTTATAAAAAAATCACTAGAAAAAAACTTGACTTTTTTAGCTGGATGTCAAATAAGAACTAAGGGGTGTTTTGAGTATTGGCTATTTTAGTGCTATTTTGGCAACTTAACAAAAAGTCAGCGTTTTGAGCATTGCAACAAAAACGCCAGCCATGCAAAAACGACAAGAAGCCCATTTGGGAAGACCAAAAACGCAACATCTAAATTTACCAAACTACCCTTGAAATATTTTAATTAATTAATTTTAAAATCAAAAAGTGAGGATATTTTGGTCATTTTGGAGTGATGTGACACTTTTAAAAAATATTAAATCAAAAATCAAAAAAGTCAGCTTTTTACCAACTTCTCAAATCACTTCTAAAAAAGCCAAAAAGCTTGGTAAAAAGCCAAAAGTTAGTTTTTTACCAACTTCTCAAATCACTTCTGAAAAAGCCAAAAAGCTTGGTAAAAAGCCAAAAGCCAACTTTTTCAAAAAACGTGTAAAAAAAAAAAAAAGTAAATAGAAGTGATTGACTTTTTGTAACGAATTTTTGGTGTTGGGGATATTTTATTGAGTTGTCAAAGGATTGTTTTGAGAATTAGTTTTTTTAATTGACTTTTAGACATTTTACAAAAAGCTATTCATAAAAGTAGGGAAAAAAATTTACAATTTTTTTATAGTGACTTTTGGCTATTTTAGCCTATTGCCAAATAAATTTATTTTATATTTTCATTTTATGCCAATGAGACAATCATTCTTCAGTGGTAAAATAAATTTTTTGTTGCTTGGGCCTTCATTATACGAAAAAGATAAATAAATAAAATTATGAAAACTTACATGTTTTTTATTTAGAAGAAAAATATAATAATCAAGAAAATTGATGACTCAAGAATATAACTTAACTAATCACCAACCTTACTAAGATTGGATATGAATTTTATATTTTCATATCTACTTCGTTGTCATTCCTAATCGCAAAATTCTTTTAATAACATAATTTTTTCTTTAAACAAGTAATTATATTATAATTTTTTTTATTATAGATATGTCTAACGCTTTATTTGATTTAAATATATATAAATCTCTTTACATTAAAAATTAGAAAATTTTATTAGAAAATTAAGTACTTGTATCCCAATTAATTTGTAATATATTATTATAAAAAATGTTAGAAATCCCAAAAATTCTATCAAAAATTCTACCAAATGTCTCACATGGGTGTAGGACCCACATGGGACCCATATTGTATGGGTCCTATATCCATGTGAAACATTTGGTAGAATTTTTGGGGTCTCTAACATTATTCATTATTCTGATATTCTAATATAAGTCTTATTATTTTGGACATTTGATCCACTAAATATTAATTTTCATATTTAAGGTAATTTATGAATAATTTTATTCTTATAAATATTTTTTTTTGAATTCTTAGCAACTTGGTGCACACTATTTTGGACTATTTTTAATACTTTTTAATGTGAACATTTACATTAAATAAATTTGACAGTGTGAATGTTTATGCCATGAAACATTCACACTATTAATGTGAAAGTTAATATGCGTTTCATCCTATTATTATTAGGGATATTTTGATAATTATGTCATCGATAAGACTTATTGAAATATAAAAAAATAATTCAGTGTGTAGAATATAAGTGAGTGAAGAAAGATTTATGAATAAATGGCAAAATTAATTATTTTGTAATTAATATTTCCTACTTGAATATCCATTTTCTTTGTCGTTGAATGTATTTAATAAGGTAAATGCTCATGATACTTAGTTTTAAAATTATATTTAAACAATTTTAGTTTTAAAATTATATTTAAACAATTTTAATCTAAAAAAGGATATGTAATTGATAAATATTAAATAAATGTAATTTTGGATTTTAAATTCTACCAAGAAATTGCTATTGAAAATTTTGAAGATGTTCAAAGATTAGTATACAAATATTTTAATTCTAAAATTTTAATAATAAAAAAATTTAATACTTATTTTTAATTACATGATATAAATGCTTAAATATTGTTTTCAATTGTAAAATCTGACATACTTTTCAAATAATATGATTTCATATAAAAATAAAAGTTAAAAGTAGTAACTGATAAACCATATCAGCCATCACAGCTTGCTAAGCCATCTGAGCCACTTGAGTCTTCATCTGTCAAGTCTACGCATGAGCTTTTGCATCCTTCTCAGCAACAGTTACAATTGCAAACTCAGGTGGTTTCAATTTCTTATATTTCTGTGTCAAACTAATAATCGCATCATTATTCATTGGTTCCACATGAACAGGTGGTGGTGGAGGAGGCGGAAATGGCTGTCTCTGCTGTTGTTGGTTTTGTTCCTGTTGTTGTCTTACCATCCCAGTTAAAGCCTCTACCATTCTTTCCAACCGATCTAGTCTAGCATCAGATGCTTCAATCTCATTTACATTCCTTGCACTAGTCTCCTCCATTGGTCTATAGAACCCATAAAGGAGCACATTTCATTTTTTTTTTCTCATATATCGTTTCCTTTACTATCTTATCATTCCAGTTCTTATCTCTTTATGTTCATATTCAGACACACACACACACATGCACATATGCTCATGCCATGCTCTATTTCTTTCTCATGCACCCTACAGCTCTATGGACACGTGTGTGGGAAATTAACTCGTGCGCTCTGATACCACTCTGTCACGCCCCGAACCCGCCCCTAGAAGTTCGGTGACGAGACCGGCCAGTAATCCTAGATTACCAAAGGCCTTCCAATACAAAACATACATAAGAGGGGCTCGCGGAAGCATAAACCAAATATAAATAGTCCAAAGAGCTGTGCATAAGTATGAACATATATTTACATGCCAAAAATGAATTATTTACCCACCAATGTACAAACATGTGTCCAAAGTTCATATACAAAACAGATAGGCACAAGCCACATACACAACTGATACAAAACCAAACTACATACGGCCTTCCAGGCCTAGCCCAGCACAGGGCACCAACTCAGGTAGGCCTTCAAAAACGGCGGCTGAAGACGGACTCCGCCTAGGCTTGGCTCCCCGACTGCTCACCTATAAAATACATATACGGGGGGTGAGCTAAAGCCCAGCAAGTAACATAACAGTAAAGGGTTAGTGAACGAATTCCACATATCATATATCCGT
The DNA here is from genome assembly GCA_025200525.1 of Camellia lanceoleosa. Lineage (NCBI taxonomy): Eukaryota > Viridiplantae > Streptophyta > Magnoliopsida > Ericales > Theaceae > Camellia > Camellia lanceoleosa. Next base: position 40,069,844 of record CM045760.1, read on the forward strand.
AACAGATCATCATAACATAATCAATTGTATCAGAACATAATAATGGCATACCCCATAGAACATATGTAACGTAACGCGTCTTCCGACTAGAGTAATGGCCCGGATCTCGATTAAACACATATCGTCACAATGAAATGACAAACGAGATCTCAGAATCGGTCATGGACCGCACTTTCATGCCGTCCCCCATGACTTAGGACTATCTATGGATGCCATGCTACATTTGCAAATAGGACATTCGTTCACACAGAAAAACATATTTCAGAAATCATATCATAACATTATCATTTTGAAACATAAGTCATAACAACGTATCTTTACGGAAACGTTACTTACAAAGAGTTTCCCGTTACCGATTATACGGTCTTCAAGATGGACCTGTAAACATAAACAGTATAACATGATTCTTTAACATATCAAAACAAGTCCACATACTCTCATAACTTCATTACCAAGTCTTAATCATAACTTAAGAATGCTCAAAATGAAATGAGAATGCCAAAATCATGCTATAAAACACTGTTTGGATTTTCGGGAAAACAGGTCTCCGCTCGAGCGTAAGAACCTCCGCTCGAGCGGACTGAAAACTGCGACAAAATACTGGGAGTGCGAAATCTCCGCTCGAGCGGCCAAACCTACGCCGGCGAATTTGTGAAAATCTGGGTAGAAAACTCAGCTTCAATTTCTGCAAAACCGGGGCTCCATTTTTACCAAAATCAGCTTCCAATTTCATGAAAACAAGGCTAAAACCATTAGGAAAACACTTGATTTAAACCATAAAACCAAACCCATATGAATTTCCAAAAGATTAAACCATAACTCAAACTCATAAAAGCTTCATTTGTCAAAATCATGGAGTTTCTTTCTCAAGTATGAAATCATGCAAGAAAACTATGATTTAAAGCATAAATTCATGATATGATGCCAAACATATTTATAGATGCTCCATGGGTCAAAAATACAACATGATTTCTCTTTCATTCCTTCCATTTACATGCCATAGCCCATGAAGAAATCACCTTATTTCAAGATATTCAAAAGGAACCCTTACCTTAACCACTTAATTGGAGAGAATTAGCTTGAATTCCCCTTTTCTTCTTCTTTCCCCTTCCTTTCTCTCTTCCACGAGTTCCTCTCTTCTCTCTCTTAAGATATTTTTCTTCCTTTGGTTTGAGAGTCAAATGAAGTCAACAACACTTATCTTAATCCATATATATCATATAAAGCCATTTTGTGCCAAAAACGTGGAACCAAACAAGGCTTACGATTCAGTCGAAATTCTATTCTCAATTTATCGTTTCGAATGGTTCTAAATATTTCCAGTATCATATAGGTATGTTCAATTTCATTTTCTGATCCCATTACGGTAATCATTTTCAGTCCCGAAGTCGTCATTCCAACAGATATTTTTCCCAAGCAACCAGATAATTCCCAATTAAATCATATAAACACTCAATTAATTACGAATATGATGTCATACAATTCCGGGTCATTACAGTTACAATTGCAGCCCATACACGTGCAAGATTAGTTAGTTAGTTATAGATAGTTTGTTATTACTTAACTACAGTTCAGTTCAGTAGTTAGTTGTTAGTTATGGTTAGATTAGCTAATCTGATTCTTGTATAAATAGACATTGAACTCTGTTGTATAATCAATCAATTCAATTGAATCTAAATCTTCTTTATGGTATTAGAGCCTTTGCACTTCTAAGCCTCGATCTCTATAGCAAGTAGTTTCAATGGCTACTGCAGATTCAACCACCATAGCTGCAACAGGTTCTTCTTCACAATCCTCTGTTCTACCTCCAAATCTCACATTGCTGATTTCAAATCTTAATGCCTTTGTTTCCACAAAACTTGATTCAAGCAATTATATAGTATGGAAGAGTCAGATGCAAAACATATTAAAAGCAACAAAGCTTATTGGATATGTTGATGGATCTGAATTTTGTCCTCCACCAGTTGTATTAGATTCAAGCAATCATGAAATTCTGAATCTAAATCATGCTCAGTGGCTCACCATTAATGCATATCTCTTAAGCTGTTTAACAGGAACTTTGTCTCCATCTGTCTTTATAACTGTGATGCATTGTCAAACTAGTAATGAAGTTTGGAGTACTCTTGCAAAACGATTCACATCTCTATCAAGGTCTCACATTCATCAGTTGAAGTATAAACTTAGCAAAATTGTTAAAAAGGGAACAACAATGGAAGATTATCTGAGTCAATTCAAGACTATTGCAAATTAGTTAGCTTTAGCTTCATCTCCAGTAGATGATGAGGATTTAGTTATGTTAATTCTCAATGGTTTACCTAATGAGTTCAATGCTTTAAAAACTACAATTCATGCTAGATCTACACCTATCACTATGGACACTCTGTGCTCTTTACTATGCTCAGAAGCTATATATGTTGAGGCTTCTCTCAAACACAATCAGGCTACAGAACTTCCTTTTGCTTATGCTGGTCACAGAGGTCATTTTACATCTCAAGGAGGTCACAGAGGTGCATATAGAGGCCGAAATTGATATAGAGGCAGAGATGGCGGCAAATCTCGAGGTCAATCTTCTTAGCTTTCTCAAACTAGTCAACTTTTTTAGACTAGTCACTATCAAAGAGAAGGTCCTAATCAATTTTCTCGAGGCAAAATCAGTTCTGCTTCCCAAGTGACTTGTCAAATTTGTGGAAAAGTAAATCATACAGCATTGGATTGTTGGCATAGACATGATTTAGGTTTTCATCCTAATCAATCTTCATATTCCACTGTTGCCTCACCATCTCCAGGTTACTCCAAGGCATATGTTGCATCTACACCAGTTCCCAGCTTACCACAGCCTGATTCCCATTGGTTTCTTCATTCTGGTTCCACCAATCGCATGATACATGATCTCAATAATATGTCCTTTTATCAGCCATATCAAGGTTTTAAACAGGTTACTATTGGTGATGGAACAACCCTACCAATTGCACATATTGGTAAAGGACTTCTTCATACTCTCTCATTTCCTTTTCATCTCACAAAAATGCTTCATGTTCCCAATCTTTCTTCCAACTTACTTTTAGTTCATCAGTTGGCTATTGAGAATCATTGTACCATTACTTTTGATGAGAATTCTTTTCTTGTTCAGGACAAGAATACTCAGAGGTCATGTTTGATTCATAAGACTAATAGTGAAGTATTAATAATCCTATTACATTAGTGTAGTATTTACTATCTAATTGGATTAATGTCCATTAGATTAATAATCCCACCGCTACTCCATTACTAATAATCCTACAAATTTGTTGGATTAATTATCCATTGGATTAATAATCCTAAATAAAAATGTTAAAATAAACATAGGATAATTGGGTCCACGGATTAATAATCCCAATCCCATGCTCTAATCCATCCAATCAAACATGCCCAAAGAGTGCTATATGAAGGCAGCTATATCAATGGTCTCTATCCTTTTCATTCTTCTTCACCATCCTCCAACTCTACTGCAGCACCACAGGCTTGCTTCCGAAGTACTGCCTTTTCTCCTCAAGCTCCAAATTGGCATTTTCGGCTTGGTCATCCTTCTTCCAAGAAACTTCATCGTCTTCTTTCACATGGTCATTTAGTAGGCTCAGATTCTGGTCTTTCCAATAAAAGTTTTAGTCTATGTGAACATTGTTATGTGTCAAAAAGTCATAGGTTACCATTTGGTTTGTCCAATTCTACTGTAAATAAGCCATTGGCCCTTTTACACACTGATGTATGGGGTCGTTTCTCCCCTTCAGTTTCAGGTTTTAAATACTATGTCTTGTTCATAGATGATTTTAGCAAATTTACCTGGTTTTTCCCTCTTCATTACAAAAATGAGGTTTTTACTAAATTTCTTGAGTTTAAAGCTTTTGTTGAAACTCAATTTACTACCAAACTTCAGATTTTGAGAAGTGACAGTGGAGGTGAATATCTTAGTAAAGAATTTCAAGTTTTTCTCAATCAAAAAGGCATTGAACATTAGTTGTGTTGTCCCCATACACCTTTTCAAAATGGAGTGGCTGAAAGGAAACATAGGCATCTCATTGAGACTGCCATCACTCTTATGCATCATTCATCTCTTCATTTGTCTTACTGGGTGGATGCCCTTGCCACTGCTATTTTTCTTGTTAATAGACATCCCACTTTCAAACTTAATCATCTTACTCCTTATGAGGTTTTGTTCAAGCACAAACCTGATTATTTTTTCTTAAGAACTTTTGGCTATAGATGTTATCCATGGTTAAGACCCTACACCTCTCATAAACTTCAGCCAAAGTCTATACCTTGTGTTTGTATAGGCTATCAACCTGCTACTAAAGGCTACAAATGTCTTGATCCTCAAACAAGCAAAATCTACACTTCTAGACATGTGGTCTTTGATGAGCAATTGTTTCCTTTTTAGACTACACAGCCTACATCATCCACCTCATCTATTTCTCATTTGCATAATTTTTTTTGGGTACTACTCAGTCTCAGCAGCCTTGTTCAGTTCCTTTCTCCTCCCCTTCTAGTTCTTTTTTACCTGCAGATAGTTTTGCTGCTGTTCCTTCAATAAATTTTGCACTTCCTATTTCGCTGCCCAGTCTTGCAGTTCCTTCTTCTCACCTTAGTCCTGTAATTTCTCCAGCTGCTAATATTTCTTATCCTCTTATTTCCTCTCATATCTCTTCTCAGATTCCCATCACTTTTGTCTTTGTTAATCTTCCTCCTCTTGCTTCTTCCAATACTCACCCCATGCTTACCAGATCCAAGACTTGTCTTTCTTCTTGTTTGCTTGCTTCTACAGACCTTGTTGAGCTTCAAACTTATCAGCAAGCTCTTTCTTCCCCTGCTTGGCAAGCTGCCATAGTTGATGAATATAAGGCTCTTCAGAAGCAAGGCACTTGGACCTTGGTTCCTTTACCTTCTAATAAACAGGCCATTGGTTGTAAATGGGTCTTCAGACTTAAGAAAAATTTAGATGGCTCCATAGCTAAGTACAAGGCTAGGTTGGTTGCCAAGGGGTTTCTTCAAACTGAAGGTGTGGATTATCATGAAACCTTCAGTCTTGTAGCCAAACAACCTACTATTCGCATTCTCCTCTGCCTTGCTCTACATTTCAATTGGTCTATCAAGCAAATGGAAATTTCTAATGCTTTTCTCCATGGAACTCTTGAAGAAGAGGTTTATATGCATCAACCACCAGGATTTGTTCAGCCCAATCAATCATCCTTTGTTTGCAAACTCAACAAGGCCCTTTATGGATTGAAGCAAGCTGCAAGAGCTTGGTTCTCTACCTTCTTTAATTTTTTCCTCACTCATGATTTCATTCCTAGCCAATGTGACTCTTCTTTGTTTGTTAAGAAAACCTTCACATCCATTACCATTCTCCTTATATATGTGGACGATATTCTTCTCACAGGAAGTGATGCTATGTATATTCAAACTCTTGTTCAAGCAATGCATTCTACTTTTTCTATGAAAGAGCTTGGCTGTATTAACTATTTTCTTGGCATTTCAGTTGTCTCCACATCCACTGGCTATGTTCTTTCTCGGCATAAATATGCTTCAGACATTTTAGTTAAAGCTGGTATGAGCTCTTGTAAGCCATACTCTTCTCCTATGGCTACTAAGCATTCTTTTTCTTCCTCCACTAATGATCTACCCTTTTTCAGCCATCACTTTATCGGAGTTTGGTTAGTGCACTTCAGTACATGACTATTACTAGGCCTGATCTGGCTTTTGCAGTAAATCATGCTTGTCAGTTTATGCAAACTCCTTCCTAATGCTCATTTTGTTGCTGTCAAGAGGTTACTATGTTATCTTAAGGGTACTTTGGATTATGGTCTTCATTTTTCCAGTGGTCCTCTTATTCTTAATGCTTTCTCTGATTCTGATTGGGCTGGCAATCCAGTTGATCACCGATCCACCACTGGCTACTGTGTTTATTTTGGCCCTAACTTGATTGTATGGACTGCTAAGAAGCGGCCAATCGTATCCAGATCTTCCTCTGAAGCAGAATACAGAGCATTGGCCCAGACTTCTTTCGAGCTTAGCTGGCTTGGTATGCTCTTAGCAGAGCTTTATATCACTGTTCCTACACCTACTCTTTGGTGTGATAATCTCTCTGCTATCGCCATGACTAAAAATCCTGTTTTCCATGCACATACCAAACACATCGAGGTGGATTATCACTTTGTCAGGGAAAGGGTCGTAGCCAAGAAGCTTAACAATAGCTATATCTCCACCACTGATCAGATTGGTGATATTTTCACAAAGCCCTTGTCTATTTCTTGATTTCAATACCTTTAGTCCAAACTCACTGTTCTTCCTAGCCCTGTTTGTTTGCGGGGGACTGATAAACCATATCAGCCATCACAGCTTGCTAAGCCATCTGAGCCACTTGAGTCTTCATCTGTCAAGTCTACGCATGAGCTACTGCATCCTTCTCAGCAACAGTTACAATTGCAGCCCATACACGTGCAAGATTAGTTAGTTAGTTATAGATAGTTTGTTATTACTTAACCATAGTTCAGTTCAGTAGTTTGTTGTTAGTTATGGTTAGGTTAGCTAATCCGATTCTTGTATAAATAGATACTGAACTCTGTTGTATAATCAATCAATTTAATTGAATCTAAATCTTCTTTAGTAGCTGCATAGCACTTTAAGTCCTTTATAATATAATATAAATTTTTAAAAAAATAAAATGAACATAAATCAATTTAAAAATTTTGTTTTGAAACAAATTTGGGACAATTACAAAAAACACCCTAGGGTTTTACTCTTATAACAAAATAATCTCTGAATTTTAATTTTTTTCAATTTAAACTTTAACCTTTTAATTTCTTTTCAATCTAAATTATTTGCATATTTTTGCTAACTAAAACAGACGAAAAAAGTGGTATTTTATTTTATTTTTTGATCAGCAAAAAATGAAAACTTTATTGATAAAAAAAAAAGAAGGCATAATACATGCAAATTTTACATCAACGAAGCAGGAAAGTGCAAAAAGCATCATCGCTAACCTCAACAATCCCAACTAGGTTGGCACCACAGAGGAAGCAGAATCATACCCTAGCACTTGACCCAAGATTGGTGAGAAACCAATCAAAAGCAATCAAAGAACAAAACAAAAAACGACCAAAGAAAAAGATTTGTAGCCAACTTCATTCCATCCAGGAACAGCAGCAAAACCCAAACTAATGAGAACCTAGTAGCATAAAATGTTTGAGCAGCCAGAAATTGAACAAAGCAGCAGAGCCCAACCAAAGTTATTCTCAACAGCAGCCATACTCAGATCACCCACAGACCTCCAAACAGATTAACAAAATAGTATTTTATTACATTCAATGTAGGCATATATTAAATGTCTAAAATACACATTTTCATTGAGTTTAATGGCTACAATACCTATTTTATTATTAATTTTGCTTAACGAAAATAGACAAATGATTCAAATTGAAAACAAATTAAGAGATCAAGATTTAAATTGACAAAATTAAAAATTAAGGTTTTATTTTGTTACAAAGGTTAAACCCGATTTTTTTTTTCCCAACAAATTTTATCCACGCCCAATGCAAGAGTTAGATATTAAATTTTATTAAAATCGTAGATGTTGTTGACACAAATTTGATCTAATCAAGTGATTATCAATATTTGATTAACATGATTTTTTTTTTTTACAGAGATGAAATACTCGATGAATCGTAAACATTGAAATGTTCAGATCACCAATATACACTCATTGTGCCCCTCCCAAAGTTTGTATTCCTTGATGAACAATAACAAGAAATACAGTTCAATAACAAGCCCAACTATTTTTTGTCATCAATGAGTCGAGGTTTATTTTAAAGGATTGGAAATTAATGAGACAAGTTCAATAACAGGAAGACAATTTGTATTCTTGAGAATTGTACTTCTTGTTATTGATTTGTCGTGGGTTCGGTATTGAATTTGATTTGATAGGTTAGGTGTCTAATTTTGAATATTGCTTTCATCAAGGTGAGTTTTCCACTTCAATTTGTATCCATTATAATAATTTTAATTGAAATTATAATTATCATTAAAAAAAATATCCTATGAAGCACGCAGATGCAGTGCGATCTTTAATCTTGATGCGATCTGGTACATCGACACGCTAAAATCCAAAAAAAGTAGGGTACGGGTACGACTTCGGCTTGGTACGCTTGTAAAAAAATATTTATTTTAAATTTAGAGTAATGTAAATATTAATTAAATGGTTTGATTTGTTAAGATCCAACCTATAATTAACGTTTAATGCCAAAAATAACGGTATAAATCAAAATTAAATGTCAATATATTAAATAACTTACAAACTATAGTTTAATTTTAAATCATGCTAAGTATAAAACTAAAAATTAAAAAAAAAGTTTAGGAAAAGGAGTTTTATCTCTGTAGTAGAAAAAAATATTGTTTCAACTGAGGTACGGTATGGCTTGACTATATACTAGGTATGTCTGGGTATGCCAAAAATTTAGAAGAAAAAATTTGAGTACGTTTTTCGTGTACCCGGTACGTATGCAGAAGTACCATACAAGGTACCATACGCCGGTAACTACGCGGTACGAGTACGACATGTTTTTCGAAGTACCCATGCTTCATAGAAAATATCAATAAACAGGAATCCTTAGAGAAAAGATAAGGACTATTAACGCCACCCTTCATTATTTTAATTATTTTTTTTAGAGGTATGTAGTTAACGAGCGAGTTAGTTAAATTACTACTACATGATTGATCATCGTTTTATCAACTCCAACCAACTCAAGACCTCACTGCACCAAGTGGTCTAGGAGGTTGTTAGCTTTCTGCTCCAATTACAAATATTACTCCATCGATTCAAATTTTAAATATTTTACTCAACCAAATGCACAAAACAATTCCATCAAACAATTTGAAACCAAACAATCAAAATATTTTTAACTTAAAACAGTCAAAAGTGAGTTTTTTATTCTTGGATTTCCCAAAGAGCGCTTAATAAACTCTAATAAATATAGATATTCTTGAAATCTATATCATCAAAAATTTACACGTGAATAGTATGTTTGACCAGGCTTCCATCTCACCTGAATAACGTTGGTAGCCACCAGTCTTGCCGGAAGATGACGTAATGTGGAAAGAGAGGGGGCCGGGCACCGCGGCATTGAGTTTCCAAACAGCACCAAATGATCGTTGCATTGGAAGCGAGCAACCTGAGGCATCGTTTTGGAGTTCAACTCTAGAGAGATCACCATCTCCATTTTCATACTCAATTGCTGTAGCAAAATAGAAAGGGTTTGATCCACTATCTACCCTAAATGCCAAGTTAAAACCAGTGTAGTGACATGGAACCCTGGAATATTTATATATGGTCATTCCATAATCAAGTATTATTAAAATTAGACCAAACTTAATAATAAATATTGCAGCGTTCCATGTCACTACACTGGTTTTAACTTGGCATTTAGGGTAGATAGTGGATCAAACCCTTTCTATTTTGCTACAGCAATATAAGAGGTTGCCTACCTTTAATTGGAGGTTGCTAGCAAAGAATAGTGATAGAGATTGATTTTGCTCACCTGCTGCCACTATGCCATTCCAAATATAAGAGGATGAGGTGTTTAAACTTGGGTTTGGAACCCATTTCCCACCAAGGAACCGATATTTGTTGCATAATACCCTATACCAAAGGGACTCTGGTTTAGTAGCAAATCTCCACCACCATTTGAGGAGTAGACACAGATTCACATCTCTGATTCTTCTAACACCCAGACCACCTTGCTTGATGCTTTTTGTAACCTCTGACCATTTCACTAAATGAATTTTACGCTTCAGATCTGGCCCACCCCATAAGAATGAGGCTTGAATTTTGTCTAGCTCCTTGGCAATCCCTCCAGGAAGCTTAAATAATGATAAGTAGTATACAGGTATACTTGATAAAACTGCTTTCACCAAGGTTAATCTACCTGCAAAAGATAGTAGCTTCCTTTTCCACCCAGCTAGCCTTAGTTTCACCTTATGAACTACAGGTTTCCAAGTATTCTTTCTTTTAGGGTTTGCACCCAAGGGCAGACCTAAATACTTGATTGGTAAATTTCGGGTCTTGCAGTTCAAGAGGGCAGCAAACTCAGCAAGGGCAGATATGGAGATGTCAATCTCACAAAGCACACTTTTGTGGTGGTTGATTTTAAGCCAGAAGCCACTTCAAAGCATCTAAGCATTCTTTTCAGGTTTAGCACCTCTGATAACTCAGCGTCACAGAATAAGAGAGAATCATTTGTAAATTGAAGATGGGACAAATGCACCTCATCATAGGGTCACCCAATAGGGTCATTAAACTCCTTGATCTATACTCGATAAGCCCTATATAACAAGGTTCAGATCATTAATACAAGTTTCGTGGTGGGCACACAAAGGTGCAACAACAATCCTTTCCCTTTTCTTATTTCTCCATTTAAAAAGCCACCACCCTTCTTATGCCAAGTGGATAATTTTCTTATTTGTTTATATGATTTTTTTTCTTATTTCTTTATTTAAAAACAATATAAAAGACCTTATCTGTACTTGTGTCAAATGGATGATTTTTTTTTATTTCTCTATTTAAAACAAAATTATATAGTGAAGAGACTATAATTTGAACCCATGACCTGCGCTTCGGTAAAAAAACAAAAATCCTATTACTTGAGCAGCATAATATATATATATATATTTAAATCAAAATTAGAATTTATAATTCACAAATTTAACAACACATTTATCAAGTGGGTTCACACACACTAGTATAAATATATTATAACCTTTGACACTGAAGCACTATGCCAACATTGCGCAATTCATTTTCTCGACCACGAATAGCCATTGCTCCGAAAGCAACCCCACTTAGATCAAATTGATATGTGCCACAACTGCCAGGGCACAAATTGTGAGAATTAAATTAATTCTAATTCAGAAAGAAGAATACCTCCTGCCATGATGTTCAAGCCTTTGAATCTTTATCCTTGAATGATCAAGTCTTGAATGTATAAAGAAGCCCACTCATAGAACACTTTTACAAAACCATATGAGAAAAGTGAAAGGGATAGAGTTTCAAGCCTATTATATGCACAAAACAACATCTGTGTTTGATGGATGTCACAGGCATATATATAGATAGGCTTGGACCCGTATCCAAGTGTAACTCTTTATAACTTCCCACCATCAGGGAAGTTATAAAGTCGCATGAAACCACCATATGGGATATTAAATAGACATCAGTTATCCATTAACCATTAAACTAATTAATTGGTCATTAAACCAATTAAATATATAATAAATATATATAATATAAATAAATAAATAAAACAAACATGTGACATATGGGCCACTTTATGGATATTCTTACATTCTCTTACTTGGCACATATAACACACGTTGTTGACTGTCGGGTAACTAACAAACTGATGATGGCCATTAAATAAAAATACCCAAACCTTAGAGGTATAATACACGAATCATGGCGGTTATACTCTATCAATTAAGTATTTCCTTCCATGTATTACATTGTATCACACTCTCAACTTTATGTGGTGTCATTCTTTATTAATAACTTCTAATAAGTTATTCTTGGTCCAATAATCCCTACGGATCAATAGTCCCAATGGACTGCATAGCATCACAAATACTTTAGGTGCACAAAAGGATGCTGTTCACTGATAATCATCTAAATGTCATGACAAAACAAAATAAAACAACAACTAGAAAAATTATTGAGCTAACCAATCAGTCCCATGTCCTCAACGTGTTTTGAAAACACCTTTATAGAAAGACCTTTGGTCATGGGATCTGCAACCATCATATCGGTACTAATATGCTCAATATCGACTTCTTGCTTCTTAACACGGTCTCGAATAGCAAGATACTTTTTGTCAATATGCTTGCTTCGGCTACTACTTTGGTTGTTGTTAGAGAAGAAAACCGCAGCCGAATTATCACAGTAAACCTTTAATGGCTTAGAAATTGAATCCACAATTCGAAGCCCTGTGATAAAATTCCTTAACCAAACAGCCTGTGAGATTGCTTCAAAGCATGCTATAAACTCTGCTTCTATTGTTGACGATGCAACTCTCGTCTCTAAAACAGCAGCGCCTGCTAGCAGAGAGACATATCCTAAAGTGGATTTTCTAGAATCTTGACAACCCGCAAAATTCGAGTCTGAATATCCAACCACCTCAAGACAGTCAACATGCTTAAGTAAGAATGTAGTCCTTGGTTCCCTTTAAGTACCTCATGATTTTCTTTGCAGCCTTCCAATGTTCCATTCCTGGATTACTTTGGTATCTTCCAAGCATCCCAACTGCAAATGCAATTTCAGGTCGTGTACAAACCAAAGCATGCATTAAACTGCCTATGGCAGACGCATAAGGAATGCTAACCATTTGTTCATTTTCCAAATCATTCTTCGGACATTGACTTAAACTGAATTTGTCACCCTTTAAAAGGGGTGCTGCATTAGGAGTGCAATCACTCATCTTGAATTTCTCCAAAACTCTTTCAATGTAGGTTTTATGAGATAGTCCTAATGTCCTTTTGGACCTATCTCTATGAATCTCTATGCCAATGACATAAGAAGCTTCACCCATATCCTTCATTTCAAAATTTTGAGAAAGAAATTGTTTAGTATCATGCAGCAATCCCAAATCATTAGATTCAAGTAAAATGTCATCCACATATAGAACTAGAAAAATGTATTTGCTCCCACTAACCTTAAGGTATATACAGTTGTCCACAACATTCTCCGTAAAACCATATGAAGTAATAACATTGTGGAACTTTAAATACCACTGTCGGGAAGCTTGTTTTAGTCCATATATGGATTTCTTGAGCTTGCAAACTAAGTGACTATCTTTATCAGAACAAAAACCTTCAGGTTGCTTCATGTATACTTCTTCCTCAAGATCCCCATTTAGAAATGCTATTTTCACATCCATTTGAGGTAGCTCTAAATCAAAATGAGCCACTAATGCCATGATAATTCTAAATGAATCCTTTTTTGAAACTGGAGAAAAGGTATTATGATAATCGATGCCTACTCTTTGAGTGAAACCTTTAGCTACGAGTCTGGCTTTATATCATTCAACATTGCCATTGGAGTCTTTCTTGGTCTTATAGATCCATTTACAGCCAACCGCTTTAACTCCATTAGGCAACTCGACAATTTTCCAAACTTGATTCTTAGCCATAGATTCCAACTCTTCCTTCATGGCATCATACCATAATTTAGAATCATCCCTATTCATGGCATTGGAAAATGAAATAGGATCATCTTTAGGTCCGATGTCAAAATCAGACTCCATTGAGTATACAAAATAATCACCAGAAATTACTGACTTTCTAGCTCGTGAGGATCTCCTTAATTCAGTAGTCTCAATTGGGACTTGAGCTACAGGCTCTATGTTGACTTGTTCCTCTTGTGGTGAAAGCCGAAGAATTTGTTGATTTTCAAGACTATCGGGTTGATTATCTTGAAAGACAACCAATTCACCTATATTCATGGCTGTTATATCCGAACCCCATGATTCCTTCCACTCTATCTTTCGAGGGTAACTCCCACTAGGGTCAACTTCCTCAATAAACTTAGCATTTCTGCCTTCAACAATTCTAAGTAAATTTGAAGGACAATAAAATTTGTAACCCTTGGAGTTTTCCACATAGCCTATGAAAAAACCACTAACTGTTCTGGGGTCCAATTTCTTTAAATGTGGGTTATACACCCTCACTTCAACTGGACAACCCCAAACGTGTAAGTGTCTTAAACTTGGCTTCCAACCTTTCCATAACTCAAACGGTGTTTTGGAAACAACCTTGGATGGAACCCTGTTTAAGATATACACAGTGATTTTCAAAGCTTCACTCCATAAATTTATAGACACATCAGAATAACTAAGCATGCTTCTTTCCATGTCCATAAGTGTTCGGTTCCTTCTTTCAGCAACACCATTTTGTTGTGGTGTGCCAAGCATTGAATATTGTGCAATAATGCCTTCTTCCTTAAGGAACTTAGCAAATAGACCTGGTAACTGTCCCAATTCTGTGTACCTCCCATAATATTCTCCACTCCTGTCTGACCTCACAATTTTAATTTTCTTTTCTGTTTGTGTCTCTACTTCTGCTTTATAAACTTTAAAGGCATCAAGTGCCTCAGCCTTCTCAAACAAGAGGTAAAGATATATGTATCGTGTGAAGTCATCAATAAATGAGATAAAATATCTCTGACCATTCAGACAAGGTGGAGTAAATGGTTAAAAGAATAGAGGAGGACTCATCAACAATATTACGCTTAATGCCAATATCACCATGCAAGGTTAAAAGATTTTGTTCAAAAATAGGATCTAGATTTAATTTGTACAAACCGTTAATTAAAGTACCAAATCCTACAGAAACAGAGTCTTTAACCAAACTAAAATTTGGACCAACAAACTGAAATTCAAATCCAAATGGTACTAGTCTAGAAACAGAAATTAAGTTTTTTGAAAAAAATGGAATGTAAAGTGCGTTTTCAAGATCCAAAACAAAGCCATTTTTAAAACAAGTTTGAAAGTTCCAACAACTTCGACGTGCGAACGCATCCCATTGTCCGAATAGATGCCTTGTTCACGTCCCGTCAGTTTCCTTAGGCTGGGGAAGCCTTGCATGGTATTAACAATGTGAATTGTAGAACCTGAATCAATCCACTAATCATATTGATGAGTATTAACAAAATTAGATTCATAACACACAAGAGCTATCAGATTACCTTTCTTGTCAAGCCATTTCTTATACTTGGGGCAATCTTTCTTCATGTGACCCGTTTTCTTGCAGAAGAAGCATGCAACCTTATTGCCATGATTTTTAAACGGCACTTTACCAAGCTTCTTCCATTTCTGATCACTTTTTCCCTTTTTCCATTGCCCTCCTTTATGTGTTGCTAAATGAGCACTTTCGACTTTTTCATACTTCAATCTCTCCTCCTCTTGAACACACATGGTCAAAAGTTCATTGATAGACCATTTTTCCTTCTGTGTGTTGTGAGAAATTTGGAATGCTCCATATTCCACAGGAAGAGAATTGAGTATGAAATGGACAAGGAATGACTCAGAAATCTCAATCTCTAAGGACTTAAGTCGAGCTGCAATGTCCCTTATTTCCATAATGTGCTCACGCACACTCCTAGAATTGTTATGCTTCATTCCTGATAGTTTGTTCATTAGGGTACTTGCCAATGCTTTGTCAGAACTAACAAATTGCTCTTCAATAGCCCTCATGTAGTTCTTGACCTTATCAGATAGTGGGATTGAGCCCCTAATGCTCTGGCTAATATGTGACTTTATGAGCATTAGGCTTAAGCGATTGGATCACTCTCATTTATCATAAGCACTCTTTTCTGCAGCGGAACTCTCGTCCGTGGGTTCAGGAGGTTCATCCACACGGAGTGCCAGATCGAGGTCCATGCACCCTAATGTTAGAAGGATTTTGTCCTTCCAGTCTAAAAAATTATCATCGTTCAAGAATGGAATACGAGAAGACTCATTAGATAGTACAGAAGTAGAAATCGCTACAATTACCAAAAACATTATTAATGCTTTGAAACAATAGCTATAGTCTGAATCAACCAATGTCAAATTCAGTAACAAATCTAAACCTTCCTGTGGGTAGAGGTCACTAAACTGCATTAGATTTGCTATTACTTTATAATAAGACTAATGGGTTCCGAAATATTTAAGGAAAAGAAAACTCATACCTGTGGGTTTAGAGTGTTCAATCCCTTTAATACCCAATCCATTATCTTATTCCAATTAAATTTCATAAATAATTACTTTCCTGTGGGACCAAAAAATTATTTATAAAACATAATTGCAATGTAAAAATGCCAAATTAACTTGTAACTTTATGTGATCAAAATACTGAGGATTACATCTTTATGTCTTAAGATGCTGTGGCTACTCTTAAAACAGAATAAATTTTTTAAATATGGCATAATTTATTAATGTGAGCAAATCCTTATAGTCACAACAAATACATAATCTTTCAATGCACATAATGTATAATACATACAATCAGAGTAATATCGCATGAAAAATCCCAAGACCAAACATATGTAGTTCAACCTTATACTAGAATTTGCTTAAAAATTGGACCAAAATGAATTCTATAAGCCCAACACATAGTGTATTCATACTCTTATTTCACTTGAATTTTCAATGCATAAATAATTACCTTAATGCATGTAATATAATATTACATTATTTTAGATAACATGCCAATAAATCTCAAAAATTATAAAAACTAAAAGAACATGTTATAATTCACTGTGTGAGATTCAATTGAATTTGCTTACTATTTAAACATACAACAATAATAGACAAAACATCCTTAACAGCATGTTAAAATTTCTTTATGAAAATTCTACAAATAAATTCAAATAAAAGTATGAGAATTTCTAGATTTGATATAGAATCAGATTAAATATTTTGTTCTTTAATGTGTGTGTCAAAAATAATAATTAATGACACACAACAAGTCTCCTAAATAAAATAGATTCAGAGTAGGAGAAAATTCTAAATAAATGCAAATACCACTAGCACAAATCACGATGGACACTACTATTGCAACAATGCTTCCTTTTTCTTTAATAGTGATTTTCAAAAGTTATGCAATATAAATTACTCATTCTGATTCTACAATGATTCTAAATTATTAAATTTTATATACAAATACCACATGCGTAGAATAGGCTTGATTCAATTCACGAAATTGATAATAGTTTGATGTAAGAATTTGAAATAAAACTAAACAATATAAAAGAAGGTTGGCTCTGATACCAATTGTGAGAATTAAATTAATTCTAATTCAGAAAGAAGAATACCTCCTGCCATGATGTTCAAGCCTTTGAATCTTTATCCTTGAATGATCAAGTCTTGAATGTATAAAGAAGTCCACTCATAGAACACTTTTACAGAACCATATGGGAAAAGTGAAAGGGATAGAGTTTCAAGCCTATTCTATGCACAAAACAACATCTGTGTTTGATGGCTATTACAGGCATATATATAGATAGGCTTGGACCCATATCCAAGTGTAACTCTTTATAACTTCCCACCATCAGGGAAGTTATAAAGTCGCATGAAATCACCATATGGGATATTAAACAGACATCAGTTATCCATTAACCATTAAACTAATTAATTGGTCATTAAACCAATTAATTAGTCATTAAACCAATTAAATATATATAATATAAATAAATAAATAAAACATACATGTGGCATATCGGCCACTTTATGGATATTCTTACACAAATCACTTACAGTTACCGTTACTGGAAATCCTGAGCATGCTGGATTTGATGTACATTTCACCTATATATATGTTTTCAAAGCCATATGCTTATTAGATAACATCAATTATTAATGTATGAAAACAATGAAAACGCTATTTTTCAACAATATTAATGGTGAAGGATTGTCCTCAATCCGTTGTTTTACTAGAGGGTGCTGATGTTGACGTCTATGGAGCTACTACGGGTTTTATTGCAACAATTTGAATTGTGTATTTTGTTTGGTTTTGTGTGTCGATCATTCGTGGAAAAACTTAGATTCATTTGATATTTATAACAATATGATTTTATTATATTTATTTTCAGAAAAATAAATGACAAGTATAATTTTGAGCATTGTCCATTAGGGTAAATTAGAAATACAATTCTTGAAATTTACTTAAAACACTAATCACTCTCTAAGATTCAAAAAATTTTAAATGCCCATTGTCAGAATTTTTTATTTAACAGAATAATAACCATTCAGTGTGTTTGGTTTCAATTTTTTGAAAATTAAATTTTCTGTTCTTCATGTTTTTATTTTATTTTTAGTGAATATTTTTAAAATTTTAAGCATTTTTTTTTAAAATTTTTTCAGACGCATTTTACTTAGATGTATTTAAAAAGTAAAATATTTGTAAAAAAAAATATTTTAAAAAAATCAATAAATACACAATAATACAAAAAATGTAATGAATTTTTGTATTTTTGGTATTTAGTGAATTTTCTAAAGATTTTTTTTTCAGAAATATTATACTTTTTAAGTGTATTTATGTTAGGTGTATCTAAAAATTAAAAAAAAAATACTTAAAATATTAAAAATAAAATCAGTAAAAATATTTAAAAAACCAAAAAAAAAAAAAAGTCAATTTTCTGAAAAGTGAATACTGAAAATCCAATCCAAATAAGCTGATTAATTTTCTAACTTCTATATAACGACGAAATTACCAGAATTGTTAATTGAAAAATATTTTTGATATCATTAAAAATTGTTGATTGATTTAATAATTTATTAAAAATATAAGGTTATTTGTTATGTAATGTAGAAATTTGAAAGGACAAGATGTAATTTCTAGAATTATAAAGAATAATTTGTCTTTTAAGTAAACTTTGGGATGTGTATTTGTAATTTATCTTGAATGAGCTGCATGAAATATATTACAAGATAAACGATAGATGAAATGAGACATGTAGTGGATCTCAACAGTGGATTAGAGAGAAATTGTTCACATATTAATAAGAGTAATATTAAGAATACAGAAACCAAACAGAAAATGGGATACAACCCTCTCACAAGGTTAGGTCCCACATGTAGGTTCCATACATGTAGGCCCCATTCCTTATAAGGGACTTATGTCATATTTTGTGTTTGATTTTTGTATAGATAGACTTAACATACTAATAATAGAGATAAAATGCATTAAAGATAAGTTGTGCCACCTGATAACATGTACCATGTCCCATGCCTGATTCGAATAGAGCATAGCCTCCCGCTGATACCATTTTATAGAATGGAGCTTTTCCAAGAATATCGGTATATCCACAAGCACCCCCTACATTCCAAATATGAGTGTCAAAGGTTATGACACCCTAATCACAAAATAATAATAATTAATTAATTAATTAAATTTACATATATACATAAACTACCAATAGGTCTTACTTTGGAGACTTATTACCCAATAGGTCCTACTTTGGAGACTTATTACCCATTAATTCCTATTTGATATAATTTATTAAGTGATAAAGATAAATTTATCAGTCTTTTTTTTTATGAATAATTTTATAGTGATAAATTTATCAGTCTCTTTGTTTTATGAATAAATTTTTAGTGATAAATTTATCACTCTCTTATTTTTATAGTGTTAAATTTATTAGTTAGGACCTGTAGGTAAATAAGTCTAGTTAACAGGACTAATTGGTAAGTACCCCTAAAGTTTTTAGTTTTCTCTAATAATTTAAAATATTTAATGAATTAGTGACCAATAATTTAACATGTTATCATAACATATAATCAATTATGTATTCTGGTAGTCAAACTATCTAGATGAAGACTTCTTAGAGAGGATGCCTCCATTTGGGAAATGGATTATATGTTTTGTCTTAAAATAGATTTTACTATGTTCGAATCTTGAATTTAAAAAATAAAATAAAATAAAAAAAAGATGAAAGATGTGAATATAAAATGAAGTAAAAGAAGCCAACATTTCCTCTTTTGGTTGGATTAGGAAGAAATCTTTGGAGAGCTCGTGAAACTCTAGTCAAATATATATAGATGTACAAGCTACGCATATGTAAGAAAATTGGCCATTTTTTTTTTCCTTCCTAAACAACCTTATGAAATACCAAACACAGTGTTATACTGAGATTGCATAATAGGTTCAGAGGTGATGCATGTATTTATACAGAGGAATAAGCTTATACTCCCTCTGTCCCAAGATAGTAGTCCCTTTTGGGGAGTCTAACTTTTTTTGATAGTATAATTATTATACTTTAAAAAAATTAATATTTCAAAATTATCCTTTGAAAGAACTTTTTTTTTGGACAATATCAATTGTCTTAATTGTACTTTTTGTGCTGTTAATGAATTTAAAAGAATGGAAAAATAGGAAATTCATATTATTTTAGTCATTAATTTTTGAAAATTGACTAATATTTTGGAATAATAAAAAATGAAATAAGGGACTAATATTTTGGGGACAGAGGGAGTATCTTTCTATACTCTTTATGTGGGGCTTAATTTAATTTTGTGTATATGAGCTAAATCATCTATTTTATTATTTTAGGTTTACAAGATATACGATTCAAATTATTAGTGTAGGTCTAAATTGGGAGTCACAAGAAGAATATAAAAAAATATAGAGAGACAAAAGTATGGAGGGGAGTTTAGTCCAATACAGGCAGGGTCACACAAGTCAATGTTTAGTTTGGTTTTCGGAAATTTGTTGCAAATTCTTTTTTTTCAAAATGAAAAATTAATTTGTTGAAAGAAATAAAAAAATATAAAAAAATTATCATTTTTATATGATTTTAAAATTTAAAAAATATCTTTTCTATATTTATTATTATCTTACTAGTTTCCTTTTCTTTTTTTTTTAAATTCGAAATTTTTTTTTTCTAAAAAAGAAACCAAACACGGCCTTTTTTTTTTTGATCATCAAAATAATAAACTTTATTGAATCAAAATCAATAATAAATCGTTTCCATCTTACATCAACAAAGATAAAAAAAAAAAAAAATGGAGGGAGTGCTATATAAGCATCAAAGCAAAACCAAACATGGCTGTTTGGTGAGTGCTGCAAATGATTGGGTGGTTTTCCTGGTGCCAACTTAATTGGAATGTCATAAATTTCAAATTATTGTTAGACTTTGAACTTGAAATTCCTCATTAATTATTTATTTAAAAAAAAATTCTACATCATTAAAATTGAAGTATCATAATGGTATTAGTGTGAATATAGAATTTTGCATATCTTTACAATGAGAATTTAGGATAATTATTGGGTGCTTGTTAAGCGCCATGTGACATTATTAAATTTAAGCCAAATTTGTCTTTCTTAAAATCGGATAATGTGACATCATTTGAATATATATATTATGATCTTATTAAACTTTTATCAAATGTGTCATTCTTTTTAAAATGTGAAAACATAACAT
Source organism: Camellia lanceoleosa (assembly GCA_025200525.1). Classification (NCBI taxonomy): domain Eukaryota; kingdom Viridiplantae; phylum Streptophyta; class Magnoliopsida; order Ericales; family Theaceae; genus Camellia; species Camellia lanceoleosa. Next base: position 40,090,818 of record CM045760.1, read on the forward strand.
TTGTATACTATTGTCTTATTAAATTTTTGTCAAATGTTTCATTCTTAAATAATGACAATAAGACATAATTTTTATTTATGTACTATTATCTTATTAAATTTTTGTCAAATATATTATTCTTCTTAAAATACGATACATTTTTGTACTATTGTCTTATTAAACTTTCTCCAAATGTGTCGTTTTTAAAATGTGGCAATGGAACATTTGGGCACTATTGTCTTATTAAACAGTTGTCAAATGTATCTTGTTGCTTGATCTTGCTCATCTCATCAATAAAGTATCCATTTTTCTTTGCTGATAAAAAAAAAAAAAAAAAACAGTTGTCAAATGTGTCTTTATTGAAAATGTGGCAATAAGACATCATTCTAATGTGTGTATTGTTGTTTTATTAAAATTTTTCCAAATGTGTCATTATTCTTAAAATGTGACAATGATACATTTGTGCACTATTGTCTTATTAAACTTTTGTTAAATTTGTCATTATTAAAATATGATAATGGGATGTAATCCTAATGTGTGTAATATTGTCTTATTATATTTTTAAATGGGGTTGGGCTTCTCTCCAGTCCGTGATTGGACTAGAGCGTACTGTTGGGCCCATGGAGGTCCACCGCGGGTCCTATTTTGATAATCCGAATACTTCAATGTGTAAAACTCGTCAAGTACTATTTGCTTGTAATAAATTACTTTGATCGGATATTTATACCTATCTCATTGGATTAGATTTCTATCAACCATTATTTTTTCACCGTCCATTTTTTTTTTTTTTTTTATACAAAACTGATTTGATCACATAACTATCAATATCTAATTAACGTGATTGTTCATAAGCATATAGTACTTGACGAGTTCTATACATTGAATGGTTCAGATTATCAAAACAGAACCCGTGGTGGGCCCCCATGGACACAACAATACCCTCTAGTCTGATCACAGATTAGAGGGTAGCCAACCCCTTTTAAATATAGGTATGCTTCATTCGAGAGATTTGAATATGAGATAGAGTTATAGGTTCCTAAAAAGGTTGGGTTTCTCTCATGTTGAGATCTCAACATAAGAGAACTTAAGGGGTTTATAAGGCCTACCACGAGTTCCATTTCGATGATATGAACTGTTCATTTTGTAGGGTCTTTAATGTATATTACCTATGAAAAAAAATAGTTTTATCCAATAATTATAACTTTTTCATTTTATCTCATTTGTCTCCGAAAAATCAAACGACAAATATGTTTTTGAAATATACCATCCATTTTTATAGAGACAAATGCTATAAAATGAAAAGCTATGATTATTAGATTGACCTAAATTTTTTTATAAATGATATACATTGAGGGTTTTACAAAATGAACAATTTGGATCATCAAAACGAGATCTATTGTAGACCCTATGGACCTCTCAAATCAACATGAGAAAAGCTCAACCTCTATAAAAATATTTATTAGACTAAATAGTCCGCAAGTGATAGATATATGATTTATTAATTGCCCCATTTAGTTATCATATAAGGAAATGAATCGATTAACACGATTATAAATTGCCATACATTATTTAAACATTAAAGTTCTTTTTTTTTTCTTTCAATTATTTGAATATCCAAATATAGGAAACATGTCACAAATTTATTAATTTTCTCCATTTAGTTTAAAAAGATAAGAGTTTCTGTAATTTATATAATGAAACAAATTAAGAAATTTTTCATTAATTATTAAATTCTTTCTAAATCTTCCCCTTTTAAGTTCTCTCTTCAAAAATTGAAACCAAAATTTGTTAATAATTTTTTTATTTACTAAAAAAAACTCATTTAAATTAAAACTCCATATCGCATGCTCTTTCTGGCCATTTTCTACATAAATTTTTCCCTTCTAATCATAATTGTCATTATATATTTTCTTCAAAGGAGAAATCTATAACATGCACTTTAGAATGTTGCACATCATAAGAAAGTTATGATTTTTTGTGATAAAAGTTATGAATGATTATAGTGTGTTATGCTACTTTGAGAATAAGGCCTCATTTGGGAGCAGCATTTTTTAGTAACTTTTTAACTTTTTGGCTAAAATATGATGTAAAAAAACTAGTATATTTGAGATAACTTTTTGACTTTTTACGAAAGATGTGCTAAAAGTAAAGAGAAAAAGTAATTTTTGACTTTTTGATATAGGTTGTTGGCTTTTTGACTTTTTTAATAACTTTTTAATTTTTTGGCTAAAAAAGTCACTTGCCAAACGAGGCCTAAGTTGTGAATAGTAAATTGATAGTGGGTATATTAAAGTTATGAGTGGTGAAATTATGATATTTTTTAGTTTTTATTATGACAATTTATGATTTATATTTTTGAATTTTTATTAAAATTTTGAAACAATTATGAAAAGTATACTAGAGGAACAGGGTTGCTGCTGTGTATTGAACACAATAGTAATTGCGGTCAAGGCCGACCCTGAGTTTTCGGGAACCCAAGGCAAAATAATAAATTGGGTCTCTTTAGATAATTAAAATTAAAAAATAATAATTCACTTCTACATATTGTAATCAAAATTTACTTTCATAGGCCCCAAAATCAGTTTACAATAAAGGAAAAATTATTTATAAGTCCTATTTAGAAGACTTATTTAATGTGAAATCTTATAAATATTCTTTTAGAGTTTGAAGTCCTATTTAAATATATAAGAATGTTTTCCATAAGATCCTATGAGTTGTAAATGAATAACATTAGTGTACTATTATACTCCTAATTTGTTTTCATATTGTACCTTATTTTTTCATTTATCATATCACGTTTGGGAAGGTTTTTAGGAAAAACAAGTTTACAGGCAATGATCGTGCGATTTTTTTTTTTTTGCCTTAATCGCGAGATTCCAGTGCATTTTCAAAATATTGCTTAAATAGATGTGGATATAGTCGATGATATGATGAAGTTTGAGGGTTGTGTGTTGATTCTTTTGACAGATTTTGACTCCAAACAGTTGAGGGGAAGATATAATATATATATGTTTTTTTGTTAAAGTGTGTAGCTGTTTGTTGAAGTGTGGATTGTTCAACTTTAATAGGGTATTGACAATCTATAACATTTATTGATAGGCACACTTTGGCCAATGTTCTAATTGAATGTGTGTATTTGACATTGTGATGGTTGATGCGTTTTAATATGTTCGATGTGTGTAGCGGTGTGTATGGGTTCAAGGCTTGGGTTGGGGGGGGGGGGTATTTCGTTTTAGTTGTTAATTGGATGTCAAATGTGAACCACATCGTAGGATGGAAATTGTACATTGGGACTTGAATGATCGTGTAACAATGCACGTTACATTTAGTTTGTAACGTTAATCCACATACACCATGTAATAGATGACATTTGTGTGTTTGTTCGATTGTATATGTGTGTGAATGTGTATTAGTACATTACACAAAATTATTGGGGATTTGGGTTTGCAATTGAATATGGATTAAATCCCATCACTTGATGTTGAAGTTAGTTACGCTAGGTTAGGGGTGATGGTGGTTCAATACATGGGTTGGGTTGGGATGAGATGTTACATATTACATTTAGATGGTTACATTATTCATAATTTAACGGTGGAGTATTGGAATGTCACGTTAGGTTTGGGATAAGAAGCATATGGCAATGTCATGGTGAGTTTGGGATGTTACATATTATATTTATGTTGAGTTTGGGATGAGAAGTATATGAGAATGTCATGTTGGGTTTGAGAATGTCACATTGGGTTTGGGATGTTACATGTTACATTTATGTTTTAAATTTCAAATTTTCAATCATATAAATATGATCACAATTTATGGTAACATTGGATTTCTCATATATGGTATTGCCATTAATCAAGTTATTTTGAATTTCAGAAGCATATGGAAATGCCACATTGGGATTGGGATGCTACATGTTACATTTACATTTTGAATTTCAAATTTCCAATCATATAGATATGATCACAAGCTATGGTAACATTATATTTTCCATATATGGTATTGCCATTAATTTGGTCATTTTAAATTTTAAATTTCTAACCATATAGATATGATTACAATCTATGGTAAAATTAGATTTATCATATATGGTATTATCATTAATCAGGTTATTAATCAATTAAGATTTGGGGTAGATGTGTCCACAAAAAAATCATAGGACCCATTAGGTTATAAGTTTTTTCATAGGATCATATCTTGTATAAATCTTCCAAATAAGACTTATAAATAATTTACCATACAATAAATAAATAAAAAATTAAATAAATTATAGCAAATTAACCTAAGTATAATTAAGAGAAATTTACATAGAAATTTCATCCCAAAAAAGTATTTACTAGAAAATTTCATAAATTTTATTATAGACAATAAGTCTTATTGAATCGGAAAGGTACACCATGAGATCATTTCACTATATTTTATGGAGATTCTTGAGTGATACTACGTTTGATTTCCAAATGTGGCTATGCTTCCTTTGAGAGATTTTAATGTCAGATTATTTATATCATTATATTGTATGCATTATTGTCCTATTAAATTTTTACCAAATGTGCCATTATTAAAATGTGACAATGGGATTGTTAGTGGAGTAAGGTAGAGAGAACATCTATGTAAGTCTATTATAGTAATGATGTATAGAATATAATAGAAAAGAGACCTATATATATAGGCTGAGAAAGAGTAGCATACAATAAATGTAACTATAGTAATAAACAATACATGGTAATACAAATATATATAGCTAACACCTTGTAGACACCAAATTTTTGACCGACCTTAAGACTCAGACGTCACCGATTGAGCGCTCGGTGATGATACATATTGTGCTCGTTCTGAGGTCACAGAGTCTCGGCTGAGAGCCTTGCCTCCGGACTTCGGGACTCTTTTGTGCTTTGCCTCGGTTTGCGAACCAGGTCCTATTTTCTTTGTTTTCTCTTTCCGAAGAGAGGGAGAGGTCTCGTAAACCATCTCTCAGTGGCCGTAGGCTACGTTTCGTGGTCGTAGGCCATTTTTCCCGTTTGAAGACCTGTTTTCGATTTTCAGAACCGTCAGCTGTGCGTCTCGGTTCGGGATCGCTTAACTACCTCCATTTGCTCCGGTTTTTTGCACACACCTTGTTTGCTCTCTATAAAGGGACACTGTGGCCTGGCAGACCACCTTTGTGGTCGCACGCCACTTTCAGTGCTTAATAGTCAGTTTTCGGGGCCCCGGGCTGCGCGTTTTGGCCCTCGAACCCTTGTTTTGCATCGGTGTGGGTTCATTTTTGGTATGGACCCTATTTTCATTGTTAGGAAGGTGGTAGTGTGGTGGGAGACCACCTTTTCTTCTTGGAGACTACCTTTCCCCAGTCGGCCAGTTTTTCTTGGCAGGTAAGTGGTCTCCCTCACTTTTGAGCCATAATTTCTAGTCTCTCATACAACCATTGTGTTGCATTCATCTGGGAGGCCACCAATCTGGTATGGCCGACCACCTTTTCTTGTTGACCCTTTTGACCCCTGGTCAGCCGACCAGGGCAAGTGGTCGGCCGACCACTTGAACTAGTCGGCCAACCATCTCCTTTTTGGCCTTCCTGAGTTGCATACAACTGTGCCAGCTGGGAGGCATTTGCCCCATCCTTTGAGGTTTAACCATTTTGTTTGTCTTCTTAAGGAAGCTTTGGCCCTTTTGGCTTAGCTTCTAAGAGAAGCTTGACCCTTTTGATTTAGCTTCTTTTAGAAGCTTGGTCCCTTTACTTGAAGCTTCTCCAAGAAGCCTTGGACCTCTTCTTCTATAAAACAAACTCTCCTCTTCCATTGCAAGGGATGAACATTTTTGTTAAGGCATTGCATACACCTCTCTCTATCCCTCTACATCCAAGCTTCAAAACTCCATTATTCTTGGCCATTTACACTACACCTCCAATCACAACATCTCCACTACCATCCTAACTACCTTGGAGCTGTTTTTCAGAGGTTGAGGGCTCACTTTCTTGGTCCAGAGCTTGCTGCATTGCTGTGCTACAAGGGTAAGTCACCATTTCCCTCTTTATAGCATTATTTTGCTTCATATCTTAGCTCCATTTGCAAGCATTTTCGAGCTTTGACATAAACTGAAAAGAGTGATATTTTGAGTCCTTCTTGAAGTTTGTTGAAGGACATTTTTTTGTTAGAGGTCATCTACCCCCTTGTATGCTCCATCTCTCTTTTAGGGCTTATTTTACTTCATATCTTACCCTTACTTGCAAGCATTTTTGAGCCTTGACATAAACTAAAAAAAGTCTTATTTTGAGCTCCTCTTGAAGATTGTTTAAGGTCATTTTTATTTTGAGGGTCATCTACCCCCTTGCATACTTGTTTGCATCTTGTTTTGAGCCTTGCATATAGGCCTTGGTTTTGTGCTTTGTTTGGCCTTCTAGCCACTGAAATCCAGTGGATTTTTAGTGGCTAGAATACTATTTTGGGAGCCAAAATCAGAGGGGGGTGACCCCCTCTCTCGTTGCCTTGTTTGTTGGCCCTTTTGGCCTTACAAAGGAGCTCCACTTTGCATGTTTTGAAGTCATGTTTCAGGCCCTATTTGGTGAGTTTTAAGGTCTGCATGAACTCTGCCCAGAGCCCATTTTACCATATAAAGTGTCTATTATGCATGTGTAGAGCAATCCTATTCAAGGCCTTTCAAAGGGGCTTTTACTTGCATGCTTCCTAGCTTCATTTCGGGCCATTTTTGATGAGTTTTAGGGCCCTCATAACCTCTTTCCAGAGATGGTTTTGCCATTTTGTATGTCTATCTCGTATGTACAGAACAACCCCCTGCATGGCCCTCCAAAGGAGCCTATCATTCTTGCATGCATTGACTGAGTTTCAGTGGGTTTTTTGGCATATTTTAGCATGGCATACTTCTGTTTTTGGCTGGTTTGGTGAGCTCTCATATGCTTCATATAGTTGTAATACAACTCATGGTTCACTAGCTTTTTTTGCGTGCTTTGTTGACCCTTGATTCTAGCTCATTTTGACTATGCCTTAAACTGATTTTGTACATATTTTGGACTGCCCTAGCTCTATTTTTGGGTCCCATGGTCGAATGATGCTTATTTTTCATGCTTGTAGTTCAATGTCCATGCTTAGCTTTGAATTTTGAGGTCCATTACATCCATATACTGAGGTGTTTTCTTGTTTTTAGGGCCATTATACGTCATATTTCAGACCTTATGTGAATTCCATATTCCCATGTTTTATACACTTTAAATGCGTTTGAGAGTCCTGCTTGTATGCCTTATTTACCGACCATTGAATGAGCTCCATTTCTTCGCATTCCGAGCTATCATTTTGGGCCATTTCCCTACTGTTTTAGACCTTCCTAGGGTCTGTTTGGGGTTGGTTTTTCCATTCGTGCATTGTTTTGTGTACCTCTAGTGAAACGAACTTCACTAGTTTCGGTATTCGGGCGATCTAGCATGCATTGGGTAACATATTTGCATGATTCGGGACCATTGTACATCATGTTTCAGAGCTGAAAAATGTATGCTTGTATGCCACATTTCATCCTTTGCCATGCTTAGTTAGAGTTGCATGTTGTGCCTTAGGATCGGTCCAATGCATTCGTACATGTTTGCATGTATTTCGGTTGTCTCATTTTCATCATATGGCCACTGATGTGAGTGTGGTTGAGGTCCACGCATATTGGTGTAAGTCCATCTTGCATTGTGTATGCCATTTTAGTCCATAGCATTGCGTATGCTAGGTTGCATGTTAGTGCATTATGCATGCCATGTTGTGTCACTTGCATTGTGTATGCCATTTTTGTCCATAGCATTGTGTATGCTAGGTTGCATGTTAGTGCATTGTGCATGCCATGTTGTGTCACGTGCATTGTGTATGCTAGGTTGCATGTTAGTCGCATTGTGCATGCCATCTCGTTGCATTGTATTTGGGATAGGAGTTAGCCCAAACACGGGAAACGAGGAACGTTTCGTACCCGAAGTGATGTAACGTGCCTCAATTCCCGGTCGTCGACACTCCGGATTACCGATGATGGAGTCTAGGCCTTATTGTGTTGTCATGTGCATTCATTTCAAATCGAGTCGTGCGATTCGACTCCTCGGCCATCATGTATCGAGATGCGTGATTGGTGACTCGAGGATCGAGGTGTGCATACATATGTCAAAATACTTTGCCATGCCCCTTTCTTGCTCTCTGTTGTAGCAAACCAGAAATCAGCAGCCTTCTAGAGCTTTGCACAGCATTCCAGGATTAATTGCAAACATAGGCAAATCAGGGCATCGCGAGGAATTCTCCGACGAGGCGACTCGAGCATGCATGTATCTTTCATCATTTGGGGCAGAGCTGGGGTGGTCCATAAACTTGCACGCTAATTTATTTGCTTTCCTTGTTAATTTGTTAATTAATTAGAGTTTTGTAATATTTAATTATTTATTCGAACTGTAATTATTTATTCGGACCCTCCGAGCAGGGGCAATTGTGTAATAAGTGTGCGTGTGTGTGATGTATGTCTTCTAACCCCATGTCTTTCTCCATTTTATTTACCAGCTTATGATGGTTAGATTAGGGCATGTTTCAATTAGCATACTTATGCTCGCATGTTTGCATCCATTCATCTGTCTTGCATGCATCGGGCTCATCGCATCATACTAACTGCATTGTATTTTAATTCCAAGTTGAATACGTGTTATCTGTAACATCTCATATGCCATTCTTAGGATAGCCGAGCCTATTGTAGTTGCATTTTTGCATGTGTTGCATTAGGCATTTCTATATAGTTAGGATCATGTATGGATTTCTAACATAGCTTCTATTTTGGCTTGGAGTACTCGGTAAGTGTTTATGCTTTAGCATCCTTGCATGTGTGTGAGTGACTGCCATGATAGCATGCTTACCATGAAGCTAACCGCTTATGTGATATAACTGCCTGAATGCCTGTGGGTGAAGGTTGGGTTATTTGGATTGGAATAATTCATCGATTACGAGTTTTAAGCCCACTTCAAAGTGGCAACATCATGTTTTCTAAGTCCACCCAAGGGTGGCAAAATCTGCATTTTAAGCCTACTTGTGAGTAGCAAACCGTTTTCAAAAATAAACATGAAATGTTTTATTCCAATTCAGGTGATCCGGTCTATACTTGTATGTTGTACGCATCACATAGTAATCTAGGCTAATAACCGGTATAAGAACGCATAATGTTTTCAAAACTTGATATCATGGTTAGTAGAGGCCGATCTTTCATCGGGCGAGCGGGGGTGCTCATGAAGTGACCGTCCCTAATCGTACCCAAGTTCCCGAGCCGAGGCAACTTTGGTGATGACGGACACGTGGCCTTAGGCAATGAGTCAGGGTTTTCTAAATTTCCCAAAATAAAATATTTAGGTGGCGACTCTGTATTTGGCAAAACAGTCCATGTTTGGCACTTCTTTCAAAAAATTTGTTTTCAAAAACGATTTGCCGGATTTGGACTCTTTGACGATTCATCGGTCCTGCATTGCACTCTGCGAGATTAGATACAGGACCGTGACTTTGAGTCCTGAACTATAGTGAGCCCAAATGAACATAACGGGGGATTTCCCCCGGGACGTTCGGGGATGTCTACAGTTTTTGGCGACTTTACTGGGGATTTAGAGAACTTGACTCGAACTCATGATATCTTGTTTTGATTACACTTATGTGTTTCTTTGCATTGCATTTGCATTGGTGCGCTTAGGACACCGTGTTTTCCGTATGTTATTCCTGAATGGTTTGCCGGAGGCTCGCTTTGAGAAGTGTGCCATAAGGTTGACCGGTTGCGGGCTCTGCTATGACGGGAACACAAATCCCGGTTTTACCGGGACACCCTTTTTGACCATTTGACCTAGTGCATGTTCAGAATCCATAGTGACCATTCCAAGCTAGGACAGGTTGCTCACCCGATCATAGGTTGTTTGAAACCGCTGCGTACGTAGTAAAAACCCTAGTTCCTGACAAAATAGGACAGGGAAACCCTACCCCAACATAGGGGTGTTTTGGCTCTCACTTGTTTGTTATGTGCTTTAGAGTGCGTCTCTACAGGAATGCATGTATCAGTTTGCAAGTTTGGGCACCAGGCCTGCGGGCACCAGTTCATTATTTCGGGGATCAGTTATCTACAGGTATCAGATTCAGCTTCGGGGATAGTGATTTGGGAACAATGATCAGTACTTGAGAACAGTGTATTTCAGCTTATCAACTATGTGTTGTGATGTCCAACTGTGTGTTGTGTGTTTATTTTAAGCCGTTATGTTGTCCGTTTATCTGGTTGTTTATTTCCTTATTATTGCTTTATTTATCTTTTTGCTAGGCGTAGTTTAGCACAATTGCTTCAGACCAAGCAGATATTCCCCAAGCACTCTAGACTAGAGGTCGCCGACTCAATCGATCTGAGGATCTGGTTGATAGACAACCAGTGTTCCATTCTCTACCCCCGGTTGTCAAACGGAGGTCGAGAAGACGCAGTGTATCCGAGCAGAGGTTGCTAGAGCAGTGGTTTACCCCATCAGTGGACAATCGGACTGAGGTCTCAATTGTTACCATAGAGATAGATATACCAGTCAGTCAGATGGATCAGCAGAACACATTAGGGATGGAGGCAATGATGCGTCAACTCCAAGAGAGTATGAACCTCATGCAGCAAGACGCTGTCCGCCAAACGAAATTTTCCAAACAGTAGGCTGCGGTCATGGCCCAGTAAGCCAAGCTAATCACCAGGCTGCAACAGCAAAACGAAGCGTCTGCTTCGCATCAAGCTCCTCCACCACCAGGGGTTCAGACACCCGGGGAAACACCAAATGTCCAGGAAGGTACGGACATTCCGACAGGGCCGGCTTTGCCCCCGATTTTATCCCAGCTAGCCAAAACACCTACCAATCTACCAGACTCTCCCTTTGAGTTCAAGATCGACCCTACAGCGTTAAAGTTGAGCAAGCTTGAGAAGTTGTTCAAGAAATCCCAGGGGGTAAAGTCCATCCCAGACATTGAGGACGGATATACCGGCGTGGCTGTGACGCTGCCAAATAGGTTCAAAATGCCACAAATCGACTGCTTTGATGGATCTGGGGATCCCATGGTGCATCTCCGTTTGTTCTCAGATATACTACGGCCGATAGGCCTCACCAGACTGTATAAGCTTTCATTATTTGGCCGGACCCTGTCGGGTGTGGCCGCTATCTGGTACGCAAAATTAGAAGACGATGTCAAAAGGAACTGGGATGAGATAGCCGAGGCTTTCATTGCACAGTACTCCTATAACACTCAAATCGAGATTACAACCCGTGATCTTGAGACAACAAGACAGGAGCCTAAGGAGAGCTTTTCGGATTTTGTAGCTTGGTGGAGGGCCAAGGCCTCAATGATGACCCTAAGGCCTACTGATAAAGGTCAAATTCGGATGATTGTGCGCAATCTCCAACCCAAACTGATGCAGAAAATGATCGTGCTCCCCTTCCCTACTTTTTCAGATTTGCACGAGATGGGGGTACAAATTGAGGATGCTATGAAACAAGGTCTGATTGACCAAGACAGAGTGCAATCCAGGAGAACCTTCAACCGCAACACCAATGGAGGCCCGAGCGACGCTGCAATTGCGAGAGCTTCAGAAGTAAGCATGGTCACCACCATTCCCCCTCCAAGACCCATGGTAGCTACGCCTTTCTCCGGCACGTCCGGAAGCAATACACAAACAACCAAATACCAACCTCGAGGCCAGAGAACCTTCACCTCGTTATATATGACCCTCTCCAAGGCTTTGGGGATTTTAATCAGAAAAGGGCACTTGAAGCCCCTGGAGCCGAGGCCATTGCCAAATCCACTTCCTCCCTCCCATAACCCAGCCAAATACTGCGCATATCACCAGCAACATGGTCACGATACCGACCATTGTTTTAGATTGCGTCACGAGCTTCAGGATCTCGTTGACAACAGGGTGATTGTGCCTCCAGAAAAATCCAATGTCACAACAAACCCTCTCCCACCACACAACCAAGCTCCACCTCCCAAAAGAATCAACTTTATCTAGACTGGGGTCGTGTCTTACGATCCTAGCATATATATCACCCCGTCTCACCTACCCAAGCCGAAGGTGCTCCTTCTTGACTGCACTGACTTGTGCATGTTGGACATCTCCATAACCCAACCCGAACCAATGGTGGTGACCATCGAAGATGGGACAGGGGAGATTTCAGAGGAGAATGGGATTGTTGAGTCAGAGTCTGAGGAATCTGGGAGTTTTGCTGAAGAGGTATACAGTCCGAGTGACTACATTCTATCAGTAGGCTAGGTTGGGCCAAATGTGGAATTGCCAGCAGGGGCAGAGCTTTGTGTCATACAGGGGGATAGAATTGACCAAGGGGTAGATGACTTGACGGCTGTGGAAAAGGACTTTGCTAACTTTCAATTTTTCAACGAACAAGATCCAGGAGACACGGCAGTCAACTAGTTTGATTTTGAGGAGTCAGCGGAGGTTACTGGGTGGCTAGATGATCAACCGGATGTTGTGGAAGAGTTCCAACCAGAACAGGGCCCGACAGGGGCAAGAATATCAGTTGTGGCCAGAAGGGCCGAGGATCAGAATGTATCACCGGAGAGCGTCGGTGCTAAGAATTTCGCTCAGGATTTGAGCATTGTGAATACAGGAATTATCAAACAGCCAGCTGTACTGACGCAGTTAGAGCAAGAAAGGTTTGGGGATTCTGAGAGAATCAAGAAAGCTAAAGCCCCGGAGGGGACTGAAAGTGTTGTGTGCACGAGGACAAAGAATGCTGCGAGCATGTGGACGGAAAGTACTGCAAGTACAATTGTACCAGAGCCGGACAGGTGTCTGTCGGCTGCTGACGGAATGTGGTGGGAAGACGATGATTTATGTCTTGCCCATACGGATAAGGACTGGGGGAGCAATCAACCAGATAATACCTGGTATACTGGTGAAGTCGACCATATGACTAGGAGCGGACGGTATTTCAAGCCTCCACATCTAGATCAGCCAGAGGCGTCTGGGAAGGATAAGGAGGCGGAGAGGCAGAAAGAGAAGCAACTTGAAGATGAGGTTGTACTGAAGCAGTTGAAAAAGATACAGGCAAAAATCTCTATCTGGGGACTGCTTATGGCATCGCGAGTGCATCGACAAGCTGTCTTATCGGCCATGGACAAGGCCAAGCTCTTAATAGACACCACGCCTGAACAGCTGGTGGGCTTAGTTTTTCCAGGAGGAGCTACCCCGATGTTGACTTTCTCCGACAAGGAAGCAAACCACAACAAGCCACTCTACATCTCTGTGGAGTGTAGAAACAAATGGATACTCGTGGTGCTCATCGACACAGGATCTGCCATCAATGTGTCCTGCAAGGACCGCATATGCAATCGATTTAAAGACCACGAACTTTGTGCCGACAACCCAGGTAATTCGAGCATATGTCAACACGAGCAGAGAAGTAACGAGGACAGTGAAAATTCAAACCAAGGTTGGGCCGGGACAATATGAGATTAACTTTCACGTCTTAGAAATTCCTCCGACCTTCAATTTACTCTTAGGACGACCATGGTTGCACCAGGTGAAGGCAGCTTCGTCCACCTTGCATCAGATGGTGAAATACCTCCATGGGAAGGGAGTAGCCATTGTTTTTGGGAATTCGTCAATCTATCCACCGCTAGAAGTATCTACGCCAGTTTTGGAAATTGAGCACAGTATGGAGGATGTGTTCTTATCTGGTTTTACTTTGGCTGAGGCCTGGGTTGTGCAAAACATCTTAGCTGTTAATGAAGGGGTGTATGTTAGTGCCCAATCGGTATACCTCATGAACAAGCTTCAACACATCCCCGGGATAGGATTGGGAAAGAGTGGCCAGAAGGGCGTTGCAACGTTGGCCGAAGTGCCACACAACCCACATACCTTTGGCTTGGGTTATCTGCCCACCAAGGAGGATTGGGTGAGGAAAGGTAAGGAGATGGCTGGGAGAGCCAGAGCAAAGCAGGCGGGGAAGTCTTTTGAGCTAATGCACCGACCCATCCAGGGTACCCTAAATGGACGCTTTGTCCGGGAGGGGGAGGACTTTCCGTTTTATGGCTTCCCAGAGCCATGGCTGAATGCCGAGAGGAAGCACATGCCAGGGTTTGAGATCTTCTTTCACCTACAGTTATCCGGGGATGACGTTGCCGAAGAGCAGACAGACCCAACAGCTAAGGTTGAGCAGAGTAAGGAAGTGGATTCCAAGAGCGCTGAAATTGAAATGGGGGTAGCATTGGCATGTCTACTTTCAGATCCTCTAATCGAACAAAAGTTCTTGGGGGCTAACTTCTCGGTATGCGTGATCGGGAATGAAACGGCTGCGGGCCTACCAGCAAACATTTTGGATGCATCTATCGCACCCTCTCTCATTTGGCAGTATGAAGAGGGATTTTTGTCAAGCAGCACTGGGTCAGGTAGTGAGCCGGAATCTGATTCCACCGAGTCTTGTGAGTCGGAATCAGGTTCCAGCTCGACTGAGTCTGAGTCTTGTAATCCTGGGGGTGATAACCCGGATACCACAGTCCTATCCAGGTCATCTTTTTCTTTCTCTTTTGAGTCTGTTGTAACTGAAGAATCGGACGATTTGGATGTGCTTAATGACAATGCTGTGGCTGTGGTTTCTGAGTACTTTTCTGTGCCTTTGATTTATTGCTTAAATTAGGACTTTCAAAATTTTGATGAAAACGACGAGAAAGAAATTCCTCTGGTTTTGTAACGATTAATTGATCAAGAGCAAGAAAGATTTGTTAAGCGTTTAGTTGATGAAATCACTATTGTGAATGTGGGTACTGAGGAGGACCCGCGACTAGTCCAAATCGGGTCCAGGTTGTCTTCGGAGGAACACGAACGCTTAGTCACTTTGTTAAAAGATTTCAAAGATGTTTTCGCGTAGTCCTACGAAGACATGCCTGGAATTGATCCTGAGATTGTACAGCACCGGATCCCTCTTGACCCCGAGGCCCGACCCATTAAACAAAAACTCAGGAGGATCCGCCCGGACTAGGCTCTCAAGATTAAGGAAGAGGTCACCAAGCAAATTGACGTAGGGTTCCTGCTGGTATCCGAATACCCGACATGGTTGGCCAACATAGTTCCGGTGCCGAAGAAAGATGGCAGGATCCGGGTGTGCATGAATTTCAAGGATTTGAACAGAGCTAGTCCGAAGGACGACTTTCCCTTGCCGCATATCGATGAGTTGGTGGATTTCACAACGGGACATGCTTTGCTTTCGTTCATGGATGGTTTTTTGGGCTACAATCAGATAGTGATGGCACCTGAAGGCCGGGAAAAGACTGCTTTCACCACCCCATGGGGGACTTACTGCTACAGAGTAATGCCGTTTGGGTTGAAGAATGCTGGAGCTACATATCAACGGGCCGCGACCACAATATTACACAACATGATCCACAAAGAGGTTAAGGTGTACGTGGATAACATGATTGTCAAGTCCAAAAAAAGAGAGGGCCACTACACCGCCTTGCAAAAATTCTTCAGAAGATCAGAGAATTTCAGTTGCGGCTGAATCCTCAAAAGTGTACGTTCGGTGTTACAGCATGGAAAATGCTGGGGTTTCTGATTACACAGAGAGGGATCGAAGTCGGCCCTTCCAAAATCAAGGCCATCTTAGAAATGCCTCCACCAAGGACTGAAAAGGAGGTGCGAGGCTTTCTGGGTAAAGTGCAATTCATAGGACGGTTTATCTCAAAATTAACCTTGACTTGTAAACCACTTTTTGGCCTCCTAAAGAAAGGAAAGAAATTCTAGTGGGACGGCCGATGCCAAGCTTCTTTTGAACATATTAAAGAATACTTACAGAACCTACCCGTGTTGTCACTGCCAGAGCCGGGGAGACCGTTGATATTGTACCTTTCAGTGACTGAGACTACAATGGGCTGCATGCTCGCACAAGAATCTGAAGACAAGGTGGAGAGGGCTATCTACTATCTGAGCAAGAAGATGCTAGAGTATGAAACCCGTTACACACCGTTGGAGAAGGCTTGCTTAGCCTTGATATGGGCTACCAGGAAGCTGCGGCACTACCTGTTAGCTCACTCTGTAATGTTGGTTTCAAGATTAGATTCCATCAAATATCTCTTGGAGAAACCGGCACTTACGGGTAGGCTAGCTCATTGGTTGCTTTTGCTTTCCGAATTTGATCTGAAATATGTGACGTGCAAGTCAGTCAGGGGAAGAGCAGTAGCAGAATTCTTAGCCGATCATCCAGTGGAAGGGGTGAAGCAGTTGAGTACTTATTCCCAGATGAGGCCATTTTGCATATCGAAGACGAAACTTGGACGATGTACTTTGACGAAGCGTCAAACCAGTACGGGTATGGGATAGGGGTGTTGCTGATAGCACCTGACAATTCCCGTATCTCTCTAGCCTTCAAACTCCGGTTCAAAGTCTCGAACAACGATGCAGAATATGAAGCATGCATTGCTGGCTTAGAAGTGGCCCTAGAACTAGGGGCAAAACGGTTGGACGTCATTAGGGACTCGAACCTTGTTGTGTCTCAAGCAAAAGGAGATCGGAAAGTCAAAGAAGAAAAGATGATAATGTATCACCAGACCTTGGACCTATTAATTCCTCAGTTTGAGAAGCTAAATTTCGCTCATCTATTAAGAGAGAACAGTAGGTTTGCAGATTCATTAGCAACTTTATCTTCTATGATAGACATCTCATTTGGAGTTCGAATGCATCCGATTATCATTGACCAGAAATTTGCGCCAGCCTACAAGTCGATTGCTGCTATAGATGAGGTTCAAGATGAGAACCCCTGGTATTACGATATTTGGAATTTCTTGGAGAAAGAGGCGTATCCACCAGGGGCAAATGCCAAGGACAAAAAGGCAATAAGAAGAATGGCCATTCAGTTCATCATCTGCGGGGGTAAGCTGTATAAGAGAGGTCATCTGGGAATGCATAAGCTGTGTGTCGATGCTGAGGAATCGAAGCGCCTAATAGAGGCCATCCATGGAGGAGAATGTGGAGCGCACATGAACGGGGTAATGTTAGCTCGGAAGATCCTCAAATAGGGTTACTATTGGTCTACCATGGAGGAGGATTGTATCGGCTTTGTTCAGCGATGCCACAAATGTTAGATCCATGCAAACCGCATGAACATCCTGCCGTCGAAGCTGTACAATATGACTTCGCCATGGCCATTTTCAGTTTGGGGAATCGATGTGATCGGGGCTGTCACTCCGAAGGGGTCGAATGGGCATGAGTTCATCCTGGTCGCGATAGATTATTTCACGAAGTGGGTCGAGGCCCAATCTTATGCGGTGTTGAAGGTTTTGCACGTCGCCAAGTTCATCAGAAACAACATCATCTGTTGCTATGGGGTCCCAAACGAGATTATTTCAAATAACGGTTCCCACTTCAAGAAGGAAGTGATTGACTTGTTGGGAAAATACAACGTGGCTTTTCATAAGTCATCCATATACTGGCCGCAAACCAATGGAGCGGTTGAGGCCGCCAACAAGAATATCAAACACATACTGCAGAAGATGGTGGAAACCTACCGGGATTGGCCAGATAAGCTACCGTTTGCTCTGTGGGGCTACAGGACTTCAATTAGAACTTCTACTGGGGCGACTCCGTATTCATTGGTTTATGGGATGGAGGCCATTCTACCTATTGAAATTGAGGTTCCGTCTTTGCGAGTACTAGCTGAGTATCAGATAGCCGAAGCAGATTTGCAGCAGAGCAGATTTGAAGAACTCATGCTCTTCGATGGAAGAAGACTGAAGGCACTGTACCATGTTCAAGGTTATCAGCGTAGAACTGCCCAGGCTTTCAACAAGAAAGTTAAGTCTAGGAATTTGAAAGAAGGAGATTTGGTGCTCAAGGACAACCGAGCTCCCATTCACGACCCTAGAGGCATGTTCATACCTAATTGGACTGGTCCCTACATCATTAAGTCTATCTGGTCAGGTGGAGCTGTGGTTCTGATGGACCTAAATGGCCTAGAGTTCTCCCAACCGATCAACATGGACAAGTTGAAGAAATATTACCCCTGAGAGGCTCGCTAGGCCGAAAATCCGAAAGGGTGACCTAGGCAAAACTTAGAGCGTGAAAAATTTGAAATTACAAAAACTGAGCTCGTAAGGTTAAAAACCCACAAAGGGCGGCCTTGGCAAAAGTTAGAGCGCAAAAGGAGAGTGAAAATACATAAGTGAACCCGAGCCTGAACTATGTAAGGCTTGATTCCCATCTTTGGGATACGTAGGCAACTTTATCCTGAAGTTCAGCCATAAACTTTTTCCCGATCAACTTTGTCCATTTGATCATCTCGGTCATCTTTGTCTATTCAGCATTCGAGAGCTCGATTGTAATCTCCGGTGCATGCAATGCTATTCAGACTAGGGGTAACTTTTCGTTGCCATGCAATACCGCGGTATTATTCAGACTAGGGGCAACTTTCCGTTGCCATGCAATGCCGTGGTACTATTTAGACTAGGGGCAACTTTCCAGTTGCTGGAATCCGGGGTTGTGCATCTCAGTGAGAGATCTTAGGCGTGTCCAGTTCTGATCCATATCGAAGATGGTTTTGAAAAGTCTTAATAAAAGTTGACTTTGCTCAAATTAATCTTTTTACAACTTAGACCATTTTTGGACCAAAGCGGAAAATTTTCAGTACCCACAACCTTCAATTTCATTGATTTCAATACAGAGTTCTCGTGCTCTTGCATACAAATTGAAGTGGCTTTTTATTACATTCATAAAGAAAACTTGAAAGTACTAATAAAGTAATAAATCCAGGTTATAGATAAGTCAGGTGTTCCTGCGCCCCCTCCCAGAGCTGGTTGAAGCCTCTGATGCCAAAGTGGGCCCTTCCTGTGCCTCTTCATTGAGCCAATCTAGACACTCATCAGAAAGGATGTAGCTGAAAGTAGGAGCTGGGGCCAGGAGTTCTCTTGTCCTCCATGCTGTGGCATACCAGGCAAGCTGTGCGCCTCGGGCTGGAAATGCAGCAGGGTACTCTATCCCCTCTGGTGGGCAAGTCTGATCATGTCCAAATTGGCGCTGGAACCGGAACGGAAAATAAAAGACACAGTGTGTCATACCAATCAGTTGAATCCCAGGTTGATGAAAAATAAGTCAGGTGTTCTTGCGCCCCCTCCTAGAGCTGGTCGAAGCCTCTGATGCCAAAGTGGGCCCTTCCTGTGCCTCTTCATTGAGCCAATCTAGGCACTCATCAGAAAGGATGTTGCTGAAAGTAGGAGCGAGGGCTAGGAGTTCTCTCGTTCTCCATGCTGTGGCATACCGCAAGTCAGGCGCTTGGCCGGAATGCAAGCAGGTACTTTATCCTCCGTGGGCAAGTCTGATCATGTCCGAATTGGCGCCGGAACTGGAACGGAAAATAGAAGACAAAGTGTGTCATACCAATCAGTTGAATCCCAGGTTGACGGGTTATGTTTAACTCATTGCCGGTAGGTTGAGCCAAGGACAGCGCCAAGCAATGTGGTCTTCGAAAAAACCGCACATCCGGTTGTACCACCACCCCTCATCCAGAGCATCAACCAGACATTGTCGGAAAAAGTATTCGCGAGCTGAGAATGATGGGGAAGACTCCACAATCTGTAACTTGTCCATCAACCACACCTGGGGAGGGATGAAAAATGAGAGATTAAAGAATATAGAGATGTACGATGAGAGAAAAGTAAGAAAAGGGTTTTGTGAGAAAAACCGAGCCTGAGGGCCGAGTGATGTGAGCAATACATATGTGAGATTGGGTGGGAAACATTACCTGCAATAGTAGTGGGCCCCCCATAAGCCTAGTCGTCTCCCGGCGATGGAAAGCATCCAAGCCCATCAATGTCTTAGCCAATGCCATGGCAATACAGCTCTTGCCCTCCTTCAAACCTCGGGCGACCTCGATCAACCGAACATGAATCCACCGGAACCCGAGGCAAGCAAGAAATGAGATGGTAAGCATAGGCAAAGCGCGTGTTGCCGATAGCCCTGCCAATGATGGTCGCCGCGGTCACCAGCATCAGAAAACCGACAAACCAAGCTTGGGATGTCCAGCTCCTCGCCATGAATCAATGATCGAGCGTCATGCAAAGTAAGGCCGCACATTTGTCCTAAGGCTTGGACGTGGCCAAATCAGAGTTGGGGCAAGATTTTCTCGTTGCGCTCGGACTCCATCAAAACTTGGAAATCCTCGAAAGTATGACACATCTCTTGCTCGCTAAAGCTAAAGACGTGTGTTACCAGATTCCAAAACCTTGCCGCGACATGGAGGAAAGGAAGATGCAACAAAGTACAGCCCAGCGTGAATAGTGCATTCAAGCAGAAACCCCGGAAGTTCAACTTTTCCGAGCCATCTAAAGAAGCAATCCCAGCTGTGAGATTTTGGATGAGGAACGCCTCCATTTTGATGCAAAACTGAGATGAAATGAATGAACCATGAAGCTGGGACTTTTATAGAGGATAAGGCACTGTTCGGGGGACACGTGTCAATAATTTGATGGTTGCTAAGCCAGGTGGTCGGCCGACCACCTTTTCTGGTAGGCCGACCACTCCTCTGGTCTCCAATAAAAAAGACTGGTCGGCCAGCTCCCTCTGGTGGTTGGCCATAAAGAGAAGTGGGGGTTTGGTCTTGTCCTAGCCTATGGAAGAAAGTTCCTAGCATTTTCATGCATTGGGAGTGTTGAAGGTGTGAGTTTTCCTCTGTTTCGGATGCGTTCCGTCACCCCGATCGTCCGAGATACGTTTGTTTATCGAGTTATTATTGAGTTTTCATTATCGAGTTGTTGTTGAGTTTTGTTTATCGAGTTGTTGTTGAGTTTTGCTTATCAAGTCGAGTTGTTAAGTTTATCGAGTTGTTAAGTTTTTATCGAGTTGTCGAGTTTTGCCCGTCGAAATTGTTATTCTTTGTTTATCAACATTTCTGGGGATTTGTTTATCGAGTTGTAAACTTGCTAAGGTTGTGTTATTTCTTAGTAAGTCGATTGTTTAGTTTGTTGTGTCGGTTCACTACCTGACTTGGCAAATTTTCAGTACTCAATTCTCATTCAATCTCATTTTTGTGCAAAATGATGCGATGCGATGCTAAGAACATAAAATATAACACTTTTTTTGCAACAAAAGCTGTTTCATTCCATCATTCTTCCTTTGTTACAACATCTTACAACAAGGGTACAAGTTTTACAAAAAATAAAACTACCTAACAATGTACAATGTGCTACAACTACTAGTAAAAATGGCAAATAAAGCAGGGAACAACTGCATCAGTGCTATCAACTGCAGGAATAAGAGGCCCTCTTTATAGCATTATTTTTCTTCATATCTTAGCTCCATTTGCAAGCATTTTTGAGCTTTGACATAAACTAAAAAGAGTCTTATTTTGAGTCCCTTTTGAAGTTTGTTGAAGGACATTTTTCTGTTAGAGGTCATCTACCCCCTTGTATGCTCCATCTCTCTTTTAGGGCTTATTTTACTTCATATCTTACCCTTACTTGCAAGCATTTTCGAGCCTTGACATAAACTGAAAAAAGTCTTATTTTGAGATCCTCTTGAAGATTATTTAAGGTCATTTTTCTGTTGGGGGTCATCTACCCCCTTGCATGCTTGTTTGCATCTTGTTTTGAGCTTTGCATCTAGGCCTTGGTTTTGTGCTTTGTTTAGCCTTCTAGCCATTGAAATCCAGTGAATTTTCAGTGGCTAGCATACTATTTTGGGAGCCAAAATCAGAGGGGGGTGACCCCCTCTCACCTTGCCTTGTTTGTTGGCCTTCTTGGCCTTACAAAGGAGCTCCACTTTGCATGTTTTGAAGTCATGTTTCAGGCCCTATTTGGTGAGTTTTAAGGTCTGCATGAACTCTTTCCGAAGCCCATTTTACCATATAAAGTGTCAACTATGCATGTGTAGAGCAATCCTATTCAAGGCCTTTCAAAGGGGCTTTTACTTGCATGCTTCCTAGCTTCATTTCGGGCCATTTTTGATGAGTTTTAGGGCCCTCATAACCTCTTTCTAGAGGTGGTTTTTCCATTTTGTATGTCTATCTCGTATGCACAAAACAACCCCTTGCATGGCCCTCCAAAGGAGCCTATCATTTTTGCATGCATTGACTGAGTTTCAGTGGGTTTTTTGGCATATTTTAGCATGGCATACTTCTGTTTTTGGCTGGTTTGGTGAGCTCTCATATGCTTCATATAGTTATAATACAACTCATGGTTCACTAGCTTTCTTTGCGTGCTTTGTTGACCCTTGATTCTAGCACATTTTGACTATGCCTTAAACTGATTTTGTGCATATTTTGGACTTCCCTAGCTCTATTTTTGGGTCCCATGGTCGAATGATGCTTATTTTGCATGCTTGTAGTTCAATGTCCATGCTTAGCTTTGAATTTCGAGGTCCATTACATGCATATACTGAGGTGTTTTCTTGTTTTGGGGCCATTATACGTCATATTTCAGAGCTTATGTGAATGCCATATTCCCATGTTTTATACTCTTTAAATGCGTTTGAGAGTCGGGCTTGTATGCCTTATTTACCGACCATTGAATGAGCTCCATTTCTTCGCATTCCGAGCCATCATTTTGGGCCATTTCCCTACTGTTTCAGACCTGCCTAGGGTCTATTTGGGGTTGGTTTTTCCATTCGTGCATTGCTTTGTGTACCTCTAGTGAAACGCACTTCACTAGTTTCGGTATTCGAGCGATCTAGCATGCATTGGGTAACATATTTGCATGATTCGGGACCATTGTACATCATGTTTCAGAGCTGAAAAATGTATGCTTGTATGCCACATTTCATCATTTGCCATGCTTAGTTAGAGTTGCATGTTGTGCCTTAGGATCGGTCCATTGCATTCGTACATGTTTGCATGTATTTCGGTTGTCTCATTTTCATCATATGGCCACTGATGTGAGTGTGGTTAAGGTCCACTCATATTGGTGTAAGTCCATTTTGCATTGTGTATGCCATTTTAGTCCATAGCATTGCGTATGCTATGTTGCATGTTAGTGCATTGTGCATGCCATGTTGTGTCACTTGCATTGTGTATGCCATTTTAGTCCATAGCACTGCGTATGCTAGGTTGCATGTTAGTGCATTGTGCATGCCATTTTGTGTCATGTGCATTGTGTATGCCATTTTAGTCCAGAGCATTGTGTATGCTAGGTTGCATGTTAGTCGCATTGTGCATGCCATCTCATTGCATTGTGTTTGGGATAGGAGTTAGCCCAAACACGGGAAATGATGGACGTTTCGTACCCGAAGTGACGGAACGTGCCTCAATTCCCGGTGGCCGACACTCCGGATTACCCATGATGGAGTCTAGGCCTTATTGTGTTGTCATGTGCATTCATTTCAAATCGAGTCGTGCGATTCGACTCCTCGGCCATCATGCATCGAGATCCGTGATTAGTGGCACGAGGATCGAGGTGTGCATGCATATGTGAAAATACTTTGCCATGCCCCTTTCTTGCTCTCTGTTGTAGCAAACCAGAAATCAGCAGCCTTCTAGAGCTTTGCACAGCATTCCGGGATTAATTGCAAACAAAGCCAAATCGGGGCATCGCGAGGAATTCTCCGACGAGGCGACTCGAGCATGCATGTATCTTTCATCATTTGGAGCAGAGCTGGGGCGGTCCATAGACTTGCACACTAATTTATTTGCTTTCCTAGTTAATTTGTTAATTAATTAGAGTTTTGTAATATTTAATTTTTTATTCGGACTGTATTATTTATTCGGACCCTTCGAGCGGGGGCAATTGTGTAATAAGTGTGCGTGTGTGTGATGTATGTCTTCCAACCCCGCGTCTTTCTTCCTTTTATTTACCAGCTTATGATGGTTAGATTAGGGCATGTTTCAATTACCATACTTATGCTTGCATGTTTGCATCCATTTATCTGTCTTGCATGCACTGGGCTCGTCGCATCATACTAACTGCATTGTATTTCAATTCCGAGTTGAATACGTGTTATCTGTAGCATCTCATATGCCATTCTTAGGATAGCCGAGCCTATTGTAGTTGCATTTTTGCATGTGTTGCATTAGGCATTTCTGTATAGTTAGGATCATGCATGGATTTCTAACATAGCTTCTATTTTGGCTTGGAATACTCGGTAAGTGTTTATGCTTTAGCATCCTTGCATGTGTGTGAGTGACTGCCATGATAGCATGCTTACCATGAGGCTAACTGCTCATGTGATATAACTGCCTAAATGCCTGTGGGTGAAGGTTGGGTTATTTGGATTGGAATAATTCATCGATTACGAGTTTTAAGCCCACTTCAAAGTGGCAACACCATGTTTTCTAAGCCCACCTGAGGGTGGCAAAATCTGCATTTTAAGCCTACTTGGGAGTATCAAACTGCTTTCAAAAATAAACATGAAATGTTTTATTCCAATTCAGGTGATCCGGTCTATACTTGTATGCTGTGCGCATCACATAGTAATCTAGGCTAATAACCGGTATAAGAACGCATAATGTTTTCAAAACTCGATAACATGGTTAGTAAAGGCCGATCTTTGATCGGGCGAGCGGGGGTGCTCACGAAGTGACTGTCCCTAATCGTACCCAAGTTCCCGAGCCGAGGCAACTTTGGTGATGACGGACACGTGGCCTTAGGCAACGAGTCAGGGTTTCCTAAATTTCCCAAAATAAAATATTTAGGTGGCGACTCTGTATCTAGCAAAACAGTCCATGTTTGGCAATTCTTTCAGAAAATCTGTTTTAAAAAATAATTTGCCGAATTTGGACTCTTTGATGATTCATCAGTCTTGCATTGCACTCTACGAGAATAGATACAGGACCGTTACTTTGAGTCCTGAACTGTAGTGAGCCCAAATGAACAAAACGGAGGATTTCCCCCTGGACGTTCGGAGACGTCTACATACCCCCTTTTAAGCTCAAGGTGATAATACAGATATCAACTTAAGCTTAGGAAGTAAATCCGAGAAGCATCCTGAAAGATAAGGTTTGGTGAAGAGATTGGCTATCTGATCGACAAAGGTAACAAAGAGAAGACGAACAATGCCACTAGTAACATGTTGCCGTATGAATTGATAATCAATCTCAATATGTTTGGTGCGATCATGGAAGATATCATTATGTGCAATATGAATAGTACTCTGTTTGTCATAATAAAGGTTGGTGGCAGCAGAATGAGACACTCCTATGTCAGAAAAGAAGCTAATGAAGTCATACAAGCTCTTGAGTAGTGTTAACAAGAGCATGATACTCAACTTCAATACTAGAACGAGCAATAAGAGTTCGTTTCTTGCTATGCCAAGCAATAAGAGAGTTATCCAAGAAGAAGTAGAACCCTGTAGTGGAATGGCAGTCAATAGAATCCCTTGCCCAATCTACATCAAAAAATGCATGTAATTGTAGAGAAGAGTAAGCTGAGTAGTGAAGACTATGAAACGTAGTTCCTTTGAGATAGTGCAAAATGCGAACCAGAGTAGTATAGTGTGGACATCGAAGAGCAACCCTAAACTGACTGACAATGTAAATAGCATAGACAATGTTTAAAAAAATAACAGTGAGATAGACAAGACTGCCAACTAGTTGAAGATATAAAGTAGTATCCGACAAAAGGTGACCGTTAAGAGGTGTTAGACAAGTTTGAGGATCAACTGGAGTAGTGCCAGTCTTCCAATCGGTAAGACCAACACGAGCCAAGAAATCAGATGTATACTTGGCTTGGGTGAGAAAGTAACCAGATGAATCATAGGAAATTTTCAAGCCAAGTAACTAAGTAAACTCAAATCTTTCATCTCAAATTGGCGATTGAGGAACTGTTTGAGATTAGAGATACCACTATATTATCCCCAGTGATGATCATATCATCTACATAGAGAAAGAAGAAGAATAGTACCACACTCTGTCTTACATATAAATAGGGTAGAATCATAAGCACTAGAAGAGAATCCAAAGTCACGAATGGTGGAACTGAACTAGGCAAATCAGGCACGCGAAACTTGTTTCACTCCATACAAAGCATGACGTAGTTTGCAAACATTGTTTGATGGAACAGAAGAATCATGAGGAATTACATATAAACTTCCTTAGTGAGGTCACCGTTGAGAAATGCATTCTTGACATCCATCTGACAAAGACTCTTGTAGTGAGCCTCATTAGTGGTCGATGACACCATTCCTTTGGCCGATGACCTTATCTTTTGGTCGATGACCTCCCACAGTGTACATGAGGTGGTTCAACAGTGTCACAGAAGTTGGCACAATTTTCAGAGCTACAGAACAGTGCAAACAGAGGCAACATGAAGCATGGCAACGAATTTCCGACGAAGCCGACCGAGCATGCATTCGTCCCTCTTCCCGAGGCCTCTTTATTATTTTTCATAGCTTAATTAATTTGTTTAATTAGTTAAGTATGGTGTAATAATTAATTAGCTAGGATAGTTATTTAATTAGTTAATTTGTATTATTCTTTCGGACCCTCTGTCGAAAGGGCGAATTTTGTAATAAGTGTGCGTGAGTGTGTGAATGTCTTCCAACCCCACGTCTTTCTCCCTTTTATTTAACCGCTTACGATGGTTATTTTTAGGGCATGTTTCAATTAGCATCCTTATGCTTGCATGTTTGCATCTATTTATCCGTCTTGCATGCACCGGGCTCGGCGCATCATACAAACTGCATCGTATTTCAATTCCAAGTTGAATACATGTATCAATTTTTGCATCTCATATGCCATTTTAGAATAGCCGAGCCTATTTCTAGTTACATTTTGCATGTATTGCATTAGCCATTTTAACATGAACTAGGATCATACATTGATTACTAACTAGTTGTTGTTTTGGCACGGAATACTAGGTAAGCTTTTATGCTTTAGCATCTTGCATGAGTGTAAGTGCTGCCATGATAGCATGCTTGCCATGAGGCTGATTGCTTATTTGCTATAACTACCTGAATGCCTGTGGGTGAAGGTTGGGTTACTTGAATTGGAACAATTCATCGAAATACGAGTTTTAAGCCCACTTGAGATGGCAAAATCATGTTTTCTTAAGCCCACCTGAGGGTGGCAAATCCACGTCTTAGCCTACTTGCGAGTGGCAACTTCAAACCATTTTCAAACAAACAAGAGATGTTTTGTTTCAACTTAGGCGATCTAGTCTATACTTGTGTGCTGTGTGCATCACGTAGTAATTCTAGTTAATAACCGAAATAAGAGCACATATGTTTTCAAAAACAAGATATCATGCTTAGTACAGGAAGATCTTTGATCGGGTGAGCGGAGGTGCTCATAGATGACCTTCCCCAATCGTACCCAAGTTCCCTAGCCGAGACAACTTTGGTGATGATGGACACATGGCCTCAGGCATGAGTCAGGGTTTCCTAAATTTCTCAAAAATAAAACATTTAGGTGGCGACTCTGTATCTGGCAAAACAGTCCATGTTTGGCACTTCTTTACCAAAATCAGTTTTCCAAAATGATTTTCTAGATTTGGACTCTTTGGTGATTTATCAATCTCACATCGCACATTGTGAGATCAGATTAAGAACCATGACATTTGAGTCCGAACTGTAGCATGAGGCCCTCGGGGTGCATCTACAGTGTGAATATTGAATTGAGTAGTATCCCTATTGTTAGCAAATTTTCAGATGTGTTTCCAAATGAATTACCCGGGGAATTAGTGGATAGGGAGATAGAGTTTACTATTGAAGTTGTTCCAGGCACTCAGCCTTTTTCTAAAATTCCTTATAGAATGGCTACAGCTGAAATAAAAGAATTGAAAGAACAATTGCAAGACTTGCTTGACAAAGGGTTCATCCGACCTAGTACTTCACCATGGGGTGCGCCGGTGTTGTTTATAAAAAAGAAAGACGAAACTTTATGCTTGTGTATTGACTATCGAGAACTGAATAAGGTGACAATAAAGAATAAATATCCCTTACATCGTATTGATGATTTTTTTGACCAGTTGTAGGGATCACAAGTGTTTTCCAAAATTGATTTGAGATCCGGGTATCACCAGTTAAAGGTGAAAGCAGAAGATGTTGAGAAAACCGCATTTAGAACGAGGTATGGTCGTTATGAATTTCTTGTTATGCCATTTGGGGTGACTAATGCTCCTGTAGCGTTTATGCACCTAATGAACTGGATCTTTAAGACTTACCTTGATGATTTTGTTATGATTTTTATTGATGATATCTTGATATATTCAAAGAATAGACTTGAACATGAACACCACTTGAGAACTGTCTTGCAGACACTTAGAGAAAAGAAATTATTTGCCAAACTAAAGAAATGTGAATTTTGGTTGGATAAAGTTATTTTCTTAGGACATGTTATCAGCAAAGAGGGGATTTCAGTGGACTTGCAGAAGATAGAGGCAATTGTGAATTGGCCTACACCAACAAATGTAACAGAGGTTCGCAATTTCATGGGCTTAGCCGCGTACTACAGAAGGTTTGTGAAAGACTTTTCGAAAATAGTTGTGCCTCTTAGCCAACTGACACGCAAAGGAAAACCATTTGAAAAGAATGACAAAAGATAATCTGCCTTTCATGAACTAAAAACGAGATTGACCACTGCGCCAGTTTTGACATTACCATCACATACGGAAAGCTTTGTGATTTTCAGTGATGCATCTTATAAAGGTTTGGGTTATGTATTAATGCAGAATGGAAGGGTGATTGCCTACACCTCCTGATAGTTGAGGCCACGAGAGAAAAACTACCCAACACATGACTTAGAATTGGCCGCAGTTGTATTTGCTTTAAAAATCTGGCGGCATTACTTGTATGGGGCAAAATGCGAAGTCTACATGGATCACAAGAGTCTAAAATACTTCTTTACGTAAAAAGAGTTGAATATGTGATAAAGAAGGTGGCTCGAATTGATAAAAGATTACGATCTTCGGATTCAGTATCACCCCGGGAAAGCCAATACAGTTGCTGATGCCTTGAGCAGAAAGTCGACGGGGAATTTAGCTTGCTTGCTTACTGAACGGAAAGAAATCTTACTAGATTTCGAGAGAACTGAGATTGAAGTTATGTTACACGAACAGACCGGGTTGGTCGCTGCCATTTCAGCTGAACCAGCAATAATTACTGAAATTAAACAGAGGCAAAAAGAGGATGAATTCCTCAAGAAAGTGATTGATGAATTTGAGACAAGTCCGAAAGCAGAGTTCAGCATTGAAAGTGAAATGTTGAAATTTTGAAACCGAATGTGTGTCCCAAATGTTCCGGAACTAAAGAAGAGTATTCTAGATGAAGCCCATAAATTAGTGTTTTCTATGCATCCGGGTAATAACAAAATGTATCGAGATTTGAAACAAAGCTATTGGTGGCCCAAAATGAAGAAAGACCTTGTAGAGTATGTATCCAAGTGCCTTCAATGTCAGCAAGTTAAAGCTGAACATCAGAAACCGGGCGGCCTACTTTAGCCTCTCCCTATTCCTCAATGAAAGTGGGAGCATGTGACTATGGACTTTGTTGTTGACCTACCTCGAACTCCTCAAGGTATAGACTCTATTTGGGTTGTAGTTGATAGACTAACTAAGTTTGTACATTTTCTACCTATTAGAACTACATTTGATGCTTATAGACTGGCTACTATATATATTGACGAGATTGTTCGTTTACACGGAGTCCTGGTATCTATTGTCTCAGATAGAGATTCGAAATTTGTATTTAGATTGTGGAAAAGTTTGCAAAGAGCTATGGGGATAGAATTGAGGTTTAGTACCGCATTCCATCCACAGATAGACGGGCAATCAGAATAGACAATACAGACCTTGGAAGATATGCTAAGAATGTGTGCCTTGGATTTTCAAGGGAGTTGGGAAGATTATTTGCCACTAGCCGAGTTTGTATACAATAACAGTTTCCTCTCCAGCATCGATATGGCACCATACGAGGCTTTGTATGGTAGAAGGTGTAGATCTCTAATTTGTTAGACAAAAGTCGGGGATAGGGCTTTACTTGGGCCTGAAATTGTGCAGGATACTTCAGAAAAGATGAAAACTATTCAACAAAGGCTCAAGACAGCTCAGAGCCGGCAAAAGAATTATGTGGATGTACGAAGAAGACCACTTGAGTATGAGGTTGGTGACCATGTGTTTATTCGCGTGACTCCGATGAAGGGCCAAGTAAGATTCGGTAAGAAAGGAAAATTGTTGCCCCGGTATATTGGGCCATTTCAAATTCTGGAGAGACTTGGTCTAGTTGCTTATAGAGTTGCTTTGCCACCAGGATTCGAACAAATCCATAATGTGTTTCATGTGTCAATGTTGAGGGGTTATCTTCGAGATCCGTTTCATGTGATCGGTTATTACCGGATAGCTCTTGAGGAAAATATGGAATATGCAGAATGGCCGAATCGAATCATTGACCGTCAAGTGAAACAATTGAGAAGCAAGTCCATCTCGATGGTGAAAGTGGAATGGAAAGAACAGTATGGGACGTACGCCACATAAGAAAAAGAGGATGAAATGTGACTATGCTATCCATATTTGTTCCCTGACGAAGGTAAAATAAGTTTGGAGAACCAAACTTCCTAAATGAGGGAAGATTGTGATAACCCTGTTCCTTATTATGCTAAATGATCTTAATTATGATTAGGATGATATGCTTGATATGATTTTGAGTGATAATTACATGCTTATATGTGTTTTTGAATTTCTATCTGTTCACCATAGGAAAATCAGTTTGATTTTCTACTTTAGAATTTAAATTTAAAGCCCTATCGACCACAGAAACCGAAATTGATTACGCCATTGTGATTAGCGTAATTTTTAGAGCCTACGGTGAAATTTAATTAGAAATTGATTCGAATCAAAATAATTAGATTCAGAATGATTAAATTGGGATTAATTACTTAGCCTTAATCAAACTTGATTAGGCCAACTAATATAAGTGGCCTATTTATATTTTTTTTAGCATTGTTTTGAGGTCATTTCCCTCCTTTGGTTGAGATTACACTCTAGAGAGAGTGAGAGTGCCGAATTTAGAGAGAGAGGGAACTCAAGGTAGAGAATTGATCAAGGAGCTTGGTGATCTTGAAGATTAACTCAAGATTTAACTACATTTGTGAATATTGGAGCTCCTAGGTGAGTAAATTCATGAGTTTGAGTTTGTAATTTTGTGAATTCAAAATTAAATGATAATCAAGAACATGAATTGAGTTGATTATGATGAAATTGAAGTTGGTATGTACATGCATGAAGAGAATTGCCATGAATTTGCATAATCTAACATGTAGCATATCAATTATGAGAAATTGAGAGTTGAATCATACATGCAAGCATGGTTTTGTTGAGCTTCATGGGAGTAAACATCACGTGTCATTTGAAATGGTATTGGGGTCTATATTACACATACATGAATGATCCATAGAGATATGGAGTTTGTATAAAGTTCGAATGTATGAGCTTTGACCATGTCAAGAAGAATGTTGAATAATTTGAGAATTAAATTATGATTCTGAGCAATTGGCCTCATATTGCTTATGTCCTCATGATATATAATGTGCTTCCACATTTTTGAACCAAGAACACGAGTTTTGGGCTTTTGAATGTCAAGTTTGAGCTTTAAGAACAATTCTGGAAATTCCAGAATTTGGCATGTCCGCTCGAGTGGGAAGAACGCCGCTTGATCGTGAAATGTTAGTCCCTAGAACTTTTGCAGTCATTGATGTCCGCTCGAGCGAGGAGAGTTATGCTCGAGCGTCAGTCACATGTTTCGACTCTCAGCTCGAGCGTCCAAATTCACGCTCAAGCGCAAAAATGAGGCAACAAATACTTTTACAGATCAGAGGGGTCTACTCAAGCGGCGGAAACTGTGCTCAAGCGGGTAGCCCTGTTTCAGAAATTTTGAAAAGTTGTTTTGTGCTTCATTTTCCGTTCCCTTTTTATTTCTAAGCACTCTTAAGCATTCATTGAGCATTGTAAATGAATCAAGAAGATAAGCAAGAGGCCTAAGAGGAATGTATAAGTTAAGAACGGATTGAATAACTTGTGACCCAATATGTGTTAGGTAATGTGTATGGTCAAGCACAAGGGAAAATCCACCAGCAGAACACTGTGAGTAATATCATAGTAAATATATTTTCAAGTATGTTATTTTCAAATGCTAATTCTGCATAAGCTCCATGGATTTGTTGATTTGAATTACAAACAAATATTTATTTGACATGAATGATTGGGCCAAAGGCCGTTTGGCATGAATGATTGGGCCAAAGGCCGTCGGATATGAATGATTGGGCCAAAGGCCGTTTGACATGAATGATTGGGCCGAAGGCTGTCAGACATGAATGGTTGGGCCAAAGGTCGTTGGATATGAATGAATTGGGCCCAAGGTCGTTTGATATGTCTGGATCTGTAATTGCTTGATGCACAAGATAGAAACATGAATTGGGCCCAAGGTCGTCTGATGTATTTGTTTCAAATTCCGTTCATGTATTTTCTTTATTTGATATTATTCACTGGACTTTCGCTCACTCTCATTCATGTGTCTATAGGTGAGCCACGAGATGTCCAAACCCAGCCTCCGTAAAGTATGTGAGAAACGGTCAAAGTTTTGGATAGTCAGACCGAACGTCTCACGCACGAGACTCGTTTTTGCCCCTTTGTTCTTTTGTGATAATTTTTCTATGATTGGCGAAAACGTTGGACCACCTTTATATATGTAAGATTTAGGCTTGGCTGACTAAGACTTGAATGATCCTGTTGTGTAAAACTTATATGTTATTTCCCTTTTGGTGTGGGTTATTAATGAGTATATCTTTGGGATGTTTTGATGTGCTATGTAAGCACAGCTCTATGGACAATTTGTAAGTTTGCTTCCGTTTTGGCCCCTCAACTCTGATGAAATATGATTTATTTCATTTGAGGCCGCAGGTAATCCTTTGATTATTGGCCGGTTATGACCTTAATTCATAGGGGCGGGTTCGGGTCATGACATAATGCTCAATGGAACCATCAGAATGAGTTTTGATTTTTTAAACCCATTTGCAACTAATAGCACTCTTTCTAGGAGAAAGATCAACCACATTCTTGGTATAAGTTTTATCTAAAGCTAGCCTGTAGTTCATTAGTTATAACTTGTTACCAAAAAGGATTAAAACAAACCTCTCGATAGGAAGTAGGTTTATGAGAGGAAAAAGTAATGGAACCAACAATATAATCATGGAGAAGGACAAAAGGTTGAATTACCCGTGTAGAATGATGATCTGGTGAAAAATGAGAGGGTGGCGATGGAAGAAGCTCCATAAGGAATGGAGATGGAGGAAGTTCCACAAGAGTTGGAAAAAGCATAGAACCATACACAGGAACCTTAGGACAAATGGTAAGTGTAGGCGGTTGTGGATGCATAATATCGGAATCTACATCAAATTCGTTAGAAAACAAGTCTATAGAATAATCAATAAAGATTGGGGAGTGGGTGGACTGTGGTAGGTGAAACTTGGAAAGAGTATAGACCATTTTGTGTTCCCAAAAGATCACATGACAAGAAATATGAAAACGCTTAGAGACAGGATCCCAACAAGGATATCCTTTATGTTCTATACCATATCCCAGAAAATAGCAAAAACGAGAACAAGGTTCTAGTTTGGCGTATTCACGAGGTTGAAGAAAAACAAACCAAGTAGAGCCAAAAACTTTAAGAGTGGTGTAATCAGGAGGAAAACCATACATATGCTCAGGAGTACACACATCGTTTATGGTGTAGACTGCAGTGAAAGCAGCTTCCCCCCAAAATTTTCCAAGACAAGAAGATGAGATAGGAATGGCCCAAGTAGTGTCTAGAATATGATGATGTTTCTTTTCAGCTTGTCCATTTTGCTGGGACGTGCCTGCCCAAGAACGATGAGGTTATGTACCATTACCCCGAAGAAAAGAAAGAAAATTAGAATCCAAGTACTCTATAGCATTATCATAAGGAAAGATTTTCATAGTAATAGAAAACTAAGTACAGACCATGATAGAGAAATCATAATAAATCTGTTTGAGTTTATATCGATTTTTTAGAAGCAATATTCAAGTATAATGAGAAAAATCATCAACAAAGATCACAAAATATCTAGACCCCCCATGGTCAGTGTGGGTAAAGGTCCCAAAACATCTAAATGCACAAGATCAAAAGGAGAAGTAGAAATGGAATTAATTTTATTACAAGGTAATTTAGGTTGTTTTGCAATTTGACAAGATAAACAATTGACATCTTCAAGACTGACACAACCTAACCTACAATTAGAAACCAAAGTTTTCAAACGACTAAAAGAGGCATGTCCTAAGCAACAATTCCAAAGGTGAAAGGAATATAAGGCAGAGGTAGATGCAGTGGAAGACAGAAACAACAGTGGATGATTTGGGTAGAATGCGAAAATAAACAAGTTCAAACAGACGTCCATGCTTACGGCCTATCCCAAAGAGTTGTCTCGTTTGATGGACTTGCACCAAACTCAGAACAAACTGGCATAGATCTACTGCTTTGACTTGAACTAATTGAGGATCCAGTAATTTGCTTTTTGTTTGTAAAGGGTGAACGACCCTTTCGAAAATTGGATCCAGGTCTTTTGTTTCTTCATTCTGTTATTATTGCTTTGGCTTGTTTCATTGATGCTAGGGTGACTTCTATCATCAGTGCTCTGTCAAGTACCTCTACATATGTAGGCAATTTCAAAACGCCTACTTTATTAAACACGTCCAGATCCATTCCCCTTCGAATTTTCGAGCCTTTTTATAATCACTATCGACCATGTAAGGAGCAAATCTAGCTAACTCAATAAACTTAGCCTCATATTCGGCTACGGACATCATGCCTTGCTTTAGTTCTTGAAATTCAGAAACCTTTCGGTCCTGGAAGCACTGAGGAAAGTACTTGTCATAGAAGATCTCGTTGAATTGAGTCCATGTCATGTTTCTATTGTTATTTCGAATTAACAACGACCACTTTTCTGGCTTCATCTTTTAAAGTATAGGTGGCCAAAAGAAATTTTTGGGTCTCGGAGCAAGGAAATAATTCAAATAGTTTCTCCATTTCGGGCAACCATGCTTCTACCTTTAAGGGTTCAATACCACCCAAGAAATTTGGCAGTTTCATTTTCATGAACTTCTAAGTGACATTTATAATATTACTGTTATTCGGTTTAACTTAGACCGGAGGAAGCGGAGAAGGTAGAGGTTGTTGTTGTTGCTGCTATATAATTGCTTTGGTTAGGGCTACGAGCATTTGTTTCATTCATCTCATTCGAGCCTCAAAAGATTCACTTGTATCGTTAGTTCTTGTATTTTCTATCGCTATAGGTAAACAGGGCAATAACAAAAATATGCATAATAGTCTTGTTCTTTGTGTTCAATTCCAAATCAATTTACTTCATATTAATTCATATGTGTTCACATTGGTTTAGTTTAGTTCATGTATGTTCTCATAGTTCACACACCCATACATGCAGATAGAATGCCCCTAGTTCTTTTCTAGGACATCCTATAACTTATATGGACTCGTGTGTGCAGTAAAACACGTGCTCTGATACCTCTCTATCGTAACCCAAACCCGCCCCTATAGGTTTAACGTCGTAACAGGCCAGTAATCCTTGGATTACCAAAGGCCTCTGAACAGATTAACATAATAAAGGTCTACAGAAGCAAATATATGGAATACATATAGTCCATTGAGTTGTGTAGACATACATGGAATAGAAACTTCAAAACTGAAATTTATACATACACAAGTAACATCAAACTTCCTTAAATCTTGCATCACTATATAAGGTAATATCATAAGGAACTTAGCCCAGCGTTTAGATAAAAAAAAAAAAAAAAAAACGTCCTTGACATGGCTCACGAAACTTGACTTTTCAAATGGGAACCTTTCAGGAGGCATAGTGGTTGGCTGACCTAAAACTCTCCAAGCAGCAACTTAGACCTGGTCACGTGCTTGTTCACCGACATACATAATATAAATACTGAGCGGAAACCCAGTGAATAATAATATAGTAAAAGGTTTAATGAATGATGTCCCATATCAGATTCAGAAAACAGAAACTGTAGACGTCCCCGAACGTCCCGGGAGGGAATCTCGTCGTTCTGTTCAATAGGGCTCACTACAGCTCATGACTCAATGTCACGATCCTGTATCTAATCTCGCAGAGTGCAATGCAAGACCGATGAATCATCAAAGAGTCCAAATCTGGCAAATCGTTTTGGAAAACAGATTTTTAGAAAGAAGTTCCAAACATTGACTGCTTTGCCAGATATAGAGTCGCCACCTAAATATTTTATTTTTGGGGGGGGGGGATTTAGGAAACCCTGACTCGTTGCCTAAGGCCACGTGTCCGTCATCACCAAAGTTGCCTCGGCTCGGAAATTTGGGTACGATTGGGGAAGGTCACTTCGTGAGCACCCCTGCTCGCCCGATCAAAGATCGGCCTCTACTAACCATGATATCTAGTTTTGAAAACATTATGCGTTCTTATTCCGGTTATTAGCCTAGATTTACTATGTGATGCGCACAGTATACAAGTATAGACTGGATTGCCTGAATTGGAAAAAAACATTTCATGTTTGTTTTGAAAACGGTTTGCTACTCGCAAGTAGGCTTAAAAAGAAGATTTTTCCACCTTCGGGTGGGCTTAGAAAACATGGTTTTGCCACTATTTAGTGGGCTTAAAACTCACAGTCAATGCATTATTCCAATTCCGATAATCCAACCTTCACCCACAGGCATTCAGGCAGATATATGACATAAGCAATTAGCCTCATGGTAAGCATGCTATCATGGCAGTCACTCACACACATGCAAGAATGCTAAAGCATAAATACTTACCGAGTACTTCAAGCCAAAACAAAAGCTATGTTAGAAATCCATGCATGATCCTAACTATACAGAAATGCCTAATGCAACACATGCAAAAATGCAACTACAATAGGCTCGGCTATTCTAAGATGGCATATGATGATGCTACAGCTAACACGTATATAACTTTGAATTGAAATACAATGCAGTTAGTATGATGCACCGAGCCCGGTGCATGCAATACAGATGAATGATGCAAACATGCAAACATAAGTATGCTAATTGAAACATGCCCTAATCTAACTATCATAAGCTGGTAAATAAAAGAGAGAAAGAAGTGGGGGTTGGAAGATATACATCACACACGCGCACACTTATTACAACATTGCCCTCGCTCAGAGGGTCCAAATAATACAGTCCGAATAAATAGTTACAGTCCGAATAAATAATTAAATATTACAAAACCCTAATTAATTAACAAATTAACTAGGAAAGCGGATAAATTAGCATACAAGCTATCAAATGGACTGCCTCAGTTCTGTTCCGAATGATGAAAGATGCATGCATGAGTTGCCTTGTGCGGAAATCCATTGCGATGCCCCGATTCGCCTCTGTTTGCAATTATTCCCGGAATGCTGTGCGAAGCTCTAGAAGGCTGTTGATTTCTGATTTGCTGCAACAAAGAGCAAGAAAGGGGCATGGCAAAGTATTTTCACATATGTATGCACACCTCGATCCTCGTGCCACCAATCATGCATCTCGATGCACGATGGCCGAGGAGTCGAATTGAACGACTCGATGTTAAATCAATGCACATATAAACACAACAAGGCCTAGACTCCATCATGGTTAATCCGGAGTGTCGGTGACCGGGAATTGAGACACGTTCCGTCACTTGGAGTACGAAACATCCCTCGTTTCCCGTGCTTGGGCTAACTCCTATCCCAAACACAATGCAAATAAGATGGCACACACAATGCGACTAACATGTAACCTAGCATATGTAGTGCTATGGACTAAAATGGCATACACAATGCACGTTATGTAACATGGCAAACACAATGCTCTAACATACAACCTAGCATACGCAATGCTATGGACTGAAATGACATACACAATGCACGATGGACTTACACCAACATGAGTGGACCTCAGCCACACTCACATCAGTGGCCATGTAATGGAAATGAGACAACCGAAATACATGCAAACATGCACGAATGCAAAGGACCGATCTTAAGGCGTAACATGCAACTCTAACAAGGCATGGCAGAGGATGAAACGTGGCATAGAATGGGACATGATATAGCTCTAAAATGGCATAAAAGATGGTCCCAAAACATGCAAATATGGCACACAAAGCAAGCTAGGGGGCCCGAGTACCGAAACTAGTGAAGTGCATTACCCTAGAGGTACCCAAAGTAATGCACCAAAGGCAAAACCAACCCCAAACAGACCCTAGGTAGGTCTGAAACAGTGGCAAAATGGCCTAAAATGATGGTTCGGAATGCAAAGAAATGGAGCACATTTAATGGCCCGAAAACAAGGCATTCATGGACGACTCTCAAGCACACTTAATAAGCATAAAACATGGCAATATGGCATTGATACAAGCTCTGAAATATGATGTATAATGGACCCAAAACATGAACACACCTCAGTATATGCATGGAATATACCTCAAATCTCAAAGCTAGGCAAGTGTATTGAACCACAAGCATGCAAAACAAACATCATTTGACCATGAGACCCAAAAATAGAGCTAGGGCAGTCCAAAATATGCACAAAATCAGTTTAAGGCAAGGCCAAAAGGTGCTAAAATTAAGGGTCAACAAAGCATGAAAAGTAGGCTAGTGAACCATGATTTACTCTACAGCTATATGAAGCATATGAGGGCTCATCAAACTAACCAAAAACAGAAGTATTCCATGCTAAAATATGCCCCAAAACCCATGGAAACTCAGTCAACACATGCTAGAATGAGGTGCTCCTTTGAGAGGCCAATAAGAGGGTTGTTATACACATACAAGATAGACATGCAAAATGGAAAAACCACCTCTAGAAATAGGTTATGAGGGTCCCAAAACCCACCAAAAAGGCCCTAAAATCAGTCTAGGAAGCATACAAGTGAAAGCCTCTTTGAGAGGCTTTGAATAGGATTGCTCTACACATGCATGATAGACACAAAATGTGGCCAAAGGGGCTCTGGGCAGAGTTCATGAATACCTAAAAACTCACAAATAATGGCCTGAAACAAGACTTCAAAGCATGGAAAATGGAGCTCCTTTGGAAGGCCAAAAGGGCCAACAAACAAGACAAGGAGAGAGGGGGTCACCCCCCTCTGATTTTGGCTCTCAAAATAGTGTGCTAGCCACTGAAAATCCACTGAATTTTAGTGGCTAGAAGGCCAAACAAATCATGATACAAAGGCCTAGATGCAAGGCTCAAAACAAGATGCAAACAAGCATACAAGGGGGGAAATGACCTCTAACAGAAAAATGCCCTTAAAAAATCTTCAAGAGGGGCTCAAAATAAGACTCTTTTCAATTTATCACAAATCTCAAAAATGCTTTCAAGTAAGGCTAAGATAGGAAGCAAAATAAGCCTACATAGAGGGATAGAGCATACAAGGAGGTAGATGACCTCAAACAGAAAAGTGTCCTTAATCAAACTTCAAGAGGAGCTCAAAATAAGACACTTTTCAGTTTAATACAAAACCCAAAAATGCTTGCAAAATAAGGCTAAAGAATGAAGCAAAACAATGTCAAAATGGGGAAAATGAAGACTTACCCTTGTAGCACAGCAATGCAGCAAGCTCTGGACTAAGAAAGTGACTCCTTAAGCTCTAAAAAACAGCTCCAAGGTGCTTAGATGGATGATGGAGGTGGTAGGCTATGAGTGGTAGTGTAATGGGGCAAGAACAATGGAGTTTTTGAGCACAAAAGAGAGAGATATGGAGGAAAGTGTATCTATGAGCTCTAAACAAATTCTCAACCCTAGCAATGGAAGAGGGCCCTTTCCTTTATAGAGGAGAAGGTCTAAAGCTTCTCCAAGAAGCTTCAAAGCTAGGTTGAGCATCCACATGTATGGAGGATGCAGCAAATGCCTTCTAGCTGGCACAGCTGGAACACACTCACAGAGACAAAACAGCTAAGAGCTGCCCGACCAGTTCAAGTGGTCGGCCGACCAGGGGTCAAAAGGTTCAAGCTCCAAAGCTGGTCGTCCATGAATCCCTTGAAGTTAGCTTTCCAATGCCGCAAACGTTGCATTAAAATTCATTATGTGCAAAAAGTTATGCCAGTTTTGGTGAAGCTGCGCAGATTCGGTCCAACCGGATTGATCCCCTACTTCAACCAACCATATCTCTCCCACTCAGACTTAGCTTTAGGAGATTCTTGAGTGCCAAATGAAGCCCCGGAAGTAAGCTTTCCAACGGTGGTGGCCTCATATCTTAAATCCAAGTATGCAAATAAATAAGCCCAATTTAGCGAGGACCGCTCAACTTTTTCTCTCCTTGCTGGATTCATGCCGAACCACTTTTGACCACCTACGTGGTCGGCCATCTGATTTTCTGGTCTTCCATGTTCCACATTGAAGCCCCAGAAGTTAGCTTTCCAATGGCACCAACCTTGCATCAAAATTCCTTCTGTGCAAAGAGTTATGCCCGTTTCAGTGAAGCCACGCAGTTTCGGTCGTACCCGGATTCATGCCGAACTTCTCCCAAACTAGTTTGCCTCTCTCTTCTCCTCTTTTCTTCAAATCCAAACCCCTAGACAAGGTGTTTTGAAATATTTTTCGAAGATTTCATCTCTCTTTCATTCATTTCCACTTTGTCCTTGCTCAGTTTACCGAAAAGCGCAACATTTGACAAAATGTGAGCCTCGGAACATCGTAAAAACTTTATTTCAAAAACGTTTTGAAAGAGAGGGTTTTAAGGTCTAAAATCTTTTGATCAAGATTGTTTTGGTCCAAAAAGGGGTATGAAGTTGAGATTTGACTCTCTCCTTGCCGAAGAAACTGAATCTTTCCCCTGCACACCTTTCTCCACCATGTAAACCATCAGTCGCGTCCAAGTCTTAAGGGCGGTCAAAAATGGGGTGTCTATAGAAACAGATTCATATTCTTATTCATAATTCAGAAGCATGTACTTGTCCAGATTCATAGATAATCATACGTGGTACACCCATTAGCTCTAACAGATTAGATACAAAGCATAAAGGGTCATACTTGATCAGTTCCATAAAGGAACCTTCGGTACTGGGAACAGATAACATACTTGAACCGCAGTATTGTTATCCCTGAGCGAGGGCCATGAGAGCACGATATTGTTACCCCGGGGCAAAGGCCTTGTGCTAAGAATACCACGAATACTTTTTAATATATGGACAATCATTCATTGATTCAGAACATAGCATTTCAGAAAACAGAGCATTTCTTGTCATATCATATCATATAAGAAAATACTTAAACGTAAACATAGCTTTACAAAGTTATTACTCACAGATGGCTCCAAAGCAAATAGACAGAGTAAAAAAATCAAATAACTTACGGCGCGTAACCTACACAGATACAGAGCAAATACATACTGAATTACACAGTAGGAATCATCAATGTAGCTCTTTCTTGTCTTGGTATGTTTCTACTTCTTATCATCATTATTGTTTCTTGACTATGGCCTAGGAATGCCTAGAATGAAATGAGGGTGCCAAAATGCACTTTGAACACTAAATAAAATTTATTGAAAACAGGGCCTTCGCTCGAGCAGAGGCTCAATAATGTGAGTGATTTCTCGAGTTCAATTTCCTTCACTTGAGTGGTCTGTAAACTCGGCAAAAAATACTGGTTGTGTGAATTTTTGGGTTGACGGTTGCTCGAGCGTGAGACTGGGGTCTTCATTTGAGTGCAGCTTTTGTCGCTCGAGCGCTTTGCAAAACATGAAAACTTCTAGGAGCATGCATTTTATGCTCGAGCCAACCTTTGGTTGCTCGAGCAGAAGTACAAAACATAGTGGTTGCTTGAGCGCATAATCTGTCGCTCGAGCGAAAAGTCAAATTTCTAGGATTTTCAGATTTGCTTCCCAAGTCCAAAGCTGCAAATCAAGTTCTTTTGGGCCAAAAAACTTAAGAAAACTTGTTTAAACTTGTCAAACATCAAGAATTCAAAACCATTTCGCAAAATTAAGGCCTAAAAGCTTGCCAATCATTCAAAATTCAACTTGAAACTTAAGAACATGATATGAACATGACATGCATGAATTGTTATGAACTTAAACTCTCCAAAACATGATTAATTAAGGTCAAATGGTAAGAAATGTGATGAATTTTTAAAACAAAGTCAAGATAGACATATGCATGTGACATTTGATTGAAATTCAAACCCAAAATGTGATGAAAATGCATGCATACATGAATCATGCTCAATTCTTGTATTACACAACTAAATTCTCTTGAATTCGTGGTGTAGACATAATATTTGTGCAATCTAAGGGTTGAATTCTTACCTTGGCTTTCCGAAGTGAGAGATAGAGGCTTAATTCTTGAGTCTCTAAGTCCAATTCCTTTACTTCCTAGCAAACCCCATTGCTTGAGCTCTAGTCTTCTTATTTCTCTCCCTCTCTCACATTTTGTTTGATTGAGTAAGCTCAAAGATGTGAAAAGAGATGAGTTGAAACACATACTAGCCTTATCTAGGCTTAGTTAATGAAGCTTTATTAATTGGAGTTAAAGATAACTAAGTAGGATCATTTATTCTAATTTATTCGTTCTGAATCGAATTTTAATGAAGCCTACCATAAAATTCTAAAAATTCTAACTAACACAGAAACCAAGTCAATTTCGTGATCGGATGTCGATATAGCCTTCAATTCACAAAACAAAACAGAACACAAACAGATATTCCTACGCGGACAGATATAAGCACAAATAATGCAATACACATGCGATTAATTCATAATTTCATTTTAATGACTTATTAGGCATTCATGATCATATGTTTTAAGCTAATCACGGGTTAGGGTTATTACACGTGCAACTAGGGCTCCTGCATATGCGATTTTTCAAGGCAAGTCCGGATTTGTTTTCTTTTCGTTTTTCCAACTTCTGGGCCTATGATTGCATGGTTTTCATATGTATTTGCCGTTCATATGCATTTCATGGACATGAAGGATATTAAAGAATGAATAAAAATAATCGTGTTATCAAGTAAAGGATGAACTAAAAAAGTTAACAACCGACTGTATAAATTGAATGTGTATTGATAAGACGTGTGTTGTGTTATGTGCATTGTAATTGTAGATCACGAGTTGAGGACAGATCAATCGTTACTGGAAGCCTACTGTGGGTAACATTACTGTAAAGATATGTTCATATGGAAGATATTTGCAATGCTATTTGATATTTTTTTTTTCTGAAATGTTATTTGAATGTGAACGAATGTTCTATTTTTGAATTTATTGTGGCATCCAAAGAATGGTTCCACGTCATGATGGACAACATATTAATGCGGGTCCATGACATATATGTGATTACGAGATCTCATTAGCTATTTCATTGTGGCGATATGTGTTTAATCGGTATTCGGAACATATTACTCTAGTCGGAAAACGATATGTGATATGTTCTGCTATATGTGCCACTATTATGTTTTGATATGAGAATGATTCTGATACGATTTGTGTTATGTTTAAGAGATATATGGTATTCATTCACTAACCTCTTTACATTAATGTTATTCACTAGGCTTTAACTCACTGTTGTATATATATGTGTAGGTGAGCGTCATGGAGAACGAGCTTAAGGAGAGAGTCGAGCCACCGTTTAAAGCTGTATGAGTTTTGGTGCCTCCAAGTTGAGACTAGGTCACGAAGACCGTTGTATAGCTTGTGATCACATTGTCAGGCTTTTGTTATATGTTTATTTGTACATGAATGATGCTTTGTGTATATGGATATAAATGTTTTGTACAAGATGCGATGTATGAAATAACGGATGGGTAAATTAATGTTATGTACATGTGTCTTTTCATATAGAAGCACAACTCATTGGATTACTTGTTAAATATATATTTTTATATTAATCTTTTGCTAGCCCCAATTATTTCGATTGTACAGAAAGGCCTTTGGTAATCTCGAATTACCAGCCAGTCACCTCATCGATCCTTACGGGGCAGGGTACGGGTCGTGACAGCAGATGTGGAAACAATTAATCATGTGATTCTTTTATGTCCGTTGGTCTGGAAATTATGGTCTGATTTGGTGAATTGGTGGGATTTAAAATGGGTAACACTAGGTTCTGTGGATGTTTTGTTGCAATGGTGGTCTGATATGGAATTTAGAAAGAAGGAACTGGAAATTTGAAAGGTTGTCCCTTTGGCAATGTTATGGTCTTTATGGAAACTAAAGAATGATTGCTTGTTTAATGTTGGCAATTCTGATTTTGCAGAGATAGCGAAGATGCTGAAAGTTAGAATTGCTCTATGGGTTAAGTCAAATATTAAGGGAGTGAATTACTCAGTGCATGATAATGTCGCAAACTTGAAGTAGGTGAGATGTTGTTTATAAGGTATAGGAGATTTGCTGGTTTGTGCTACTATTATGAGGTGCAGTTGCTGTTGTTGATAAATCACTGGTTTGGTGCTGGTGAAGAGGTGTATTTGCTATGATGATTATTGTTTTTTCTTGGCTCAGAGGTATTTCTTAGTCTTAGGTGTGATACTTCATTGTTGTATTGTTGCACTACTGCTGTGTTTCGCTGTTCTGTTTTTTTTCTTTCTTTGGTTGCTTTTGATTGGTTTCTCACCAATCTTGGGTCAAGTGTTAGCAAATGATTGTGCTTCCTTCGCGATATCAACCTAATTGGGATTGTCGAGGTTAGCCATGATGCTCAGTGCATTTTCCTACTTTGTTGATATAAACTTTGCATGTATATTGCTTTTTTCATCAATAAAGATTTAATTTTGCTAATAAAAAAAAAATGAAAAAAAAAGCACAAGTATAAGATAAATCAAAATTAAATATCATTATATTAAATAACTTACAAATCATAGCTTAATTTTAAAATCATGCTAAGCACAAAACTAAAAATAGAAATGAAGTCTAGTGAAATGAATTTTATCTTTGTAG
Organism: Camellia lanceoleosa; assembly: GCA_025200525.1. NCBI lineage: Eukaryota > Viridiplantae > Streptophyta > Magnoliopsida > Ericales > Theaceae > Camellia > Camellia lanceoleosa. Next base: position 40,135,636 of record CM045760.1, read on the forward strand.
TAGAAGAAAATATTTTTCAACTAAGGTACTGTATGGCTTGGGTATATATTAGATATGTCTAGATACGCCAAAAATTAAGAAGAAAAAACTTGAGTACGTGTTTTATGTATCCGATACGTATGTAGAAATACTATACGTCAGTAAGTACCTGGTATATGTGCGACATGTTTGTTGAATTATCCATGCTTCATACTCTCAAGATAATTCTAAATGAGGATTTTTATATTTTTTATTATTTTTTTGCAAAGTATATATTATTTAAAATTTAAAATTTTCATTATTGAGACAAACAAAATTATTTATTAAATATTTAAATTTAATTTTTTTTACATTTGGGGGGCGAATTGATTTTTTAAGTATAATTCGGGAGGTAAAATAAAATTCCAAATGAATTTTGGTGTCACGCTAGTACATTTCGTCTAACTATAAACAGAATGTGACGGCATGGACCAAATTGATCAAAATTTCAAAAGTTTGAATATAAAATTGATATTAATTAAAATTTGGAGGTCAAATTGAAAAATGCGTGAAAATTTAAAAAGTAAAATAATATTACCTTAAAAATTAATAAATTGACTTTTAACCTTTTTTTCATAACAAATCATAATGGGTTAAGCATTTCTTAGTATTATTGATTTACATAAGGGCTAATCACATTAAACAAATTTGAATGTGGGTTGTATTACTTAGATACCGTTTGATAACATTTATGTTTACAAAAATTTTATAAATTGATTTTTGTTTATTTTTAGAAAAATATAAACTACAAACGCGTTTAGTTTGAACAAAATGTTTGAAAATTTTTAAAAACATAAACTAAAAAATATTTTTGTTAAGACCTAAAATATTTATATTTATTTTTTTATTATTTATGACAATGGGATCATACGCATTATAATTGGAAAAAAAATATTATTTGAAAAAAAAATTTTGTTAGTCAAATTTTAAAATTTCTGTTTAAAAATCAATGTAAATAATTTTGGGAGATTTACCAATAAATCTCAAAATTTGAACTTATGAACTAATTGATCCCATTTTTATTCTACTAAACCGTTTAGTCCCATTCAATTGTGAGGGACGTAATTACCCTCATTTAACCGTTTGGGTGTGTTGCATGTGATACATTGTGAGGGTGTCACACAATGGCCAAGCGCTGTAAGGGGTTTTTATTTTGGGCTGAGTTGGTGTGTTTGGGGGTTCACACAGGCAGACACACACACATTCAGAACACACACTCATACAAACCACACACACACACAGCACAGAGCACACCAAACCCAGCTTTGTCTTCTCTTTGTAAGACACACCCAGCGCATAACACACACACACCGATACACGCACACACACACAGTAATGGCTTCAACACTGATCTCCACAAGAAAGCAGACCCAGATTTCTCTTCCAATCTCGGTCTCGCCCTCTTCCAAATTCCGAACTACAAATCCTAGATCTCCACAAGCCCTCTCTCTTCATCTCCTTCTCTCTCTCTCGCTCTCTCCAACTCTTCTTCCTCTTTCTCTTCTTTCTCCAATCCGAGCCCCTAAAATCCATCATCTTCTGGTTCGCCCTCTCTCTCCTCCTCAGCCCTCTTGCTTTCCTCCTCCACCACCGGTGACATTTTATTTATTTCCCTCGGCTAAACTCCTCGATCCACTCCCTCCCCAAACCGATGACCCAGATCGCGACGATCCGAAGAAGAAAACCCCCAATCGGCGATCCAGAGCTCGTAAAAACGAAGATTTAGGGTTCATTCAAGCCCCTACGATTGTTACACATACACACACACAGATCTGTTACAGATTTGTTCTTTGGTTTTGATTTGTTATAGATCTCTGTCTCTGTCTCTCTCTCTCTCTCTGTGTGTGTATATATATATCTGTTGTGTTTTGTGTTTGATTCTTGCCGAAATCTTGCTAAGAAGACGAATAATGAAAGGGTTTTTTTTCTTTTTTGAATAGATCTTGATAAATTGAACAGACAATTTGATAAGCTTGCCCTTCATGGTCTGCCCATGGCCGTTTTTCGGGTTCACATCGAATACACACACTGTTACACATACACACACACACACACACACAGTGCTGGCTTCAACACACCCACACACCCACACACACGCACAATGGCACACACACACAGCAAACACAGTCCCACACACAATGATACACACACACACACACACATAGCAAACATAGTCCCAAAAAAAGAACTGATCCAGCAAAGACAGTCCAACATTAAAACTAAGGGCACTCTCGTCCACACAATTAAACAAAAATGGAAAAAAAAAAAAAAACAAAAAGGACCAAATCAACCCACTAGTAGGACTATTTGGTATAATAGAATAAAAGTAGGATTATTTGTTATAACAGTTTGTAAAGTAGGATTTATTGGTAAATAATCCAATAATTTTTTGAGTTTACGTTTTTTCCTCAAATTTATAAACTGAGACAACCATTTATAAGTCAAAAAATTATCAAATAAGTTTTTATAACAATTTTTTAAAGTTTTATAAATATAAACTGAAAACTAAAAATAAAATAATTACCAAACAAGCCTTAGCGTTGTAGCACTACATATTGTGCGAGGAGTTCCTTCTTTGGGCACAGCTGCTCCTCAGTGGGTTTATCTAGGATCAATTTTATGATCTGAATGGTTTATATGATAAAACTCATTAAGTAGATTTAAAAAAAAAAGAAGAAAAGATGTTCAATTATGTAAAAAATTGGATTAATAATATTCATATGAACAACACCAATCACAAAGTTGAAAGTGTAACAAATTACATATTTTAGTAACCAAAGTGAATAAATTAAAAAATGTGACTAAAGTGTAACAAATTGTTTATTTTGATAAATATCATTAATGCAATTAAGAATTTGTTTGGTACTTAGTAGATTTTTTCTTTTTCTTTTTTATTATTTTAATTTTAAAGATTAATTTTTTTGCTAAAACAACTTGTGAGTTTAGCAAGTACTACTTTTCAAAAAAAAAAATCAAGCAAGTACTAAAAAAAATTAGCTTTTATTTTTTTGGAAAATTTTAACTAAGTTGATGTGTTATTATTTATTAGGAAAATTATAAATAAAATTCATATAAAAAAACATCACAAGAATATTTTTTTTTTGATCGGTAAAAAAAAAAAAAACTTTATAGATGAATTGAAAGAGTACATCAAAAATAAATAGATGAGTGCAAAGAGCAGCAAAGCGACCTAGATGATTCTAACTAGGTTGACACCGAGAAAGAAGCACAATCATATGCTAAAGATGAGAAACGATATAAGAGACGAAAAAGGAAAAAAACAAAAAAGAAACAATGAACCCAAAGCAGCAACCCCAATAAGAATGCCAAAATCTTCCCAATAAGAATGCCAAACAGAGTAGCCAATCCCACTCGACCACCAAGTAAAACAGAGTATCTTCCCATGGACTTCCAGAACAGTGAGAGAATAAGACAACATCAGAACACACCTAAACACCTTTGCAGCAACTCCCACAACAAAATGGATCAGCATACCCCACCCGTCACACTGCAGGAAATCTAATAATGTAGTTGTGCCATTTCTTTTGTAAATATAAGTTCCTTTTATGAGTAGTTTGTTTTAAAGTGACAAATCACTCTGCATGAAAATTCTGTTCGAATTTCCTGTCTATATATCATTACTCTATTTATTTAGAATTTTTATTTTATTTTATCTTTCTAGACTAGCAGGAACAAAAACTTATTTTTTCAATACAAATTAAAGAAAATTACTAAAGATAAAGCAGTTTAGAGAGAGAAAATAATAATAATAATGATAATTTTTTTAACATTCACCAAACATTGGTGAAAGTGGGTCTTGTTAATTTTTTTAGAGGTCTTATGTTAGCGGGTTAATTAATTAAGTTACTAATTTGTAATTGATTTTATCAACTTGAATCCCAGACCTAGAGGCTGTACCCTTGGTTCTGCTTTCTCTTTGGAAGTTGAGGAATGATTGTATGTTCAATCATGTTTAGCCTAACCACTCAGATCTGTGCGAGCTTATAAAAATTAGGACAACTCTTTGGCTTAAGGCATCAGAGATGTTCCTTAATTTTGGGAGATTTGCATTCAGCTCAGCTGCTACTACTGCATACAGCATAGCTGTGCCATTCAGGACAGCTCTGTAGCTGCTTGGTTGTGTTTTTAGTTGTTGGACTGGTTGGTGGGCTTGTTTGATTGGTTTCTCACAAAACTTGACTTTGTGCTAACACATGATTGGATGTTGGTATTAGTGCCAACTTAGTTGGGATGGATATGCTTTGCTCTGATACTCTTTGCACTTGGTCTTTCCCTTATTACTGTTGTAATTATTTTAATGATGCATCAATAAAAGTTATTCTCTTTTACTGATAAAAAAACTTGAATCCCAGACCTCATTACACCAAGAAAGTAAGCATGTTAACTAGCTAGATTATTGATATCACTCCATAGACTCCTACTCAAAATCTCATAGCATCAAATGCACAAGAACACCCCAAAGTCTAATTGTGAGTCAAACAATTTAAAACCAAACAACCAAATATTCTTGGATTAAACAGTCAGAAGTGACTTTTTTATACTTGGACTTCCCAAGCAGAGTCTAACAAACCCTAATAAATGTAGATATTCTTAAAAGCTATCATCAAAAATTTACATGTGAATAGTACATCTGATTAGGCTGCCATCCCACCGGAATAACATTGGTAGCCACCACAGTCTAGCGGAAAGATGATGTAATGCGAAAAGAGAGGGGACCGGGCATGGCAGCATTGATTTTCCAAACAGCACCAAATGATTGTTGCATTGGAAGCCACCTGCCTGAGGCTCCATTTTGGATTTCAACTCTGGACATGTCACCAGCTCCATTTTCATACTCAATTGCTGTAGCAAAATAGAAAGGGTTTGATTCACTATCTATCCTAAATGCCAAGTTAAAACCAGTGTAGTGACATGGAACCCTGCAATATATATATGTATATAGTCATTTTATATCCAAGTACATTTAAATTGTATCAAAATTTTAAAAAGAAATGACTTCTCTTCATTTCAATGTAAAGACTAGATGGTACAGTTCGGATCTATAGGTTTATCACGGGTATTAGTTTGATGGATTGGTGTGTGTGTTTGTTTCCCCACGTTTTAAATTAAAGTTTTAGAGATAAAAAAATTTATTATATTTTAACTACTAGATTGAACATTTATTGATGAATTAGTCTCCTTTTGGGACTAAAATTTTAGTCTGAAAAAATAAATTTTAAGATTCATGTATTTCAAAATTCTTACATATATATATATAATTTAATAATTAAGAGTCTATTAAAATAAAGAGATAGATGAATTAAAGGACACGAATAGTTAATCCTTTTTTGAGTCTTCAAACAAAATTAAGTAAAACACATGTAAGTTAGAACTTTATCTTATTTTTAAAATGTTCTTACGATTTCAAACAATACAAATTTTACGTATCAAAATGAATTTAATTTAATTTCTTATTTCTCTATTTAAAAACAAAATTATATAGTGAAATAGAAATTGAATCCAAGACCTTCGCTCTAGTAAAAAAACAAGACTCTAGAAGCCGTATTTAATATGTATACTTTTAAATCAAAATCAAAATTTATATGTTATAAATTTAACGACACATTTATCAATTAGGCACACACCCACTAATATAAATATACTCTAACCCTTAATACTGAATCTGCACCTGGCCAGCATAGCGTAATTCATTTTCTCGACCACGAATAGCCATGGCTCCAAAAGCGGCACCCCCTAGATTGATATGCGCCACAAGTACCAGGGCAAAAATTACTTATAGTTACTGTTGCAGGATACCCTGAACATGCTGGATTTGATGTGCATTTCACCTATATATATGTTTTCATAACCATACATACACATATTAGATAGCTTCAATTATCAATGTATGAAAACAATGAAAACACTTTTGGTATTTTTCAACAATATTAATGGGGAAGAATTCTCTCCAATCCATTGTTTTACTAGAGGGGTGCTGTTGTTGATGTCTATGCAGCCGCTACGGGTTCTATTTCAATAATTTGAATCGTTCATTTTGTTTGGTATTGTATGTTGATCATTAATAAATAATAATAATAATAAAAAAGATTCATTCGATATTCATAACACTATGATTTCATTATATTTATTTTCAAGAAAAATAGATGACAAGTATTATTTCGAAAATTGTTCATTAGGGTAAATTACAAATACAATCCCTAAGGTTTTCTTAAAATACAAATCGTCATCTGTGGTTCTGAAAATTATAAATACCCTATTGTCAGAATTTTTTATTCAACAAAATTAATAAAATTGAGGTTTTTTGTTTTTTGTGTTTTTATTTTTATTTTCAGTAAACTTTAATATTTTAATTTTAATTTTTTACTTTTTAGATACACTTAATAGAAATACAATTAAGATGTATAATATTTGTAAAAATAAATCTTCAAAAAATTCACTAAATACCAAAAATACAAAAAACAATTTTAAAAAATTCAATACAATTTCGTATTCTTGTATATTTATTGATTTTTTAAAATATTATTTTTAAAATATTTTACTTTTTAGGTACATCTAGGTTAGGTGTATCTAAAAAGTAAAAAACAATTGCTTAAAATATTAAAAAATTTCACTAAAAAAAAATGAAAAACAAAAAACTCAATTTTTAGAAAATTGAATTCAAAAATTGGAATCAACAAATTGATTAAATTTCTAACTATTCTTCTATATAAATTGTTAATTGAAAAATATTTATGATATCATTACAAAATATTAATTGATTTAATGATTTATTAAAACAAGAGCTTATTTGTTTTTTTTTTTTTTCTTTCTTTCTTTTTTTTTTTTTTGATTAGCCAAAAGAAATTTAACGTGAAGAAGCAAGATATAATTTCTAGAATCACAGGGGATAATTTGTATTTTAAATAAATATTGAGATGTATATTTGTAATTTATCTTGAATGATTTATAAAAAAAATTTTACAAAATAAATGATTCAAATAATTAAAATGAGATATACAATGGATCTCAGAACTTTCGCACCTAATAACATGTCCCACATCCTATGCCTGATTTGAATAGAGCAGAGCCTCTAGCTGATACCATTTTATAGAATGGAGCTTTTCCAAGGATATCAGTATATCCACAAGCACCCCCTGCATTCCAAATATTAGTGTCAAAGGTTATGATACCCTAATAAAAAAATAACAATAATAAATAAATATATATATACATGTATAGAGGTAAAGATTTTAGTTTTCTCTAATAATTTAAATTATTTAATGTATTAGTAACTAATAATTTAACATGATATCAGAACGCATAATCCATTATGTATTCTGGTAGCTAGACTATCTAGATGAAGGCTTCTTGAAGAGGATGCCTCCACTTGGAAATACATTATATTGTTTCCTTAAAAAAGATTTTACTATGCTTAAATCTTGAATTTAAAAAATAAAATAAAATAAATGAAAGAGGAAACAACATTTTCTCTTTTGATTAGATTAGGAAAATAAGAAAAAATAAATAGATATTAAAATATTTCGAATTTGTTTGTTTACACATAATATATATAAAGTAATTTTTTTTTTATTTGCCTTGCATTTTCATTTGTTTTGTCAAATCCAAAATCCAATGATTTTCAAAAGTCATTAAAATTTAAGCAATCTCCATACACGTCTAACAATTTCAAATCTTGAAATATAATTGCCTAGCAACTACCCAAAAAAAAAAAACTTTTATTAGTTGAATTTGATCCATCAAGTTTTAGTCAAATTAAAATAAAAAATAAAAAATTAATTGCATGCGTTAAATCTACTTAGGTTTCTCTTGACCTTGTGTCACACTAATATACTCTCTAACCTTCATGGAAGTTGTGAGTAAAAGTTTAATGACTAACAAATAAATAAAAATTTAATTACACGTGCGTTGGCTTTTTGGCTTTCGAAAGGTATTTTTGTAAATGCGAGCGTACCAGCAAGGATCAATCAGTCCTTACAGAAATTTTAATTGCCAACCAATTATAAGACGATTGTGTTTAGTTCTTTCGGCCTCAATGAAGAGAACTTTTACTGGTGGCTTGACTTAGGAGAAATTAAGTAAAATAACAGCTAAATGAAGAACAATTGAAATATTTCATTAGAATGAAAACTTACAATGATCCAAACTCAGCCTCGTAAAAGTTTACAGCAACAATTTACTTGAAACTACTCCTATGAACGAAGTACAGTGCAGGAATTTAAAGAACAGGTATTTAAAGTGCAGGAAATGTAAAGACTGGAAATGTAAAACTGGAAAAGAAAATATGAAGTAAATGACTGATTTTTTGGCTCTGAGTCTGGGGCTTTTTCTGGGGGCTTCCTTGCTATTTATACTCGTCAAGGATGACCTTTGAACTACACTTCAAACCGTCAAACTACTCCTCCATGATCGCTAATCACGTTGCCTTACAAGTAGTTCCACTACGCCATCACTTGCAGTTAGGCTTCCCTCTTATATTTGAATTTGAATGTGAGTAACCGTTGAAGCCACGTCACATTGCATCTCTTTACTGATCCAATGCTACTCAGATCACATGAGAACCAATATTAACTGCCACGTGTACGATCAGGATCGAAGACTTGAATAGTCTTCTTATATTACCCTTACTCTACCACGCGTCGAATTGTAACTGGCTTTTACAAAATATGTAGCCAACATTACCCCCCGCACTAATATACCCAATACCTGGTGATGTTAGTGGATCACAGTCGTGCATGGGCTTTGTGTTTTAGAAATACAACTGTCATCCATTGATGATTAGCTGCATTAATTTCACTTCCAACTTTTGGAACATCCCCACCAATCTTAGTAATCGAACGGACTGATATCTTTTTTCATGGCTAAACCAAACTTCTTCTCTATTGATTAAGCACATGAAGAGTCATTTGATGATGCTGTTTCTTTTTGAAGGAAACTCCATGCATTAATTAGCCACCTTACTCAACTCTCTATATCTAAGTCATGGAGGCCTTCGCAAGATATCAATTTTTAGACTACGAACATATTGCCCTCAATCCTTTAATTCAGAAAATTGCAGATATGGACATAGGAGACTCTTCTTCGCAGTCTATATGGGATAGAACTGTAACTTCTTCTACCCTCGAGGGTTCTGGGACCTTTGGTTGGTTGGGATCTGAGGCTTGTGATTTGAGGGAGCGAGTTAATCACCATTTCGTTGAATTCACTGACCCTTTAGATTTCCCCTCCGACGCTCGCAGTTCGGTGGTTTATCCTTATGTACCTATCGACCATCGACGCTATTTGGAGGATAATTTACTCGTAGCATGGTACACATCCTCCATGTCTACAAGGATAATGTCTGCCGCCCATCGCCTAGAAGAGGCACAAGGGCATAATCCATCATTTCTAGCCAAGAAGGCGAAGCTCTGCTCTTCCGATTGGCTCGATTATATTAATGCCTTTGTTCCTTCTGCTCATGCGCCAACTCCTAAAATGGAAGCATCCACACCTTCTTCTCCATTTTCTGAATTTGAAGCATCCACATCTTCCCATTCACCAACTCCCAGTTGGACAGAGAGACTGGGGTTTGCCCTTTCGGCGGATAAGGTCTTTCTTCCCTACACACCTCTACCTTCTCCTACTCCAACTGAGCGAAAGCAAACTCAATTCTTGCTTGCAGCCTTCTCTCATTTTCCTTTTGACGTTCTTGAGGAAGATGTTCCTTCTTAGAACTTTCGATGGGCTTGTGATATACTAACTCCGGGTCAGGTCGTCAACCCCATCGCTCAAGCAGAGCTCCACATGTTTTTGGACCAACTCCCATTACTCCTTCACTGGCACCGGACTGCTATGTCAACCGCCCGATGTTTAGACCAACTTTCATCCCTTCAAGTTCATGCCCACTATGAAGCAGAGAAACTCATAGAGAAATTCGATGATTTCCAGAATAAAAACTCTGCGTACAGCAATGGCATGGATATGGGCGAACTGGAGCGAGGACTGAAAGAAGCAGCATTCGAAATGCAGGCTGAAGAGCTCTTTTATCAAGTGAGAGCACACCAACTTCAGCAGCCAATCCTGGAAGAAATGGAGAATAGAATGAAGAAAGAAAAGAAATTCATCGACCATAGTTGGACAACATTTCATGATCTTGTTATTTATTCCATTCCTTATTTCTATGAGCTTGAACTCGTGCCCCAAAAGGGTCATTCGATGTAATTGGTTTTCTTTAATACAACCAAGACTGTTTTGGCATTATTTGATTTTGCCTCCATTCATCTTTAAAAACCAATTTTCGATCTTCTTTCTGAACAAACTCATCCTTCGAAGTTGGACACAATTGCTAAAACACTAAGATCAACACAAATTCTTCCAATTTTTGGAATAAAATTGACAATTTTTTGCTGATTTTCATTTAGAATCAGTGCTTCGAATTTAATAATCTTATCCTTCGAATATAGATCCAATCAATTCCAATAAGGATGTTGAGGTGAATTTTCCAATTTGTGGGCTATGGTTACCAACTCTTGTTGATTTTTGTTTAGAATTGGTGTTTCGAATTTAACAATCTTTTCCCTCAAAGCCAACTATTGATCTGGATGTTTCGAACAACTATTTTCTTCCTTAAGGATCCTCAAGCTTTGCCTCAAGGGTATTACCTTTGTTAAGAAACCTACTACAGGTCTTTGATCTCTTCAAAGTAAACCAATCCTTGAGTATCTTTACATTTTCAAGCATGAACTATGCTTCGAAGCCGACTTCTGTATTTCGAAGCCATTGTTGTTTTGATTTTTGGTGCCAAAATCTAGTTTCGAAGCCAAATATCTTGCTTCGAACTGGCATCAACATCTGGAATGAGCTTTTCCCTAAAAAAAAACTATCAATATTAGAAGAGACTCCTCGTATTCGTACTTTTAGGACTCAACGACTTATAGGATATATTTTCCGGACACAAAGGCTTTTAAAACCCTTTTGTTTCACGTTTTGGAATTACTTACGCTCTCAACATATAAACCCTCATCAGTCTTTCACTTCTCTTTACTCCTTTCTTCACTTTCTGGAAAAGCATACTATCAATGGCCTCTTCCTCATCAAAAGTGCCAGTCATAGAGCGTGTGAGCTCATTTGTGGCTTTGAAAAGGCTCATTGATACCAAATGTGAGAATTACAAGGCTGGGGAGAAAAGTGCCATCGATGGGCGTATCTTTGTCCCTCGTCACCATGTGCAACAAGACTACGTGCTCGGGCCTATATTCAAGGAGATACTTACTGAGCTTCCAGCCCTATATCCTCTTCTGGAAAACCAATGTCTCCTTTATGAAGGTGGTCTAGATTGGAGGAACTGGAGAATCAATCGCCCTCACCGATGCTGGCCCATGGTGAGACCGGAGTGGCAAGAATGGTATGATCAGGTTGTCTCTGCTAGGACACTGGATCTTCAAGAGCTCTGCCTTCTCGATGCTCTCCGACTATCTAGGGTAACTATCTCAGAAGACCCTTTCCTAGTTCCTGCTGCCTTATGTTTTTGGAACCCCATCTTTAATTTCTTTCAATTTAGATGTGGGATGATGGCCCCTACTGTTCTTGACATTTGCCATCTACTAGGATTATCCCCTATTGGTACCCCCATTACACCAGATTTCCCTGACTTAGCAGTCCCTTCCCCCTCCCCTCTCTTAGTTCATCTTACAGTGATTTTGTTAAAGCTGAGAATAAAAGAGAGGGCCCGGTAACTGATAGAGAATTCTTTTCCTTCTTATTATATTGGCTTTGCAAATTCCTCTTCTGCACCTCCTCCCAAAGAATCCTGCCTGAATTTGCCTCTCTTGCCAAAGCCTTTGTTTTGCAGAAAAGGGTAGCCTTAGCCCCATATGTTCTAGGCCATGTATATAGAGTTTGTTCCCTCTTTTGTGAGAAACCCTTAGATGCTAATCAAGGGGGGCCATTATGGATCCTTCAGCTTTGGCTTTTCGCCTATTTTACTGAATTACAATCCAAATGCCTTAAATTTTCTGGACTACACTCTCTTACCCATGGCATAAGACTGGCCAATGCTTCACTTTATCCCTCTACTTTTGCCTTTTATTTCTCTTTCTTCCATCAACTGCCAGCTGCCCTTCCTACTCATTGTTTCCGTCCCTTCGAACATAGCATTAGTCCAACTTGGTTGAGTAATTTCCTAAGTGACAGGCTCTGTGTCTCGCCTACTCACAAGGATATATGGGCTTCCCTTCTGATTCCTAGAGAGTTATTTATCGGGACCACGAATCCCAGAGCTTATAAATGCATAGCTGAGCCTTATTGTCCTGCTCAATATGCTAGACAATTTGGCTTCACACAAGGGGTCCCAATACCTCTCTGCAGCAACACCAATTTGAGCCTCACTAGGAGAGATTTGAAGGTTCGGAGGTCGAGGCTAGAAGAGGCAACCTTCAAATTTATAGATGACTTGGCCAATTTTGAGTACACCCCTTTCATTCCTCAAGGTATCGTATTGAAGAGATAACAAAATTGGTGGGTGAGCAATATGGAAGTTTATTTGGCCATTTCACCTTAAAACCTACTAAATGTGTTAGATGTGCCCAAGCCCAAGGGAGCTGAAGTTGTCATCTCTTCCACTGTTTCAGTTGCAGTGCCTACTACAACTCAGTCCACTCCTGCTGCCTCAACTCCTCTTAAAGTCACTCGGGCTACTTCGAAAAAAGGTATATACCTTTGTTCTCTTTCCTTCGACTTTCTTTATAATGCTTGTTATCTTATTCTTAATTCTTCTTTTGTGAAGGTGGTCAACAGCAAAAGAAGGGGAGACTCCTTGAGCTGGAAAAGGAAATATCTGAGGTTCAAGTAGAAGAAGAAGAAAAAGAAAAAGGTCAAGAGCAGGAGTCTCCCTCGAAAAGAAGGAAAAAAGTGATTGACTTGGTTCAACAGAAGACAGCTGCCAGAGAAGTAGAAGAGGAGTTCTTTTCTAGGGAATCCGGATCTCAGACTGAAGAAATTGAGAAAGAAATTGAGAAGGAGTCGACAATACCAATACAGAGAAAAAAGAGAAGAAAGATAACTGTCGCTCCTTCTGATTTCGTCGAAGACTCTGATTCTGAGACCATTGCCGAAGCAATAGAAAAAAGAAGGAAAGTGGCTGCTTCAGCTACTGACTTGGGTAAAGATCCCGTCCATGAAGCAGCTGCCAAGGCAGTCGAACAGGAACATTCCAAGGCAATCATTGTTTTCGAGAGGGCTGATAAGAGACGGCAGCAACAGTTTCTGAGAGATGAAGCTGCTGCTGCTGATGCACTACAAAGAGAAGCTGCAATAAGGCAACAAACTACCGGACATTACTCCCTTCGCAGCTCTCCCATTACTGCCAACACTTCTGGAGCAAGTAATTTCTTTCATGCTTCTGCTGTTTTTTCCTTTGTCAACTTTTGATACTGAAGTTTGACATTACTTTATACTTCTTTCGTTTTGCAGCAACAACTACTGAGACTATTCTTCCAATGAGGACTCCCTCAATTTTAGTTGAAGTTAATCAAATGTAGAAGGTGAGGGCTATTCAGATATTGCTTCCTCTTCCCAAGCCTACACTTTCTGTAACTTCCCTAAGGCCAAGCATCGCTGTATCTCCTTTCCTTGGCTTAAAGCCATACCTTTCCTTCTTGACTTTTGACCTCCCTCAACTTACTTCTCTTTCGAGCCTTGCTCCTCCTCCTTCTTCCAAAGAAATTCCAGCTGCCACCTCTTCTTTGAAGACAGCTAATTCCCCAATTGAGGGTACTGGTAGTTCTCCAACTCATAATTCATCACCTTTGCCTACTTTCAGCCCCTCCTCGCTTGATTCATTGGTGGCTAGGACCATAGAGACTGCAAAAAATGCTCCATCCCTTTCTTCTATCTCCATGCAGTCCTCTATGCCTTCCACCACAACTCTCTCTGCGCCCTTCATGTCTATGGATGAGGTTAATATCTTCGAAGGAAGACTAGCTAGTTTCTTCGATGTACCCTATGATGAGGTGCATTTGTCCCATCTTCAATTTGCAGATGATTCTCTCTTATTCTGTGACGCTGAGTTATCAGAGGTGCTAAACCTGAAAAGAATGCTTAGATGCTTTGAAGTGGCTTCTGGCTTAAAATCAACTACCACAAAAGTGTGCTTTGTGAGATTGACATCTCCAGATCTGCCCTTGCTGAGTTTGCTGCCCTCTTGAACTACAAGACCCAAAATTTACCAATCAAGTATTTAGGTCTGCCCTTGGGTGCAAACCCTAAAAGAAAGAATACTTGGAAACCTGTAGTTGATAAGGTGATCTACAAGAAATTGCATTTTTCGCAACGCAACAAAATATGTTGCTAAAAGGGAAAATTCGTTGGCAAAGAGTTTTGCCAACACACAAAGCTACGTTGGCAAACCGTAGGCAAAAGTTTTTGCCAACGAAATTATCATTGCGTTGGTAAAAGTAATACATTTAGCGACGAACATAGTCGTTGCTAAAAGCCTCCATCCATCGTTGGCAATTTACCTTGCGTTGGTAAAAGTCATTCAAATATGATGATTGTGTGGCACTTTTCGCGACACAAATTTGCATGGGCAAAAAATATACTTTTAGCAACAACATATGCGTCGGCAAAAGTAAACTTTTGGCGACACATATACGTCGGTAAATGTTGCCATTTGCCGACGATTTGTTTGTCGCTAAAGCTTTACTTTTGGCAACGACAAACTGGCATTGGCAAAAAATACACTTCTACCAACACAATATGAGTGGGGAAAAGTAACTTTTAGCGACACATTTACGTCGGTAAATATTGCCATTTGCCAACGATTTGGTTGTCGATAAAGCTTTAGTTTTGGCAACGACAAATTGGCATTGGCAAAAAATACACTTTTAGCAACACAATATGAGTAGGCAAAAATAAACTTTTGGCTACACATTTACCGACAAGTTATTTGTCGAGAAAGCTTTACTTTTTAACAACGACAAATTTGCAGCGGCAAAAATAATTTAAACTCATTTATAATTTTTTAAAAGATTTACAGTTTTACAAGAGGCATCCCTCAGGCACCACTATAACAAACTAATAACATTGATATGAAATCACACAAAATACCCCCTCCATACCCTTCCATCCAAAACACCAGCAGTTGCCCGAACTTATACCTAATGACAACCCCCATTAATGAAAACCTGATCTATTACAGATTGGACAAAAAGTCCTGCACCCTTCCAAACATCAACAACACCAGCAAACATCCAACAACAACACCGCAGCACCTCATCGTAACAATCACCATCACAAAGAAGATCACCACAAGATCTCAAAGAATAAAGAACAACATCACAAAGAAGACTAGAAGAATAGCAGATTAGTATAGCAGATCAGCAAACTGATTCAACACAGATCATCACTAGTTCAGAAAACCATTTCAACTCAGCAACCCAAACAAAATCATATAACCAAATTAGAATTGACGCAGTAGTTTACCTCATTTACCAAAATATTCAGAAAACAAATCAAACAAAACCAGCAACAAAGCTATACAAAATGCTCAGAAATCAGTTTACCATGTTTGTCATCCATCAATTGTTCAAATAGCCCTCAAAACTATACAATTCTTAGTAACTTTTAAGCCATCAGGTTAACAGAAGTTAAGTAAAAATTCAAATTAATTCACTGGCTGTCATGTTTACACTAGGAGAGTGAGTTATATAAAAACACTCAATTCAAGTACACCACAATGTTTACCAAGCTAACCTTATACCAATGCACTGGAAACAGTAAAAGTAACTAAGCATTGAGATTGTCCATACACCACAATGTTCACTGATGGCTCTCTTCACTGCTTTAGAATGTGACTGGTGCACTGAAATATGAAACAAAGTCGAATCATTTCACTCAGATGAGAAATAAAAACCTTTTTTTTTAGCTTTTAGGGTGCATTTTTAGTTCAAGATACGTCCTACTACTTGGAACCAAAGAATTAGTAGATCTATTCCGGTCAAATTGGGACTGAGCAAGGGTTTTGAACTTAAAATCTATGATCTGATCATTGAGTCAATTCCCAGATTATAATTTCATTGCAGCAAGTGATTGAGTTCAGTAGTTCCCCATATATATTTTATCGGCTCTAGAACATAGTAATATGTAGAAAAGAAATTGTTTCAAGAGCCAGCAGATATACTGAGAAGAAGGGAGGGAAAAACCTACCATAAAGCCACATGTCTCTGTTTGCCACCAAGTGTCAGATATGGGGCATCTTGAATCTCCAACTATATTGAAAAACCACCTATTAAGAAGAAAAAGAAAATGTGCCATACTTCTTGTGTTCAAAAAATGTAATCCAGCAACAAAATTAGAGCTCGTAACCTTCATGCACTAGGATTTATAGGCTCGCCTACACTACTGAGGACTCGTAAGGATTTTCGTGAATAGCGGGTGACATACTGCATGGTAAACAACATGTGGAATACAATGACAGAATGCATTAATAGAGCTCTTCTCCTCTCTTTTTTGCATGTTTAATCTTTGTTAACAATTACAAATTTATGCAAGAACATCTTCACACTTGGCCAAGACACAGAAAACTAGTGAAATAAATCAAATGAGTAGTCAACTCCAAATAGTACTATTGCAAAATATAATCTCCACTAGCTTGTCATTTGAATGTATTTAAATTACACATGCATGTAAGGTTAGAGATTTTTTTTACCTCATCTCCATCACGCATCAGAGAGCGCACCAGTGTAGGGGCAGTATAAAATATTGTCACCTTCTATTTGTCAACAATGTCCCAACATTGTCCAAATAAGTATCTCCCGTTGTCAATCAGATATTAACCGCCAAGGAAGAATAAATCAACATAATTCAGATAAAAGTAAAATAATGAGAAGCATCTAAGTGCAAGAGTATAATTAAATTACAAGGTAGATATTGAAATAGAAGAATAGTTACAAAATTTTATTTATAACGAGTGAAGGAAGAGTAATAAAAGAGCCAGGTATAAGCTTGATCACATGGTTTAGATCATCACAAGAACTTGTTAATAAGAACAGAAAAATGAACGTGACAATGAGAAAGAAGAAAACAAACACAAAGCAGTTATGTAGAAACATGAAAATTGTCGAGTCACTTTTCAAAATAAATTAATCAATAACATATGGAGAAGAGAATCTATTAGTTTTCCCGGATTACAAGGCTGGCATTATAGAGAACAAGAAGGTTAAGAGAATCTTTTTATTTATTTTATTCTATTTGTGGGTTTGGTATGGGAATTGGAAAATTTGATATTCAGCTCTGTGAGTCCAACCATACTAATTTCTGGGTGAGTGAAATAAGCTGCTGGAATGCTCAAATGGTTGAGCACGTGATCTTTTCCACTGACTTGTTCAACAACTTTATGAAGAGAGCAACGCTAAATATGCAATAGGTGTAAAATGTAAGCATATAGCCTGAAGTAGCAAATAGCAAGGTAACAACCACATACCAGAAATCCCTTGTGCACTGGCAGCATAAGTAGGCATCATTTTCCCATTTGCATCACCAATACAATACAAGTGAGGAACCTAATGGTAGAAGTATTATTTCAAGAACCAGTTGTAAAACCATACAAAAAATTGTGTTCATGATGGAATGTAAAGATAACAAACCAGATTGCCATTTGCATCAATAACTTGCATACGCTCATCTACTAGAACAAAACCCCGTTGTGTCACTACATTGATCTGCAGAAAAACCAATACAACACTTGAAACATATCTTAACAAGATTCTATTTCACTACAAAACACTTAAAAACTACATTATGGGTTTAAATTACAGTCTTCCCCTGTTTTAGATTGTTGACTCAATGCCTCTGCTCTGTATTTTGTTGAAAGGGTAATGGATTTTGGATTGAGATTTGGGATTTGGTCTGTCATTCTTATCACCAAAAAATAGAGTTACTAATAAATTGCAACTAAAGTAACCTTACATGTCCATAAAGACAACAAAATTTATAAAAAAAAAGAAAAAGAAAAAAAGAATACATAGTTATATTTGTGAAGATGAAGTCACAAGAAAGCTCATAGTTATAAGTACCCTAGTTAATGTCACTCAAAATATTGCAAAAAACACAACACATTGTAAAACAGCTGTAGTTTGGAGGATCATTGCCCAAAATTTCATAATATAGAGTTCATTATCGGTACCCTAGTTAATGTGTTTGCCACTTGAATTTTTGTTTCGCTTTTAATGGCAAAGGAGACATTTCAAACAAAAAAATACCAACTAATAGTGGATTTTTTGTGGGGTAATTGAGAATACCAACTAATAGTGGATTTCTGGGCTGCAGCCTAATCTAGGTAAAAGGTCTATCTTTCTATGTGGAGTTGATGATAATACCTTCTCTCTCTCTCTCTCTCTTACGTATTCCCGTGGGGAGGTTTCCTGTCAAATACCTAGGTGTTCCCCTTATATCTTCTCAACTTAAAATTGAGGATTGTTGCTAGTTAATTGACAGGATGTTAGCTAGAATCAAGCATTGATCTACAAAGTTACTCTCATATGGGGGCAGGGTTGAACCATTCAATTAATTCAATTCCTTTTGTTCAGTATCCAAGTCTATTGGTCCTCAATTTTTATTCTTCCTATCATGAGGAATTTCTTATGGACTCGTACTGAGCAAACAGGCCATGCTAAGATTAGTTCGCAGCATATTTTTGCTCCTAAAAGGGGAGGTGGTTTGGGGTTTAAATGTCTTATTGATTGGAACACAGCAACTATCCTAAAAAATATTTGGGCTTTAAGTATGAAAGTTGATATCCTTTGCGTTAAATGGATTCATACATATGTGATTAAAAGCCATTGTTTTTGGTACATGAGTTGTCCAAGTGATGTGTCTTGGACTATGAGGAAAATTTTCAAGCTCAGGACTATTGCTGTTTCTCTCATTAAAAAGAAGATTGGGAATGGTGATGAACATGTCTTTTGCCTAATCCCATTTTTTTATTTGTCATTTATGTTCATGAAATCAATTTTAAATTTAAAAATATCCTAGTTATGATATAATGGCATTTTTTTTATTCCATTGAAGTAGTCAAAAACTAACTAACAGTGTAAAAGATGTATATATATATACTT
This sequence comes from Camellia lanceoleosa, assembly GCA_025200525.1. Taxonomy (NCBI): domain Eukaryota; kingdom Viridiplantae; phylum Streptophyta; class Magnoliopsida; order Ericales; family Theaceae; genus Camellia; species Camellia lanceoleosa. Next base: position 40,154,763 of record CM045760.1, read on the forward strand.
CTCACACTAAGTCCTCTATGCTATTTGATTTTATCAAAAAAAATCAAATAATATACAAGTAAATACATAAAACAAAACAAAACAAAATGTTTAAATATTCACTTAACATTGGCTTCCACTTAAACCAGTGAGGCATAGGAATATCTGATTTGATTATAATCCTCCTAGGACCTTTCCTACTTTTGTCATCTTAAAGAATCAAAGTAATACACTGATGAAGTAGAAGATTAAAGAGGCAAAAATCTTTCTTCAAGTGCATTCAAAAATTAAAGAACTCAATGACCAAAAAATCAAACTATGAATGGGTCAATGGAATTGGAATATTGAGCACTAGATGTTTCCAAAGTAACAGCATTTAACCCACCTAATTTAACGTTAAGGTCCCAGTTTTGTCACTGCAAATGGTAGTAGTAGAGCCCATGGTTTCACAGTGTAAAGCCTCGACGAAGTTCAATATTTGTGAAACATTTAAACATGTACTTTTATATGTGTATGTATGAATATCAATATCATATGAAGCGACTCAAAGAAAAGATAAATTGCACATACCAAGGCCTTGTCTGACTTCATTTTCCTCATTGAGTAGGCAAGGTCGAATATGTGTAGGGAATGCACTTTAAGAAATTAAAGAAGCATAATCTTTGAACTAGATAGTAAAAAGAGATTTGGAATGAGCAGAAATATCAAAGAAAACTAATGATGGCCCCAATAAGCAATGAAGTTTATTTTAACAAAGGCAATGAAGTTTCATACTAAAAATATACACATAGAAAAGGAGGGAGAGACTACTAGAAAAATGAGGAAAAGTGAAGGAAGAAGAAGAGGAAGGAGAGAAAATATGAAGAAAAAGAATTTTAATAGTAAACAATTCATGAATAAAATTTTGTAAGAACAGTGAAAAGGAATTTAATTGTTGACAAAAACATAATAAACCCTCAATGAATGCCAATAAGTTAAAAAGTGTCTGGAGTTCGGGTAATTTTTTGCCATCTCTAGCTTCTTCTCATCTCGATTCACCCCTCTAATTTGAATGTCCTGTCATTTTGAAACCCAAAATTAAAAAAAGAGAAGAAAAAGAAAAGTCATTGTCATTAAAATCACATGTAATCATAACGTGCTAAAAAAAAAAAGGATAATGAACGTATGGGCATCAAAAGCATACATTTTGATCTGTGTCAAAATCAAGTTCCAGCTGTCCTTGGTCATCCTCCCAAAGATTGTATATTATGATGTGTGTACCTTGCTCTTTTAATGTATTGAACTACAGAGTGACACAAAGAATAACAAGGTGACATGACAAATGGAAAGCGAATGAAATTGAAAAAAAAAAAAAAAAAAAAAGCACATAATCTAAATGTAGATCTAACATGACTAAAGACCACCTTGGAAAGTAAAATAATCGGAGAAACCCCATAAACTCCACGAGGTTTAAGAACAAGACACTTTGTCTTGAAGTGTGTAACTAGTTAACTCAATGAAGAAAAAATTATAATTTTAGTAACTAAAAAAGGATTTTGTTAACAAGCTTAAAATTATGAAAATTAGTTCCATAAAAAATGTACAATAATTTCAAGACTCCTAACATGTACCCTTAGGGCATGCGTTAACAAGATCCATATAAAAAAATAAATAAAATAAAATAAATCAATACTACTGTGAAACTTATGCTATGGTTAAGATGGGGTTTACATCACATTGATAATTTTGTTATTACCTATTTTTTTCTTTTCTTTTTTTCTTTTTTGAATAAGAATCCCATCCCTATTTTATTGTATAATTCTTTATTTATTATAAGGCATAGTATAGAAAGCATAATTATAATACAAAAATTAAATTCATAATGCACCACAATAATGATTGCCATCATATAAGATATATAATGCTAAAAGTAATTTTTCATGTGACCAACAAGAAAACAAACCTGCTGAAGAAGATCTTCTTCGCTTGCATATGGTGACCACTTCAAAATAGTTTCTAAGTTTCTACTCCAGTCATTAAGTGAAAATCGTGTCAACTTCTTCCAATCTTGTCCTTCTCTCTCATAATCAATCTTATAATTACAAATGCGGATTAAGAGTAATAAATTAAAGAAAGGAGGACCAATAAGGCATACCCCAACATTTAAGTATAAGAAGACTTATAACATACTTCTAGCTATAGCACCAAGGTAAAACCAAAATAACGTAGCTCCCGACTCTATCTCATTTCCAATATTCTCTTTTTAAATAACTTTCATCATTTATGACAGAAAAAGCCCCATTTTATGCACAAATAGTGCTGTAGCATATAGCTCTACATAAAAAATAAAAAAATAATAATAAAAAATCTTTTATTTATTTTCTTTTTCAAGGTACATAAGCTGAAACTGAACCTACAACATACTAAACTCAATACAAACCTTCTAATTTTCAATCAAAAACCTTCTCTAAATACAGTAGTCATGTAAAGTTAAGAGTACCAGAGTCACTAGCTCAATGAATGGAAATGCAAGCATGCACACATGCACCAACTAAATTAAGTGTTCTTACCATGGGAACCAAATATCTTCCTTGCCTGTTCTCCTCAAGAATGTGTAAGACAGCATTCCAATACTCTGTGTTGGGCTGAAGAAATGAACATGTAAGACATAAAGTATCTTGCTATTCGAGACCGTGTTAAGAAGCAAGAAGTCAATATTGAGCATATTAGTACCGATATGATGGTTGCAGATCCCATGACCAAAGGTCTTTCTATAAAGATGTTTTCAAAACACGTTGAGGACATGGAACTGATTGGTTAGCTCAATAATTTTTCTAGTTGTTGTTTTATTTTGTTTTGTCATGACATTTTGATGATTATCAGTGAACAACTTCCTTTTGTGCACCTAAAGTATTTGTGATGCTATGCAGTCCATTGGGACTATTGATCCGTAGGGATTATTGGACCCAGAATAACTTATTAGAAGTTATTAATAAAGAATGACACCACATAAAGTTGAGAGTGTGATACAATGTAATACATGGAAGGAAATACTTAATTGATAGAGTATAACCGCCATGATTCGTGTATTATACCTCTAAGGTTTGGGTATTTTTATTTAATGGCCATCATCAGTTTGTTAGTTACCCGACAGTCAACAACGTGTGTTTTATGTGCCAAGTAAGAGAATGTAAGAATATCCATAAAGTGGCCCATATGTCACATGTTTGTTTTATTTATTTATTTATATTATATATATTTATTATATATATTTAATTGGTTTAATGACCAATTAATTAGTTTAATGGTTAATGGATAACTGATGTCTGTTTAATATCCCATATGGTGGTTTCATGCGACTTTATAACTTCCCTGATGGTGGGAAGTTATAAAGAGTTACACTTGGATATGGGTCCAAGCCTATCTATATATATGCCTGTGACATCCATCAAACACAGATGTTGTTTTGTGCATATAATAGGCTTGAAACTCTATCCCTTTCACTTTTCTCATATGGTTCTATAAAAGTGTTCTATGAGTGGGCTTCTTTATACATTCAAGACTTGATCATTCAAGGATAAAGATTCAAAGGTTTGAACATCATGGCAGGAGGTATTCTTCTTTCTGAATTAGAATTAATTTAATTCTCACAATTTGTGCCCTGGCAGTTGTGGCACATATCAATTTGATCTAAGTGGGGTTGCTTTCGGAGCAATGGCTATTCGTGGTCGAGAAAATGAATTGCGCAATGTTGGCAGAGTGCTTCAGTATCAAAGGTTATAATATATTTATACTAGTGTGTGTGAACCCACTTGATAAATGTGTTGTTAAATTTGTGAATTATAAATTTTAATTTTGATTTAAATATATATATATATATATTATGCTGCTCAAGTAATAGGATTTTTGTTTTTTTACCGGCCTTGAGTCATGGGTTCAAATTATAGTCTCTTCACTATATAATTTTGTTTTAAATAGAGAAATAAAAAAAAAAATCATCCATTTGACACAAGTACAGATAAGGTCTTTTATATTGTTTTTAAATAAAGAAATAAGAAAAAAAATCATATAAACAAATAAGAAAATTATCCACTTGGCATAAGAAGGGTGGTGGCTTTTTAAATGGAGAAATAAGAAAAAGGGAAAGGATTGTTGTTGCACCTTTGTGTGCCCACCACGAAACTTGTATTAATGATCTGAACCTTGTTATATAGGGCTTATCGAGTATAGATCAAGGAGTTTAATGACCCTATTGGGTGACCCTATGATGAGGTGCATTTGTCCCATCTTCAATTTGCAGATGATTCTCTCTTATTCTGTGACACTGAGTTATCAGAGGTGCTAAACCTGAAAAGAATGCTTAGATACTTTGAAGTGGCTTCTGGCTTAAAATCAACTACCACAAAAGTGTGCTTTGTGAGATTGACATCTCCAGATCTGCCCTTGCTGAGTTTGCTGCCCTCTTGAACTGCAAGACCCGAAATTTACCAATCAAGCATTTAGGTCTGCCCTTGGGTGCAAACCCTAAAAGAAAGAATACTTGGAAACTTGTAGTTGATAAGGTGAAACTAAGGCTAGCCGGGTGGAAAAGGAAGCTACTATCTTTTGCAGGTAGATTAACCTTGGTGAAAGCAGTTTTATCAAGTATACCTGTATACTACTTATCATTATTTAAGCTTCCTGGAGGGATTGCCAAGGAGCTAGACAAAATTCAAGCCTCATTCTTATGGGGTGGGCCAGATCTGAAGCGTAAAATTCATTTAGTGAAATGGTCAGAGGTTACAAAGAGCATCAAGCAAGGTGGTCTGGGTGTTAGAAGAATCAGAGATGTGAATCTGTGTCTACTCCTCAAATGGTGGTGGAGATTTGCTACTAAACCAGAGTCCCTTTGGTATAGGGTATTATGCAACAAATATCGGTTCCTTGGTGGGAAATGGGTTCCAAACCCAAGTTTAAACACCTCATCCTCTTATATTTGGAATGGCATAGTGGCAGCAGGTGAGCAAAATCAGTCTCTATCACTATTCTTTGCTAGCAACCTCCAATTAAAGGTAGGCAACCTCTTATATTGCTGTAGCAAAATAGAAAGGGTTTGATCCACTATCTACCCTAAATGCCAAGTTAAAACTAGTGTAGTGACATGGAACCATGCAATATTTATTATTAAGTTTGGTCCAATTTTAATAATACTTGATTATGGAATGACCATATATAAATATTGCAGGGTTCCATGTCATTACACTGGTTTTAACTTGGCATTTAGGGTAGATAGTGGATCAAACCCTTTCTATTTTGCTTAACTTGAGCCTCTACTCACATATTCTTAGCTTTTATATATATATATATTTGACTAGGGTTTCACAACCTCTCCAAAGATGTAGATGGTAGTGTTTTTAGATATGGCATTGTTCTTGCCAACATTGTTGTGATTTATAATTTTGTTATTCATATCCTCAACATACTTTCATATGTGAGTACATTTTTTTCGTTAGTCGTTTTTATTTATTTATTTGTTAATCAGTAAACTTCTGCACTGCACATTTGATAGGCTTGGACACATGCCTAGAACTGCTGATTTCTTTTTTGAGGATCCCCTTTGAGGCTCTGCAAAGGCCTATAATCAGAAATGGGTTCCTCCAATGCTACAAAATTGCTGAGCAGTCTGGCATGAATGTTTCAAGTCATCTATCTCAGGCAGCAGCTACTATCGACTTCTAGATCAGCATTTGTCTTGCTGCTAAGGCTGCGGATGAGAAGTTGGCTAGAGATCAGTGTTTTGTTTCCCAAGTGCATACCGAAGTGTCAAATCTGAAAGAACAACACTCCTCTGCCTCCCACTTTCGAGTCCAGTTGCTGTGAATCAAGCCTTAGTCCGAACTGACACCAAATTGCAAATCACCAACCAAGGACTGGCTGATCGAAAGAAAGAGATGGCTGCAGCTATTCAACTAGTTTTATCACTTAGCAATAGGAAATTTATTGTACAAAAACAATTAAAACATTGCAATGATTTTTGGGCCAATTTGTGGCACAATGTATTTGACTCTTTATGAAGAAACAAATTCTTGTCTATCATTTGAGTAATCTTGTGTTCTTGTATTTAGTGTTTATTTTATTCCTTGTGTTTCCCAAATGGTTGGAAAATAAGGCTTCAAATATCTGCCATTAATCTTTTTGGGATATACATTATCATTCAAAATTTTCAAATGGTATGCTCTAAAAGGCAGAACTCTATGAACTTGATATGGTCCTTCCTAGTTAGGTGACCATTTACCAAACTTATGGCTTTTAATTCCAATTGGGAGTATTGTTTTCCATACCAAATCACCTTCATCAAAGCCAATGTGTTTGACTTTCCTATTATAATTTTTGGCTGCTTTTTTCTTTTGGAAAAGAATGCTGTTTAATGCCTAAGTTTACTGATTAACAAATAAGTTTACTGATTAACAATTGGCAGAAGTTTACTGATTAACAAATAAATAAATAAAAATGACTAACGAAAAAAATGTACTCACATATGAAAGTATGTTGAGGATATGAATAAAAAAATTATAAATCACAACAATGTTGGCAAGAACAATGCCATATCTAAAAACACCACCATCTACATCTTTGGAGAGGTTGTGAAACCCTAGTCAAATATATATATATATATATATATAAGATAAGAATATGTGAGTAGAGGCTCAAGTTAAGCAAAATAGAAAGGGTTTGATCCACTATCTATTTTAATGTTAAAAAAATTAGTAGTGACATGGAACCCTACAATATCTATATATGGTCATTCCATAATCAAGTATTATTAAAATTGGACCAAACTTAATAATAAATATTGCATGGTTCCATGTCACTACACTGGTTTTAACTTGGCATTTAGGGTAGATAGTGGATCAAACCCTTTCTATTTTGCTACAGCAATATAAGAGGTTGCCTACCTTTAATTGAAGGTTGCTAGCAAAGAATAGTGATAGAGACTAATTTTGCTCACCTGCTGCCACTATGCCATTCCAAATATAAGAGGATGAGGTGTTTAAACTTGGGTTTGGAACCCATTTCCCACCAAGGAACCGATATTTGTTGCATAATACCCTATACCAAAGGGACTCTGGTTTAGTAGCAAATCTCCACCACCATTTGAGGAGTAGACACAGATTCATATCTCTGATTCTTCTAACACCCAGACCACCTTGCTTGATGCTCTTAGTAACCTCTGACCATTTCACTAAATGAATTTTACGCTTCAGATCTGGCCCACCCCATAAGAATGAGGCTTGAATTTTGTCTAGCTCCTTGGCAATCCCTCCAGGAAGCTTAAATAATGATAAGTAGTATACAGGCATACTTGATAAAACTGCTTTCACCAAGGTTAATCTACCTGCAAAAGATAGTAGCTTCCTTTTCCACCTAGCTAGCCTTAGTTTCACCTTATCAACTACAGGTTTCCAAGTATTCTTTCTTTTAGGGTTTGCACCCAACGGCAGACCTAAATACTTGATTGGTAAATTTCGGGTCTTACAGTTCAAGAGGGTAGCAAACTCAGCAAGGGCAGATCTGGAGATGTCAATCTCACAAAGCACACTTTTGTGGTAGTTGATTTTAAGCCAGAAGCCACTTCAAAGCATCTAAGCATTCTTTTCAGGTTTAGCACCTCTGATAACTCAGCGTCACAGAATAAGAGAGAATCATCTGCAAATTGAAGATGGGACAAATGCACCTCATCATAGGGTCACCTAACAGGGTCATTAAACTCCTTGATCCATACTCGATAAGCCCTATATAACAAGGTTCAGATCATTAATACAAGTTTCGTTGTGGGCACACAAAGGTGCAACAACAATCCTCTCCCTTTTCTTATTTCTCCATTTAAAAAGCCACCACCCTTCTTATGCCAAGTGGATAATTTTCTTATCTGTTTATATGATTTTTTTTCTTATTTCTTTATTTAAAAACAATATAAAAGACCTTATCTGTACTTGTGTCAAATGGATGATTTTTTTTATTTCTCTATTTAAAACAAAATTATATAGCGAAGAGACTATAATTTGAACCCATGACCTGCGCTTCGGTAAAAAAACAAAAATCCTATTACTTGAGCAGCATAATATATATATATATATATATATTTAAATCAAAATTAAAATTTATAATTCACAAATTTAACAACACATTTATCAAGTGGGTTCACACACACTAGTATAAATATATTATAACCTTTGATACTGAAGCACTCTGCCAACATTGCGCAATTCATTTTCTCGACCACGAATAGCCATTGCTACGAAAGCAACCCCACTTAGATCAAATTGATATGTGCCACAACTGCCAGGGCACAAATTGTGAGAATTAAATTAATTCTAATTCAGAAAGAAGAATACCTCCTGCCATGATGTTCAAGCCTTTGAATCTTTATCCTTGAATGATCAAGTCTTGAATGTATAAAGAAGCCCACTCATAGAACACTTTTACAGAACCATATGAGAAAAGTGAAAGGGATAGAGTTTCAAGCCTATTCTATGCACAAAACAACATCTGTGTTTGATGGCTATCACAAGCATATATATAAATAGGCTTGGACCCATATCCAAGTGTAACTCTTTCTAACTTCCCACCATCAGGGAAGTTATAAAGTTGCATGAAACCACTATATGGGATATTAAACAGACATCAGTTACCCATTAACCATTAAACTAATTAATTGGTCATTAAACCAATTAATTAGTCATTAAACCAATTAAATATATATAATAAATATATATAATATAAATAAATAAATAAAACAAACATGTGACATATGGGCCACTTTATGGATATTCTTACATTCTCCCACTTGAAACATATAACACACGTTGTTGACTGTCAGGTAACTAACAAACTGATGATGGCCGTTAAATAAAAATACCCAAACCTTAGATGTATAATACACGAATCATGGCGGTTATACTCTATCAATTAAGTATTTCCTTCCATGTATTTCATTGTATCACACTCTCAACTTTATGTGGTGTCATTCTTTATGAATAACTTCTAATAAGTTATTCTGGGTCCAATGATCCCTATGGATCAATAGTCCCAATAGACTGCATAGCATCACAAATACTTTAGGTGTACAAAAGGATGCTTTTCACTAATAATCATCAAAATGTCATGACAAAACAAAATCAAACAACATCTAGAAAAATTATTAAGCTAACCAATCAGTCCCATGTCCTCAACGTGTTTTGAAAACACCTTTACAGAAAGACCTTTGGTCATGGGATCTGCAACCATCATATCGGTACTAATATGCTCAATACTGACTTCTTGCTTCTTAACACGGTCTCGAATAGCAAGATACTTTATGTCAATATGCTTGCTTCGGCTACTACTTTTGTTGTTGTTAGAGAAGAAAACCGCAAGCGAATTATCACAGTAAACCTTTAATGGCTTAGAAATTGAATCCACAATTCGAAGCCCTGTGATAAAATTCCTTAACCAAACAGCCCGTGAGATTGCTTCAAAGCATGCTAGAAACTCTGCTTCTATTGTTGACGATGCAATTCTCGTCTCTAAAACAGCAGCGCCTGCTAGCAGAGAGACATATCCTAAAGTGGATTTTCTAGAATCTTGACAACCCACAAAATTCGAGTCTGAATATCCAACCACCTCAAGACAGTCAACATGCTTAAGTAAGCATGTAGTCCTTGGTTCCCTTTAAGTACCTCATGATTTTCTTTGCAGCCTTCCAATGTTCCATTCCTAGATTACTTTGGTATCTTCCAAGCATTCCAACTGCAAATGCAATGTCAGGTTGTGTACAAACCAAAGCATGCATTAAATTGCCTATGGCAGACGCATAGGGAATGCTAACCATTTGTTCCTTTTCCAAATCATTCTTCGGACATTGACTTAAACTGAATTTGTCACCCTTTAAAAGGGGTGCTGCATTAGGAGTGCAATCACTCATCTTGAATTTCTCCAAAACTCTTTCAATGTAGGTTTTATGAGATAGTCCTAATGTCCTTTTGGACCTATCTCTATGAATTTCTATGCCAATGACATAAGAAGCTTCACCCATATCCTTCATTTCAAAATTTTGAGAAAGAAATTGTTTAGTATCATGCAACAATCCCAAATCATTAGATGCAAGTAAAATGTCATCCACATATAGAACTAGAAAAATGTATTTGCTCCCACTAACCTTAAGGTATATACAGTTGTCCACAACATTCTCCGTAAAACCATATGAAGTAATAACATTGTGGAACTTTAAATACCACTGTCGGGAAGCTTGTTTTAGTCCATATATGGATTTCTTGAGCTTGTAAACTAAGTGACTATCTTTATCAGAACAAAAACCTTCAGGTTGCTTCATGTATACTTCTTCCTCAAGATCCCCATTCAGAAATGTTGTTTTCACATCCATTTGATGTAGCTCTAAATCAAAATGAGCCACTAATGCCATGATAATTCTAAATGAATCCTTTTTTGAAACTGGGGAAAAGGTATTATGATAATCGATGCCTACTCTTTGAGTGAAACCTTTAGCTACAAGTCTGGCTTTATATCGTTCGACATTGCCATTGGAGTCTTTCTTGGTCTTATAGACCCATTTACAGCCAACCGCTTTAACTCCATTAGGCAACTCGACAATTTTCCAAACTTGATTCTTAGCCATAGATTCCAACTATTCCTTCATGGCATCATACCATAATTTAGAATCATCCCTATTCATGGCATTGGAAAATGAAATAGGATCATCTTTAGGTCCGATGTCAAAATCAGACTCCATTGAGTATACAAAATAATCACTAGAAATTACTGACTTTCTAGCTCGTGAGGATCTCCTTAATTCAGTAGTCTCAATTGGGACTTGAGCTACAGGCTCTATGTTGACTTGTTCCTCTTGTGGTGAAAGCCGAAGAATTTGTTGATTTTCAAGACTATCGGGTTGATTATCTTGAAAGACAACCAATTCACCTATATTCATGGCTGTTATATCCGAACCCCATGATTCCTTCCACTCTATCTTTCGAGGGTAACTCCCACTAGGGTCAACTTCCTCAATAAACTTAGCATTTCTGCCTTCAACAATTCTAAGTAAATTTGAAGGACAATAAAATTTGTAACCCTTGGAGTTTTCCACATAGCCTATGAAAAAACCACTAACTGTTCTGGGGTCCAATTTCTTTAAATGTGGGTTATACACCCTCACTTCAACTGGACAACCCCAAACGTGTAAGTGTCTTAAACTTGGCTTCCAACCTTTCCATAACTCAAACGGTGTTTTGGAAACAACCTTGGATGGAACCCTGTTTAAGATATACACAGCGATTTTCAAAGCTTCACTCCATAAATTTATAGACACATCAGAATAACTAAGCATGCTTCTTACCATGTCCATAAGTGTTCGGTTCCTTCTTTCAGCAACACCATTTTGTTGTGGTGTGCCAAGCATTGAATATTGTGCAATAATGCCTTCTTCCTTAAGGAACTTAGCAAATAGACCTGGTAACTGTCCCAATTCTGTGTACCTCCCATAATATTCTCCACTCCTGTCTGACCTCACAATTTTAATTTTCTTTTCTGTTTGTGTCTCTACTTCTGCTTTATAAACTTTAAAGGCATCAAGTGCCTCAGCCTTCTCAAACAAGAGGTAAAGATATATGTATCGTGTGAAGTCATCAATAAATGAGATAAAATATCTCTGACCATTCAGACAAGGTGGAGTAAATGGTCCACAAATATCAATGTGTATGATTCCAAGAATTTCCTCACTCCTTTTGGCGTCTTTACTGGTCTTGTTGGTCTGCTTTCCCTTTATGTAGTCCATACAAATGCCAAAGTTGGTAAAATCAAAAGTCGGAAGGACTTCATCATTAACCAACCTTTTTATTCTCTCAATGGAGATATGTTCCAATCTTCTATGCCAAAGAATAGAGGAGGACTCATCAACAATATTACGCTTAATGCCAATATCACCATGCAAGGTTAAAAGATTTTGTTCAAAAATAGGATCTAGATTTAATTTGTACAAACCGTTAATTAAAGTACCAAATCCTACCGAAATAGAGTCTTTAACCAAACTAAAATTTAGACCAACAAACTGAAATTCAAATCCAAATGGTACTAGTCTAGAAACAGAAATTAAGTTTTTTGAAAAAAATGGAATGTAAAGTGCGTTTTCAAGATCCAAAACAAAGCCATTTTTAAAACAAGTTTGAAAGTTCCAACAACTTTGACGTGCGAACGCATCCTATTGTCCGAATAGATGCCTTGTCCACTTCCCGTCAGTTTCCTTAGGCTGAGGAAGCCTTGCATGGTAGTAACAATGTGAATTGTAGAACCCGAATCAATCCACTAATCATATTGATGAGTATTAACAAAATTAGATTCATAACACACAAGAGCTATGAGATTACCTTTCTTCTCAAGCCATTTCTTATACTTGGGGCAATCTTTCTTCATGTGACCCGTTTTCTTGCAGAAGAAGCATGCAACCTTATTGCCATGATTTTTAAATGGCACTTTACCAAGCTTCTTCCATTTCTGATCACTTTTGCCCTTTTTCCATTGCCCTCCTTTATGTGTTGCTAAATGAGCACTTTCGACTTTTTCATACTTCAATCTCTCCTCCTCTTGAACACACATGGTCAAAAGTTCACTGATAGACGATTTTTCCTTCTGCGTGTTGTAAGAAATTTGGAATGCTCCATATTCCACAGGAAGAGAATTGAGTATGAAATGGACAAGGAATGACTCAGAAATCTCAATCTCTAAGGACTTAAGCCGAGCTGCAATGTCCCTTATTTCCATAATGTGCTCACGCACACTCCTAGAATTGTTATGCTTCATTCCTGATAGTTTGTTCATTAGGGTACTTGCCAATGCTTTGTCAGAACTAACAAATTGCTCTTCAATAGCCCTCATGTAGTTCTTGACCTTATCAGATAGTGGGATTGAGCCCCTAATGCTCTGGCTAATAAGTGACTTTATGAGCATTAGGCTTAAGCGATTGGATCGCTCTCATTTATCATAAGTACTCTTTTCTGCAGCGGAACTCTCGTCCGTGCACCCTAATGTTAGAAGGATTTTGTCCTTCCAGTCTAAAAAATTATCACCGTTCAAGAATGGAATACGAGAAGACTCATTAGATAGTACAGAGGTAGAAATCACTACAATTACCAAGAACATTATTAATGCTTTGAAACAATAGCTATAGTCTGAATCAACCAATGTCAAATTCAGTAACAAATCTAAACCTTCCTGTGGGTAGAGGTCACTAAACTGCATTAGATTTGCTATTACTTTATAATAAGACTAATGGGTTCCGAAATATTTAAGGAAAAGAAAACTCATACCTGTGGGTTTAGAGTGTTCAATCCCTTTAATACCCAATCCATTATCTTATTCCAATTAAATTTCATAAATAATTACTTTCCTGTGGGACCAAAAAATTATTTATAAAACATAATTGCAATGTAAAAATGCCAAATTAACTTGTAACTTTATGTGATCAAAATACTGAGGATTACATTTTTATGTCTTAAGATGCTGTGGCTACTCTTAAAACAGAATAAAATTTTTAAATATGGCATAATTTATTAATGTGAGCAAATCCTTATAGTCACAACAAATACATAATCTTTCAATGCACATAATGTATAATACATACAATCAGAGTAATATCGCATGAAAAATCCCAAGACCAAACATATGTAGTTCAACCTTATACTAGAATTTGCTTAAAAATTGGACCAAAATAAATTCCATAAGCCCAACACATAGTGTATTCATACTCTTATTTCACATGAATTTTCAAAGCATAAATAATTATCTTAATGCATGTAATATAATATTACATTATTTTAGATAACATGCCAATGAATCTCAAAAATTATAAAAACTAAAAGAACATGTTATAATTCACTGTATGAGATTCAATTGAATTTGCTTACTATTTAAACATGCAACGATAATAGACAAAACATCCTTAACAACATGTTAAAATTTCTTTATGAAAATTCTACAAATAAATTCAAATAAAAGTATGAGAATTTCTAGATTTGATATAGAATCAGATTAAATATTTTGTTCTTTAATGTGTGTGTGAAAAATAATAGTTAATGACACACAACAAGTCTCCTAAATAAAATAGATTCAGAGTAGGAGAAAATTCTAAATAAATGTAAATACCACTAGCACAAATCACGATGGACTCTACTATTGCAACAATGCTTCCTTTTTCTTTAATAGTGATTTTCAAAAGTTATGCAATATAAATTACTCATTCTGATTCTACAATGATTCTGAATTATTAAATTTTATATACAAATACCACATGCATAGAATAGGCTTGATTCGATTCACGAAATTGATAATAGTTTGATGTAAGAATTTGAAATAAAACTAAACAATATAACAGAAGGTTGGCTCTGATACCAATTGTGAGAATTAAATTAATTCTAATTCAGAAAGAAGAATACCTCCTGCCATGATGTTCAAGCCTTTGAATCTTTATCCTTGAATGATCAAGTCTTGAATGTATAAAGAAGTCCACCCATAGAACACTTTTACAGAACCGTATGAGAAAAGTGAAAGGGATAGAGTTTCAAACCTATTCTATGCACAAAACAACATCTGTGTTTGATGGCTATCACAGGCATATATATAGATAGGCTTGGACCCATATCCAAGTGTAACTCTTTATAACTTCCCACCATCAGGGAAGTTATAAAGTCGCATGAAACCACCATATGGGATATTAAACAGACATCAGTTACCCATTAACCATTAAACTAATTAATTGGTCATTAAACCAATGAATTAGACATTAAACCAATTAAATATATATAATAAATAGATATAATATAAATAAATAAATAAAACATACATGTGGCATATGGGCCACTTTATGGATATTCTTACACAAATTACTTATAGTTACTGTTACTGGAAACCCTGAGCATGCTGGATTTGATGTACATTTCACCTATATATATGTTTTCAAAGCCATATGCTTATTAGATAACATCAATTATTAATGTATGAAAACAATGAAAACGCTATTTTTTAACAATATTAATGGTGAAGGATTGTCCTCAATCCGTTGTTTTATTAGAGGGTGCTGATGTTGACGTCTATGGAGCTACTACGGGTTCTATTGCAACAATTTGAATTGTGTATTTTGTTTGGTTTTGTGTGTCGATCATTCGTGGAAAAACTTAGATTCATTTGATATTTATAACAATATGATTTTATTATATTTATTTTTAGAAAAATAAATGACAAGTATAATTTTGAGCATTGTCCATTAGGGTAAATTAGAAATACAATTCCTGAAATTTACTTAAAACACTAATCGCTCTCTAAGAATCAAAAAATTATAAATGCCCATTGTCAGAATTTTTTATTTAACAGAATAATAACCATTCAGTGTGTTTGGTTTCAATTTTTTGAAAATTAAATTTTTTGTTCTTCATGTTTTTATTTTTATTTTTAGAGAATATTTTTAAAATTTTAAGCAAATTTTTTATTTTACTTTTTCAGACGTATTTTACTTAGATGTATTTAAAAAGTAAAATATTTGTAAAAAAATTAATAAATACACAATAATACAAAAAAATGTAATGAATTTTTGTATTTTTGGTATTTAGTGAATTTTCTAAAGATTTATTTTTTCAGAAATATTATACTTTTTAAGTGTATTTATGTTAGGTGTATCTAAAAATTAAAAAAAAATACTTAAAATATTAAAAATAAAATCAGTAAAAATATTTAAAAAACACGAAAAAAAAAAATTCAATTTTCTGAAAAGTGAATACTAAAAATCCAATCCAAATAAGATGATTAATTTTCTAACTTCTATATAACGATGAAATTACCATAATTGTTAATTGAAAAATATTTTTGATATCATTAAAAATTTTAATTGATTTAATAATTTATTAAAAATATAAGGTTATTCATTATGTAATGTAGAAATTTGAAGGGACAAGATGTAATTTCTAGAATTATAAAGTATAATTTGTCTTTTAAGTAAACTTTGGGATGTGTATTTGTAATTTATCTTGAATGAGCTGCATGAAATATATTACAAGATAAACGATAGTTGAAATGAGACATGTAGTGGATCTCAACAGTGGATTAGAGAGAAATTGTTCACATATTAATAAGAGTAATATTAAGAATACAGAAACCAAACAGAAAATGGAATACAACCCTCTCACAAGGGTAGGTCCCACATGTAGGTTCCATACATGTAGGCCCCATTCCTTATAAGAGACTTATGTCATATTTTGTGTTTGATTTTTGTATAGATAGACTTAACATACTAATAATAGAGATAAAATGCATTAAAGATAAGTTGTGCCACCTGATAACATGTACCACGTCCCATGCCTGATTCCAATAGAGCATAGCCTCCCATTGATACCATTTTATAGAATGGAGCTTTTCCAAGAATATTGGTATATCCACAAGCACCCCTTACATTCCAAATATGAGTGTCAAAGGTTATGACACCCTAATCAAAAAATAATAATAATTAATTAATTAATTAAATTTATATATATACATGTATGGAGGTAAAGTTTTTAGTTTTCTCTAATAATTTAAAATATTTAATGAATTAGTGACTAATAATTTAACATGTTATCATAACATATAATCAATTATGTATTCTGGTAGTCAAACTATCTAGATGAAGACTTCTTAGAGAGGATGCCTCCATTTGGGAAATGGATTATATGTTTTGTCTTAAAATAGATTTTACTATGTTCGTATCTTGAATTTAAAAAATAAAATAAAATAAAAAAAAGATGAAAGATGTGAATATAAAATGAAGTAAAAGAAGCCAACATTTCCTCTTTTGGTTGGATTAGGGAAAAAAAAAAAAACAGATGTTAAAAAAGTTTCTAATTTGTTTATTCACCCATAATATAAGTACCCATATATAAAGTATTTTTTTTAATTTTTTTTTTAAAATTTCCCTTACATTTTCATTTTGTTATGTCAAATCCAAGATTCAAAAAATTTCTTAAGTTATTTAAATTCAAGCCATCGCCAAACACGTCCTGAAAGTTTCAAATCTTGAAAACAGTTGCCTAGCAACTACAAAAAGCTTTTGATTGAGTTTGATCCAAGTTTCAGTCAAAATAAAGTAAAAAAAATAAAAAATAAAACTTAATTGCACGTGTTGATCCTATTTATGTTATGACATTGTTCCACACTAATATATTCTCTATAAATAAAATTTTAATGAGTAACAAATAAAAAATAAATAAATAAACAATTCATAAAAAAGAGTCTAATCAAGTATAAAAGCGCATCAAAGATATGAATAATAAAATTATAAATTACAACAACTTAAAAATTTATCAAAACTAAAGAAAATAATGTTTGGCAACAATAATGAAATAGCCTAAAGAAACACCTACGTACATCTTTGGAGAGCTTGTGAAACTCTAGTCAAATATATATAGATGTACAAGCTAAGCATATGTAAGTAGAGGCACAAGCTAAACAAAATAATATGTAATATTATAACATCTATCTATATATCAAAAACATCAAAAAATGAATTTTTCTCTCTCCTTACCAGTGGTCCCAAAACCATTAGGTTCTCCATACCAGGTGGCTACAGTAGGTGAAAAGGCAGAAGTAGATGAAATTATTAATAGTGAAAACAAAGCTATAAAGGTGAAGAGAGTGGGGAGGTGTTTAAGAAAATTGGCCCCTTTTTTTTTCCTTCCTAAACAACCTTATGAAATACCAAACACAGTGTTATACTGAGATTGCATAATAGGTTCAGAGGTGATGCATGTATTTATACAGAGGAATAAGCTTATACTCCCTCTGTCTCAAGATAGTAGTCCCTTTTGGGGAGTCTAATTTTTTTTGATAGTATAATTATTGTACTTTAAAAAAATTAATTTTTCAAAATTATCATTTGAAAGCACTTTTTTTTTTTTGTGTGGAGAATATCAATTGTCATAATTGTATTTTTTGTATTGTTAATGAATTTAAAAGAAGGAAAAAAATAAGAAATTCATATTATTTTAGTCATTAATTTCTGAAAATTAACTGATATTTTGGAATAATAAAAAATGAAATAAGGGACTAATATTTTGGAGACGGAGCGAGTGTCTTTCTGTACTCTTTTTGTGGGGCTTAATTTAATTTTGTGTTTATGATCTAAATCATCTATTTTATTATTTTAGGTTTACAAGATATACGATTTAGATTTTCAGTGTAGGTCTGAATTGGGGGTCACAAAAAGAATATAAAAAATATTGAGAGACAAAAGTATGGTGGAGAGTTTAGTCATATACGGGGAGGGCCACACAAGTCAATGTTTAGTTTGGTTTTCGGAAATTTGTTGCAAAATTTTTTTTTTTTTCAAAATTAAAAATTAATTTGTTGAAAGAAATAAAAAAATATAAAACAATTATCATTTTTATATGATTTTAAAATTTTAAAAATATCTTTTCTATATTTATTATTATCTTACTAGTTTCCATTTTTTTTTTTCTAAAAAAGAAACCAAACATGGACTTTTTTTGATCAGCAAAATAATAAACTTTATTGAATCAAAATCAATAATACATCGTTTTCATCTTACATCAACAAAGATAAAAAAAATAATAATAATAAAAAAAATGGAGGGAGTGCTATATAAGCATCAAAGCAAAACCAAACATGGCCGTTTGGTGGGTGCTGGAAATGATTGGGTGGTTTTCCTGGTGCCAACTTAATTGGAATGTCATAAATTTCAAATTATTGTTAGACTTTGAACATGAAATTCCTCATTAATTATTTTTTTTAAAAAAATTCTACATCATTAAAATTGAAGTATCATAATGGTATTAGTGTGAATATAGAATTTTGCATATCTTTACGATGAGCATTTAGGATAATTATTGGGTACTTGTTAAGCGCCATGTGACATTATTAAATTTAAGCCAAATTTGTCTTTCTTAAAATCGGATAATTTGACATGATTTGAACATATATATTATGATCTTATTAAACTTTTGTCAAATGTGTCATTCTTTTTAAAATGTGACAATATAACATTTGTACACTATTGTCTTATTAAACTTTTATCAAATGTTTCATTCTTAAATAATGACAAAAAGACATCATTTTTATTTATGTACTATTATCTTATTAAATTTTTGTCAAATATATTATTCTTCTTAAAATATGATAATGGACATTTTTGTACTATTGTCTTATTAAACTTTCTTCAAATGTGTCGTTTTTAAAATATGGCAATGGAACATTTGGGCACTATTGTCTTATTAAACAGTTGCCAAATGTGTCTTTATTAAAATGTGGCAATAGGATATCATTCTAATGTCTATATTGTTGTTTTATTAAAATTTTTCCAAATGTGTCATTATTCTTAAAATGTGAAAATGGTACATTTGTGCACTATTGTCTTATTAAACTTTTATTAAATTTGTCATTATTAAAATGTGATAAGGGGATGTAATCCTAATGTGTGTAATATTGTCTTATTATATTTTTAAATAGGGTTGGGCTTCTCTCTAGTCCGTGATCGGATTGGAGGGTACTGTTCGGCCCTTGGAGGCCCACCACGGATCCCATTTTGATAATCCGAATAGTTCAATGTGTAGAACTCATCGAGTATTATATGATTGTAAAAAATAACTTTGATCGGATATCGATAGTTATCTCATCAGATCATATTTCTGTCAACCATTATTTTTTCACCGTCCATTCTTTTTTATATAAAATTGATTTAATCACATAACTATCGATATCCGATTAACGTGATTGTTAAAAAACATAGAGTACTCGACGAGTTCTACACATTGAATGGTTCAGTTTATAAAAACGGAACCCGTGGTGGGCTCCCATGGGCCCAACAATATCCTCTAGTCTGATCACGGACTAGAGGGAAGCCAACCCCTTTCAAATATAGATATTCTTCATTCGAGAGATTTGAATATGAGATAGAGTTATAGGTTCCTAAAAGGGTTGGGTTTCTCTCATGTTGAGATCTCAACATGAGAAAACTTAAAAATTTCTGAGGGCCTACCACGGGTTCTATTTTGATGATATGAACCGCTCATTTTGTAGGATCCTTAATGTATATTATCTACGAAAAAAATAGTTTTATCCAATAATTATAATTTTTTCATTTTATCGCATTTGTCTCCGAAAAATCGAACGACAAATATATTTTTGAAATAAACCATCCATTTTTATAGAGACAAATGCTATAAAATGAAAAGTCGATTATTAGATTGACCTAAATTTTTTTTATAAATGATATAGATTGAGGGTTTTACAAAATGAACAATTTGGATCATCAAAACGAGATCCATTGTAGACCCTATGGACCTCTCAAATCAACATGAGAAAAGCTCAACCCTCTATAAAAATATTTATTAGACTAAATAGTCCACAAGTGATAGATATATGATTTATTAATTGCCCCATTTAGTTATCATATAAGGAAATGAATCGATTAACACGATTATAAATTGCCATACATTATTTAAACATTAAAGTTCTATTTTTTTTTTCTTTCAATTATTTGAATATCCAAATATAGGAAACATGCCACAAATTTATTAATTTTCTCCATTTAGTTTAAAAAGATAAGAGTTTGTGTAATTTATATAATGAAACAAATAAAGAAATTTTTCATTAATTATTAAATTCTTTCTAAATCTACCCCTTTTAAGTTCTCTCTTCAAAAATTGAAACCAAAATTTGTTAATAATTTTTTTATTTACTAAAAAAACTCATTTAAATTAAAAGTCCATGTCGCATGCTCTTTTTGGCCATTTTCTAAATAAAATTTTCCCTTCTAATCATAATTGTCATTATATATTTTTCTTCAAAGGAGAAATCTATAACATGCACTTTAGAATGTTGCACATCATAAGAAAGTTATGATTTTTTGTGATAAAAGTCATGAATGATTATGGTGTGTTATGCTACTTTGAGATTAAGTTGTGAATGGTAAATTTATAGTGGGTATATTAAAGTTACGAGTGGTAAAATTATGATATTTTTAATTTTTATTATGACAATTTATGATTTATATTTTTTAATTTTTATGAAATTTTTTAAACAATTATGAAAAGTATACTAGAGGAATAGGGTTGCTGCTGTGTATTGAACACAACAGTAACTGCTGTCAAGGTCAACCCTGAGTTTCGAGAACCCAAGGCAAAACAATAAAATGGGTCTCTTTAGATAATTAAAATTAAAAAATAATAATTCACTTTCACATATTGTAATCAAAATTTACTTTCATAGGCCCCAAAATCAGTTTACAATACAGAAAAAATTATTTATAAGTCCTATTTGGAAGACTTATTTAATGTGAAATCTTATAAATATTCTTTTAGAGTTTGAAGTCCTATTTAAATATATAGGAATGTGTTCCATAAGATCCTATGAGTTGTAAATGAATAATATTAGCGTGCTATTATACCCCTAATTTGTTTTCATATTGTACCTTATTTTCTCACTTATCATATCACGTTTGGGAAGGTTTTTAGGAAAGACAAGTTTACAGGCAATGACCGTGCGAGTTTTTTTTGCCTTAATCGCAGGATTCCAATCCATTTTCAAAATGTTGCTTAAATAGATGTGGATATGGTCGATGATATGATGAACTTTGAGGGTTGTGTGTTGATTCTTTTGATAGATTTTGACTCCGAATGGTTGAGGGGAAGAGGTATATATATTTATGTTTTTTTGTTGAAGTGTGTTGTTGTTTGTTGA
The DNA here is from genome assembly GCA_025200525.1 of Camellia lanceoleosa. Classification (NCBI taxonomy): domain Eukaryota; kingdom Viridiplantae; phylum Streptophyta; class Magnoliopsida; order Ericales; family Theaceae; genus Camellia; species Camellia lanceoleosa. The sequence goes on from CM045760.1 coordinate 40,176,468, forward strand.
AGTGTGGATTGTTCATCTTTAATAGGGTATTGACAATCTATAACACTTATTGATAGGCACACTTTGGCCAATGTTCTAATTGAATGTGTGTATTTGACATTGTGATGGTTGATATGTTTTGATATGTTCGATGTGTGGTACGGTGTGTATGGGTTCAAGGATTGGGTTGAGGGGTATTTGGTTTTGGTTGTTAATTGGATGTCAAATGTGAACCACATGGTAGGATGTCAATTGTACATTGGGACTTGGATGATCGTGTAACAATGCATGTTACATTTAGTTTGTAACGTTAATCCACATACACCATGTAGTAAATGACATTTGTGTGTTTGTTCGATTGTATATGTGTGTGAATGTGTATTAGTACGTTGCGCAAAATTATTGGAGATTTGGGTTTGCAATTGAATGTGGATTAATTAAATCCCATCACTCGATGTTGAAGTTAGTTACGCTAGGTTAGGGGTGATGGTGGTTCAATACATAGGTTGGGTTGGGATGAGATGTTACATATTACATTTCGGGGGTTACATTATTCATAATTTAACGGTGGAGTATTGGAATGTCACGTTAGGTTTGGGATGAGAAGCATATGTGAATGTCATATTGAGTTTGGGATGTTACATATTATATTTACGTTGAGTTTGGGATAAGAAGTATATGAGAATGTCCCGTTGGGTTTGAGAATGTCACATTGGATTTTGAGATGTTACATGTTACATTTATGTTTTAAATTTCAAATTTCCAATCATATAGATATGATCACAATCTATGGTAACATTGGATTTCCCATATATGGTGTTGCCATTAATCAAGTTATTTTGAATTTCAGAAGCATATGTGAATGCCACATTGGGATTGGGGTACTACATGTTACATTTACATTTACATTTACATTTTGAATTTCAAATTTCCAATCATATAGATATGATCACAAGCTATGCTAACATTAAATTTTCCATATATGGTATTGCCATTAATTAGGTTATTTTGAATTTTAAATTTCTAACCATATAAATATGATCACAATCTATGGTAAAGTTAGATTTCTCATATATGGTATTATCATTAATCAAGTTATTAATTAATTAAGATTGGGGGTAGATGTGTCCACAAAAAAATCATAGGACCCATTGGGTTATAAGTTTTTTCATAGGATCATATCTTATATAAATCTTCCAAATAAGACTTATAAATAATTTACCACACAATAAATAAAAAAAATTAAATAAATTATAGCAAAGTAACCTAAGTATAATTAAGAGAAATTTACATAGAAATTTCATCCCCAAAAAGTATTTACTAGAAAATTTCATAAATTTTATTATAGACAATAAGTCTCATTGAATCAGAAAGGTACACCGTGAGATCATTTCACTATATTTTCTAGTGATTCTTGAGTGATAATACGTTTGATTTCCAAATATGGCTATGCTTCCTTTGAGAGATTTTAATGTCAGATTGTTTATATCATTATATTGTATGCACTATTGTCCTATTAAATTTTTACCAAATGTGTCATTATTAAAATGTGACAATCGGATTGTTAGTGGAGTAACACAGAAAGAACATCTGTGTAAGTTTATTATAATAATGAGGTACAGAATATAATAGAAAAAAGACCTATATATATGGACTGAGAAAGAGTAGCATACAATAAATGTAACTATAGTAATAGACAATACATGGTAATACAAATATACATAGCTAACACCCCCTTTCAAGCTCAAGGTGATAATACAGATATTAGCTTAAGCTTAGAAAGTAAATCAGAGAAGCATCTTGAAAGATAAGGTTTGGTGAAGAGATTGGCTGTCAGATCGACAAAGGTAACAAAGAGAAGACGAACAATGCCACTAGTAACATGTTGCCATATGAATTGATAATCAATCTCAATATGTTTAGTGTGATCATGGAAGACATCATTATATGCAATTTGAATAGTACCTTGTTTGTCACAATAAAGGTTGGTGGCAGCAGAATGAGAAACTTCTATGTCAGAAAAGAAGCTAACGAAGCCATACAAGCTCCTGAGTAGTGTTAGCAAGAGCATGATATTCAACTTCAGTACTAGAATGAGCAATAAGAGTTCATTTCTTGCTACGCTAAGCAATAAGAGAGTTATCCAAGAAGAAGTAGAACCTTGTAGTGGAATGGCAGTCAGTAGAATCCCTTGCCCAATCTACATCAAAAAAATGCATGTAATTTTAGAGAAGAGTGAGCTGAGTAGTGAAGATTATGAAACATAGTTCCTTTGAGATAGCACAAAATGCGAACTAGAGTAGCATAGTGCGGAGATTGAAGAGCAACCATAAACTGACTGACAATGTAAATAGTATAGACAATGTTTAAAAAAATAACAGTGAGATAGACAAGACTGCCAACTAGTTGAAGATATAAAGTAGCTTCCGACAAAAGGTGACCGTCAAGAGGTGTTAGACAAGTCTGAGGATCAACTGGAGTAGTGCCAGTCTTGCAATCGATAAGACCAACACGAGCCAAGAAATCAGATGTACACTTGGCCTGGGTGAGAAAGTAACCAGATGAATCATGGGAAATTTTCAAGCCAAGTAACTAAGCAAACCCAAATCTTTCATCTCAAATTGGCGATTGAGGAACTGTTTGAGATTAGACATACCATTCTGTTATCCCCAGTGATGATCATATCATCTACATAGAGAAAGAAGAAGAATAGTACCACACTCCGTCTTACATATAAATAGGGTATAATCAAAGGCACTGGAAGAGAATCCAAAGTCACAAACGGTGGAACTGAACTAGGAAAATCAGGCACACGAAACTTGTTTCACTCCATACAAAGCATAACGAAGTTTGCAGACTTTGTTTGATGGAACAGAAGAATCATGAGGAATTACATATAAACTTCCTTAGTGAGGTCATCGTTGAGAAATGCATTCTTGACATCCATTTGACAAAGACTCTAGTCGTGAGTAGCAGCAACTGCAAGTAAGTTGCGAATTGAAGTAAGAAGAGCAACAAGAGCAAATGTTTCCTCATAATCAATTTCATATTCTTGACTAAACTCCCAGGCAACAAGATGAGCTTTATAATGTGTGATAACCCTATTCCGTATTATGCTAAATGATCTTAATTATGATTATGATTATATGCTTGATATGATTTTGAGTGATAATTATATGATTATATGTGTTTTTGAATTTCTATCTGTTCACCGTAGGAAAATCTGTGTGATTTTCTGCTTAGAATTTAAATTGAAGGCCCTATCGGCCACATAAACCGAAATTGATTACGCCATTGTGATTAGCGTAAGTTTTAGAGCCTACGGTGAAATTTAATTAGAAATTGATTTGGATCAAAATAATTAGATTCAGAATGATTAAATTAGAATTAATTACTTAGCCTTAATCAAACTTGATTAGGCCAACATATATAAGTGGCCTATTTACATTTTTTGAGCATTGTTTTGAGCTCATTTCTCTCCTTTGGCTGAGATTACACTCTAGAGAGAGTGAGAGTGCTGAATTTAGAGAGAGAGGGAACTCAAGATAGAGAATTGATCAAGGAGCTTGGTGATCTTGAAGATTAACTCAAGATTTAACTACATTTGTGAAGATTGGAGCTCCTAGGTGAGTAATTTCATGAGTTTGAGTTTGTAATTTTGTGAATTCAAAATTAAATGGTAATCAAGAACATGAATTGAGTTGATTGTGATGAAATTGAAGTTGGTATGTACATGCATGGAGAGAATTGCCATGAATTTGTATAATTTAACATGTAGCATGTCAATTATGAGAAATTGAGAGTTAAATCATACATGCAAGCACGGTTTTGTTGAGCTTCATGAGAGTAAGCATCACTTGTGTCATTTGAAATGGTATTAGGGTCTATATTACACATGCATGAATGATTCATAGAGATATGGAGTTTGTATAAAGTTAGAATGCATGAGCTTTGACCATGTCAAGAAGAATGTTGAATAATTTGAGAATTAAATCATGATTTTGAGCAATTGGCCTCATATTGCTTATGTCTTCATGATAAATAATGTGCTTCTACGTTTTCGAACCAAGAACACGAGTTTTGGGCTTTTGAATGTCAAGTTTGAGCTTTAAAAACAATTCTGGAAATTCCAAAATTTGGCATGTCCGCTCGAGCGGGAAGAACGCCGCTCGAGCATGAAATGTTAGTCCCTAGAACTTTTGCAGTCATTGATGTCCGCTCGAGCGGGGAGAGTCACGCTTGAGCGTCAGTCACATGTTTCGACTCTTAGCTCGAGTGTCCAAATTCATGCTCGAGCACAAAAATGAGGCAACCAGTACTTTTGTAGACCAGAGGGGTTCGCTCGAGCGGCAAAAACTGCGCTCGAGCGGGTAACCCTGTTTTAGAAATTTTGAAGAGTTGTTTAGTGCTTCAGTTTCCGTTCTCTTTTATTTCTAAGCACTCTTAGGCATACATTGAGCATTGTAAATGAATCAAAAAGATAAGAAAGAGGCCTAAGAGGAATGTATAAGTTAGGAACAAATTGAATAACTTGTGACCCAATATGTGTTATGTATTGTATAGGGTCAAGCACAAGGGCAAATCCACCGGCAGAACACTGTGAGTAATATCATAGTAAAGATATTTTCAAGTATGTTATTTTCAAATGCTAATTCTGCATAAGCTCCATGGATTTGTTGATTTGAATTATGGAAAAATATTCGTTTAATATGAATGATTAGGCCAAAGGCCGTTTGACATGAATGATTAGGCCAAAAGTTGTCGGATATGAATGATTGGGCCAAAGGCTATTTGACATGAATGATTGTGCCAAAGGCCGTCAAACGTGAATGGTTGGGCCAAAGGCCGTCAGATATGAATGAATTGGGCCCGAGGCCAGTTGATACGTCTGGATCTGTAATCGCTTGATGCACTAGATAGAAACATGAATTGGGCCCTGTAACAGCGCCCGTGGAGGACCTCGCTACAGTTCGGACTCCCTTTTTTGTTGCGGTTCTAAATCTGAACCAAAGAGTCCAAATACGGCAAATCGTTTTGAAGAAAAACATATTTTTTGAAAAGTAGTGCCAAACATGGACTGCTTTGCCAGATTACAGAGTCGCCACCTAAATATTTTAAAATGGAAAATTTAGGAAACCCTGACTCGGTGCCGAAGGCCACGTGTCCGTCATCACCAAAGTGGTCTTGGCTCGGGAGCTTGGGTACGATCGGGGAAGGTCAGCTATGAGCACCCCCTTTCGCCCGGTCCGAAGACCGGCCTCTACTAACCGTGATATCCGATTTTGAAAACGTTATGCGTTCTTATTCCAATTATTAACCTAGAATTACTATGTTATGCGCACAGCAAACAAGTATAGACTAGATCGCCTAATTTGGAAACAAACATTGCATATCCGTGGGTTTTGAAAACGCTTTGGAATTTGCTACTCGCAAGTAGGCTAAAACACGGATTTCAACGAGTTTTTCCAACTCAAGTAATCCAACCTCCACCCACAGGCATTCAAGCAGTTATATCACATAAGCAGCTAACCACATGGTAATCATGCTATTATGACAACACTCACACGCATGCGATATGCTAAAGCATAAAAGCTTACCTAGTACTCCAAGCCAAAACAGAAACCAGTTAGTAATCATATGCATGATCCTAGTTCATGTTAAGTGGCTAATGCAACACAAGCAATGGTGTAATCTAAACAGCCTCGGCTGTCCTAAGCATGGCATATGGAATGCTACAAATAGCACGTATTCAATTTGGAAATTGGAATACAATGCAGTTAGCGTGATGTACCGAGCCCGATGCATGTAAACAAATGCATGGATGCACGCATGCATTGCATAAGGTATGCTAAAATAAACATGCCCTAATCTACCATCATAAGCAGGTAAATAAAAGGGAAGAAAGAAGTGGGGGTTGGAAGACATGCACACACCCAAACACACTTATTACAAATACGCCCTCACACGGAGGGACCAAAATAATAATACAGTCCAAGAAAAATAAACGAATAAATTATTACAAGACCTCTAATCTAATTAAATTAAATGCAAAGAAGAGATGGCCACAGCCTCTGCCTCGGGATGCGCGAATGATGTATGCTCGATCCGACTTGCCCGGAAAACCCGTGCCATGACACTGTTGCCTCTGTTTCACTGTCCTGCTTCTCTGGAAAATTGCAAAAGTCCTGGAACAGGCTCCCTGAATCCTAAGGATCATCACCGGCTGGATAGAATGTCCACCGGCCATGTATAAAGTCCACCGGCTGGAAATGAAGCTATCGGCAATAAATACATTGCCGGTCGGCACTCTATACTGCCGGTCGGCACAAAATTCCTGCAGAAGACAGTTTTGACAGCAACAGCAGACCAACAGTGCAAGGCATAGAATTTCTAGGCAAATGTATGCATGGACACACTCCCTATCATGTAATGGACTCAATGGAGCATGGCCCTCGACCCCCGGGCCATCAATCACGCATTTCAATGCATGATGGCCCGAAAGCCAAGTTCGCAACTTTGATATCAAATGGAATGCAAGCACAAAACAAATCAAAGGGCCCCAACCCCTATCATGATTGGTCAAGAGGCAAGGGATGCAAGCTCAATGAAATGCAACCTAGGCATGGCGGCTAAGTATGCAACATGAACATACAAATGAGCAATGTATGCTAGGCTCGCAACCTAAACATGTAAACAAACATGGCATGCAACAACATGCAACGATGGACTTAAACTAACATGGATAACTCGCAAGCATGCCAAAATCAGCAGCCATGAGATGAAAATGAGATGCCTCAAAATGCGTGCATACGGGTACGCGAACCGAGGAAATGGCATACGCAATGCAATATGGACTTACACTAACATGAGAGGAGCCTCAGCCACACCCACATAAGAGGCCGTTAGATGAAAATGAGATGCCTCGAAATGCGTGCACACGAGCACGCAAACCGAGGACCGCGCCTACGGCACGAAATGGCACTCTAATGAGACATGGCATAACATGGAATATGTCATACAAAACATGAAAATTTCAGCAGCAAAATGAGGGGCAAAACAGCCCCAAAACATGGCGAAATGGAACCAAATGCATGGAATCGCTCCCGAAATGCAAAACTAGGTACATGAAATGGCTTATGGCTATATCAAATATGCAAGATATGAACATGAAGTATGAAGACAGCAGCAAGACAGCCCCAAAATAAGCATGTTCATAGTACAAAGCATGGCAAGACAGTAAGCACAAGTGGGACTAACATGGCACACAAAAATGGCTCCACAGGGGAGGCTATGAAGCAAGTGGTATATGAAAAGCCCAAATGGAAAAACACCCTTCTACAACACTGAAGAGGGACCAAAAATATGACTACTCACAGTAGATGACATCCCCCAAATCAATATGCAAACATGCCCGAAATGCCATGCAAGATTGAAGCCAACAAAGGCTATAATATGAGGTATACAAAACATGCATCAAACAGCAAAATACCTTTAATGAGATATTCAAATAAGGTCAAAATATGGCCATTTTCAGTTCTGATGATGGCCTAAAAACAGAAGCAAGACAGGCCAACAAAGCATGCAAAAATGGGGGCCAAAGAGGGGTATAATGGTAAGCACAACATGGAGGCCCCCAACAGTGGTGGTCCCTTCTACAATGTTGTAGAGGGACTTAAAATAAGCCTACTCACAGTTCATGAAACACTCCAAAACAATTTACATATAGGCCAAACAAATCATGCAAATTTACGGTAAATATGAGGGATTATGAAGTAAGTGCAAGATAGGGCTCCCAAAAATGGTTGAGCCCTTCTTCAATGTTGAAGAAGGGATCAAAATGAGCCTACTTACAGTTTACATTATGCTCAGAAACAAATCACACATAGGCTAGAAATTTCATGCAAAAATGAGGCATACCAAGGAGCATTGAAGCAAGTGCACTATGGAGGGCTCTAACAGGGTTGAGCCCTTAAAAAAACATGAAGAATGGCTCAAGAGAGGCCTAGTTTTAGTTAGGGTCGGAGCCCAAAACAGCAAACAAATAGGCCTAAGAGATGAGGCAAGAAAATGCTACAAAAGAGGGAAATGGTAACTTACCCTTGAAGACCACTTCTTTTCTACCTCTTGGCTTGAGGAATGTTGCTTCTAAGCCTTTGAAAAGCTCCCCTTGCTGCTGGAAATGGAGTGGTGGTGGTGGTGATGAAGAAAAGGCCAAGGATTTGAGAGGTTATGAAGAGAGAGAGAGAGATGTTTTAGAGTGAGAAGCTCCCAAGATTTTCTTTTTTGTTCTCACCCTCAAGCATATGAGATATAAGGCCCTATATATGTCAAAACAAGAACTTTTGGTCAAAATATCCCAATTGGAAATATCTTCCACAGTGTATTGATAAATATCTGTCAAAAATCTGAGTTCTGGGCACTTTTGGCCGGCCGGCAATATTTTGTGCCGGCCGGCAACATTTTGTGCCGGTCGGATAAATCGATGGCCGGTAGGCAGCCGGTAAGGTCAAAAAGTGCCGGTGGAAGTCCAGATTGAAGCCCCGGAAGTTAGCTTTCCAATGGCGCAAACCTTGCATTAAAATTCCTCCTGTGGAAAAAGTTATACCCTTTTTGGTGAAGCCGCGCAGATTCGATCCAATCGGACTGATCCCCTATTTCAACCAACCATATCTCCCCCATCCGGACTTGGATTTGAGAGATTCTTGAGTGCAAAATGAAGCCCCGGAAGTCTTCTTTCCAATGGTTATGGCCTCATAGCTTAAATCCAATTGTATAGGTAGATAAGCTTAATTTAGTGATGATTACTCGTCTTTCTCCCACCCGGATTCATCCTAAACTTCTTCTCCAACTTGTTTTCTCCCCTCTTCTCCTCTTTTCTTCAACTTCAAACCCCTAAGTAAGGTGTTTTGAAAGATTTTTCAAATATTTTATCTCTCTTTCATTCATCTCCCCTTTGTCCTTGCTCGGTTTTAAAAAGCAACATTTACCGAAATGCGAGCGTCGGAACATCGTGGGAATTTTATTTCAAAAATGTTTTGAAAGAGAGGGTTTTAAGGTATAAAAACCATCAAAAATAATTTTGGTCCACAATGGGGTATGAAGTTGAGATTTGCCTCTCTCCTTGTCGAAGAAACTGAACCTGTACACTACACACCTTTCTCCAACAAGTAAACCATCAGCAGTGCCCAAGTCTTAAGGGCGGTCAAAAATGGGGTGTCTACAGTTGCCCCTCTTTGACAGAACTCGAAAGTCACAACAATGACGGGACTGAATGTCAAAGCCCAAAGACGACCCATTTTTGACAAGGCCGAAGACTTGGACAAACAAAATACAGATGAATAAATGGTTGTGCCCGCAGGCTGCCTACGTATCCCTTTGCAAGGAATCAAACCAGCGTAGTTCTGGGGCAGGATGCAAAGGACATGCAGGAAAACTTTGATAATTGGACTTATACACTGCGCAAAGCCGATTTGAAAATTAGGCTTATACGCTACGCGAAGCCGGTTTGAAAATTCAGGGTTTATGCAAAAACACAGTGTGCACAAGACAATGTGATGCAGAGTGAGTGCACAAAACATTGCTAAGGAGATGGACAAAACAGTGCGGAGCAGGTTGGAATGCACAAGACAGTGCTAACAAGATGTGCGAAACAGTGCAATGTGGCATAGATGCACAAAGCGGTGTGATGCGCAAAATAGCGCGAATGAAACAATGTAATGCACAAATCAGTGCGATGCACAAGAAAGCGCGAAAGTAAATTGCACAGGACAGTGCGATACGCTAAACAGCGCGAGTATAATGGAATGCACAAGAGAGTGCGAGCGAGATATAGCATGTAAGTGCACAAGATAGTGCGATGCGCAAGAAAGCGCGAGTGCACAAGACAGTGCGATGGAGGTGCGCAAGATAGCGTGATGATGCGATGCACAAAACAGTGCGATTGAGTGCACAAGACGGTGCGATGCGCAAAATAGCGCGATCGAATGGATGCAAAATGTAAGTAAGGTGCACAAAATAGTGCGATGCGCAAAATAGCGCGAATGATGAATTGCACAAAATAGTGCGATGCGCAAAATAGCGCGAATGAAATGCAATGCACTAACAAGTGCAGATGGGGTGCGCAAGGTAGCGCGAGCAAATGTAATGCACAAAATAGTGCGATGCGCAAAATAGCGCGAATGAAGTGTAATGCACAAAACAGTGCGATGCGCATAATAGCGCGAAAGTAATGAATTGCACAAAATAGTGCGATGCGCAAAATAGCGCGAATGAGATGAATTGCACAAAATAGTGCGATGCGCAAAATAGCGTGAATGAGATGTAATGCAAAACGCAGTGAGATGCACAAAATAGCGCGATGCGCAAAATAGCGCGAATGAAATGTAATGCACAAGACAGTGCGATGGAGGTGCGCAAGATAGCGCGATGATGTGATGCACAAAACAGTGCGATACGCTAAATAGCGCGAATGATTTTGAAATGCACTAAATAGTGCGATACGCTAAATAGCGCGAGTGAGATACAACCACAAGATGCACATGACAGTGCAAGTGAGATACAAAGTGTTAGTGCACAAGATAGTGCGAGTGAGATAAAATGCACAAGAAAGCGCGATAAAATGCATCTTCTATGCAAGTATGGGGGCATTTTCCATGCAATATTGAAAGCAAGCATATTCTATGTAGAAAGCATAACGATGCGCAACACGCATGCAACAACAGTGGATATGAAAGTTCATATTCTATGCAATAGAGGAGTATCAAACATGTACTCCGGTGCCTCTGTTTTACCTCTCAGAGGGCTTTGCAACATGCTCAGCTCAAAGGGAACACCCTGTTCATATTGGCAAGAGATAACATCTGCTGCTGCTGCTTTAATTGCCGTTCTGACTTGAAGTAGGCTTACACTTGAGGTAGGGGCGCACTCATACTTTGGTAGCATTGACAAGGCCTGAAGAGGTACATCCGGAGTACAATCACGGGATTTGCTGAAGGTGAAACACACTCAGATGCTTTAATTTTCCCTCTTTTCTTTTGCTTTGTGGTCTAGAACCCATATTGCTTCAGATAGGTCCGGGTTTTACTGTTCTCACATGACCTGGGTTGAACCCTGCGGTTTTATGAAAGAACAAATACTGTTTTGCACAAATGTGGGGAATGGCACAACACTCTGAGCACACCACAAATCATTTTTGAAATTTGATAAAATGAGTTTTCGACCGGGTATTGAGCCTACAACTGAACACAGCGAAAAAGACTCAATAACGGAAAACAAAAAGGTAAACAACCTAAACACATCTATTGACACTCGAAACGACTCAAAACAAGAATCAAGACAGACAAAACAAAACACAAGACTCAAATGTGCACAAGGAGCCTGTTTCACCGGGTATTATTTCCCACCATTTCTCATTTGTGATTCTCACATCACTCTGGCACTCAATCTCTGTTTTTCTGGAAAAGCCCTTTTCTCACTTTTTCTCTCAACGCACATCTCTCTATTCTTCAATCTCTCATTTTTTATCCCTCTCCTGGGTGGTTGGTGGATAGACAGGAAGTTGTGGACTCTTGCCCCTAGCATTCAGCTAGATTCTTTTTCTTCTGCGCATAACAGTGAACTTTCCCATAGAGGGGTTGCGATGCGGCTGGACGTGCAGCAGATCTACAGCTGACATCGGTTGACGATGCTCTACTGGGGAGTTTGGACGTGATTAGATCTGTCTAGATGAGGGAGTGGAATATCCTGATCTATTCTAATCTGTGCTTCGCACTTGGCTTGATACCTTGTTGCTTGGAGGATGAAAGAGCTTTCAGCCCTTTGTTGTTAACTTCAGTTGTGCCCTTTCTGGCAAGTATGCTGGCGACGGGGAAAAGACAGGACACCTGACTCAACTGTGCCCCTAGTTCATCATTTTGACCATTTTTTGTTTTGGTTTTCTGCTAAAACAATTTTGATCAGCATAAGAGTTTGATTAACATGCTTGTTCGATTTTTGATTTGAAATCATGCAAGTCAGGCTATAAGCACTGAAAATTTTCCTTTTTGGGTCCAAGAAAATGGTCCAGTTTTGGAAAAGATGGAATAATTTTCGAGAGAATTAGTCAACCTCAGTAAAAATTCTCAAAAACTATTTATTATTATTTTTTCAAACGACCAATGCTCAACAAGCACGGAACCTACTCTCGAGATGCGCAACCTCGGATCCATAAGCAATGGAAAATTGCCCCTTGTCTGAAGGACACTGCATGGCAACGGAAAGTTGCCCCTTGTTTGAAGTGACACCGCGACGTCTTGAATGGCAACGGAAAGTTGCCCCTTGTTTGAAGTGACACCGCGACGGCTTGAATGGCAATGGAAAGTTGCCCCTTATTTGGATAGCATCGCAGTGTACTTGTAGTCAGTCGTCAGAGCGACGAACACAACCAGACTCTCAGATACAGAGAAGACAAAGATGACCAGAACCATCGCATGGACACAATCGAATTTGAATTGTTTTACGGCTGGACTTCAGAATGAAGTTGCCTACGTATCCCAAACATGGGAATCAAGCCTTACGTAGTTCGGGGTTAAGGTACACTCGGGTATTTAACCTCTCCTTTTTATGCTCTAACTTTTGCCAAGGCGCCTATTGCAGGTTTTCGACCTTGCGAGCTTTGTTCTTCTAATGCTTGGATCATGCTGTTGGATGATCTATCTGTGGGGAGGGGGGGTTACATTGATCTTAAAGTCGGCCACAAAAAGTGACCTATGCCATTTTAAACAACGAAGTGCATAGTCATGCTTTCCAATTTTTGTATGCATTCAAGGATGGATTGAATTGGTTTGTGCTTATTACTTTTATTTCTATTGCAGTGATCCCCTCTTCCACTTCAAAATCTGGAATTAGCAAGGGGGCACTAGCTGGCATTGTAGTAGGAACGATTCTTGTGCGATTATATTATCTGCTGTTGTGTCACTTCTCATATGGAGATTGCATATGAATAAATACACTGCAGTTTCAAAAAGACGTCGATGTGAGTATTTTATAATTACCAATATTTGAGGTGGAAGTAAATTTATCATGATTCTCCATTGTTTTGTCCTTACTTTTTGTAGTCGACCATTAGTATTTCAAAATGTTGACAATTTTGGTAAATATTCTAATTATTAATTCTATAAAAAAAAATATAAAATACTCAGATCGATTATAGTAATCATTGGCTGCTTTAAACCGAGGTGGCTATTTGATATTTTTTCAAAGATTTGGTTTCAATGTATGAAGTTTATCATGATAGCTTTCGTAGATGAACAGGAAGCTATCAGTTTCCAAATTTCAGCTGTTCTATGGATATATGAAAGTGATGTATACGCATATTATCCCTCTGGAATTACCCTTCCAACTTATCAAAATAGCATGTTTGATTTTTGTTGAGATTAAAACTTCAAAAAATAGTTTTATAATGGGCAAACTTAAATAAGCACTTGTTCAACCCTGAGTAATAGGATTTAAAATTACCACGATTGACCATGGGCCTTGTGGGCTTGTAGAATGCATTCACCTTCCAAGACCAATGTAAGGGCCCAAGTGGCCACAGACGTTGGGAATGTCAACAACAAACATTTTGTATTAGCTCTCAAGGTAAAGATATAAGATTGTAGGAACAGTGAGACACTTGGATCCCTTGTTCAAATTTTGAGTTTTGTAATTGGAAATTATGCAGGTTAAGAGTATGCTTGATCCTTGTGAAGATGAAAATGATGACATTCAAGACGATGATATGAGTTTGGGAGCTGATTTTGTACAAAGGGATGAGCATTCTGAATCTGTCAGTGAGGTACTGTGTTAACATTTCTTTACTGTTTGTTCTCCATGAGCTTCACTAATTGCTGAAAGCTTGATTTACCATATAGAACAAGTGTTTAGTTAACTACTTGTCAATTTGTAACCCACTTTAGGTTAGCCATTTGCAAGATAACCAATACATAGTCGCGCCAATAGGTAATTACATGTCTTTGTGCTCGGCTGTTTCAGCTTGTTTACATATTAGGTGTTTCCAGTATTCTCTGAAGTTTGAAATGTGAATGACATTAGTTCTTTTGACAGATACGCAGCAGAATTGTGATGATAATGGATGACATGGTTGATGAAGGTAATAATGACCCATGATGGGTTTCTTGATGCCAAAAGCAACCGGAGGCTAGGTATGTTTAGTCAAATTTTAAGTTCTATTTTTTAAAGAAATTTTAAATGCTTTTTAAAACTTTTTGGCGTTAAATGTCACAGGCAAACGTGTGATCCATTCTGATTTGACTGAGAAAAAACTAAAGGAAGTCAAGAAAGTCTTGGACATTGATGCCATGGTGATGTTTAAAATTTTCTAGAAATTCATAATTGCACACATCTTGAAATATTTTTGTGTTGATCTTTTGGAACTCTATCAAATTGAACAGGATTTGGATATTAATGAATCACATAACAAGCCCAACCACGTTGAATTTCAGAAAATCGGTAAGTGGATCAAAATACTCGCATGCTTATGCTTCATTATCTAGTGGTTTACACTTTGCAACAGAAACTAAGAATGCTCATTGATGATCAGGGATCAATAGGGACATGTCCACTTGTGGAATGCTCCACTCCATTGGATCAGATCTCACACACACGTGGGGCAAATCTGAAACACATCAAAATGGCTCTATAAGAAGCAAGCAAAATGGTTTGAGGGCAAGGGATTATGGAAATACCCCACAAGTAGAGCTGAGGTTAGTTTCGCTCCACAAGTAGAGCTGAGGTTAGTCTCTCTAGTCCTGAACTGCTTCCTTTTTACTTATAAACACTGATTCCAGTCACTCCCCAAGTTTCACGAAAGTTTTGTCTGAAGCATTGTGCTTGCTTAATAGGCTCACATTAGGCGCCAAAATTTTAGCTACGAGGCTTATTTTTTAGCAACACATTGTGTTTGTTATTATATTTTATGCGTTATTTTGATTTTGGTTGTGCATGTATATTATATATATATATGTATGAATTATTGGTGGGTTCAGAATCACTGAAATCTCGCTTTAATTCAATGTCGATGAGGTACAAGTCAATGTCATGTAAAAGCAACACTTCTTTTCAGCTTCTCTCTGTGTGGCGAACTGCTTGAATTTTTTTTTCTAGTTCGAACTATGTTATCTATTTTTTTTGTTAATTTTTTTTTTTTATTTAAGATACAAAGAGACGATTTCAAAGTGCGAGGGGTGGAGGGAGAGTCGTTCTCTCGTAGTAACACTTCTATGGCGGACATTGGTTATAAAGTTAGGAGGAAGTGAATCTTTGGAATTGCTAGCATCTCTTGCTTGACGGAGCACCTTGAAACCAGAGAAAATAGCGAGCGGACCATGCTTGACTTCACATAATCTAGCCGGTCCTTGATTCTGAGCGGCTCAACCAAAATAATGTGGAAACTCGTCATGGAACCTCACAGAATGGCAGACTGCAGCTATTGCTAGTCGCTAGTTCAAATTAAGTTCTTGGACATTATTTAAGCAATCTGCATCTGTCCTCAGCATTTCATGTTTGAAGGTTAGTTTGATATGGTGTCATATAAATAATCTTGGTAACTATATATTATTTTATGTAGATCATGTTGTCTTGTCTGTTGCAGTTGATATCTTCTATTCTTTTTCCTCTCCTACCTTTCATGTGCTTGTGCGTGTATTTGTGCTCTATTTTAATGCTTGCGCACACTTGTTTTATTTTCTTTGTTTGGCAATTGATTTGTCAGTCTGGTTTATTTCATGTTTTAAGAGGGATTTTATTTTTTGTTTTATTGCCAACTCTTTTGGTGACATCTGTTACTTTGTTTATTTTAGTTAGTACAGATGGTTCATGTTTTATCTTTTTTGCAGCTTTGAAGGTATTTTTGTAAATTCACTTGAAGCAAAAGATGCTATTTCAAGGTAGGCCTTTCATTGACTTATTTCTCATAGACACTATTTTAGTTGGTCTTGTTTATTACTTTTTAAAATGTTTGGCCACAGGTAAAAGTTTCATATCTTTTTCTTTTCTCTTTCAATATATATATATATATTTGATAAACAGAGCTAAATGTGAGAATAGATCTGCAAACTGTTTAGATTAGTGTGCAGCTGTACCCTCTCTCATATTACTGTGTTGTTTGATCCCAAACCTGCAAAAAAACCTGTACAACACCCTCTGAAAGCACTTAGCAAAGGAAAACACAAATATACGCCTATTACCTTATGATCCATGCTTTCTAGAGCTAGCAGGGCATCGTCTTGACTAGTGTACTGAATAAAAGCATACCCCTTTGACCTCTTCACCTTTTCATCCATAACAAGGTTAACTGTCAGTGCAACTAGATAGAATTAGCAAACTTGAAGCATGTGATGGAACAAATAGGTAGACATGACACTTTCTTTTTCTTCTTTTCATGAACCAAGGAAAAAAATATATGATTAAGAAGTGCATCTTTATCCAACTCGGCCTGTAAAACTGCTGCAAAATAAACTCCCAATCCTAATACAATACCGGACTAGTAGTGCAGCAGAACATCAAAACCAGACTCTCTTAGCACTGCCTCACTCCATTTTGTAATCCAAGAGCATAACAAAACAGATCAGCAATGATGCACAGAACCGAACCACTGAGTCCCACCTCTCTTCTAATAAGAGACATGATAACATATTTTTTTCCATCTAAAATGTTAATGAATTAATAATAAAAAATTAATAAATTTTATATCAATTAGAACTTCCCAGCTCATCTTGTTTTGACAGGTCATAAGTAGCACAACACTCATAGATTTCTTGTAGAATGATGACAGAACATGAAATATGTAATATAAAAACATTCTGCAGCTGTTGCCAATAATACATCCCCAACCAAACCTAGTAGTCTCATTTCATAGAAACAATAAAAGTCAAATCACTTACCCCTGGTTTGTATTTTATGTCAATTTGTTGCATATAGTTCTAATTGTATCAATTTTATTTTTGAAATTTTGACATTGTATCAATTTAGTCCAATTTTTAATAACTTTTTTGATATTAGATTGAAATCAAGAGGCAAAATAGATAGATCAACAAGTGAAACTAAGAATCAGTAAATAATCAAAGAATAACATGCTTGCCCTTCCTTCATGTCTCAAATGAAACTGGCCTCTGAATACTTGCAAACAAATGAAAACTACAATTGAATCAGTAAATAATAATCAATGAACAGCATGCCTGCCCTTCCCTCATGTCTTGAATGTGCCACAATGTGAAAATTTACCTCAGATGTCTCTCCACAGTCACTGCAGAGGATCCAAACCTAATCAATCGCAACACCAAATTGTTAATACGTGGAATGACAAAGTCAGAGATACGCAGAGTTGCAGATTAGCTATAATATGACATCTTTACCATCTTATTTTTGTACAATTGAGGCATGGGTGTCGAAGTAACCTGAATTGTTTTTGTTGAACAGGTCAGTCAGGATACAAACCCATGTTGTAAATAAATACAATTAAGGTAAGTATAGCATGATATCATTGGTATACCTCGTGATCAAGCCTTTTCCACACTTGAGACATGTCACAATATGATTTTGAACAAACGGGGCATGAATACCTGCAAACTTGAGTTAATATGAAAGGTATTTGCAGAGAAATATGAGTTTATTTAAATAAGGAAAATAATATAGTTGCTCTATTTTCTCATTTACTTACTGTAAATTCTGTTCCATCTCTTTCATGCATTGCAAGTGTATAGTGTGCCCACAAGGCAAGACTGTGATGTCTTTTGTTGTCTCAAAAAGATACTGCATAAAGAAATGGATCAACTTAGCATGAACAAACAGTTTGTAGATCTATTCTTACCTTTTAAGTTGTTTTTAAGTTTACCTCAAAACAAACAGGGTAATTATGCACAGATGGGAACTGGATGCTGCTCTGGATGTTATCACTATGTGCAGCTGCCACTTGCTTGAAGGCGATCCAGTTAAGAATTAGGTACCTGGTGGTATACTGGTATTGTTTATGATTTTTTGCATTAGAGACTGTTTGGATCTTGGATTTGGAAAGGGAAAGGAAAAAAGTGGGGTGAACTATATTTCATTCGCATTTTACCTACCTTTTCTTTTTCCCTTTCCAAATCTCTAGCCAAATTTATGATTCAAACACAGCGAGTTCATATCTGATCTTTGGAATTTGTTGTGTTGATGGTTCTTCTTTGGTGCATAAGACAACAATATGTGCTCTTATTTTAGATGGTTGCATTGTTGGGCTGATTGGTTACGTTTACTTCATATTTATTTGGGCTATCAGGTTGTTCAAATGAGACAAGATCTCTTGAGATACAAGCACATTTTATCTGCGGATGATCATTACTGCGGTGGCAAGAGGTGACAATTGATTCTCTTTAAGTTCGATTGGATAAAAACATAAAAGAACATATCATCTGGAGTTTTCTCGTTGAGGAATTATAAGTTCCATACTTAATCTCTCTGTCTTACTATCTTGTACTCTCCATTCTAATGGAATTGTGAGTTGAAGCGAGTGTAAGGAAGATCTGAGGGTCTTGCCCTTCGATTGGCAGCAAAGGAGTCATTTACGCCTTAGAAGTGGCTAAAAGTGCAGGATTATCTATTGATTTGCGGAGAGAACTAAAAGGGCGTCAACTCGTGAAACTTCTTATAGAAGACCCTCTGAATGGTGGAGGTCTAGCTGAAGCTTCACGTTTTCTTTCTTCCCTACGTGACACTGATGATGCTCTCCCAGTTGCCATGGGTGCAATGCAATTTGTTGTTGCCTAAGCCCTTCTCGTGAGTGATTGTTTTTGTTTTTATAAAATATCATTTCTTTTATTTTTCTTCTTTTTTCGAAGGAAAAAAAAAATTTTGCTTCAAAATTTATGACATTTTGTTCTTTAACTAGAGCCATGTTATTTATTTAATATCTATGCAGGCAATTGTGTTTTATGAATTTGCTTTCCACTTCAATCCTCATTGTGCAGAGGCATGCAACAATTTAGGAGTGATATACAAAGACTATGACAACCTTGATAAAGCTGTGGAGTGTTATCAGGCAAAATTATGATGCTTATGTGCAAATTTTAAGTCTCAAATCATCGTGCGCTTGATATTATAAAAATTATTTATTCTTCTGCAGTTGGCTTTATCCACTAGTCTCTTCTTCTTTGTTGTCGGTGTCTTCTTTGCCGAGAATTTTCTTTGAAATTCTTCTTCTTCTTTGCTGAAGCGTCTACTAGATGCTGCTTTGCAAATTTGAAATTCTTGTTAGTTTCATGCTTTTATTTTTCTATTTGTTGTTTTTTTACTATGGGTTCACAATTTGGATGTATTTGAGTATTTTAGTGAGTTTACCCTTTTAGGTTTTATACAACGCTTCCAAAAGCATATTTTTCAGCAGTGTTTTTTTGCCTACACATCAACTTTAGGTGATTTAATATCAATGTTATTAGTTTGTAATAGTAGTGCTTGAGGGATGCCTCTTGTAAATATGTAAATCTTATACAAAATATATATATGATTTTTAATTTTTTTGTCGCTACAAATTTGTCGTTGCCAAAAATTAAAGCTTTCTTGACAAATAACTTGTCGGTAAATGTGTAGCCAAAAGTTTATTTTTGCCCACTCATATTGTGTTGCTAAAAGTGTATTTTTTGCCAATGCCAATTTGTCGTTGCCAAAACTAAAGCTTTACCGACAACCAAATCGTTGGCATATGGTAACATTTATCGACGTACATGTGTCGCTAAAAGTTACTTTTGCCCACTCATATTGTGTTGGTAGAAGTATATTTTTTGCCCATGCCAATTTGTCGTTGCCAAAAATAAAGCTATAGCGACAAACAAATCGTCGGCAAATGGCAACATTTACCGACGTAAATGTGTTGCTAAAAGTTTACTTTTATCGACGCATATGTTGTTGGTAAAAGTATATTTTTTGCCCATGCAAATTTGTGTCGCGAAAAGTGCCACACAATCATCACATTTGAATAACTTTTACCAACGCAAGGTAAATTGCCAACGATGGATGAAGGCTTTTAGCGACGACTATGTTCAACGCTAAAGGCATTACTTTTACCAACGCAATGATAATTTCGTTGGCAAAAACTTTTGCCAACTCACTTTTGCCTACAGGTTGCCAACGTAGCTTTGTGCGTCGGCAAAACTCTTTGCCAACGAATTTTTCCTTTTAGCAACATATTTTGTTGCGTTGCGAAAAATGCAATTTCTTGTAGTGATAGGTTGTGATCACATTGTCGGGCTTTTGTTATATGTTTATTTGTACATGAATGATGCTTTGTGTAAATGGATATAAATGTTTTGTACAAGATATGATGTATGAAATACCGGATGGGTAAATTAACGTTATGTACATATGTCTTTTCATATAGAAGCACGACTCATTGGATTACTTGTTAAATATATTTTTTTATATTAATCTTCCGCTAGCCCGATTATTTCGATTGTACAGAAAGGCCTTTGGTAATCTTAGATTACTAGTCGACCACCTCACCAACCCTTACGGGGTAGGGTACGGGTCGTGACATCAGATGTGGAAACAATTAATCATGTGATGCTTTTATGTCCATTGGTCTGGAAATTATGGTTTGATTTGGTGAATTGGTGGGATTTAAAATGGGTAACACTAGGTTCTGTGGATGTTTTGTTGCAATGGTGGTCTGATATGGAATTTAGAAAGAAGGAGCTGGATATTTGGAAGGTTGTCCCTTTAGCAATGTTATGGTCTTTATGGAAACTAAAGAATGATTGCTTATTTAATGTTGGCAATTCTGATTTTGCAAAGATAGCGAAGATGCTGAAAGTTAGAATTGCTCTATGGGTTAAGTCAAATATTAAGGGAATGAATTACTTAGTCCATGATAATGTCGCAAACTTGAAGTAGGTGAGATGTTGTTTATAAGGTATAGGAGATTTACTGGTTTGTGCTACTATTATGAGGTGCGATTCTTTGTTGTTGATAGCTCCTTGGTTTGGTCTTTGGAGAAGAGGTGTATTTGCTATGATGATTATTGTTTTTTCTTGGCTCAGAGGTATTTCTTGGTCTTAGGTGTGATACTGCATTGTTGTATTGTTGCACTGCTGTTGTATTGTTGCTCTATTTTTTTCTTTCTTTGGTTGCTTTCGATTGGTTTCTCACCAATCTTGGGTCAAATGCTAGTAAATGATTGTGCTTCCTTCGCGGTATCAACCTAATTGGGATTATTGAGGTTAGCCATGATGCTCAGTGCATTTTCCTACTTTGTTGATGTAAATTTTGCATGTATATTGCTTTTTCATCAATAAAGATTTAATTTTGCTAATCAAAAAAAAAGAAAAAAGAAAATGCACAAGTATAAGATAAACAAAAATTAAATATCATTATATTAAACAACTTACAAACCATAACTTAATTTTAAAATCATGCTAAGCACAAAACTAAAAATAGAAATGAAGTCTAGTAAAATGAATTTTATCTTTGTAGTAGAAGAAAATATTTTTCAAGTAAGGTACTGTATGGCTTGGGTATATACTAGATATGTCTAGATACGCCAACAATTAAAAAGAAAAAATTTGAGTACGTATTTTATGTATCCAATACATATACAGAAATACTATACGTCGGTAAGCACTTGGTACATGTGCGACATGTTTGTTGAATTATCTATACTTCATAGTCTTAAGATAATTCTAAGTGAGGATTTTTATATTTTTTATTATTTTTTTGCAAAGTATATTATTTAAAATTTAAAATTTTCATTATTGAGATAAAAAAATTATTTATTAAATATTTAAATTTAATTTTTTTTATATTTGGGGGGCGAATTGATTTTTTAAGTATAATTCGGGAGGTAAAATAAAATTTCAAATGAATTTTGGTGTCACGTCAGCACATTCCGTCCAGTTGTAAACGGAATGTGACGGCAAAGACCAAATTGATCAAAATTTCAAAAGTTTGAGTATAAAATTGATACTAATCAAAGTTTAGGGATCAAATTGAAAAACGCGTGAAAATTTAGAAAGTAGAATAATATTTTCTTAAAAATTAATAAGTTGACTTTTAACCTATTTTTCATAATAAATCGTAATGTGTTAAGCATTTCTTAGTATTATTGATTTACATAAGGGCTAATCACATTAAACAAATTTGAATGCGGGCCGTATTACTTAGATAGCGTTTGATAACGTGTATGTTTACAAAAATTTTATAAACTGATTTTTGTTTATTTTTAAAAAAATATAAACTACAAACACGTTTGGTTTGAATAAAATGTTTGAAAATTTTTGAAAACATAAACTAAAAAATATGTTTGTTAAGACCTAAAATATTTATATTTATTTTTTATTATTTATGACAATGAGATTATACACATTACAATTGGAAAAAAAAATTATTTGAAAAAAAAAATTTTGTTAGTCAAATTTTAAAATTTCTGTTTAAAAACCAATGCGAACTAATTTTTTGAGTTTACGTTTTTTCTTCAAATTTATAAACTGAGACAACCATTTATAAGCCAAAAAAATTATCAAATAAGTTTTTATAACAATTTTTAAAATTTTTATAAATATAAACTGAAAACTAAAAATGAAATAGTTACCAAACAAGCCTTAGCGTTGTAGCACTGATGGGTCGTTGAACACATCAAAAATAATCACTAAACTATACCAAATTCTTTTAGAATAATGGTAAGTCCAGGTATCGAACCACACAATTGTGATATTAAACTAATTTAATTGTTAAATTTCTAAATTAATTTCAATGAAAAGATTGATTGTTCATAGCGTAATTTAATAACAAATAAATTAAACTAAGGAATTAAATTATCAATAATAAATGAAATTGAGTTTACTGAATTGGGGGAAGAAGTAGGGCAAAGAGTCCACCACTAGCCACGTAATTAGGGTTTTCAATTGAAATCAGTTATGCTATGGTTTGAACGGATTAATGCTTCGCAACTACAAGCTCAAAGCATTTAACAAGAAGATCATCACATTCAATGTACGAGCACGAACCATCTCAAGCAATACGAATCGTTCACTCTAAACTTGGGTAGTGATACGACCCGTTCCTCGTAGTATAGTTTGTCTCATACCTTGAATGTGAAGGAATAGAAAACTCATGTATGAATAATATTCAACAATCACAGAGGGTCAAATATTTGAAGAGATAATGAAAATTATATATAAAGAACTTCTAAAACACCATACAATTATTCAAACCCTTACATAATTGAGAATCAAAAAGAAAACAAAATTACATGGCTAGGGTTTCTTCAAAACCCTAGAAAAGGAGACTAGCTACTCATGGAGGAGTGAAAAGAGGTAGATGGAGAAGGAACTACCATGGGAGACATCCTTGAAGTTTTTTGTTTCTCTTCCCTTCCAAACCCTAGCCTTTCTCTTTAGGTCAAAACAAGTTCAGAACCCTAGGAAAAGCCTTTTCCTTGCCTTTTTATACTTCTAATCTCGTCCAAGCAGGTTTAAAATGTCGGGCTGACTTTCCTAGAAAAAGTCAACGCATGTGCGGGAAAAGTCAACTCACGTGCGGAAAAGTCAACTCTCTTCAAATTCTGTCTTTTTGCCTATTTTATGCTCCGACTATATACAACCTGATTGACATTCAACATACATAAAGTATACGGTTTGACCAACAAGTGAAGTTAAGAGAATCTAACACTACGCCAAAATTGGGCTTTAGCGGCGGTTTTTTACCACCATTAAAGGCTGTAAAACCGCCGTTAAAGCCTTTAACGGCGGTATTAATGGCGGTTTCATTACCTCCGTTTATGCGCGTGTCGGAAAAAGTGAAACCGTCGTAAAAAGGCAAATTACCGTCGTTAAAAGTCAACCAAAAACGGCGGTTTTTTACCGCCGTAAATAGGTTCAAATTTTTCAAAAAATAATTCTTTCTTCTTGCACTCCCCAAGTTTTGAACCCAAAACCTCTCATCCACCCACACCAACCACTCTGTCACAGCCACTCTTCAAGAAATATATTCCCTAAATAAATATTTAAACATTACTTTTACTTTATTATAGATGGTTTCGCCAGAACTCGCCAGAGTTTTGCCGGAGCACGCCGGAGTTTCGCCGGCAAAGACCGCCGTCATTAACGGCGGTAATGGTTGGGCATTAGCGGCAGTTTTGTTACCGCCATTAAAAGTGGGCATTAACGGCGATTTCGTTACTGCCGTTAAAAGTAGGTTTCATTACCGTCGTTGAAGACACTTTTAGTGGCGGTTTTTTTAACGGCGATAACGAAACCGCCATTAATGATACATTAATGGCGGTATTAACGGCGGTTTTCGTTACCGCCGTTAAAAAAACTGCCGTTAATGCCCTGTTTTGGCGTAGTGTAATTAACAGCCTCAATAATGTATATTTCGGCCTTAATCAAGAACTTCATATTGTATGAGGAGTTCCTTCTTTGGGCACAGCTGCTCCTTATGGGTTTATCTTGATCAATTTTATGATCTGAATGATTTATATGATAAAACTTATCAAGTAGATTAAAAAAAAAAAAGATCAATTATGTAAAAAATTGGATTAATAATATTCATATGAACAGCACCAATCACAAAGTTGAAAGTGTAACAAATTACATATTTTAGTAACAAAAGTGAATAAATTAAAAAATGTGACTAAAGTGTAACAAATTGTTTATTTTGATAAATATCATTAATGCAATTAAGAATTTGTTTGGTAATTAGTAGATTTTTGCTTTTTTTTTATTATTTTAATTTTAAAGATTAATTTTTTGCTAAAACAACTTTTGAGTTTAGCAAGTACTACTTTTCAAAAAAAAAAAGTCAAGCAAGTACTAAAAAAAAATTAGCTTTTATTTTTTTGGAAAATTTTAACTAAGTTGATGTGTTATTATTTATTAGGAAAATTATAAATAAAATTCATATGAAAAAACATCACAAGAATATTTTTTTTTTTTGGATCGGTGAAAAGAAAAAAAATTATAGATGAATCAAAAGAGTACATCAAAAATAAATAGATGAGTGCAAAGAGCAGCAAAGCGACCTAGACGATTCTAACTAAGTTGACACCGAGAAAGAAGCACAATCATATGCCAAAGATGAGAAACGATATAAGAGACGAAAAAGGAAAAAAGAAAAAAGAAAAAATGAACCCAAAGCAGCAACCCCAATAAGAATGCCAAAATCTTCCCAATAAGAACGCCAAACAGAGTAGCCAATCCCACCCAAACCACCAAGTAAAACAGAGTATCTTCCCATAGACTTCCAGAACAGTGAGAGAACAAGACAACATCAGAACACACCTAAACACCTTTGCAGCAACTACCACAACAAAATGGCTCAGCATACCACACCCCTCACACTGCAGGCGAAAAAATAAACTGAATAGTTTTATTTTTCTTATTACAAAAGATCTAGATTACAAGTATATATACAAGAGGTTGAGTTTGTTATAACAAACTCTTACCTAACTAACTAATTACCAAAATCAGCTCTGATTTTATTAACTAACTAACGAGTGCCTTTCTGATTCTATCGTGCATCTATCCCACTCCTCTGATTCTCTCAAACGTATTTGGCCCGATGTCATGCAATGGTATACCGATGTTGAGAGGGTTGAGAGTGCTACATCTGTTCTTTGACTAGGACTTGGGCAAATGGTCTTGACATTAGGCCGAGTGGAATCAGTGAACTGGGTGGATCTTTGTTACTCTTATCGAGCCCCGCAGATGATGGGAAGCACCAGAAGTTTGTCTTTGAGATAATGAAAGCGAGATGAAGATAAAGGCTTAGTAAAAATATCAGCAAGCTGATCAGTAGTGGGAATGTAAGCAAGCTGCAGCTGTTTGGACACAACACGTTCGCGAATAAAATGGCAGTCGACGTCGATATGCTTTGAGCGAGAATGAAAGACGGGATTGGAGGCCAAGGCCATGGCAGAGATGTTGTCACACCATAAGACAGGAGGAGGAAGAGAAGAGACACACAGATCTTTAAGCAATTGCTACAACCACACAAGTTCAGCAGTGGTGGAAGCCATAGAGCGGTACTCTGCCTCTGTGGAGGAGCGAGAGACTGTAGGCTGCTTTTTAGCAGACCAGGAGACGAGATTAGGCCCCAAAAACACACAGAACCCAGAAGTGGATCGGCGATCAGAGGAGTCACCTGCCCAATTGGCATCAGTAAAGGCATGAAGATGAAAGGGACCAGGGCTAAATTGAAGACCATGAGAAAGGGTCCCTTTGACATAACGCAGCAGTCGTTTAACGAGAGCAAAATGAGCAATGGTAGGAGCCTGCATATGCTGGCAAGCATGATTAACAGCCAAAGCAAGATCGGGCCGTGTGATAGTCAAATACTGAAGACCACCAACTAAACTTCTGTAGAAAGCAGGTTGAGAAAAGGGTAAGGCATCTGAAGCCGAAAGAGAAGATGAAACAGCCATAGGTGTAGAGCATGGTTCTGATCCACCAAACCCGACCTTATCAAAGAATTCAGTAGCATACTTTTGCTGGGAAAGAAAATAACCCTGTGAGGTGGAGTGAACTGAGATGCCAAGAAAATAGGATATAGAGCCTAATTCTTTCATAGAAAAGGCAACATGCATGTGAGTAATCAAGGACTCAATGGCAGAAGAGTCACTACTAGTAACCAAAATGTCATCCACATAAATGAGTAATATGGTAATATGGGCAGAGGTTTGGCGAATGAACAAGGATGAGTCATAATGACTATGATGAAAAACCTTGACTAAGTAAGAAAGTAGAAAAGGTGGAATACCAAGCTCGAGGAGCTTGTTTGAGGCCATACAAGGCTTTGTGAAGTTGACAAACATGAGTAGGAGAAGCAGCATTAATAAACCCGAGAGGCTGAACCATGTAGACCTCCTCCTCTAAATGCCCATGGAGAAAGGCATTAGAAATATCCAATTGCTTGAGAACCCAATTCTGTTGAAGCACAAGACATAACAAAATTCGAATAGTTGGCTGTTTAGCAACGGGACTAAAGGTTTCTTGATAGTCTACGCCTTCTTGTTGGTGAAACCCTTTAGCCACCAATCTAGCTTTATAGCGAGCAATTGTACCATCAGAATTCTTTTTAATCCGAAAAACCCACTTGCGTCCAATAGCAGTTTTATGAGGTGGCAAGGAGACCAAAGTCCAAGTACCCTGCTGATGAAGAGCCTGAAATTCAAAGATTCATGGTCACGATCCATAGAGGAGAAGAGAGAGCTGAGCAATGCAGTAGGCTCAGTAGTGGAAAGATCAAGAGGAGAGGAAGTAGTAAGATGACAAGCTTTGGATCGAGTGAGCATAGGATGTGTGTTAAGGGAAGGAACAGAAGGAAGCTTAGGACGATGAATAGCAATGGATTGAATAGGAATAGAAGAACTAGGAATAGAGGGAACAATAGGAGAAGGAAGAGACACGGCAGGGACAGCTGGAGGAGATAGACAAAGAGAGGAAGGTAAGGATGAGAGACCATCAATGCTAGGAGGCAAAGCAGTTGAAGGCACAGATTTAGAGTGAACAGTTGAAGGCACAGATTTAGAGGAAACTGGTACGGCTGGACAGGAAACAGAAGAAGGAAAAGAAGGAATAGGAGAAGAGCTAGAAGAAGGAGGCTGAATAGGCAAAGCAGAAGGGAGCTGAAAGAAAGACTGAATGAGAGACAAACTAGAAGAGTTGGATGAGGCAGCAGCATAGGGAAAACAAGTTTCATTGAAATTAACATGGCGAGAGAGGAAAATCTTTCCCGAAGAAGGGTCCAAACACCTATAGCCTTTGACAGTAGGGTGATAACCAATGAACACACATGGGACAGATCTGGGAGCCAACTTGTGAGCTGCATAAGGGCGAAGCCATGGAAAACACTGACAACCGAAGACTTTAAGGAAAGTGTAATCAGGTAAGGTATGAAAAAGCAACTCAAAAGGAGACTTATGACCAAGAGACAAACTAGGCAATCTATTAATGAGAAAGACTGCAGTAGCCATAGCCTCAAACCAAAATTGAAGAGGAACGGAGGATTGATGTAACAAGGCAATGGCAGTCTCTGTGATGTGTTGATGTTTCCTCTCAGCCACTCCATTTTGCTCAGGAGTATATGGACAAGTAAGATGATGAAGAATACCATTAGCAGCAAGATAATCATGCATTTGATTGTTAACAAATTCAGTCCCATTATCAGTGCGTAAAACTTGTAATGCAGTGGAAAACTGAGTTTCAGCATAAGATTTGAAAGTTAAGAAAGTAGAAAATACTGCACTCTTAACACGAAGAGGATAAATCCATGTAAATTTTGTAAAATCATCAACAAACAACAAGTAGTATTTATACTCAGAAGTAGAAAAATTAAAAGGTCCCCACATCACTTTGTGAACAAGGGAAAAAGGTTGTTTAACAGTAGTACTTGACAATTTGAAAGGCAATCTGTGAATTTTAGCAACACTACATGGAGTACACACAAAATTTTGGTACTCTTTATTTCTAAAAACAGTAGGAAGATGTTTGGCAACATGATGAAATTTTAAAGGAGATGGATGACCAAGCCGTTGATGCCAAACAGGTAATGAAACTTGTGATTGAGTGAGATGAGCTTGAGGTGAAGATGTAGGAGTGGAGACATCAAAATGATACAGACCATTCACATTAGAGCCCTTATGCAGTATTTGGCTCGTATGGTTGTCCTAAATAAAAAAGGAATTAGCATCAAAAGTAACTGAACAGTTGTTATCTTTGGCTAATTGATGAACAGAAAGCAGATTTGAAGCAATATGTGGAGTATGAAGAAGATGATTAAGTTTAAAGGAATAGTGAGGAGTTGGTAACAAACCCTTACCAATGTGCTGGATAGGAACAGTTTGTCCATTACCTACTGTGACTTGATCTTGACCTTGATATGGTTGATAGAGTTGAAGATTGGTAAGATCATTGGTAATGTGATTTGTAGCTGCAGAATCAATGTACCAAGGAGTAGGTGCAGCAGATCCAGAGGAGGATGGTGCACTTGTGACTGAATAAGCTCTTGGTTGAGACACAACATTCGGAGATGAATGTGAGGAAGGATTTGAATGCAGAGGTTGAAAATTAGGATCCATTCGCCACCAACACTCAAAAGCACTATGGTTATAGCCTCCACAGATTTGACAACCATTATTGTTTGAATGATAGCTATTTCCTCCATATCTGCCTCTGTTTGACTGATAGCTATGTCCTCCATAGTGACCTCTGGCAGGTTGATTAAGAAACCTGCCACCTCTGTTTCGGCCTCCTCTATAACCACGAGAGTGACCACGACCTCTGGAACCTTGAGAAGATGTGAAATGTGCTCTGGAAGCTTGTGGATAAGACTGAAAATTTTCAGAGCCTTTGGTTGCAGCATATGCAACTGGAGAGTTATGAACAACATTTTTAGTTTTATTCTCAATATGAATTTCTTCCGAACATAAGAGTGAACACAGATTATCCATTGTAATGGATTCCACTCGAGCACATATAGTTGTTTTGAGAGCATCATACTCCTCTGGTAAGCCAGTCAGAGTTAAAAGCACAAGATCTTCATCATCAACCACTGATGAAGCAAGGCGAAGCTGATTTGCGATCTCTTTGATTTGAGTCAGATATTCACTCATGGTGAGACCTGTTTTTGTAACAGACTGCAACTTAGTCTTCAATTGATGAATATGTGAACGAGATAGAGAAGTGTATCTCTTTTCCAAAGCAAGCCAAACTTCAAAGCAATGTTGATATTGAAGCACAGAAGCATATCTGAGGAGATGATGACAGTGTAGCATTAAGGAAACTAAGTAGATGTGCATCCATCATCTTCCATTGGAGAAATTCTGGATTGACTGTGGCTTTTCCAGATGAATCAAGGATTTCAGAGTCTGGACAAGAGATCAATCCAAGAACAAAATCAAGAAGATTAGTTGCTCGTAAGATAGTCTGAACTTGATTCTTCCAAATCAGAAAATTTGTAGAATCTAACTTTACAGTTACCAATGAATTGAAATTCGAAAGAAGAAGGTTTAGGTTTGGTGGAATGGATGAAGAAACAGAGGTAGACGAAAGAGAATTGGCCATTGAATTACTTTGGTGCTCGTGAGAGCTCAAGGCTCTGATACCACGAAAAAATAAACTGAATAGTTTTATTTTTCTTATTACAAAAGATCTAGATTACAAGTATATATACAAGAGGTTGAGTTTGTTATAACAAACTCTTACCTAACTAACTAATTACCAAAATCAGCTACAGTTTTATTAACTAACTAACAGAGTCTGCTACAGTTCTATCAGTGCATCTATCCCACTCCTACAGTTCTCTCAAACGTATTTGGCCTGATGTCATGCACTGGTATACACTGATGTTGAGAGGGTTGAGAGTGCTGCATCTGTTGCTGCAGCTGGGACTTGGGCAGCTGGTCTTCATCATTGGAACTGAGTGAACTGTGTGAACTGGGTGGACTGCTGTTACTCTTATCAAAATCTGATAATGTAGTTGTGCCATTTCTTTTGTAAATACAAGTTCCTTTTATGAGTAGTTTGTTTTAAAGTGACAAATCATTTTGCATGAAAATTCTTTACAAATTTTCTGACTCTATATTATTACTCTATTTATTATTATTATTTATTTATTTAGAATTTTTATTTTATTTTATCTTTCTAGACTAGCAAGAACAGAAAACTAATTTTTTCAATATAAAGTAAAGAAAATTACTAAAGATAAAGTAGTTTAGAAAAAAAAAAATTTAATTTTTTTAACATTCACCAAACATTTGTGAAAGTGGATCTTGTTAGTTTTTTTAGAGGTCTTATGTTAGCGGGTTTATCAACTTGAATCCCAAACATGGAGGCTGTACCCTTGGTTGTTTTGCGGTCTCTTTGGAAATTGAGGAATGATTGTATCTTCAATAATGCTTATAAAAATTAGGACAACTCTTTGGCTTAAGGCATCAATCAAGGAGTTTCCTTAATCTCTGACTTTATTTTTAATCAGAGATGTTCCTGAAATCTTGATGTGTTTTGTTGCTCTGTAGCTACTTGGTTGTGTTCTTACTTCTTGTACTGGTTGGTGGGCCTGTTTGCTTTTGACTTCTGTTTGGTTTCTCACCAAACTTGACTTTGTGGTAACACATGATTGACCGTTCATATTAGTGCCAACTTAGTTAGGATGAGTATGTTTCGTTATGATACTCTTTGCACTTGGTCTTTCCCTTATTATTGTTGTAATTATTTCAATGATGGATCAATAAAAGTTATTCTCTTTTACTGATAAAAAAAAAACTTGAATCCTAGACCTCATTACACCAAGAAAGTTAGCATGTTAACTAGCTAGATTATTGATATCACTTCATCGACTCCTACTCAAAATCTCACTGCATCAAATGCACAAGCACACCACAAAGTCTAATTGTGAGTCAAACAATTTAAAACCAAACAACCAAATATTCTTGGATTAAACAGTCAGAAGTGACATTTTTATTCTTGGATTTCCCAAACAGAGTCTAACAAACCCTAATAAATGTGGATATTCTTAAAACCTATCATCAAAAATTTACATGTGAATAGTACATCTGATTAGGCTGCCATCCCACAGGAATAACATTGGTAGCCACCAGAGTTTGGCGGAAAGATGATGTAATGCGAAAAGAGAGGGGACCGGGCATGGCAGCATTGATTTTCCAAACAGCACCAAATGATTGTTGCATTGGAAGCCAGCTGCCTGAGGCTCCATTTTGGATTTCAACTCTGGAGATGTCACCAGCACCATTTTCATACTCCATTGCGGTAGCAAAATAGTAAGGGTTTGATCCACTATTTATCCTAAACGCCAAGTTAAAACCAGTGTAGTGACATGGAACCCTGCAATATATATATGTATACAGTCATTCCATACCCAAGTATATTTAAATTGTATCAAAATTTTAAAAAGAAATGACTTCTCTTCATTTCAATAGATTTGTAAAATTTTAAAAAGATGGTGCAGTTCGGATCTATAGATTTATCACGGGTATTAGTTTGATGGATCGGGGTGTGTGTGTTTTTTGCCCACGTTTTAATTTAAAGTTTTAGAGATAAAAAATTTATTATATTTTAGCTACTAAATTGAACATTTATTGATGAATTAGTCTCCTTTTGGGACTAAAATTTTAGTCTGAAAAAATAAATTTTAAGATTCTTGTATTTCAAAATTCTTACATATATATATATATATAATTTAATAATTAAGAGTATTAAAATAAAGAGATAGATGAATTAAAGGACACGAATCGTTGATCCTTTTTTGAGTTCAAACAAAATTAAGTAAAACGCATGTAAGTTAGAACTTTATCTTATTTTTAAAAGGTTGTTACGATTTCAAACAATACAAATTTCAGGTATCAAAATGAATTTAATTTCTTATTTCTCTATTCAAAAACAAAATTATGTAGTGAAGAGAATAGAAATTGAACCCAAGACCTTCGCTCTGGTAAAAAACAAGACTCTAAAAGCAGTATTTAATATGTATATTTTCAAATCAAAATCAAAATTTATATTTTACAAATTTAACGACACATTTATCAAGTAGCACACATCAACTAATATAAATATATTCTAACCTTTGATATTGAATCTGCACCTGGCCAGCATGGCGTAATTCATCTTCTCGACCACGAATAGCCATGGCTCCAAAAGCGAAGCCACTTAGATCAAATTGATATGCGCCGCAAGTACCAGGACAAAAATCACTTATAGTTACCGTTATGGGATACCCTGAACATGCTGGATTTGATGTGCATTTCACCTATATATATGTTTTCAAAACCATATATACACATATTAGATAGCTTCAATTATCAATTTATGAAAACAATGAAAACACTTTTGGTATTTTTCAACAATATTAATGGAGAAGGATTCTCTCAAATCCATTGTTTTACCAGAGGGGTGCTGTTGTTGACAGCTATGTAGCCACTACGGGTTCTATTTCAACAATTTGAATTGTTCATTTTGTTTGGTATTGTGTGTTGATCATTAATAAATAATAATAATAATAATAATAATAATAATAATAATAATAATAATAATAAAAGATTCATTCGATATTCATAACACTATGATTTCATTATATTTAATTTCAAGAAAAATAGATGACAAGTATTATTTCAAAAACTGTTCATTAGGGTAAATTACAAATACAATCCCTAAGATTTTCTTAAAATACAAATCGTCTCCTGTGATTCTGAAAATTATAAATACTCTATTGTTAGAATTTTTTATTCAACAAAATTAATAAAATTGAGGTTTTTTGTGTTTTGTGTTTTTAATTTTATTTTCAGTAAACTTTAATATTTTAAATATTTTTTTTACTTTTTAGATACACTTAATATAAATACAATTAAAAAGTATAACATTTGTAAAAACAAATCTTTAAAAAAATCACTAAATAACAAAAATACAAAAAAAAAAAAAAAAAATTACAAAAATTCAGTACAATTTCATATTCTTGTATATTTATTGATTTTTTAAAATATTTTTTTTACAAATATTTTACTTTTTAGGTACATCTAGGTTAGGTGTATCTAAAAAGTAAAAACAATTGCTTAAAATATTAAAAAAATTCACTAAAAACAAAAAAAAAAAAAAAAACAAAACAAAACAAAACAAAAAAAAAATGAAAAACAAAAAACTCAATTTTCAGAAAATTGAATTCAAAAAATTAGAATCAAACAAATTTATTAAATTTCTAACTATTCTTCTATATAAATTGTTAATTGAAAAATATTTATGATATCATTACAATATATTTATTGATTTAATGATTTATTAAAACAAGAGCTTATTTGTTTGTTTGTTTGTTCGTGCTTTTTTTTTTTAAGCCAAAAGAAATTTAACATGAAGAGGCGAGATGCAATTTTTATAGTCACAAAGAATAATTTATATTTTAGGTAAACATTGAGATGTGTATTTATAATTTATCTTGAATGATTTTTGAAAAATCTTACAAAATAAATGATTTAAATAATTAAAATGAGATATACAATGGATCTCAATAATAGATAATAGAAATAAAAAGCATGAAAGAGAACTTTGGCACCTGATAACATGTCCCACACCCTATGCCTGATTTGAATAGAGCATAGCCTCCAGCTGATACCATTTTATAGAATGGAGCTTTTCCAAGAATATCGGTATATCCACAAGCACCCCCTACTCCAAATATTAGTGTCAAAGGTTATGATACCCTAATCAAATAATAATAATAATAAATAAATAAATATATATACTTGCATAGAGGTAAAGATTTTAGTTTTCTCTAATAATTTAAATTATTTAATGAATTAGTAACTAATGATTTAACATGATATTAGAACGCATAATCCATTATGTATTCTGGTAGCTAGACTATCTAGATGAAGGCTTCTTGAAGAGGATGCCTCCACTTGGAAAATACATTATATTATTTCCTTAAAAAGGATTTTACTATGTTTAAATCTTGAATTTAAAAAATAAAATAAAAAATGAAAGAGGAAACAACATTTTCTCTTTTGATTAGATTAGGAAAATAAGAAAAAATAAATAGATATTAAAATATTTCGAATTTGTTTGTTTACACATAATATATATAAAGTAATTTTTTTTTTATTTGCCTTACATTTTCATTTGTTTTGTCAAATGCAAAATCTAATGATTTTCAAAAGTCATTAAAATTCAAGCAATCTCCAAACACGTCTAACAATTTCAAATCTTGAAATATAATTGCCTAGCAACTAACACTAATAATAAAAAGAAAAAATAAAAAATAAAAAATAAAAAATAAAAAATAAAAAGGGAGAAGCTTTTATTAGTTGAGTTTGATCCATCAAGTTTTAGTCAAATTAAAATAAAAAAATAAAAATTTAATTGCATGTGTTAAATCTACTTATGTTACTCTTGACCTTGTGTCACACTAATATACTCTCTAACCTTCATGGAAGTTGTGAGTAAAAGTTTAATGACTAACAAATAAATAAAAACTTAATTGCACGTGCTAAATCCGCTTTTGTTACTTATGACCTTGCATCACGCTAATATACTCTCTAACCTTCATGGAAGTTGTGAGTAAAAGTTTAATGATTAACAAATACATGTATAAATAAAAATGACTTACCAAAAAAAAATGTACTCATATGGAAGTATGTTGAGGATATGAATAACAAAATTATAAATCACAACAACAATGTTTGGCAACAACAATGCCATATCTAAAAACACCACCATCTACATCTTTGGAGAGGTTGTGAAACCCTAGTCAAATATATTCATATATATATATATATAAAAGATAAGCATATGTGAGTAGAGGCTCAAGTTAAACAAATAAAATGTAATATTATAACATCTATCTATATATCATAAACATCAAAAATGAATTTCTGTCTCCCCTCACCATTGGCCCCAAAACCATTAGGATCTCCATACCACGTGGCTATAGTAGATGAGAAAGCAGCATTAGATGAAATTATAAATAATGAAAGCAAAGCTATAAAGGTGAAGAGAGTGTGGAGGTGTTTAAGAAAAGAACGCATTTTTTTTTTTGGCTTCGTCAAACAACCTTATGCAATGGATTCAAAAAGACAGACAGAGTTATACTGAGATGGCATAATAGGTTCCGAGGTGATGCATGTATTTATAGGGAGAGAGCTCGTCTTGATACCTTTTCTTTTATGTTTCTCTTGGGTGGGCCTCAATCAAATCTTACCTAGGTAATTTGAACTATCTAATTTATTATTGTGGGGTCTATAAAATAGATGATTTAGATCATTCATGCATATCCGAATTTAGGTCCAAAAGAGGGATATAAACAAATATGAATAAACAAAATTATGAAAGGAAACTTAAAAGGTTATTTGGGATGTTTTAAATAAGTGTATTTTTTGCCTTTTTATAAAATATAAGTTGAGTATGAGTTGAGTTTGAAGTGATGTGATAAAGAGGTGATATGATTTAAATAAGATGATATGACTTAAATAGAATAATGACTTTTTAACTTTTTAACTTTTTTAAATTATAACAAATAAAACCTTAATCTTCCTAAAAGGGGGCCACACAAGTTTCTCATGTATACTACCTTAAATGCTGATAATAAAAAAAAAAAAACCTATACTATCATTAATTACAAAATATTGTGCACTTTGAGCTGGAAATTCCTCATCAATAATTACTATAAGAAGCTACGTACGGAAGGAAGATTCCATCCGCTCACTGTTTTAGACTGGACAGAATTGTTTAGTCTTTCAGGTTTATCATAAGTTTTATTTTAATAATTTAAATTATTTATTTTGTTAAGTATTTTATATATATATTTTTATAAAAAAATGTCAATTTAATAATTGTAATTAGTTCAAATTTATCGCATTTTTTACAAAAAAAATATATTTTTATACTTTTTTTTTTTTTTGTAAAAATTCGATAAACTGAATTAGTAATAGTTGTTGGATTGATCTAATTTTTTTTTTTCAATTGTGATAAAGACTTCTACACATACATGACCCTCCACAACTCCCACTCCACAATCCCAACTTTCATCTCAACCACTCATAATGTGTGGCTCAAACATACATGAATGGATCCTACACACATATCAAGGGCCAAGATCAAATTGGAGGTCATAAAATTCCCAAAAAAGAGGTCCCAAACATTATTATTATTATTATTATTATTATTATTATTATTATTTGTGTGTGGATGAAATATACAAATAACCTGACAAAATAAACGATTTAAATTATCAGAATGGAACCTGTGATGAGCCTTACAAACAGTGACCGGAGGAGATCCTCGATTTTCAATCAAATTAAGAAATTTTCTGTTAATTATTATTAAATTCTTTCTAAATCTCCGCCCCCTTTAAGTTCTCTCTTTCAAACCAAAATTTGTAAATGAATTTTTTTATTTACTTAAAAAACTCATTTAAATTAAAATCCTTGTCGCATACTCTTCCCACCTTTTTCCCTTTTAATCATATTTGTCATCATATATTTTCTTTAAGGTTTAGTTTTGTTAAATATATAATACAAGAAAGTAAAAGAAAAACAAAACAAAAAAAAAAAAAAATTGTTTATGCGTCTGTCTTAAAATGTGACGATTGAATATAATTCTAAAATGTATACTATTATTTTATTAAATTTTTGTTAAATATGTCATTTTTAAAATATGATAATGACATATCATTCTAATGTGTTGTGTAATGTCTTATTAAAATTTTACCAAATGTGTCATTCTATTTAAAATATAATAATGAGACATTTATGTACTTATGTCTTATTAAATTTTTTCCAAATATTTCATTTTTAAATGTGACAATACAACATCATTTTAATGTTTATGTTAATATCTTATTAAGTCTTTGTCAAATATGTCATTTTTCTTAAAATGTGACAATCACCATTTGTTCACTATTGTCTTATTAAAGTTTTACTCTCTTTTTTTTTATATTATTTTTCTCTTCTTTTTTTTTTTTGTTATTATTTAAATATTAGTGAGGTCGAGAAGGTTGGTTGTAAGAATGTGAGCTACAGTAGTAGGGGAGTTAGCATTCTATGAATCTCTTTCGGTGCATTTCTTTTCCATGTACCTATAATTTCATATTTTTAATGAAATTTTCATTTTTGTCGATAAAAAAAAAACACTTTGCCAAATGTGTAATTATTAAAATGTGACAATGAAATATCATTTTAATGTCTACACTATATCTTATTACATTTCCAAATATGGGTATGTTTTATTTGAAAGATTTTAATGTGAGATAGGAATTATGAGTTCATAATAATATTTATGGTAGAAAATGATCCAAGTCATAGATTTAGCATTTATTAATAATTGTCCATATTTTTAATTGAGTTTGAAATATATAATATTCATGGTACTAATTATATATATATATATATATTGAGAGGGTAATTTATATGAATATTGGGCTGAGCTAGGCGATGAGCCGTTATGGGCCACAGTACGAAGGGCTGAGCAGAAAGGCCTAAAAGTTAGTCCGGTCTCAGAAGGACTTAAAGTTAGACCGGTCCCAAAAGTGCCTATTGTTATCTCAGTTTGGGAGAGCGCTGCGGATAGTTCGGTCGCTAGGTCACCACACTCAGAGTTAGTCCGGTCGCGGCATAGCGCAGCTAGCTCGGTCAGACCTAGCTAATTGTTAGCACGGTCTGAGCAATACTATGGTTAGCACGGTTTGAGCAGGAAGAGCCGAGGTAAGAGCAGTGAAAGGAAGAACCGAATTAACGATAGTTCGGTCTACTCTGTGGCTCGGCATGGCCATGCTTACCTCGATCCTATTAGAATCAACCATGGTAAAATCATCTCACTTGGTTCAAGCAGTGAGGGGGGTGTTGAATGATAAGTATTATCTTTTAGGAATGAGATTCCTAGGAGGACTCTATATGGATGAGTAAGAGTCCTAATAGGATTATGCCACACAGAACCTAAAAAAGCTCACAAACATCACCTATAGAGAGGTAACACAACTTTGATTTCTGAATTCACAGAGCCTTTTGTCTATTTGTTTATTTTGCTGACTTAGGCATCGGAGAGGTATCCGGCACACACTCACCGGCTACCTCACGTTTGTGTTTTCAGGGAGTAAAGGGACGTCATACAAAGGATCGCAATCTTGATTAACAGGATTATACGATAAGGTTTATTTCTTTCCCGTACAATTGGCGCCGTCTGTGGGAATTCAGACAAGAACAAAACCTCTTGATCAAGCTTTTCCTCTTTAGAATCAATGGCGTACAACGTTGATTTGCCACAGCCCGCCATTGACGAACAAACACCAGAGGGGGGTGCGAGGCACAAAGGTCTACCTTCTATCCCTTCTATGGCGGACATGGAACCACAGTGACAGAATCCCAGGAGGGATGCGAGGGGGAGAAGGCGGACTAACAGCCCCCGTCACTCTCGTTCACAAAGTCCTGAGAAACAAAGGCGGAGGATTGATCCCCAAACTCTGGAGGACCGTATGAAGGAGCAGGACGAATTGATACGACGAATGGCGGCGGACATGGAATCCATGAAGCGCCAGATGAAAGGAAAAGGAATGGCGATAGGAGAGGGGCACAAAAGCAAGACGCCCCCTCGCCACTTGGAAAATCGTAGTAGACATACCACACCATCTCAAGCAGAGAATAGAAGCCTCAGGACAAGCGATACACAATCCAGGACTTCCGGAACTCGTCACTCTAGGTCTGAGAGGACGAGATCTGAGAGGTCATACACGGAAGGAAGCACCTATCACCCCTCACGCACGCACCAGACATCATCTAGGCAAACGGAGTTGCCTAGATCATCCGACTTGCGAACTGTGCTAGAAGAAAAGGCACGATGGAAGGAGGATGCCAGGGCGCGTGACCCACACAGAGTTTCTGCCTTGCAGCGATTGGCTCCTCGGAAGCATGGAA
Organism: Camellia lanceoleosa; assembly: GCA_025200525.1. Classification (NCBI taxonomy): domain Eukaryota; kingdom Viridiplantae; phylum Streptophyta; class Magnoliopsida; order Ericales; family Theaceae; genus Camellia; species Camellia lanceoleosa. The sequence goes on from CM045760.1 coordinate 40,215,853, forward strand.
GCGTCGAGGTCGGAATCTCAATACCGCGCCTTGCCTATGAACCGATGGACAAAGCATTAGCGAGGCTGCAGACCTTGCCGTTCATTCTGGCAATTAAAAACGCGTCCCTGCCTTCAGGCTTCCTTCAGCCCAAATTCACCACGTACGAGAGGGAAGACAGACCCCTACATGCACCTAAGCCACTTCCGCAAGGTTATGGCAGTATATCAACGCAATGAGGCTTTGATGTACATCCTCTTCCCATATAGCCTTGGTGACCTAGGCTTGACTTGGTTTGAAAAACTTCCAGAAGGCAGCATAGCCTCCTGGGCGCAATTGGCAGAGGCGTTCGTAACAAGGTTCAGAACAAACACCAAAACCCCGGTGGAGATCGATCAACTGCTCTCCATCGACATGGGCGGCAAAGAGACCTTAAAATCCTACAATAGTCGCTACTGGGAGACCTTCAACCAAATTAGGGACTGCCCCACCAATCTCACCATTGCACAGTACAAAAGAGGCCTTCTAGTCGGGAACAGACTAAGGGACTCAATCACCATGATACCACCCCTCACCATGGAGGCCTTGATGGAAAGAGTGCATTAGCATATCAGGGTCGAAAAGGATGGCGCCCGTGCCAAAACAAAATCTGGCACGACCGTAATACCGGAGAAAAAAGCCTCAGCAAAGGTCAACGCGGTAGACCGTCCGAGCAAAAACGAACGAGGCAGGCGGGACAACAGAGAAGACCAGGATAAAAGATGGTTGAGAGTCCGCACTGCCATTACCACGGTATTCAAAAAGCCAATCTATCAAATTCTAAGTGAGATACGCAATGAACCGTTCATCAGATGGCCTGCTAAGCTAGGAGAGACTCAGAAGGACTACGACGAAAGGTCACTGTGCACCTTCTATAAAGAAAAGGGGCACTGCACTGAAAATTGCACGCCATTGAGACAGCACCTAGAGGAGTTGGTGGCAGCAGGTCACCTGGATAAATACATTGAAGGAGGAACGCAACTAGCCCCCCAGGACCACAATAACCCTAATGAGATGCCAATCGATGCCCCACCTCAAGGTGTAATCAATGTGATACATGGAATCTTCAAACCTGAGCGTGTATGCGAGCTCAAAGGATCAATTAAGAAGGCCGAGGACTTAAGGGAGGTACTAAGTGCACAGCCTACTATCAAAAAAGGGAAGATAGAGGCCACGAACATCATGTCTTTTTCAGATAGAGACTTGGCGAGAATATATTGTCCCCACAATGATGCCCTGGTTGTCACTCTCCGAGTCAAGGATTTTGACGTCAAGCGGATTTTGATTGACCAGGGTAGTTCATGTGAGATAATGTATTACGAAACATTCAAGCAATTGAAGCTACAAGACAAAGACTTGGCACCTTCCGTGTCTCCCCTGATTGGATTCAATTCAATGCCAGAATGGCCAGTTGGCAAAATAATCCTACCAGTCAGAGCAGGAAGCGTGACAAAACAAGTGGAATTCTGGGTATTGAAAGTCCCCTCCACTTACAACATAATCTTGGGAAGAACATGGCTGCATGCCATGCGATCGGTAGCGTCATCCTACCATCAAGTAATGCGGTTCCCCAACGAAGCCGGCGTAATTGAAGAAGCCTTTAGAGACCAGATCATGTCCAAGCAATGCTTTGTCACTGTGAATGGCAGCTGCGCTGCCAAGGGATATGTTCATTCAGTGGAAGAACCTGAGAGTAATGAACTGTTCGCAGATGTCAGCAAAGCAGCTAATCAAAAAGTGGTGGAAGACTTGGTAGAGGTAAGAATAGATGAAAAGAACCGGGATAAGTTCTTTTTACTCGGTTCGTCGTTGTCCAGCACTGAGAGAATAGAGGTCTTGGAATTTTTGACCTCTAACATCGAAGTGTTTGCCTGGATACCATAAGACATGCCAGGCATTGATCCCAACTTCATCTGTCACCAACTCGATGTCCACCCATCGACCAGACCAATCATTCAACGCACACGCAGATCGGCGCTCCACCACACCGAGATAGTGGCAGAAGAAGTAGGAAAGCTACTTGAGGCAGGAGCAATCAGAGAGGTGCACTACCCTAGATGGATCTCTAATCTGGTGGTAGTGCCAAAGAAGAATGGAAAATGGCGTGTTTGCGTCGACTACAAAACGGTTAACAAAGCATGCCTAAAGGACAACTTCTCCCTACCATGGATAGATCAACTGGTAGACCTAACGGCGGGGCATAACCGACTTAGCTTTCTTGATGCGTACAGAGGCTACCATCAAATCGCCATGTACGAACCAGACCAGGAGGTCACGTCCTTTACAACTCTAAGAGGACTGTATTGCTACAAGGTCATGCCCTTTGGCCTAAAGAACGCAGAGGCAACATTCCAGAGAATGATCACCAAGATGTTCGAGCCATTGTTAGGAAGAACAATGGAGGCTTACATCGACGACATGGTGGTCAAGAGCAAAGATAAGAATGACCATCTTAAGAACCTAGGTGAGATGTTTGAGATCCTAAAGAAAGCACAAGTTGCGCCTTAATGCATCTAAATGTGCATTCGGAGTAGGATTTGGTAAATTCCTGGGCTTCTTGGTGACCAACCGGGGTATAGAAGCAGACCTCCCTTAGATAAAAGCAATTCAAGATCTGGAGAGGCCAAATTCAGTAAAAGAAGTGCAGCACCTCACCGGTATGGCGGCTGCACTCAATTGGTTCATCAGCCGGTCGTGAGACAGACTATGACCATTTTTCCATGCCTTAAAGAACAAATTCGAGTGGGACGAAGAATGCGACCGCGCTCTGGAAAACTTGAAAGAATACATGTCTTCTCCACCACTACTTGTCACCCAAATACCTGGAGAAGAACTCTTCCTGTACCTAGCAGTCTCTCAGCACGCAATTAGCGCAGTATTGGTCCGTGCGGAAGGAATCCAACAACTGCCCATCTTTTATGTCAGCAAGACATTGCTGGGCGCCGAAACAAGGTACTTGCCACTGGAAAAACTGGCCCTGGCCTTGATGATGGCCTCAAGGAAATTGTCACACTACTTTCACGTCCACACCATAGTCGTCCTCACAACTTTCCCATTAAAAGCTTTGTTTGAAAGGGCGAACTTTTCTGGGCGAATCTTGAAGTGGGCAGTAGAGTTAGGACAATATGACATCAAGTTTCAACCCAGGACCGCGATAAAAGCTCAAGCCTTGGCAGACTTCGTCGCTGAATTTACTCCAGGAAGTCATCATATCTGCCCAGTCGACCTGACGGACACAACTGAACTAGGAATGGAAGTTGACGCTGGAATAGCGCAACCCCTAGTACAGGATACTCCGTCAGACCAGAGTAAAGAAAACAAGGAAGAAGCAAACCATGCTACACCAAGCCAAGACTTAACAACAAATAAAGACTTGGTACAATCAGATTGCAAGGGGCAAACAGCAAACATGGACCTTGAAGAAAACACCAGCAATATTTTTGACCCCAAGGCATCATCTGATCCTTCCACTTGCTGAAGGTTATTCGTTGGAGAGATATGGAAGCTCTTCGTAGATAGAGCATCCAACCTGTATGGAGCAGGACTCAGCATAGTCTTCATTTCTCTAGACGGCCTAGTAGTGGAGCAAGCAGTCAACCTGGGCTTCCCAGCATCAAACAACGAAGCGGAGTATGAAGCGCTTCTTGCAGGCCTCAAATCAGCATTCTACATGAAGGCTACCGAACTAATGGTTTACAGCGACTCGCAGCTGGTGGTAAATCAAATTTCAGGCGACTACGAAACAAAGGATGACAGGATGGCTAAGTACCAAGAGTTGGTCAGAACATAAATCAAGAAATTTGAAGTAGTCAGGATAGAACAAATCGGCATGGAGGAAAACAACAGAGCAGATAAATTAGCAGGCTTCGCTTCAATGGCAGATACTTCCATTCCTCATCCATTGCTAATCGACTACCTACCTAGACCAAGCATTGAAGACCCCGAAGCAGAAGAGGTATGTTGCGCAAAGTTAGGTCCTTCATGGATGGATCCCATCATAATGTTCCTAAAAAATGGCACCTTATCGGAAGAAAAGAAAGAGGCCAACAGAATAAGAGCAAAGTCGCAGCGATTTTGGCTCTCCCCATCTTTGGCATTATACAAAGAATCATTCTCAGGACCATACCTAAAGTGTGTTCATCCCAGCAAAGTTGAAGCATTCTTGTTCGAAATATACGAAGGCGTGTGCGGAAGCCATCAAGGGGGAAGGTCATTAGCATACAGGGCAATCTCGCAAGGCTATTGGTGGCCTTACATGCAAGCAAACTTAGAGAAATATGTGAAGAAGTGTGAGAAATGTCAGAAGTTCGCACACCAAATACATCAACCTGCCAGAGAACTCCTACCCTTAACCAGCCCATGGCCCTTCGCAATGTGGGGCTTGGATATAGTGGGACCACTTCCATGACACCGAACAACAGAAGTTCTTTCTTCTGACAACCGACTACTTCACAAAGTGGGTGGAGGCAGAAACCTTAACATCAATCAAGGAAAAAGACGTGAAGAAGTTCGTCTGGCAGAACATCATCACTCGGTTTGGCATACCAAAAGCCCTAATATCAGACAACGTCACTCAGTTCGACGACAGAATCTTTAGAGGCTTTTGTGAAGAGTACAAGATAGAGTTCTACAATTCCACACCGGCATATCCCCAAGCAAATGGTCAGGCAGAAGCATCAAACAAAGTCGTCTTGAATGGATTGAAAAAAAGGCTAGAGAAAGCAAAAGGCAAGCGGGCAGAAGAACTCCCCCATGTTTTATGGGCTTACCGTACCACACCTCGGCGATCAACAGAAGAAACTCCATTCTCCTTGGCCTATGGTATGGAAGTAGTAATCCCACTAGAAGTTGGCCTCCCCATAATTCGAAGTGAAAATTTTGATCCAGACTTAAATGGCGAAGCCATAGCATTGGAGCTCGACCTTGCAGAAGAAAGAAGAGAAAGAGCACTGGTTCACATTGCCTTATACCAACAAGACTTATCCAGGAAATACAACAAAACAGTGCATGCAAGACAATTCAAGATCGGCAATTGGGTGTACGCAAAGTGATGGGAAACACCATAGTACCAGGAGATGGCAAGTTAGGGCCTAATTGGGAAGGACCCTACAAAGTGATTGGATTAGCAGGAAAAGGGGCATACCACTTGGAAGATGAAGACGGCAAAGCCATTCCCAAGCCATGGAACACTGCCAATCTCATATTATTTTATTTTTAACTTTTTTCAAGCATATGTAATTTTCCTTTTCCTTTCTCAATAAAACAAATAGATTCTTTTCAGTATAAGTTATTTTCTGTAAAAGATAGTTTTAGTAAGTTAGGAACATTGTAAACATAGTTGGTCGAAAATACTAACACCCTTCCTAAGCCCAAGATAAGGATCCAAGCTGCAGGACGTTTGGACGGAATAACCAAACATTTTTCTAAATTGGCAGGAATAACCAATTTAGAGGTTGGCCGAATTAAACCAACACCCATCCTAAGCCCAGGATAAGGATCCAGGCTGTAAGATGTTTGGACAGAATAACCAAACATTTTTCTAAACTAGCAGGAATAACCAATTTAGAGGTTGGCCAGATTAAACCAACACCCCTCCTAAGCCCAGGATAAGGATCCAGGCTGTAGGACGTTTGGTCGGAATAAACCAAACATTTTTCTAAATTGGCAAGAATAACCAATTTAGAGGTTGGCTGGATTAAACCAACTCTTACTACTCTTCAGCCGAAGTAAGGATATCGGCCAAAGAGTGGTTGGCTGGATTAAACCAACTCTTGCTACTCTTCAGCCGAAGTAAGGATATCGGCTAAAGAGTGGTTGGCTGGATTAAACCAACTCTTGATACTCTTCAGTCGAAGTAAGAATATCGGTTAAAGAGTGGTTGGCTGGACTAAACCAACTCTTAGTACTCTTCAGCCGAAGTAGGTTATCTCGGCTAAAAGAATGGTTGGTAGGTGTACTTATAGTTGCAAATGTTTACAAATGTTAAAGACCGATATAAAGTATCTCGGCAAGCGATTGCTATACCTCATCCAAGACTTCAATCAGAAAGTAAAATACAAGTATGGAGATCAACCGAAATGAGAGTCGGAACAAAAAGAGCAGACTTCATTACAAGTTCAAAGCAAATACAAATGAGGGGCCCCAGCCCGGTTACATTTGTCCCAAAAAAAAGAAAAAGAAAAAGAAAAATTACAAAATCAATTAAACAGATCATCAAGATTAGCATCAATATCGACCCGAAGCCCAGTTTCAGATGGTAGTGCGGTCTCGATTAGGACCTCGGTCTCATTTGGAAGTCTGATTTGATCGGCACTCGTTAGTCGGTCTTTCACCGTTGGTCGCAAAATTCGGTCGATCCGCAGGATCATTAACGACCGGGGTATCATTAGACTCGGTTTCTTCATCGTCGTCTGAACCCTGAAGAAACTATTGCTGAACTGATACAGCGTACTCCGATAGTGAGCTCGGTATGAAGTACTGAGAATGATTGTAGACCTCGGTCTCGGGCCCACAACCGAGCTGCACCATGGCTGCCCTCCGACCACATTTGAAGAACAAATCTTTGGCTGCCTCACATTGCTACATATAGAGGGCCTCCCCCTCCTTGAAACCTTCAGCATTCGCATCATCCGCCTTTTTCTTTAGCTCGGCGATCTCTGCGTTTTTCTTACCTTCGAGCTTGGCTAGCTCACGCAGGTATTTGTCTTTGATCACAGCTACAGCCTTTTGTTTCTCCGCTTTAGCCGAGCTAACGAGTCCAGTCAGACGACCGTTCTAGCTCGGCAATTTTTTCAGTTACTTCGACCAGCACATGCCTTGTAGTCTTGCGAAGTTCAAGCACTCGCTTATGGGCGATGTGGCTCTTCTGCATGGCCTGCAAAAAGAAGGGGACTCGTAATCAAACCGAGATAAAAGTTGTGCAAATTATAAAGGCGAACAGAAGAAGCTACTTACAAGAACCATGGATTTCGTGGCCGAACGGATAGCCCTTAGTTCGGTCAGATGTTGGTGGTGCTCCATGTCTGCTGGAAGGTAGATACTCTTGGCAAGGTTAAATGCCATTAAGTGATCTTTTTCAGTGACCACTGAGTCAGTGTCTTGAATATCTCGGTTTTGAAATGTAAGTTTGGGTGCCCACTTGAAGGAGCTGGCTCGGTCGGAGCGCTTCGGTTGCGGGCTCGGTGGAGGGCTTGGTGGAAGAGTGGTCTCGTCTTCATCAACAAGGCATTGCTCGGTTGGGGTAGTCCGGGCACGCTTGCTGGGGCGAGATGAGGAGGGTTGTTGAGATGGAAGGGCCACCACGGTTTCCTGAGTCTGGTTCGGTGGTGGTACCTCGGCTCGGTTTGTTTCGGTTAGAAGGGCCCTTACTTTGTTCCTCTTTGCCATCTTTTCTTTGGCAGTCAGAGGGACTAGGTTGATTTGAGGCAAGTTGGGGTCCGGTTCAGGGGAGGCTTCTAGTAAAAAATTTGTTATTCTGGCTTTTCGTCGACTACTGTATCTGTACGTCGGTTCGAAGTTTAGTAGCATAGCTCAACTTCTTTCGGGGTATCATAGTGCGGCACGAAGTACGCCTAAGTTGGGGTAGCTATACAGTGATTTGAGGTTGAATCTGCATAAAGAAGACAACTGTCAGTTCGGTTCAGGAATAGAAAACCAAAATAAGAGAGGAACATACAATAGAGCCGAAGCAATTATACCGGGGGTTCCTTTATCCTAGTTTATTCTACGACCTGGGATCTGGGCTTGGTGATCCTCAAAATTCCCAGATACCAAAAAAAAAAAAATCATCATCGTTCAAGTCTTTATCCGGTGTGTCCTCTATTATTTTCTCTCGGTGGCGGCGTATTCTTAGATAATAGACCCAGCCATCTTCTTTTGATCCTATGGAGTACTGATGGAAGAGTTCGGCTAAGCCGAGGTTAATGCCAGTACGGCGATTTAGTTCGGCTATACCATTTATTATACAGTATGAGTTTGTGGAAAGTTGGGTTGGGCATATCCTAGTTTGCCTAAGAAATTCACAAAGCAAGGGTTGAACAGGAAATCTTAGTCCGGTTTCTATTATGGATAGAAGGGTAAAAGGTACAAAGCCCTGATTTCCCCATGGTGTGTCATCTTGCTTAGCTAAGGTGAGATGGACATCGTCAAGAATGTTATACTCCCTTCGGAATTCGGCTAAGCCACCAGGTATTTCTACTAAAAACCTATATTCACCCATTTATTCTTAAGTTATGTATAAATTAAGCTAAGTGTTAGCTCGGCCGAAGAATGGTACTGAGTAGCTCGGTTGAGCGCTCAAAGGAGTGCCTAGGCAACCTAAGTCTGCAAAGTGAAAAAAGAAAAGTGTTACGCACTGATCGTTGGACCGTGCTAAAAGAAATAAAGGCAAGATAAATGAAGTCCTAGCTCGGCTATACGAGATGTTATGGATCATAGCTCGGTTTGATCAAGGGGTTTGTTAGCCCGGTTGAGCTTCTAGGGGCAGCTTTCTTAGTTCGGTCTAAACTAAAAAAGCTGGTTTAGCCCCAAGATGTAGCTCGGTGGGGATTGAGGCTTACAAGCACACTATTGCGCAGACTTAGCACGGTTCGGTAGCCCGGTTGGGTAAAACAAAAAGAGGTTTTACTTGTGGAAACTAGTGGCATGGCATGAAGTGTAGTCTGGTTAGATTGACATCAACTACAAACAACTTCCTAGTTCGGTTATATTATGATTTTGGATTGAATACAGCGTTCTAACAGGTTGTTTCATGAATTCAAGTGATTCTTGTGAGGTTTTTTCCAGAAAAACGCAAGGCAAAGCAAATAGAAATAAAGTGTTTTGCAAAAACACTAACGCGCTTATGCTATGGATGGTAAAAGCAAAGTGTAAAAACAACAAAAACAAGAGAGATCGAGTAGCTTACTGTGTCAAGAGGCCTTTGGAAGATGGAAATGGCACTAGGAGATAGGAGCTTCACAGTTGCAAGATTGAAGAACAAAAGAAGCTTAGGAACGAGAGAGAGAGAAGAGGAAATGAATAGTGTGGTGAGTGATTCAAAAAAACAAAGAGTTTTGTTTTGATGCAAGGACCAAATGCGAGAACTGTTCAAAAAACGCAAGGTACGAGGGTGTCGTGACAGCTGCCTTCAGCCAATCAGAGCATGCCATGTGTCATTGGAATAAGAAGCGATTCAGTTGCTGTGATTGAAAGGACATTTTGATCGGACAAGTAAAGCCGGTGTGAATTTAGCTCGGCTGGAAAGGCTTAAGAGTTTAGCTCGATCGTGAGACTAAGGATCTTTAGCTCGGCTGGTAACAGGTAATCCCTATCATGTTGCATAGATGGAATTAAGGAGCAATTGAGAGGGTAATTTATATGAATATTGGGCTGAGCTGGGCGATGGGCCGTTATGGGCCACAGTACGAAGGGCTGAGCAGAAAGGCCTCAAAGTTAGTCCGGTCCCAGAAGGACTTAAAGTTAGACCGGTCCCAGAAGTGCCTATTGTTATCTCGGTCCGGGAGAGCACTGCGGATAGTTCGGTCGCTATGTCGCCACACTTAGAGTTAGTCTGGTCGTGGTATAGCGCAGCTAGCTCGGTCAGACCTAGCTAATTGTTAGCACGGTCTGAGCAATATTGTGGTTAGCACGGTTTGAGCAGGAAGAGCCGAGGTAAGAGCAGTGAAAGGAAGAACCGAATTAACGATAGTTCGGTCTACTCTGTGGCTCGGCATGGCCATGCTTACCTCGGTCCTATTAGAATCCGACCATGGTAAAACCATCTCACTTGGTTTAAGCAGTGAGGGGGGTGTTGAAGGATAAGTATTATCTTTCAGGAATGAGAATCCTAGGAGGACTCTACATGGAGGAGTAAGAGTCCTACTAGGATTGTACAACACGGAACCTACAAAAGCTCACAAGCATCACCTATGGAGAGGTAACACAACTTTGATTCCCGAATTCACAGAGCTTTTTGTCTATTTGTCTATTTTGCTGACTTAGGCATCGGAGAGGTATCCGGCACACACTCGCTGGCTAACTCACGTTTGTGTTTTCAGGGAGTAAAGCGACGTCGTACGAAGGAGCGCAATCTTGATCAACAGGATTATACGAGAAGGTTTATTTCTTTCCCGTACATATATATATATATATATATTTGCTAATTAATAGAAGAATAATTACAATTATGAGAAATATTTATATTATTAAACAAAATACTAATCCATTATACTTAGAAAGTCAACCAAACATAATACAATAATGGTGATAGTTTATGGTAGCGGTGTACTCTTAAGAAATACAAGGAATTTTATTCATATTTTAAAAAAATTATAATTATAAATTATATTAATTAAATATGTGGCTACAATAATATAAAATAGATGTTTGTTATGGAATTCTTACTATTGCTTTGCTTTCACTTAAGAGATGAAGGTTTACGCTGTAAAAAAAAAAAAAAAAAAACTCAAATTTTAAAAAAATGGATATAATGTTTTTTATTGTATAGTTTTTTAAAGAGTACAAATAAAACTATAAAAACATGTAGAGGGTGAATGAAAATAATAATATGAGATGAGCAGTAATGCTAGAAATCAAAAACTAAAATACATAATAGTGCAAAGAAAATAATGTGTGATCCAAATTCAGTTTAAGTATTTAGTTATGCAAGAATTGAATTTAGATCACCAATTATCATTTTTAGTACTTTTTAAAATAGAAAGTACAAAAATATCTAAAAGTGATTAAAAAGAATAATATAAAATGTGGTATCACGTTGATGAGTTGCTTTGAATCCGTTGATGAGTTGCTTTGAATCCATTGATGAGTCTGTTTAATTTGTACACAAAATAAGAGTTTGACTGTTTTTCAGGGAATTGCAAAGATGATAAGTGACGAAACGATAAGTGGTATTTAAAAGAAAATATTTATGATAAATTATCAATATATCTTAATAGTTGGATTTAATTTTCATGAAATCCTATTAATTCGTCGCTAAAAGTTAGTCCCATTAAAATCATCATTGAAAACGACTTTTTGTGATGATTTTCTAAGCATGTCACTAAAAACTAATAATTAATGACATTTTTTGAATTTTTTTTTTAAACTGTCAGTAAAACATATAATTAGTGACATTTTTGTAATAAATTTTTTAAACTATTATTAAAAATTGACAATTAATGACATTGTTAAATCACTGGTTGCCAAGTGATTTTCGTAATCACTGGTTACCAAGTTATTCTTTATGTTCTTAATCACTGGTTTCCAAATTCTTATTTATCTTCTTAATCCCTGCTCCATTGTATTATCTGTCAATGTTTAGGTTACCTGAAGGGGTTGCTAAAGAATTTGAAAGGCTTCAAGCTTCATTTTTGTAGGGTGGTTCAACATTAAGGAGAAAGATTCACATGGTTTGATGCGAGGAATTATGTAAAAGTGTGGAGCAGGGAGGGCTAGGAATTAGGAAGGTGAGAGATGTTAATAAATGCTTACTACTAAAATGATAGTGGAGGTTTGGTTGTGAAACTGGAGCTCTGTGGAATAAGGTTATCTGCAGCAGATATAAATTGGAGGGTAGAAGCTGGCTGCCATCCCTAGTTGCTACTAACAATAATTCAGCTGTATGGAAAGGAATCATAGCAATTGATGATCAGAACACCAACTTACAGGAGATCTTTTTAAATAATTATCAGTTGAAGGTTGGAGATGGAAGAAGAATTAATTTTTGGACTGATAAATGGTGTAATCAACTTTTCTTTAAAGATGAGTTTCATGGCCTTTATAGGTTATCCTCAGAGAAAAGTGCTTCACTGAAAGATATCTTTGACAGGAAAGAGGCATCAGGTGTATGGAACCTAGCATTCAGAAGTGAGTTGTATGAATGAGAGGTGGTTCAGCTGCAGAATCTTCTTCACCAATTAGCAGCAGGTCCTGTGCTAAGGCCTGATCAAGTGGATAGGCCTGTTTGGTCAGCATCTAATTCTGGTGAGTTTTCTGTAGCATCATTGTATAAGTTTGTGGTTGATAACCTTGGTCTAACCCTCAGAATTAGTAGGTTGGTGTGGTTAAAGTTTATTCGTCCTAAGGTGCAAGTATTTGGGTGGATGGCTTGGAAAAAGAGAATCAAGACAAATGAGTTCTTACAAAGACTGGGGATCCTAAATGTGAATGGGTCTAATCAGGTGTGTTTTTTAAGATTGATATTGAATCAGAATCATGTCTTAGTCTATTACCCTTTTGTGTGGAGTGTCTAGTCTAATATGTTGAATTGGTGGGGAATCCAAGGGGCATTACCAGGAGCTATGGAACAATTATTATTATGGTGGGTAGGTGGGAAGATAAAGAAGAGGGAAAGGAAAATCTGGAGTGCTATCCCTTTAGCTGTATTGTGGTCAATTTGGAAGCTTCGAAATGAATGCATCTCCAAATCATCTACTCCAAACAGGGCTGCTTTGTGTGAGCTAATTAAGACTAGGGTAGCTTTGTGGTTGAGTCCTCAACTGAAGGACTTTCATTTCTCAATTAATGATTTTATTTTTAACTTCAGACAGATTCAGGTGTGCTTGGGTAGAAATATATAGCAACAACAACCTTATTATGCTGCTGTAGTTCAAGTGAAAGTCTGCATTATGATCTGATGATGTTGCATTATGATATGCTACTGTGGACTTCTGGGCTGCTCCTGTGCATTTCTAGTGTGTGATCTACTTCGTGTGTGAGCTGTGATTTGTTTGTTTGATGTGCTTTGTGGTGGTTCTAGGTAATAGGGATGAAGCTGGCTGTAAGTCTTGGTCGTTGACATAAGGGCTTGGTGGTTGAACTGATATGCTGGTTGAAGGGGTTGCCCTGCTTTGTTGGTCTGATATGCTTAGCTATTCTAAATGGGTTGGACTAAATGGGTTGGACTGATATGCTTTGTTGGACTAAATGGGTTCAGTCTGTTCTACCTGTTCTGTTTCTATGTTCATCTAGATTGCAAATGGATTGTGGTATTGCTGTTCATTGAGCACTGCTTGGTGGCTGTAGACACCCCATTTTTGACCGACCTTAAGACTCAGACGTCACCAATTGAGCGCTTGGTGATATTGCATATCGTGTTCGTTCAGAGGTTCTAGAGTCTCGGCTGCGAGCCTTGCCCCCAGACTTCCGGACTCTTTTGTGCCTTGCCTCGATTTGCGAACCAAGCTCTGTTTTCTCCGTTTTCTCTTCCTAAAGGGAGGGAGAGGTCTCGTAGACCATCTCTCAGTGGCCGTAGGCTACGTTTCGTGGTCGTAGGCCATTTTCTCCGTTTGGAGCCCGGTTCCCGATTTTTCGGAGCTGTCGGCCGTGTGCCTCGGTTCAGGACCGCTTAACCACCTCCGTTTACTCCAGTTTTTGGTACATACCTTATTTCCTCCCTTTTGAGGGACACTGTGGTCCGAGAGACCGACTTCGTGGTCGGACAGCACTTGTGGGGCCCCGAACTGCGTGTTTTGGCTCCCGAACCTTCATTATGCATTTTTGGGCTCCGACCCGAACTTGAGATAGTTATATTTTGAGGTCCTTTTCATGTTTGATTGAGGACCTTTTGCTGTTTGAGATCTCCTCCTATCACTTGCTTCTTTAACGCTCTTTTAGGCCTATTTTTGCACAGTATTTTAGGCTTACTTGTGAGCTGTTTCGGACTTAGTCATAAACTACAAAGTGTCTTTTTTTGAGCCCCTCTTCAACTTTGTTGAAGAGGCTCTCGGCCGTTTGGGACCAGCAGCTACCACTTGCCTTTATATCTCACTTTTTGGCCTTTTTGGGGGAAAATTTGAATTTCATTTCCCCCCCATTTTCCCCCCTCTTTTCCACCCTCTTGTGTCTATATAACAGACCCCCCAGCTGCGTTTTAGGGGTTAGAAAATTTTGTGGTGGAGCTCTCACATTAAATCTCTCTCTCTCTCTCTCTCTACATTCTAACCATCAAAACCCTTTGATTCCTACACCATTTTTACACACCAACTCATAACACAAGACCTCCATCCTCAATTCCAGCACTTTGGGACTCTTTTGAAGAGGTTGAAAGCTCAGATTTTGGACCAAGAGTCGATGAAAGACTAGTCTTCAAGGGTGAGTCTCATTTTCCCTCTTTTTGCTCTTTTCTTGGTCTATATTTTAGCTCCTTATGCTTGCATATTTGGGCTCCGACCCTAACTTGAGATAGGCTTGTTTTGAGCTATTTTTCATGTTTTCTTAAGGGCCTCTCACTGTTTGAGGCCTCCATTTTGCACTTTCTTCATTATCCCTCTTGTATGCCTATTTCTTGTGTAGCATTTTAGGCCTATGTATAATCTGTTTTGAAGCATGATGTAAACTGTAAATAGACTTATTTTGATCCCTTATTCAACATTGTAGAATGACTCATCACTGTTTGAATCCTCCATGTGCCATTTGCTTTGATATCCATCTTTTGGTCCCATTTTTGCATGATTTATTAGCCTATTGTGCTTCTGTTTTTGGACTTTGGTCTGAACTGAAAAGGGTCTTATTTTGACCCCCTCTTCATATTTCATTAAGGGTCTATTACTGTTTGGAGCATCTTTTGTATACTTTGTGTTGTAACCTCTTTTTAGGCCTTATTTTGCATAGCATTTTGAGCATACTTGTATACTGTTTTGGGTCTGATCATAAACTTTAAAAAGTCATGTTTTAGGTCCCTCTTCAACTTTGTTGGAGGACCTTCATCTGTTTGAGGCCAGCATATATCAGTTGCTTCTTTGTCTCCATTTTGGCCCATTTCTTGCATAGGAATTTTTCCATACTTGTGGATGTTTTTGTGGCTTGACATAAAATGTAAAACATTATATTTTGGGCCCCTATTCAACATTGTAGAAGGGACCTTCTCTGTTTAGGGCCAGAATCTGTTAGTTGTTTCATTATCTTGCTTTCGGGGCCATTTTTGTATGCTAGTTTAGCCCTATTTGTGCCCACTGTTTGGCCTTGCTTTAAACTGTAAATATGCTTTTTTTGGGGCTGCCTTACTTCTGTCTTTACACTTCATGTTCAAATAATGCATGCATTACATAGCTATAGGTCATTCCGTATGCCTAATTTCATGTTTCGGGACTCATTCCATGCATCGGGTGTCATTTTGCCATGTTTCGAGGCTGTTTTGCATCAGTTATTGCCTCTGAAATTTGCATGCTAGTATGCCATATTCCATGTTTTTCCATGTCTTGTTAGAGTGGCATTTGGTGCCTTAGGGTCGGTCCTCGGTTTGCGTGCATGCGTGCACGCATTTCGAGTTGTCTCATTTCCATCTAATGGCCTCTTATGTGAGTGTGGCTAAGGTCCACTTGTGTTAGTATAAGTCCATATCGCATTGTGTATGCCATTTCATTCCATAGCATTGCGTATGCTAGGATTGTATGTTAGCGCATTGTGTATGCCATGTTACCTCGTGCATCGTGTATGCCATTTCATAGCATGTTACATGTTTGGATGTATCTTAGTTGCATTTCATGCATGTCATGCATATTGCATTGTGTTCGGGATAGGGGTTAGCCTGAGCACGGAAAACGAGGGGCGTTTCGTACTTCGAGTGACGGAACGTGTCTTAATTCCAAGTCATCGGCACTCCGGATTATCCATGATGGAGTCAGGTTTTAGTTGAGTTTTCATATGCATTCATTCAATATTGAGTTGTGCAATTTGATTCCTCGTCCATCATGCATCGATATGCGTGATTGGTGGCACGAGGATCGAGGCATGCATACATTTGTGAAAATACATTGCCATGCCCCTTTCCTGCTCTCTGTTGCAGCAAATCAAGAATCGTGATCTTAGAGGCTTGGCTTGCTTTCCAAAAACCATTGCAAAACAGAGGCTAATTGGGGCATCACAGTGGATTTCCGCGCGAAGGCAACCCGGACATGCATCATTCATCATCTGAAGAAGAATCAAGGCAGTCCCTGGCTTGCATGCCAGTTTATTATTTTCTTAGTTAATTTGATAATTAATTAGGATTTTTGTATATATTTGGACTGTATTATTTGGACTGTATATTTATTCAGACCCTCTGCGCGAGGGCAATGTTGTAATAAGTGTGCGTGAGTGTGGTGTATGTCTTCTAACCCCACGTCTTTCTTCCCTTTTATTTACCAGCTTATGATGGTTAGATTAGGGCATGTTTCAATTAGCATACAGTATGATAGCATGTTTGCATTCATTCATCTGTTTTGCATGCACCAGGCTCGGCGCATCATACTAACTGCATTTGTATTTCAATTCTAAGTTGAATACATGTTAGCTGTAGCATTCTATACGCCATGTTTAGAATAGCCGAGCCTGCTATAGTTGTATTTTTGCATGTGTTGCATTAGACATTTCTGTATACTTAGGAACCATGCATGGATTTCTAATCAGTTTCTGTTTTGGCTTGGAGTACTCGGTGAGTTTTATGCTTTAGCATCGTTGCATGCGTGTGAGTGTTGCCATGAATAGCATGCTTACCATGAGGCTAACTGCTTATGTGATATAACTGCCTTGAATGCCTGTGGGTGAAGGTTGGGTTATTTGGATTGGAGTAATTCATCAAATGTTTGTTTTAAGCCCACTAGACAGTGGCAAAATCACATTTTCTAAACCCACCCGAGGGTGGCAAAATCTGCATTTCAAGCCTACTTGCGAGTAGCAAACCATTTTCACAAACAAACATGAAGTGTTTTGTTCTAATTCAGACGATTCAGTCTATACTTGTATGTTGTGCGCATCACATAGTAACCTTGGCTAATAACTGGAATAAGAACACACAATGTTTTCAAAAATAGATATCATGGTTAGTAAATGCCGATCTTTGATCGGGCGAGCGGCGGTGCTCACGAAGTGACCTTCCCCAATCGTACCCAAGTTCTTGAGCCGAGGCAACTTTGGTGATGACGGACACGTGGCCTTTGGCAAACGAGTCAGGGTTTCCTAAATTTTCCAAAAATAAAATATTTAGGTGGCGACTCTATATCTGGCAAAGCAGTCTATGTTTGGCACTTCTTTCAAAAATCTGTTTTCTCAAAACGATTTGCCAGATTTGGACTCTTTGGTTCAAGATTAAGAACCGTGACACAAAATCGAGTCCGAACTATAGCGAGGTCTCCCCCGCAGGCCTGTCTACAGTTTCTGGCGACTCTGCTAGGGAATTAGAGAACTTGACTTGAACTCATGATATCTTGTTTTGACTACACTTGTGTGTTTCTTTGCATTGCATTTGCATTGGTGCGCCTAGGACACCGTGTTTGCCATCTGCTATTCTTGAAGAGTTTGCCGGAGGCTTGTCTTGTCAAGGCATGACCATAAGGCTGACCGGTTATGGGCTCTGCCAGTATGAGAACACAAACCCTGGTTTTACCGGGGCACCCTTTTCGACAATTCGACCTAGTGCATATTTGGAACCATAGTGACCATTCCAAACTAGGACAGGTTGCTTACCCGTTTATATGTTGTTTGAAACCGCTGTGTGCGTAGTAAAACCCTAGCTCCTGACAAAATAGGACAGGGAAACCCTACCCCAACATAGGGGTGTTTTGGCTCTCACTTATCTGCTATGTGCTTTTAGAGTGCGTCTCTACAGGAATGCATGTATCAGTTTACAAGTTTGGGCACCAGGCCTGCGGACACCAATTCAGTATTTTGGGTATCAAGCCTGAGGGCATTAGTATTTGGGGAATCAGTTTTACCTGAGGGTATCAAATTTGGCGAAGTCGGCGAAATTGAGAAACACACTCATTCAACTTTGTTCGTATCTGTTCTGGTGAAATCAGGCTGAGATGCTGCATGTTTTCTCTTTTGCTAGGTAGTCTGGGAACCATAGCTTCAGAGGGCTCCAATATCCCCCGGGTACATCGAACTTGTGTTGATAGACTTTATCGGGTCAGAGATTCAGTTCAAGGGCAATCATTGTTCCTTTACCAGAGGCAAGGTGAAGAGGGCGGTCGAGCCTGAATCACCGATTCAAGAGTTACGGATCAGTGGCCCTTATCCACTCCACCAGTGAACAGTCAGGCTGAGGTCTCAGTTTCTACTGCAGGGATAGATATACCAGTCAGTCAGATGGATCAGCAGAACACGTCAGGGATGGAGGCAATGATGCGTCAGATGCAAGAAAGTATGAAGCTCATGCAGGAGGACGCTGTCCGCCAAGCGGAATTTTCCAAGCAGCAGGCTGCAATCATGGCTCAGCAAGCCGAGCTCATCACTAGGTTGCAACAACATAACGGAGCATCTGCTTCGCATCAAGCTCCTCCACCACCAGGGGTTCAGACACTCGAGGAAACACCCAATGTCCAGGAAGGTACGGACATTCCGGTAGGGCCGGCTCCGCTCCCAATTTTACCCCAGCTGTCCAAAACACCTACCAATCTATCGGACTCTCCCTTCGAGTTCGAGGTCAACCCTAAAGCATTAAAGTTGGGCAAGCTTGAAAAGTTGTTCAAGAAATCCCAGGGGGTAAAGTCCATCCCGGACATTGAGGACGGGTACACCGACGCAGCTGTAACTCTACCGGACAGGTTCAAGATGCCTCACATCGACCGTTTTGACGGGTCAGGAGATCCCATGGTCCACCTGAGTTTGTTTTCAGATGTTCTGCGCCCGATGGGCTTGACAAGATTACAGAAGCTCTCCCTTTTTGGTAGGACCCTGTCGGGTATTGCGGCCATCTGGTACGCCAAATTGGAGGATTCAGTGAAACGAAGCTGGGAAGAGATGGCCGAGGCCTTCGTCGCACAATATTCATATAATACCCAAATTGAGATTACGACCCGTGATCTTGAGACGACGAGGTAGGAACCTAAGGAGAGCTTCTCAGAATTCATGGCCCGCTGGAGGGCCAAGGCCTCAATGATGACCATTAGGCCAACGGATAAGGATCAGATACGGATGGTTGTACGCAACCTCCAGCCCAAACTAATGCATAAAATGATCGTGCTTCCCTTCCCTACCTTTTCTGATTTGCATGAGATGGGGGTACAAATTGAGGATGCTATGAAACAAGGCTTGATTGACAGTGACAGGGAGCAACCCAGGAGGACCTTCAACCACAACGCAAATACAGGCATAAGCAGTGCTGAAAATGCCAAAGCTTCAGACGTGGGCATGGTTGCCACCACCACACAAAAAACAGCCACCTTATTCACCGGTGTGTCCGGAGCTAGCTCGCAAATATCCAAAAACCCACCTCAGAGCCAAAGGGTGTTTACTCCACTATACATGCCCCTATCCAAAGCTCTGGGGGTTTTGATCAAGAAAGGGCATCTGAAGCCCCTGGAGCCGCAACCACTACCAAAGAACCTCCCTCTCTCACACAACCCAGCCGACTACTGTGCCTTCCATCAGCGAGTTGGCCATGACACTGACATGTGCTTTCGTCTTCGCCACAAAATACATGATCTGATCGACAACAGAGTTATCCCCGCACCAGGTCCTGCAAAGTCTATCGGCACTTGATCAGTGAACTTGTGGGGGATAATATGATGTGATCGGGGGATGAACCACCTGCGGGCGACACTCGATTAACTCCAAATATGGTGGATGGCATACACTGTTTTGAGCACATTCGCGAATGTTGTTAATTCATACTTTCTGACTTGGGTATTGGGTCAGTCTTATTGTTTTGTTTTGAGTCTGTCTTTTGTTTTGAGTCAGTCTCTTTTGTTTTGGGTTTGTCTTGTTGTGTTGAGTCAGTCCTGTTGTATAGGAGTCGGGTGATTCCCGGGGGGGGGGGGGGTGTTACCTCGGGCGTCACCATTTTATTTCGCGTTTGTCTTTTCGTTTTGTCTTGAGTCTGTTTCTGCCAGGGAGCCAGTTATGCCAATAGATTTTGAATGAACAGCAGTGATTTTCACATCCTTGTGTTCACTTCTGCCTTGTGCCAGTTATGTCGGAGGTTCTGAATGAGGTGACAGTATTTGACTAAGAACTCTATCTTTTCTGTGCCTTGAAGTCATTGTAATGACCTAAGTTTTTCAAAATTTTTTGAACACTGCGGTGAAAAATGAAGGGGAAGGAATTCCTCGGGATTTGCAAAAATTTGATCAATTGAGAGAAAGAGAGGCGTGCTAAGCACTTAATGAATGAAATCATGCTTGTTAGCGTGAGTACTGAGAAAGACCCTGGCTTGATCCAGAATGGTTTCACACTATCTTCAGCGTGAAGCGATTTGTCGCTTTAAAAATTTTCAAAACAAAATGTTTTATGTTGTCGGTGAAGACACAGTGGAATCGCTCTTGAGATTGTGCAGCCTAGGATCGCTCTCAGCCTCGAGACTCAACCTCTTTGCTTCCAAACCTTGAACTTGAATTCAGAATGTTCAACGGTCAACTACAATGTGAGGCCTGTGTGGCCAGATTTGAAGCAGCCCTCGAACAAGAGGCCTGGAAAGTCGGATCAAGAAGATCAGAAGAAGCTTGCAAAGCTAGAACAGAAGTACCCTTCGAACTAGGGGCAAAGATGTCAGATGTGCTCGAAGAGCCGAAGATAAATCCTTCTACAAGTCAATATAGCAGTTATTCTCCTGGATACGGATGGCTTCGAGATCTTAAAACCATTCAACATGGACCAAGCTACACTTTTACCCTTTGAGAGGCTTGCTGGGCTGAAAACCCGGAAGGGTGACCCAGGCAAAAGTTAGAGAAAGAAAAAGAACAAAAAAAAAGAAAAAAAAATGCAAAAAAAGAAGAAAAAGAAATGAAATGAGAAAAATGAAGAAAAGTTAGAAAAAAGAAAAAAAGAAAAAAAAAGAAAAACATAACTCGCAAGGTCGAAAACCTACAACGGGCGCCTTGGCAAAAGTTAGAGCCTAAAAAGTGAGGGTTAATACCCGAGTGTACCTTAACCCTGAACTACGTAAGGCTTGATTCCCATGTTTGGGATACGTAGGCAACTTCATTGTGAAGTCTAGCCATGAACGCTTCCAATTTGATTGTGTCCATGCGATGGTTCTAGTCATCTTTGCCTTCTTTGTATCCGAGGATTTGGTTGCGTTCGTTACTCTGAGGGCTGACTATTCAATGCGCTGCGGTGCCATTCAAACAAGAGGCAACTTTCCGTTGCTATTCAATACGCTGCGGTGTCATTCAAACAAGGGGCAACTTTCCGTTTCCATTCAAATGCGCCGCGGTGCCGTTCAAACAAGGGGCAACTTTCCGTTGCCATGCGGTTCTCTTCAAGCACGAGGCAGTTTTCCTTTGGATCCGAGGTTGTGCGTCTCAAGAGCAGGTTCTGTGCTTGTTAAGCATTGGCCGTTTGCAAAAATAGTTTTTGAGAATTTTTACTAAGGTTAACTAATTCTCTCGAAAATTGATCTATCTTTTCCAAAAACTGGACCATTTCTTGGACCCTAAAAAAGGAAAATTTTCAGTGCTCATAGCCTAACTTGCATGATTTTGAATCAGAAAATTGAACAAGCATGTTAATCTGACTCTCATTTTGGTCAAAATTGTCTTAGTAGAAAGCCAAAAACAAAAAATGGTCGAAATGATGAACTAGGGGCACAGTTGAGTCAGGTGTTCTGTCCTTTCCCCATTGCCACAATACTTGCCAAGAAGGGCACTCTACCTGCCAGAAAAGGGCACAACTGAAGTTAACAGCAAAAGGGCTGAAAACTCTCTCACCTTCCGAGCAACGAGGTATCAAGCCAAGTGCAAAGCACGAACTGTAATGGATCAAGATATTCCACTCCCTCATCTGGACAGATCTGATCACGTTCAAACTCTCCAACAAAGCATCATCAACCGATATCAGTTGCAGATTTGCTACATACCCAGTTGTAGCACAGCCCCTCTGTGGGAGAAACTCACTAGGTGCATGGTAGGGGCAAGAGCCCATAACTTTCTGTTTATCCATCAACCACCCAGGGAAGGGATTTAAAATGAGAGATTGAATAATAGAGAGATGTGAGTTGAGAGAAAAAGTAAGAAAAGGGCTTTTTCGTGAAAAACAAAGCTTGAGGGCCGAGTGATGTGAGAATCACAACTGAGAAAGGGTGGGAAACACTACCCGGTGAAACAGGCTCCCTGTGCACGCCTGAGTGTCGTGTCTTTTTGTTTTATCTTGATTTTTGTTTTGAGTCGTTTCGAGTGTTACTCGATGTGTCTAGGTTGTGTGCCTTTTATTTCCTTGTTGAGTCGTTTTGCTGTGTTCAGTCGTAGGCCCAATACCTGGTCGAAAACTCATCTTTCAATTTCAAAAAAATCAATCTTGTGCTCAAAGTGCTGTGCCATTCTCCACGTTTGTGCAAAAAAGGAATTTGTTCTTTCGAAAACTGCAGGGTTCAACCCAGGTCATGTGAGAACAGTAAAACCAGGACCTATCTGAAGCTATATGGGTTCCGGACTGCAAAGCATAAAGAAAAAGCGGAAAATGTCGGGCATTTGAGTTTGTTCCAACTTCAGTAAGCTCCGAGATCGCATTTCGTATGCACTTCGTCAAGTCTTGTCAATGCTCCGAAATATGAGTGTGCCTCTACCCCAAGCTCAAGATTAAGTTTGCCTCAAGCCAGAATGGCAATCAGAAATGCTCTCTCTGAGTACCAGCCCCTGCCAGATGCATCTTGACTGTGTTTGCAATGAGTTCCTAGACTGTGTTTGCAATGAGTTCCTAAGAGACCAACTGTGACAGTGGAAACTAGAGTTCGAATGGCTTTTGCCTAGAACGCAAAGGTTTAGGATTTCCGAGACTAAAGTCTGGTTTGAATACCCAGGGGTTTATCCTCGACTTGAAATCTGTATGGCAGCCCCATAGATTGAGATAGCATGTGAATGCGCCTCAATTCTGGATACTGAATCAACCTAGTCTGTGACCCCGTTGGAGAATAGGGAAAGTTGTGAACATGGCCAGGAAGGAGACGTAGTAATTGCCGTTTGGAAGTACAATCGAGAAAGTGCAAGAAGAACCCATTCTTTTTAGCCCAAAATGTTTCTGCGGAACTTTCAAATCATGTCTTCGATGTGTAGCTCATCGTCAGTCGACGCGCACGAGGTGTATCCTTTTTGGAATGAATCGTGACCCCTCCAAGAGGTAAATCGGAGGTTGCGTTTGGAGTTTGGTCTCCTTAAGGCTTGTATTCCCTTATTCGGCGTTTTGTTTCAAATATGCATTGTGATGCACGTTCCAACTGCATTGTTATGCACCCACTTCCACTTGCATTGTGATGCACGTTCCAACTGCATTGTTATGCATGTCCCACGGGCGTTGTCACGTGCGTTCCACCGGCATTGTCATACTCATTCGTTGCATTGTTATGCACAGCTATCTAGCATTGTTATGCTCATTCGTTGCATTGTCATGCACATCTATCTAGCATTGTTATGCTCATTCGTTGCATTGATATGCACATCTATCTCGCATTGTTATGCACCTTTTTCACTTGCATTGTTATGCACACTCTACCTGCATTGTTATGCATATCTACCTGCATGGTTATGCATATCTATCTAGCATTGTTATGCTCATTCGTTGCATTGTTATGCACATCTACCTGCATGGCTATGCACCTTTTCACTTACATTGTTGATCTTTCCTCTCTTGCGTGTGATACGCTGAGAGATGATCTTTTCCTCTCTTGCATGTGATATGCTGAGAGGTTTGCCTTTCTTCTCTTGCGTGTGATACGCTGAGAAATCTACCTTTTCCTCTCTTGCGTGTCATACGCTGAGAGATGATCTTTTCCTCTCTTGCATGTGATATGCTGAGAGGTCTGACTTTCTTCTCTTGCGTGTGATACGCTGAGAAATCTACCTTTTCCTCTCTTGCATGTGATGTGCTGAGAGGTCTACCTTTCTTCTTTTGCGTGTGATACGCTGAGAAATCTACCTTTTCCTCTCTTGCGTGTGATACGCTGAGAGATGATCTTTTCCTCTCGTGCATGTGATATGCTGAGAGGTCTGCCTTACTTCTCTTGCGCGTGATACGCTGAGAAATCTACCTTTTCCTCTCTCGCGTGTGATACGCTAAGAGATGATCTTCTCCTCTCTTGCATGTGATATGCTGAGAGGTTTGGCCTTTCTTCTCTTGCGTGTGATACGCTAAGAAAGTTACCTTTCCTCTCTTGCGTGTGATACGCTGAGAGGTTTACCTTCTTCCCCTCTTGTGTGTGATACGCGGAGAGATATTGTGTGTGAGACTCCGGGTACTCTCGGTAGTCACTTTTAGCCTTCTCTGCGTGAGACGTAATGAGAATTGCATAATTCTCTTACATCCTTTCTGCATGAAATATAGTTGTTGCTTTGCATTTTTGCTTAAAACTGTTGCATCTATTGTGAATATGTGCTTCATTACAGCTTGCTGCATTTGCATGATCGCGAGTTATGTTCGGCTTCCTGCATTGTCAGTTGCATTTTGCCCTTGCCTTCGGGCGCATATCTTTATCTGTAGCTTGTATGCTTTGTCTAAGTCTTCGGCCTTGTCAAACATGGGTCATCTCTGGGTTTTGACACTCACTCCCGTCATTGTTATGACTTCCCAGTTCTGTCAAAGAGGGGCAACTGTAGACACCCCATTTTGACCGACCTTAAGACTCAGACATCACCGATTGAGCACTTGGTGATATTGCATATCGTGCTCGTTCAGAGGTTCCAGAGTCTCAGCTGCGAGCCTTGTCCCCAGACTTCCGGACTCTTTTGTGCCTTACCTCGGTTTGTGAACCAGGCTCTGTTTTCTCCATTTTCTCTTCCCAAAGGGAGGGAGAGGTCTCGTAGACCATCTCTCAGTGGCCGTAGGCTACGTTTCGTGGTCGTAGGCCATTTTCCCCATTTGGAGCCCGGTTCCCAGTTTTTCAGAGTTGCCGGCTGTGTGCCTTGGTTCGGGACCGCTTAACCACCTCCGTTTGCTCCAGTTTTTGGTACATACCTTATTTCCTCCCTTTTGAGGGACACTTTGGTCCGAGAGACCGACTTCGTGGTCGGACACCACTTTCGGTGCCTAACAGCCCACTTTCGGGGCCCCGAACTGCGTGTTTTGGCTCCCGAACCTTCATTCTGCATTTTTGGGCTCTAACCCGAACTTAAAATAGTCATATTTTGAGGTCCTTTTCATGTTTTATTAAGGACCTTTTGCTGTTTGAGATCTCCTCCTATCTCTTGCTTCTTTAATGCTCTTTTAGGCCTATTTTTGCACGGTATTTTAGGCTTACTTGTGAGCTGTTTCGGACTTAGTCATAAACTACAAAGTGTTTTTTTTTTTTGAGCCCCTCTTCAACTTTGTTGAAGAGCTCTCGACCGTTTGGGACAGAAGCTACCACTTGCCTTTATATCTCACTTTTTGGCCTTTTTGGGGGGAAATTTGAATTTCATTCCCCCCCCCCATTTTTCCCCCTCTTTTCCACCCTTTTCTGTCTATATAACAGACCCCCTAGCTGCGTTTTAGGGGTTAGAAAATTTTGTGGTGGAGCTCTCACATTAAATCTGTCTCTCTCTACATTCTAACCATCAAAACCCTTTGATTCCTACACCATTTTTACACACCAACTCATAGCACACGACCTCCATTCTCCATTCCAGCACTTTAGGACTCTTTTGAAGAGGTTGAAAGTTTAGATTTTGGACCAAGAGTTGATGAAAGACTAGTCTTCAAGGGTGAGTCTCATTTTCCCTCTTTTTGCTCTTTTCTTGGTCTATATTTTAGCTCCTTATGCTTGCATATTTGGGCTCCGACCCTAACTGGAGATAGGCTTGTTTTGAGCTAGTTTTCATGTTTCCTTAAGGGTCTCTCACTGTTTGAGGCCCCCATTTTGCACTTTCTTCATTATCCCTCTTGTATGCCTATTTCTTGTGTAACATTTTAGGCCTGTGTATATTCTGTTTTGAAGCATGATGTAAACTGTAAATAGGCTTATTTTGAGCCCTTCTTCAACATTGTAGAAGGACTCATCACCGTTTGAATCCTCCATGTGCCACTTGCTTTGATATCCATCTTTTGGTCCCATTTTTGCATGATTTATTAGCCTATTGTGCTTCTATTTTTGGACTTTGGTCCAAACTGAAAAGGGTCTTATTTTGACCCCCTCTTCATGTTTCATTAAGGGTCTATTACTTTTTGGAGCATCTTCTGTATACTTTGTGTTGTAACCTCTTTTTAGGCCTTATTTTGCATAGCATTTTGAGCATACTTGTATACTGTTTTGGATCTGATCATAAGCTGTAAAAAGTCATGTTTTAGGTCTCTCTTCAACTTTGTTGGAGGACCTTCATCTGTTTGAGGCCAGCATGTATCAGTTGCTTCTTTGTCTCCATTTTCGCCCATTTCTTGCATAGGAATTTTTCCACACTTGTGTCTGTTTTTGTGGCTTGACATAAACTGTAAAACATCATATTTTGGGCCTCTCTTCAACATTTTAGAAGGGCCCTTCTCTGTT